>CM059585.1:64122500-64775000 GCA_030407085.1 Trichopria drosophilae | reverse complement strand
TCCAATTTAAATGAAACGGCCACGGTGACAGCGTTGACTCATAGGGAGCACGTTACCGTCATGGACATCGACGAGGCGACAGTAGCACAGGAGGTAGCAGAGAGCACAGGGAATAGCATATCACCAGGATGTGTATCACCTGATGACATTAAGCTCCGGAAGTCGTACAGTGGCACTCAAGCAGCTAAAGTAGTATTGCCAGCTGGAGCCGCAAATAAGCTACACGCGTTGGGTAAACTCCGGATAGGCTGGGTCAACTGTAGGATCCGGCTTTCTGTAGTTAAATGCTACAGATGCCTGGAGATAGGACACATAGCAAGGAACTGCAAAAGTATTCTCGACCGCTCGAAGCAGTGCTTCCAGTGCGGCAAGGAGGGTTCTAAGGTAGTTTCATGTCCAGCCGTGAACAAGCTATCAGAGAGGATACCACAAAAGGACAATGGCTAAGGTATTACAGCTGAATCTGAACCACTGCCAAGTGGCACAAGACTTGCTGTCCCAGCTCGTTCTGGAAGAAAAGGTGGACATCGCCATCCTCAGTGAGCAGTACAGAGATCTCTGCGAACCAAACTCGGTAAGGGACACCACCAGCACGGCGGCCATCTGGGCATGTGGAACCCTTCATATATCCAGGAGAATGGCTGTCCCCCTTCCCAGTTTTACGTGGGTGGAAGTAGCAGGTATGCGATTATACAGTTGCTACCTCCCACCCAGCGCTACCATAGACGAGTTTCTGGAAGAACCCAACTGCCAGTGGTTATCGCTGGGGACTTCAACGCATGGGCAGAGGAGTGGGGCAGCGGGAATATAAACCACCGCGGCCGAGCGTTGCTCGAGGCCTTCGCGACGTTGGATTTGGAGATTGCTAACACGGGGACTCGGCCCACCTACGTTAAGGGAAGCAAGTCCTCCATAGTTGACTTGACCTTTATCGACCCGAGGTTGATGGGGAATATGCTCGACTGGACGGTTAGCGATCTTTACACGGGCAGTGACCATTTCGCCATAGTGTACGACCTCCGGCGTTCGGCAAAAAGAGTCAAGATTCCCAGGAGCAGACAATGGGCACCATCTACCTTTGATAGTGACGCCTTCCGCTGCTCTCTAGAGGGAGAAATAGTGTCCGGGACATCGGAAGAGAGAGCCCGCAGCCTTATGTACGCTATAACATCAGCCTGCGATGTCTCAATGTCCGTAAAGGGCAATCCCCGTGGGAGACCACCAGTTTACTGGTGGAATGAGGACATTGCAGCGGCGCGACGGGAGTGCCTGCGAGCCCGCAGGCTGCACCAGAGAGGGAGGAAAAAACCGCGGTATGGAGAGCTATCCGCGGCATACGAAGAGAAGCGGAAGGCGCTTAAGGTTGCCATCAAGGCAGCCAAGAGAAGATGCTGGCCGGCCTTCTGCGAGGAGGTGGAGCATGACCCTTGGGGCAGACCGTACAAAACGGTCATGAATAAGATCAAGCCCCGGGCCAACAGCACTCCATCTTGTCCGATGTTTCTCGACAGTGTCGTTCGCCATTTGTTTCCTGAACATGGCGCTCGGCCTGCCGGCACCGGACTCATGGATCTCAACGAGTCGACCGTTCCACAGGACATCAGTGAGGCCGAAATAATAAAGGCAGCGAAGAAGATCTCCATCCGGAAACCTCCCGGTCTGGACGGGATACCCGGCCTGGCCATAAAAGCCGCAGCGTTGAATGCTCCGGACATTTTCAGAAGGACATTCAACGCTTGTCTACAGGAAGGTTGCTTCCCGGCACAGCGGAAAGTACAACGGTTGGTACTCCTTCCGAAGGAAAACAAACCCCCGGAGGAGCCATCCTCGTACCGACCACTCTGTCTACTGGATATTGCCAGGAAGCTGTTTGAGCGGGTGATATGTGCCAGGTTAGAAGCAGCGATAGATGACGTAGGAGGACTCGCCGACAATCAGTTCGGCTTTTGAAAGGCCCGGTCTACGATCGACGCTATTAGTCGGGTCGTAGGGATGGCCGACACAGCGATTAGGGGCAGCCAGTGCACCAAGCGGATGTGTGCTTTCATCGCCTTAGACATCCGGAATGCGTTCAACTCGGCCAGGTGGGATGGCATTATGCTCTCCCACCAACAACTTAGGGTACCGCTTTGCCTCCGTAGAATAGTCTCCAGCTACCTGACAGACCGTACCCTGCTGTATAACACCTATACTGGTACGAACTCATACAAGATCACAGGGGGCGTACCGCAGTGCTCGGTTCTGGGCCTGCTCTGGAACGTCATTTACAACGACCTTCTGAAGCAGCCTCTTCCAGACTGGGTGTCAATGGTGCCATTCGCCGACGATGTGGCGCTTGTCGTCGTTGCGAAAAACTTCGAAAATTTGAAAAACCTGGGAGACAATGCTATAGAGGTATTAGGTAGCTGGTTGTCCCGCCATGGCCTGAGTTTAGCGGCAGAGAAGACGGAGGCTGTGGTTATCGCCCACACGAAGCAGCGGGTATATGCTACCTTCACCGTTGACGAGAAGAAGATTCAGTCGGTAGAGGCGATCAAATATCTCGGGATTACTATTGATGCGCGACTGTCGTTCAAAGAATACCTTCTGAACGCAGGCCTGAAGGCATCCAACGTGGCTCGAGCGCTAGCGGGCATCATGCCCAACATTGGGGGTCCGAAGCAACCGCGACGGTGGTTCCTTCGGATGGTCCTTTCAAGGGTGGTTCGCTCCGTAATCCTTAGCGGAGCTCCAATATGAGCTGATGCCCTGAGTAAGCATACTACTTATGGAGCCACATGTCGGCAGGCTTGCCGAACAGTCGCGCTTGAAGTGGCCCGTGCCTACCGAACTATGTCGGCGCCCGCTCTGTCGGTCATTGCTGGAATTCCGCCAATCGACCGAATGGCAGACAAGAGAGCGGAGAGGTACCGTGGAGACCCAGCTTCCGAAGACAAATACCTCCAGGACGTGGCCATCCACGGCAATTGGTCGAGGCAGACCAGAGAAGAGTGGCAACGGAGATAGGATTTCGCCAGAGAGGGTCGCTAGACCTATCGCGTCATCCCGAACGTGACCGAGTGCACAGGTAGGAGGCACGGTTTCGTCACATTCCACCTGACCCAGGCGCTTACCGGACACGGCTGCTTCCGCAGCTACTTACATCGAATCCGCGTCTACCAAAGCGCGGAGTGTCCGGAATGCCCTGGAGTCGACGAAGGCAGAGCATGCTCTCTTCCATTGTCCACGGTTCAGGGAAGAGCAGGAGCGGTTTCAAGGAACGTGGGAAGGGCCCTTGTCACCCGAGGGCATGGGACGCTGCCTGCTCTGGTCACAGGCGGGCTGGAATGCGGTAGTGACCCTTGCGACGTCCATCATCGAGAGGCTGAATTCCATCAGGAAGAGCCAAGAAAGAAGTGGAGACAACAACAGCGGCGGAGGAAGAAGAAGACGCAGCAGCGGCAGCGAGTAATAGAGGAGTGCCTGTGAGGCAGGACTGCCCTCCGCGAAAGAACCAGTCGATAGAGGGAGGGGTTTTAGTCGGTAGGCGCCCCGGGGAGTCTATTCTACCCGTGGTGAATCCGACACTACCCAGTCAACCGGGTGTCTACGAAGATTTCCCCTCCTCACAAGGAAAAAACACACACACACACACACACACACGCACACACACGCACGCACGCACACACACACACACACACACACACACACCCCGCCGGAGTCTTGCTGGTTTCTTCTAACGGGCGCGTCCCCAGGTGGCGGATCGGGGAATGCTGGTAAAAGGTATCGGAGAAATAAAATACCCGACGCGGACCAAAGAACTAAATAGGGAAAGGAACCCTGAACAATAAACCAAGTATGGAAGATCAGCTGCAGATAAAAGCTTACGGTGCAGCGGTCGGATCCCCAGTACCGGCGTCGGGTACGAGTGACCAAGCGGGCTCTCCGGCGTCGTTATCAGGCAACCGCAGTGTTGTTGGGGTTGGTCACTCGGCCCCAACAGCATTAAATGTTAAAGTGACACTCTGTCAGGAAAGGCGCACAAGACTGTAAGTTTCGGCTTCTTCAGCTCCTTGTGGAATTTATCCAGGAAAAGAAAAATCTCCACAAGGAGCTCAAGAATATGGCCAAAGGCACACTGCGTGCCTTTAGCCATTACGCCAAGGCACGAGAAAGTTCGGGGGCTTCGCAGGCGTCGGTCACCTGTCAGGACGGGGGGAGCCAAACGTCGCCCCTATTCCGTAAGCCCCCCGAACGTCCGGAGCGTAAAGGACCCTCGCCGCTGAAGCTGCCAGCGACAAAACGGGTCAGGAAAGAAGAGGATAAAGAGGAACGCCCCGTACCACCAGCTGCAGAACAACGGCGGCAACCCCAGTCGGAAGACCAGGACTGGGTTACGGTGGTCAGAAACGGCCTAAGGCGAAGCAGCAGCAGCAACAACAACCGCAACAGCATCAGCAGCAACAATATCCGCAGCAGCAACAACAGCAACAACGACGGCAGCAACAACATCAGCAGCAGCAGGGAACGGATGTCGGCAAGTGACACAGGGGGAAGCCGGAATCAAAAGCCGGCCTCCGACCCTTCCGCCCCGATGCCATCAAGATCAAGGCAGCGGACGGTGCGTCATATGTCGACATCCTGAAGACCATGAAAGCTGCGCCAGAACTGCAAAAGTTAGGAGAAAGGGTGACCGCCATCAGGCGGACGCAAGCAGGCGAACTGCTCATAGAGCTTGCAACGCCTGGCGTGTGCACCCAAGAGCTCCAAGCAGCGGCCACGTCCATCCTAAAAGGGACAGCTGTCGTACAGGCACTGTCCCATAAGGAAGCCATCACCATCAAGGACATGGACGAGGCCACAACTCGGGAGGAGGTGGCACAGGCCATCATTGAGATGACTTCACCGGAAGCAGTGACCCCTGAGAATATCAAGCTGAGGGGAGCATATAGCGGAACCCAGTCGGCCAATATCTTGCTTCCCGTCGCTGTAGCAAACACACTGCTGCAAAAGGGGAAGCTTAAAGTTGGCTGGGTTAATTGCAAGGTTCGACTGCGCGAGGGACCCCCGCGCTGTTACAGGTGCAACGAGAGCGGACATCTGGCAAGGGGTTGTAAGAACGCGGTCGATCGCTCGGCGTAGTGCTTCCGGTGTGGCAAAGAGGGCCACAAGATTAAGGACTGCGTAGCCAAACATCGTGCAACGCAGGAGGTTGGAGCACAGACCAACAATGGCAAAGGTGCTCCAAATAAACCTCAATCACTGTGCGGTGGCCCAGGACCTGCTGTTTCAACTGGTCAATGAGGAGAAGGCCGATATCGCCGTCGTCAGCGAGGCTTACCGGGATCTTTGTAAACCGAGCTGTGTGAAGGATTCCACCAGCAAGGCGGCCATCTGGGTGTGTCTAGGAATCTCCACATATCCAATAAGATGTCCGACCCCCTGCCCAGCTTCACCTGGGTGGAGGTGGCTGGTATAAGACTATACAGTTGCTACCTCCTTCCCAGTCTTACCATCGACGAATTCCAAGGATCCCTGGAGGCCATCGTCGCCTTTGCAAGAATCTCCCGACTCCCATTAATGATCGGGGGGAGGAGGGGGGGGGGGGGACTTCAATGCATGGGCGTAATGGGGTAGCGCGAAGACCAACCATCGAGGATATGCCCTCATTGAGGCCTTCTCGTTACTGGAGTTGGAGATTGCTAACACGGGGGGAAAGCCGACCTACTCCAAGGCCGGCAAGTCCTCCGTAGTCGACCTGACCTTCGTCGACCCAAAATTGAGGGGGGAAGGGTTGGGCTGGAAAGTTAGCGACCGATACACGGGCAGTGACCATCAATCCTTGGTGTACCAGCTCCAACTGACCGGCAGAGCAGCAGGAAAGGTGCAGAGCGCAAGCAAAGAGAGACGGCCACCGGCCACCTTCGATCGGGAAATGTTCCTCTACAGCTTGGAACAGAAGGAGATGGAGGGAACAGCAGAGGAGAGAGCCCGATGCCTCTCCCGAGCCATAACAGCGGCCTGCGATGCCTCTACGGCCGTGAAGTCAAATCCTCGCGGCCGACCCCCATTTTACTGGTGGAACGAGGAAATCGCAGATATCCGTCGAGAGTGTCTTCTGGCTTGCACGCAGCACCAGAGAGCAATTCATAAGCCCCGGTACTACCAACTGACCGCGGACTATGAAAGAAAGAGAAAGAGGCTCAAGATTGCCATCAAGGCCGCGAAAAGAAAGTGCTGGCAGGACTTTTGTGAGGAGGTGGACCGCGATCCCTGGGGGCGACCGTATAAAACGGTCATGAACAAGATCAAGCCCAAGGGACCCAACGCACCATCTTGTCCATCCTTCCTTGGCAAAGTCGTCGGCCATTTATTCCCAGAACATTAGTCACCTCGTTATTTGTTGACCGAGCCTTACCCGCCGCAAGGCTCTAAGGCTCGGGCCCCATGGCGCGGAGCCGGGATACGCCCGGACCAACGCGAGACCCCTTCTTCCGGGGCCTCTACCAATCTCTCTCCAAGCGGCAAGACTTCTCGAGCTCCTCGGTGAAGAGAGGACCTTTCTAATCCCTACGACTCTCTGCAGGGTCGCACCCAAGTTGCACTGCAACTCACACAGCGGAGCAAGCGAGACCTTCACAGACCCGGGGAGAGTCCTTCCAGTCCTATCAGAATGCTCCTAGCCCAGCGTGCAGGCTATTGAAACCACTACCCGCTCGAGTCCAACACCAATGGCTGAAAGGGTTCCCCGAAGGTCATCCCGCTTGGAACAGCCCCCGAGAGTACCGTTTTGTGACCTGGTGTGTCATTGCGAGGACTGGCCATGATTCAAACACCAGCCCTCTACCAGTTGAGTACTTGCCTACCCGGGATTGGTTGTCCGGCTCGATGGTAGGCGGGGTCGCCAGCTCTCGAAGGGCCGAAGCCCCCCCCCCCCCCTGCATGCTGAACCTGTGCGCCCATCGGCCGGAGCCAGATGGGACGCCACTCACGTCTCAAAGACGCTCCGCGCTTTCCGATGGGACCTGTGCCGTGTCAGGCCCCACGCTTTGATCAATTGCGGCGTTGGACCCCCTACTCGGGGTCCTCCGCCGACCGGCTCAACGGCCCCGCTTGCGCGGGGTATCTCAACGGGCGCAGCCGAAGCCACTTGTCTCGGGTCCCTCGGGGCTGACCACGTGCCCGTAGCCGACCTTCCAGCGTGATAAGTAGCTCACACCTTCCAGCCGACCCCCTGAGGTCGTCTAGGGCAGCTCGGGAGACAACGACTTTCTCCCTTGGAGGAGCGAAACCCGCTTGGATCAGGTTCCCCTCTCCTCCCTCCCTGAGGTCCGTCTAGGGCAGCCCGGGAGACGACAGCGTCCTCCCTGGGGAGCGAAACCCGGCCGAGAACAGGTTCCCCTCTCCCCCTCCCTGGGGTGCAATGGCAGCCGCAGTCCCCCGGCCCAGGGACTTTGGCCGCCGCCAAACTAAACCAACTTGACTGTGGGCCCCCTGGCTGAGTGAGGCAAGGGGCCCTCAAATCGGGCGCAGCTGCAGCCACTTGTCTCGGGTCCCTCGGGGCTGACCCTGTGCCCGTGGCCCACTGTCTGAAAGTATGGGCCGACCTGACAAACAGCGGGCCCCCTGAGGTTGTGTCGAGCTGTCCCAGGAACGACAACCTTCCTGAAGGAGGGACTAGCAGGCTCCACACTTCCGCGGGCGAGGAAACGGAAGGGGCCCACACGCCCTCCCCCTCTGGGGGGGGGGGGTTATTGCCAGAACAGCGGGAACGGCCGATTGGCACTGGCCTGATGGCAATTGCTGATGCAGCCGAGCCGCCAGATGTTACCGAAGCCGAAGTAATGATGGCTGCTAAGAAGATCTCCACCCGTAAGACCCCAGGAATGGATGGGGTACCTGGAATGGCAGTGAAGATCGCAGCGCTGAATGTACCAACCTTCTTCACATTGACATTCAGTGCTTGCCTGAAGGAAGGATGCTTCCTGGCGCAGTGGAAGGAACTGAGGTTGGTGCTGCTGTCTAAGGGAAACAAACCCCCGGACGACCCATCCTCATTCCGACCGCTCTGCATGCTTGACATCTCCGGGAAGCTATATGAGAGGGTTATCTGTGCCAGACTGGAAGCAGCCATCGAAAATGGCGGAGGTCTTTCCGAAAACCAGTTCGGATTTCGGAGGGGGCGCTCAACCAACGATGCAATCGGCCGAGTGAAAGCAATAGCCACGGATGCCAACAGTGGCAGCCGAAACACCAGGTGCATGTGTGCCATCATGTCTGCTCGCCTCACAGGAGGGATGGGACGCGGTGGTCATCATCGCCACCTCTATCATCCATAGGCTGACTGCCATCAGAAGAGAAGAAGACGGAAGAGGCAACAACATCGCCCAGACTTGAAGAGCCAAAATATCGGCGGAGGGCCTACTGAGTTTCTGACATATTCTCGACGATTGGTTTCTTTCAATATCTAATTATCAAAGTGTAGAAAATACTACTACACAAATTATAATTTAATCTGTCTAAAAATAAAAATATTGGATTTCGTTGTATCGATGAAATGATACCTTTCGAGGAATTAATTTACGAGGTGATGAAGTAAACAAACACTATTTATATATTTAAAATATTGATCTATTCATATTTTGTATTATTACACATACAGATTTACATAACTTCACACTAAGGATACAATTCATGTAACTTATGAACTGACACTATATATTTTAAAATTTGTTTCTATTAACATTTTTGTTTTAGAATACAGTTTAAAACAGGACTTATAATTCGTTTAACTTAACAACAATAACATGTAAATGCACGGTTATAAATTCGTAAAAGACTGAAAGCGAACACACCTTCGATAATATTTTTGTCGCCAATATACAAGGCTCTATAACATCGTCTGTAAATTCTTTTGTTACGTTGCGAACCATATTAATTGTAAATATTTGTACCTGCGTATCTTAAGAAAAACACACCTTGTCTTCAACAAGCCTGAGTACATCTTGAGCAATAATGCTCACATCATTACCGATTATTGACAAATTACGTATTCTTTTGTCAATGCACCTTGAAACGTCCACTAAACACTCGAATGAAACCTGTTTTAAAATTAAGCAGTGTCGAACGCGTTTTGCAGACACACCGGTAACAGGCCGTTGATCATGTTCCAGCTCGATCGCTTTACCACCATGGCTGTAGGTAAATCGCACTGTCCAGTTATCCCCATACATTTTTTGATCAATTTTAATCGGACTGTCATCAGTAAAGAAATCTTCGAGTTTGAAACTCTGGACAAATGCATACCAAGTGTCCGGAGTAAACGGTATGCCGATGAAATTTTTCCCAATTATACGTACTATCGGTATGTAATTAAGATCCATCAAATCTGAATACTCCAGGCCTACGATGATTTTCTTTGTGCAAGATTTATTCAGCCCATAAATGCTGCCAAAGATTTGAGGTGATCCTTTTCCACTATCGCCAAACATTGATGACACTGAAGTTGAAGTAGTTATTTCTTTTGCCATTTTCAACCGTTATTCGTTTAAAATACGTGACTAAATTCACTGCACAGTACTTGGTATAACTCGGAAGAGTGAATGATGAACTGAAGAATAAGTCAATCACGTGCCAATTATGTCATAAAATATTCTGTATGCTAGTATTACACGATCCACGGCTATTATTCTATTATAGTGTACACTATAAACATTTTATTTGTAAATTAATTTTGAATAACACTTTTGTAAACATCTTAATCTGTTTGCACCCTTACCGATGAAGGGCCCACCTCTATTCTGTAATGATTATTTATCTGGGATTAAAAATGTGGGAGAAAGAGTGAGCTCAATTGAGAAAGAGAGCAAAGATAAATGTGAAACATTCGATGTACGGGTCGATAACGTGGATTCCTATTTGCGGGCGGGATTCCCTAATATGCGTCGGTAACACAAGTTCCTTCTCCATGGTCGGTGATCTGAATTAGACGGGGAAGTGATAAAGAAGGAAGAGTACTACGTTTTCCTCGTCGATGCCGTCAGGAAGAAAGGAGGGGGCAATGGAGCATTCGTGGGGAGAACACGACTTTTGGGCGAAGGGATTTCATTACCTGGTCATCGGGCTGACTGAGAGAGTAACGAAAATCAAAAAGTTTTGCGTTTTTTCGTTCTCCCGAAACGAATGGTCGGCGGGTCTAATTTCAGTTCTGGGCTGCAAATAAATCTATACAACGCGCTGTAAAATTGTCGACTTCGATCGATCAAGCGATTGAAGTCATCGCTGCCGATTCAAGGCGAAGAACAATCGAAGGAAATCGGCCCGCAGTTTTCCGGAAATCAAGTGCTGCAGTGGTGCAGAAATCTCTTTGGATAACCGAGGACACCTGATTTCATCTCTAAAATATTTCAAGCCTAAGGACGCCATCTTTTCGGTTTTTCATGGGCCATTCTTTTGCCACGAAGTTCACGGCGATTTTCCTCACGGGCATCGGGATCCACGGGTTCTACTCCAACACACCAATCAAGGTTCGCGAAGTGTTCATCGCTCAACTTTCTCACGGATAAAATAAGTGTTGTGGTTAAAGTGCGGTATTTTCGGAAATTTGCACGTACATATATTAGTTTCCTGTAAAATCCTCGCAGAGTTCGTAAATTTGTCATTTTTTATTTTTCTGTTTGCGCACAAATAGCTACATAGACATTTTTTAGTTTTTAGTTCGTCCCACGAATCAAACGATCGAAATTAGATTGCGCCGAATTTTCGGAAAATCGGTCCGATATAAAATCTGAGTGACGATTAATCGTGAAACGTTGTCCTTCGTTGAACTTTTTATCTTTTCGAGGGTTTACTCCAATTCCGTATCGAAATTGGAAGTAAGCGAAAATTTACCATATTCCTGATTGGTAATTCACCCGTCTTCTCGTTGAAAGACTTGGGGGTTGAGTTCAAGGGCGCGTCAAGGTCATACGGTGCAACGGTTACGATTAAGCGTAGTTCGGGATACCACGTATTTGTAGGTTAGCAGCGGGTGAACGGCGTGGGAGTTAATATCGAACCAGTTTAGACTTTAATAAGAAATACTCGTGTTTATATATTTTTTTATTATGATTTTGTGGCTCATCAGTAAATGAAAGCATTTACAAATTACAAACTTATTTTACGAGTTTGCTCCATTGGGTACCAGTAATTATTTCCCTCAAATCCACAAGTTTTCGCGGCGCCGAGCATAAAAGTCGTATTAGTAAAGTAATGGCAATATATGGGAAATTAGAGTACCGCAAATAAAAAATCCCATTACAATTCTTAGAATTGATATGACGTCGAACAATGTCATTATTTTTATCCAGGTCCATAGAAAAATTATCGAGAAACGCCTTGAGATAAAAACCAGCACCTATAAAACGCAGAAACATCATACAGAATTGTCCACAGACATCCGACAAGTTACTGTGCAGTTGTTGCGTACTCCACCGAAATTGTCGACAATTATTTTTCAAATACTTTATATAAGCAGGTATGAAACGTGGTAATCCATAACTGTGAAAATACCACGCATGGTCACACTTGTCAGTATACACAGCTACCCAATGTGTGCCAGGTTTTTTATCAGGTACACGTGTTTTTTTTTTTTTTTTGATCCGAAGGAAACACACCTACAGTATGATCTTTTATGCATGATATACATTTCAAAATTTCTAAACTATTCATTTTCTAAAGATATAAGTGAGTTGAACGTATAAATTTGAGTATCCTTGTCAAGGACGTCTCTGAAATGTTAGCTCCCTGTACAACGTGGTGATGTTTAGACCAATCTTCCATACGAGGACACTTAGGTTACATTCGCTAATACTATCAATATTCTTATATATATTTAATACCCGATATTGTTCTATGTCCGGGGTACATACGTCATTTTCTCTGTTCCTCAACAAATCCGTCGATCGTATCCAAAGTCGTAAACGATGTGCGTCATTTAACGCGCAAACGAAGCGCACAAAATTGAATTTACCACCATGTTGTATACAGTAATTACTCGACCAAGGCAGAACGTTGAATGCGTACATCTTGTATTGTCCTTCAAATTTAGTATATTACGGACAGTTACTTTGTTTAGGAGTTTCCATTTTTCCTTACGTCGTACATATATATTTCCGGCGTTTACGGTGACTTCCTGTAACTTTTTGTATAAAAAATTCATCTTATGATTAAACTCACATACATCGATTTTTGTGAAATTCCGAGTTGACAGTGTAATAGGTAACTTCTTGATGTCCGCCATTTTGAATTTTGCAATTATGATATCAAATTCGTATTCAGCGACCCCAAAAACCTATGGAAACCAACTGTCGCTAATATCGAAAGATCAGAAGGTCGATTTGTCCAACTGGTTAATTGAAAAGCAGTATTTCTATGTTTGAACCGCCATATTGGATCATCTGATGTAAATTTTGCAATTCTAACTTCGGATTCGCAATCAGCGACCCTTAAAACCATAGGGTACATAGTTTCCATAAAGAAAAAGTTTTATTCTAACGGTTAAAATCGCGTGTGTCCAAAATCGCACCACTGGTCCGCGCTAATGGGTTAAGGTGCGATCGCCATTGTAAGCTTTATTTTCTACAAACCCGACGACAATTCTTTTAGGCAATTGTCCAAGTATAACATTATCTAAAGTTTCGCCATGGATTCCTTTGTGCATCGTCATTGTCTTAACTTCAACTCTTGTCAGAGGATATTTTGCTGAAGTTTTCGAGAGTGCTTTAGCATACGCAAGTAAACCACCTGCGCTAACTTTTACACGTCGTGCTAAAAGACATAATTCCTCTATATGCGCAAAATAATACCCAGGCTGATCCATTATATAGAAGGCATCTCGAGATTTTATAAGTACGCACGCGTACCTCCACCATGTTCAATAGTAACTTTTCTGGGTTACATACATCGCAATGTAAGTGACCTAGTAAATCTATCTGCCACCGTACGGCGCTTGTTCTCCCTATTTGTTGCACTCTTCTTCGTTTTCCTTACCTTATTAGTTACGGTGTGATTACCGTTTCTTTTCTTTATTTTCACACTTCGTTTAGTTTTCGCCTTCTTTGTCTTCTTCTGCTGTATTGGTCTGACGTCGACGAGAATTATAGTTGCGATCGAGTGTAACGATGTCACCAGGTAAATGACCAACTGTTGTATAGCGTGGGTATTTATACCTCGACTCTTTACCGACAGCTGTGGCACCTCTCGTGAAAAGAAGTAACACGCGTCTGAATAAACCACCAAGAAAACTACCAATGCCATGTCCTCGGTGATATAATGCCCCTCTGTACATACGACCTACACTACCAGTATGTATACTACAGCCAATCTGACTATTAAAGTATACTACATAATGCGACATTTCGCTAATTCCAATCGGTACGTTTAAAGTGTAACGTCACCGTTAACGTACCATAATCATATTAACTCCCCTATCTCATCCCTTATATCTATTTCAATGGTTTGGAAACGATAATGATTGCCAAATTTGAACAATAGTTACAAAATTATTTATTTTTCCAGTTCGTCGTTTTATAATTAATATTCTTACAGCTACTTCGTTATACCAACAGTTTTCATGACAATGTTAACGAAATCTGCAGATAATGCCGTATTTTAATTAAAAAATGTACAAAAAAAACAATTCTATTATCGTATTTTCACACACTCAGAAAGTTCAGACTAAAATTAATTTACTTTTGACTTGCTACTTTATTTGATCCTTTTAAATGAAAAACAATTCTATTATTGTATTTATTAGACATGAACAAAATGTTAATATTGACTTTTGTTCATGTCTACTTAAAGTACATAAAATACATAAAGTAAACGTAACTAACCTTCAGAGTTTATTCTTCATATCAGTACGAAAATGATCATTAAGAAGTTTTCATCGTTTACGGTGTATGTGGGGGTTCAAAGTGGTTTATTCAGCTGTCGAATGTGTTGGTATTTTAATGATCTTGGGTGAGTGTCGCGGAGTGTATCAAAGAGCGTCACGATTATACAGAGAGTAGTTTGGAGATCGGCAGCATCCTCCTTCTCCAGAATTCATTCGCCAAGTTGAAAGAAATTGTCGGCAAGAAAGGATTGGTCAATGCCGAAACAATCAAGGTTTCAACTTTAACGACCCTCGATGCGTTGCTGTTTTAGCAATATTACACATGAATCCTCATGTTAGTTTACGAGATATTGAACGCGATTTGGGTATTCCACGCAATAGGGACCACAGAATTCTACAAGCTACTCGATATAATCCGTACCACATCACACTGACCCAAGAATTATCACAACAAGATATGCAGAATCGGGTTAACTTTTGCCATTGGGCTTTACAGAGGTTGAACGAAGCGCTCGATTTCTTTCGATATGTTCTTTTCAGTGATGAATTAACGTTTCAAAGTACTGGCTTGTTAAATCGTCACAATAGCCACTATTGGTCAGCGCAAAACCCGCACTGGACTCAACAAGTTGATCATCAGCATCTGTGGAGTATAAAGGTTTGGTGTGGAATTCTAGAGAATCAAATTATTGGGTCGTATTTTTTTGATGGAACTGTTAACGGTCCTAATTACCTACAGTTTTTACAGAATGATTTACCAGTTCTCATGGAATATGTGACATTAGCAACTAGGCAGACGATGTAGTATCCGCAAGACGGTGCACCATCACACTTTGCTCGATGTGTTAGGGATTATCTAAATATCCTTTTCCCCAATCGTTGGATTGGTCGAGGTGGATTTGAACTGTGGCCGGCAAGATCTCCTGATCTCACCCCTCTAGATTTTTATTTGTGGGGTTACGTAAAAAATGTCGTTTATAGCAACCGACCAACAACACCTGTGGATCTACAACAACGCATTAGATACGCAATTGCGAATATTCGTGCAGAAGTTTGTCAGTCTGTTCTTGGAAACTTTCGACGCCGGTTGGAGTTATGTATTGAAGTAAATGGCAGTCAATTCGAACATCTCCTGCAATGAGTGTGTATTACACACCCGTCAGCGGATTGGTGCCACCTGTAAGAAAGATTAAATTTCAGATTCCAGAAGTTATTTTGAATATTAAGAAGTTGTATTTTCCACATTCAAAAGTAAATTTATTTTAGTTTGAACTTTCTGAGTGTGTGAAAATACAATAGTAGAATTAATAGGGATGTAATGCTCACTTTATTTCATGTATTCTTTCCATTTTTAATGGGAAGAATCCATCTCTCTCGTCTGCTGAAATTTTCTAAAAAAATAAAAAGTATCTCCATCTGTACACACGACATGCAAACTTTCGGCAATTTTTCACGTTTCTGATCGGGCGGACAAGTTTTCGAAGAACAGCCGAAGGTTGAAGTAATATGTAGTTGCAAAAAATGCCGTCTATTTGTTCATTATAAGGCCACTCATCATACATGATAATAAATTTTTATTTAATTTTTTTTTATTTTTGAATTAGAACACGGCATTATCTGCAGAGTTCGATAACATTCTCATGAAAACTGTTGGTATAACTGAAGTAGCTTTAAGAATATTAATTATAAAACGGTGAACTGGAAAAATAAATAATTTTTTAATTATTGGCAATCAAATTTGGCAATCATTATCGTTCTCGAGGTCGAATCCAAAGTCGCAACGTGGGTCGCAATGCTCGCACTCGTTATGCAGTATGCAGGCACAAAAGCGCTAAAAGTGGCTCGCGTACTGGGGTATATTATGCCCAATATAGAGGGACCAAAACAACACCGTCGAACCCTCCTTGCTTCAGTGGTGAGATCTGTAATTCCTTACGGAGCCCCCGTCTGGGCGAACGTCATTGCAAGCAAGAAAAGCTATGGAGCCACTTGCCGACGGGCCTGCAGGACAGTAGCGCTAAGAGTGACTCGAGCGTATCGTACCGTGTCCGACATTGCCCTCCCAGTGCTCTCGGGGTTCCCTCCCATAGATCTAATAGCAGCGGAGAGGGCCGAAAAGTACGGTGAAGTTAGGAGCATAGGCCAAGAACTGGCAAATGTCTCGGGAGGCCAAGGCAAATGGTCCGACAGACTACTTGCCGAGTGGCAGCAACGATGGGACTCGGCAGCCAAAGGGCGGTGGACCCATTGTCTCATTCCGAATGTGGCGAAGTGGACATGCAGAGACCACGGATTCGTCACATTCCATCTGACCCAGGTACTTACTGGGCACGGCTGCTTCCGCAGCTACCTCCATCGAATCCGCGTTTACGAAAACGCGGAGTGCCCGGTGTGCCGTGGCGTGGACGAGGACGTGGAACACGCCATCTTCCACTGTCCACGGTTCGCAGAGGAGCGGAAACCGCTGCAGAAATTTGGAGAAGGCCCAATAACACCCGAGGAAGGATGGGACGCAATGGTCCAACTCGCCACGTCCATCGTGGAGAAGCTGAGTGCTATCCGCAAAAACGAGAAGGGACGGATAGAAATACCATCGCCTATCTGTCATCTGCCGAAGAGCCTCTCACACACACACACACACACACACACACACAGAGAGACACACACACACACATTGGCTCGAGTGCTGTATGATATCCCTATATGGTTACCTTTGCGCACAAGCTAACCCTGACAACTTCACAGGATTAACATTGAATTCTCCTAAATTTCGTGGCGAACCTGTATGGTTATCGTTTCGCCCGGTCGGTGCATTTAATTTTAATGATTTATGGGACCTTCTCAACAGCGTTGTAAGCTCTTTTCACGAGAACCGCCAGAGTGTTGTATAGGCCGTCCTAAGGACTTCCCCATCCAATACAACCAGACTAATGCTTTTTTCGACTGCTTGTCAGCCCGACGGTAGCCACCTGTAGGTATAATACCTATTTGCTTAGTTTTCAGAAAATTTTTTCTATAAACTCGTAAAAACGTTGTTGCAATGGTCGAGCACTCATTGAAAGGACAAACATTGCAACACTCTAAAAAGTTTTTGCGGAAAACCGTATATGCTAGCCGTAGTATTCTTACATCCTGCATACAATATTTTTCAATTTCTACTTGAAAATTAAATATGCGGTGTGTTTGTTGTTGTTCTCGATACTATATAGTAAACCTCTCTCTCTTTTCTGGATTCATTCCTTCTGGTGCATAATACCGTATGTCCGGTAATTCGCCGATATACACAGTGGTTTGGAAGCAGGAATAGGTTGAACAAAAATGTCGCCCAAAACTGTGCTCAGGGATGCATTTAGGGATGTCTGGAGAGTGACAAACCATTTAGTGTGTGTGTGTGTGTGTGTGTGTGTGTGTGTGTGTGTGTGTGTGTGTGTGCACGTGTGTGTATGTGTGTATGCGTGCGTGCGTGCGTGCGTGCGAGCGTGCGCGCGACTGAAGCCTTGGAATGAATATATAACTATAGCTATAGTTTGGACTTCGTTGTTTACATCGATGGATTTAATAATATTCGCCTTTTTCGAATACTTCTTCTCGATTTCTAAATTCCGTTTCGCTCTTTGGAAAAGCTGCTCTTTAAATTAAGCGAAGCAAAGAATTGCATTGCGCAATTTTTTACTTATACCGCATACCTACACTCAATATTGATCTTTTACTTACGTCTGTAACCATTAGCGGTACACGACCTCTCCCTGCCACGGATTGTACAACGGACATGCTTTTTTTTAAGTTATCAACGGTACCAAAATCGTTTGTACTTTGTACAACGCTGTTAAGAAGGTCCCATAAATCATTAAAATTAAATGCACTGACCGGGCGAAACGATAACCATACAGGTTCGCCACGAAATTTAGGAGAATTCAATGTTAATCCTATGAAGTTGTCAGGGTTAGCGTGTGCGCAAAACTAACCATGTAGTGATATCATACGGCACTCGAGCCAGTGTGTGTGTGTGTGTGTGTGTGTGTGTGTGTGTTTCTATCCGTCCCTCCTCGATTTTGCGGATAGCACTCAGCTTCTCCACGATGGACGTGGCGAGTTGGACCATTGCGTCCCATCCTTCCTGTGAGAGGAGCAGGACCCTACCCAATCGCTCGGGTGTTATTAGGTCTTCTCCAAATTTCTGCAGCGGTAGCTGCGGAAGCAGACGTGCCCAGTAAGTACCTGGGTCAGATGGAATGTGACGAATCCGTGGTCACTGCATGTCCACTTGGCCACATTCGGGATGAGACGATGGGTCCCTTTGGCTGCAGAGTCCCATCGTTGCTGCCACTCGGCAAGTAGTCTTTCGGATCATTTTCCTTGGCCTCCCGAGACATTTTCCAGTTCTTGGCCTATGCTCCTAACTTCACCGTACTTTTCGGCCCTCTCAGCTGCCATTAGATCTATGGGAGGGAACCCCGAGATCACTGAGAGGGCAATGTCGGACACGGTACGATACGCTCGAGTCACTCTTAGCGCTACTGTCCTGCAGGCCCGTCGGCAAGTGGCTCCATAGCTTTTCTTGCTTACAATGGCGTTCGCCCAGACGGGGGCTGCGTAAAGAATTACAGAGCTCACCACTGAAGCAAGGAGGGATCGACGGTATTGTTTTGGTCCCCATATATTGGGTATAACATACCCCAGTACGCGAGCCACTTTTAGCGATTTTGTGCCTGCATACTGCAGATGGTCTTTCAACGACAATCGCGCGTCGAGCATAACACCAAGGTATTTAATGGTGTCCTTCGTTCTGATCCCCTTATCTTCGACCGTGAAGGTAGCGTACATTCTCTTCTTAGTACGAGAGATGAGCACCGCCTCCGTTTTTTCAGCCGCCAAGCAGAGTCCGTGGTTTTTCAACCAGCTAGCTAGCACCTCAATAGCATCTTCTCCGAGGTATTGGACCACCTCTATGGTTTTTGTGACGACGATGAGTGCAACGTCGTTGGCAAAGACTACCAGAGTTACCTTTTCTGGAAGTGATTGTTTGAGCAATCCGTCATACATTACGTTCCACAGCAAGGGACCTAGGACCGAACCCTGCGGCACGCCTCCTGTGATGTTGTGGGAGCGCCTGCCGTCATCGGTGTCATAAAACAGGGTCCGGTCTGACAGGTAGCTAGAGATGACCCGTCTAAGGTAAATTGGTACCTTGAGTTCTTCTAAGGCTAGCATGATGCAATCCCATCGGGCCGAGTTAAAGGCGTTCTTGATATCAAGCGCGATGATGGCATACATTCTCCTGGTATTCCGACTGCCACTGATGGCGTTAGCGACTAACGTCTTCACACGGTCGACTGCATCAATGGTTGAGCGACCCTTCCTGAAGCCGAACTGATTGTCGGAAAGACCTCCAACTTTATCGATGGCTGCTTCGAGCCTGTCACATATTATCCGCTCGTACAGCTTCCCGAGAATGTCCAGCATAAAAAGTGGTCGGTGTGCGGATGGTTCGTTCAAGGGTTTAGAACCCTTGTACAGCAGCACCAGCCTTTGTTGCTTCTATTACACCGGGAAGCATCCATCTTTTAGACATGCGGTACATGTTTCCAGGAAGATACCTGGGACATCCAGCGCTGCGATCTTAATCGCCAGACCCGGGATTCCATCTATTCCCGGAGCTTTGCGTGCAGATATCCTCTTAGCAGCCATCCTCAATTCGGTTTCAGTGACGGCTGGTGGTTCGACTGCACCAGGTTCTGCCAACAGACCAGTGCCGGTGGATCGTTCCTGATGTTCTGGGAACAGATGGTGGATTACTCTGTGGAGGAAGTGTGGGCAAGATGGAGCATTCATTCCCTCGGGCTTGATCTTCCTCATGACCGTTTTATACGGACGACCCCAAGAGTCCCAGTCTACCTCCTTCCAGAATTCTTGCCAGCACCTTTTTTTCGCCATCTTAATGACAGCTTTAAGCTTCTTCCTCTTTTCTTCGTAGGCCGCAGTTAGTAGTTGGTACTGCGCTTTATGAAGAGCTCTCTGGTGCAGTCTCCTGGCTCTAAGACACTCTCGCCGAATAGCTGCAATGTCCTCGTTCCACCAGTATACTGGCGGTCTGCCGCGAGGATTTGATTATGCGGCCATGGAGACATCGCAAGCCGATGATATGGCCTGGGAGAGGCTTTGAGCCCTTTCATCGGATGTTCCCTCTAACACTGTATTCTCGAGTGAGCAGATAAACATCTCAGGATCTAATGCAGAAGGTGCCCATCTCTCTTTTTCCCCTTCTCTACTGTTCCGCGCTGGCCTTTTGGTTAGCTGGAGTTGAAACACCACAGCATGATGGTCGCTGCCCGTGTATCGGTCGCTGACTTTCCATTCGGGACCCTCCCCCATCAATTTAGGGTCGATGAAGGTAAGATCAACCACGGATGCCTTATCGCCTTTGGTGTAGGTTGGCTTGGCTCCGACGTTAGCGATCTCGAGTTCCAGAGTGGCAAAGGCCTCGAGTACGGCGCTGCCGCGTTGGTTAGTCTTCGCGCTGCCCCACTCTATTGACCAAGCGTTAAAATCTCCCCCGATTACTACTGGTAGTCGGGAGGTCTTAGCACTTAGCACAGCAATGTCGTCCAGGGACCCTAGGAATTCCTCGTAGGTGTCGCTGGGTGGAAGGTAGCAGCTGTATAATCTTATACCAGCCACCTCCACCCATGTGAATTTCGGTAAGGGGGTGGCCATCCTGTTGGATATGTGAAAATTTCCGCAGACCCAGATGGCCGCCTTGCAGGTAGTGTCCCTTACCCACTTTGAATCCTGTAGGTCCCTGTACTGCTCACTAATGATGGCAATATCGGCCTTTTCCTCTCTGACGATCTGGAACAGCAGATTCTGGGCCACGGCACAGTGGTTGAGATTAAGCTGGAGTACCTTAGCCATTGCTGTTCGGTACTCCGTCCTCTTGTGCAGGCTGATGTTTAGCCGCACAGTCCACTATTTTTTGGCCCTCTTTACCACATCGGAAGCTCTGAAGAGGTATTTCTAGGTGCCGTACTCGGCAGTTCACCCAACCAACTCTCAGCCGTCCGTCTCCAGTAGCTTCTCGGCTTCTGAGGCGGGGAGTCTGACTATGGCCGCCTGAGTGCCGCAGTACGCGCCCCTAAGTTTGATGGACTTTGACGTTACACTTTCCAGGCCGGTGGCAGAGGTGAGGGCAAGTGCCACCTCGTCCGTGGTTGTGGCCTTGTCCAGGTCCGTGATCTTTATGCCTTCTATTTGGGTCAGCATCTGGATGAGAGCTGACCCGTTTAGGAGAGACGCGGCCTCGGATCGGAGCTCCTCCGTTGGTGCTCCGTCCTTGCCCAGTTCCAGGAAGAGATCTCCTGCCTCCGTGCGCCGAATTCTCGTTACCCTTTCGCCCAATTTCTTGAGTCCGGGTGCAGTTTTTACCTTTCGTAGGATGTCGACGTATGAGACTCCTCCTGTCGCTTTGATCTTGATAGCAGCAAGACGGTGTTGTCTCGGCCCAGTTTTGTGTTCTTGTTTGGGTCGCATGCCGACATTCTGTTTTGTCGCTTTGTTCCCATCTTCCCTTCCCCTTTTCACCACTGTTGCCCAGCCCTTGTCCTGCGTTCGGGCTTGCTGCTGGTGATTTTTCACTGGTGAGGAGGAGGAGGAGGAAAGGTCTTTGTCCTCTGCCCCCTTTCTCACCTTTTTCTTCGCCGGCGTTGTTATCAGCGAAGGCTCTCTTCTCCCCGTGTACTTTTCACGGGACCCGCGAAAGAGAGGCGTGATCTGACTCGCCCCATCTTTGCAGTCGCACGCCGTTTTCGAAGGCCATGGATTATGCCTCACCTCGGCATAATCCCTTGTTGCCTTCAACGTACCTCTCGCCATATCCTTAAGCTCCTTGTGGAGATTCATTTTTTTTAAAGAATGAAGTCCACAAGGCCCTTAATTCTCTCCTCCAAGCCCCTGAATTTTGCCGCCTCTGGGTCCTCCACTGCTGGTGGGTCCACCGATTTGCTGCTGGAAACCTTCTGGAAGAAGGCCGCGAAGACTGTCACTTGTAGCATCTGATGCTACAGGGGCCGGGTGACCAACGCCTGCAGCACTGCGGTTGCCTGATATCGACGCTAGAGAGCCCGCTTGCGCAATCGTACCCGACGCCGGTACTGAGGATCCGACCCCTGCACCGTAAACTTCTTTCTGCCGCCGTTTTTCCATATTTGGTTTATTAATCGGGGTTCCTCCCCCTAGCTAGTTCTTTGGTCCGCGTTGGATATTTTATTTCTCCGATACCTATTACCAGCATTCCCCGATCCGCCACGTGGGGACGCGCCCGGTAGAAGGAACCAGCAAGACTCCGGCGTGTGTGTGTGTGTGTGGGTGTGTGTGTGTGTGTGTGTGTGTGTGTGTGTGTGTGTGTGTGTGTGCGTGCGTGCGTGCGTGCGAGTGTGAGTGTGAGTGTGAGAAATTAATTACGATCAAACAGAAGTGCAATTATTGCAATTATTTAGAAAACCGGATCAAACCAAACGATTTTTAACTCCCCAGACATCCCCAAATACGTCTCTGAGCGCACTTTTGGATGACATTTTTGTTAAACCTATTCCTCCTTCCGAACCACAATCGGGCGTTACATGTATTACAAAAAGCGTTACCACACTCGTGGCCTTCTCATCTTTTATGTTGTACTATTTTACAGCAGTTTACACAAAATTTTATTTTTTCTCAAACAGTATGATTCTTATCAAAAGAGCTACGTTTTAAATTATATTCAAGACAGGTCACGCCAAAGAAATTTGTAGATCAGAATTGACATTTCTGGGTGGGGGTATCACCACTACATGGTGGTTTACGTTTACACTTGACACACTCATTCTTACATTTACGATTATCTGCATACGCTCTATTGCACGGTAGACAATAATTCCTACTCCCTCAGGCTGTAACTAACGATCTCGGTAAACACAAGTTATCATCGTTACGTATACTCAATGTGGCGGATGCATTTTTTTAATGCATTGCATACAACTGCAGATCGTAGCAATAACGAAAATATAAATTTTAATTTAAATGCCAAATCGTAACAGGCGATCTTTAATACGTATATCGTATTGACACACTACGGCTTTGTTTTGAAACCAGCATATAAATTTAAGGCGTGACGCCAAATTCCGAGAATTGAAATATTATATTTAATTTAAAATGCTCGAAGTTACCCGTCATCCGTGAATCAAAGATTTATCGATTTTTTAGGGTAATTCCACGAGAAATAGTGTTCTGACATAATTTGCCTACGGTATTAATTATAGACACCATAACAATATTATGGGAACACATATCTCGTCAATCGTATGAACGAGATATTTTTTTTAAGAAGAATTGTTCCGTTCCTATATTAATCTAGCTTGACATTCGTTGTTAACAAATGTTAGCTACGGAACACCATGATTCGACAAAGAACCTATAGTTAGACCTTTCCAAAGTTCCGGTGGGTGTTACGCGACAAACCGTTGTCAATGTTTCCTTGTATTTTATTGCTCTTAGTTTATTTTCGACAAACTAATTTCGAAACTAATTTCGAAAATTTGAAGCCAATAGATCGAAATGAGATGACTGGTCGAGAGTTCGCTTAAAAATTACTGTACATCTATAAAAAACGTCAATTAAGTTTTTTCATTTTTTAAACTAAAATTAGGTCACATAAAAGGATGCTACTTTTTCGCCAGTTTTTTAGCGAATTTTCACTGTATCCTCCTCAATCGTCGAGAGCGTTAAACCCCTTTCGGATTACCGACGTGGACAGCATATAAATTAACGCGATTTCGGAAGGGGTTATTAATTCGATCTTTACCTTCGAGCAAGGACACAAAGACGAGACCGAGCGAGAGCAGAAGCCACTACATTTGGGTTACGGAAATTCTGCCAGTTCAAGAGGACTTAATCGGAACTCTTCCTGCATCATCCAAATTCTGGTCGTCTGGACCAGTTTAAACATCGTCGGAACTAAATATTAACAATCGGTCCTTTTCAGGACTTCGGGAACTGTAATCCAAATCTATTTTTTACAGCGTCTGAATGAGGTCCAATTCTAATTACGGTGTTCAGCGGAGAATAACTCCGTATATTCAGGCTGAGCTGCTGTCCATCCACGGTCTGCATCAGAGAGTCAGGCGGAAGCAGAGGTCTCTTAAGAGAAAGGTATTGTCGCCGGTCAGGTCCACGACCATTTCAGGCATCTAGGAAAGAGAAGGAGGTCTTCGTCGCTCGCAGCATTACCGCCCGTGAGGCCGGTGTATCTGTGTACGAGTCTACACCAACACGGAAATCGCCACCCGAGAGGTAGGCATCCGTCACTACGACATCCTGCGTTCCTGGTCCGTCTGCTAGACAGGACTATTGCAGCATCATCGCCACGAAGCCACCTGTTGGTTTGGCTGTGCAGTTTATGTTTGTGTTCAAAGTGCGGGATATATTTTTTATGTTGGTTCTCGAAAATTTGTCCCACTCGCCCTCGGAGCACCTCAACGCGGAACGTATCCGAATGAACGTGCGTAACAGGTCCGACAATAAGAAATCGGTCCTTGAACCGATCGCAGCATCCACGTCAACATCGTCCCCAGCGCCGCCTATCGTGACTCTGTGCCGCGACAATTGTGAAGTCTGTCGGGTGATCGGATAGCGCGCGATTAAAATAGCGGACGTGTTCGTGCCGCACGACAACTTAGCATACGATATAACGGCGCCTGCGCGTCTAAAATCGGTCGTCGTGGTTAAAAAAATACAGAGTGGAAACTGTCACCGATAGAAACGGATAAACGATGAATTGTTTCCTATCCGACGCGAGTTTTTCGAGAAGATCCGCGTTTCGAATCGGTGTATAAACGGTATTTGAACGTTTCCGAAACAGATAAAAAACGGGCCGGTGCATTGCGTTTTGATCTGCATAGAACGCGTGCGAACGTCCAAAAACTTCAAGCGCCACTTACGTGCGAAACGCGCTAAGTGCTAAAAATTAATTTTTTGTTATGTATGATGTTATTTTTTATAAATAAATTTTTTTGCAAAATTAAACAAGGAGTCACATTTCATTCTTACTAAGAGATAAGCGTCCGTTGTTGAACGAGCATCGTAACTTCAGAGCGGTTTTCTATTGTTTGTTTTGCATTATTTGGAGTTCGTTGTTTACATCGAGGGATTTAATAATATTCGCCTTTTTCGAATACTTCTTCTCGATTTCTAAATTCCATTTCGCTCTTTGGATCAGCTGCTCTTTAAATTAAGCGAAGCAAAGAATTGCATTGCGCAATTTTTTACTTATACCGCATACCTACACTCAATATTGATCTTTTATTTACGTCTGTAATCGTTAGCGGTACACGACCTCTCTCTGCCACCGATTGTACAATGGACATTTTTTTTAAGTTATCAATGGTACCAAAATCGTTTGTACTTTGTACAACGCTGTTGAGAAGGTCCCATAAATCATTAAAATTAAATGCACTGACCGGGCGAAACGATAACCATATAGGTTCGCCACGAAATTTAGGAGAATTCAATGTTAATCCTATGAAGTTGTCAGGATTAGCTTGTGCGCAAAGGTAACCATGTGATATCATACAGCACTCAAGCCAAGTTCAAACCGTCCACGTTTACAGGTGGTTCACGGATGTGTCCATTTACTTCCCGACCATTCAGACGATATCTCGGAAAATATAGTGACGTTTCCGATTCTATCGTAAAATAATTCTGGACATCTCGTACCCTCCCACCGCCGCGCCCGATCTGAAAGGAAAGTTCTGTGAATATAAATGGATGAATACTATCATACCGAAAAGTAGATTTAAATATCATAAATATACGTACTAGCTGCACCACTATCTGTATCAGCAGTACTAGGGTACCGACTACCTTGACAGGGACCTTACCACACTAGTTCAATGGAAGGTGGGTATTTTCTACCGTTTCCACAGATGACGCTCTTGCATTATCTGCATATTCATTTTCATGAATAGCATTGGCATCACGAGATGAATCACTAACAGTTTCAGTATCACTACCGATACCGACGATGTTAGAATTTCCGCTAATATGACGATTAGTGATGTTACCGATGGTATAACCGTCTTCATCAGTATCGTCATCGTTTTCGGTATCTTCATATTCTTCAGGGACAGAAAAATGAAAAGGATGTTTAACAAATATTAGCGTTATATTTATCAAAATAGTCCTTTTATTACCTCTATTATGTGGTCGGGTATTTTCATCACATTCATCACTCTCGCTGTCGCTCCCATTCAACATATCCTGAAATATGTTGTATCAGAGGTAGGTAGAGGAACATTCATACCTGACGTACCTGACTCGTTAGTGGTCTATTTGTATCGCCTATCGTGATGGATAAATTAATCAATATTTTAGAATTAAGTTTACATTTTACTTGTAATACAAATGTTTACCTTGCACTACATTATTATTCATGATCTCTTCAGAGATTGCAAGGAGAAACGGATTTTCCTCTGGGTCTTCATCCCACATATTCTGATTGGCTACAAATAATTTATGATGAGGTAAATTTACGTTCAAATATTATATCTGAATTTTAATTTCTACCTTTTTTTTTCCATCATAGTACACGCACCCAAGTATGGCTAGATCCCCCTCTACGTCTTCGATCATATTTTGACGAGCTGTTAACAATTTACTAGTTAGTACCCAACATTTAAAAATTCAGTTTGCTTACTCGAGAAATAGGTGGTCAGGAGATGTTGAAAATTAATTATGTGGCCGGTATGAAAAACCAAACAGTTATATTTTTGAAAAATTGTAAAATCACAGAAAACATCTTTTTTATTTGTCATTACTCTATCAAACAGAAATTTGGGTTCCATAGAATGCTGAATCTGTTTAAGTCGATTTGAATATAAAAATTAATTCATTAGTAATATTATGATCGTTCTTTGTATAAAAATTCAGTTATGGGCCTCTTCTGAACACCTGTGATATAGAGTAGTATCGCATAAAGAGAGTTGATGGGCGCGGCATATAGTTAGAAGGGTTAAAAATTATTTGAATAATATTAGTATAGATGCATTTATTACTTACCACGTGACGTTTTATAACTCCAGATTAATGCGTGTAGTCACTTTACACTACCTAAACCACTACGTTGAAGAGACGCACCGATTGTCAAAATCACTTCACTATTTTGAAATACACCTGACTTGTACATTTTTGCAATCAAACGCGGACCGCAATGGGAAATGATATAGCGAATACATTTTAACATTTTTTGCGTACTGTAAGTGCGCAATTGTCTTAAAAATTTGTCATCGCACCTTTTCCTTACACATACGTCGTGTTTTGCCGCAATTTTAACGGCGTTTAAGGTCGCTATTAAAATTTCGCGCTTCGACATCGTTCGAATCAGTGTTTAATGAAGACTGAATACATTAATAATAAAATATACGATTTAAAATTTTATATTAGTTGCATTGTAGATGCTTCAAAATTCTGCATGCTGAGTACGTCGCCGAGATAATGATACAGTAACACGATATATTCTAAAATGTGATTTTTGAAAAATGTGCTGAATTTCAAAACAAGGGCTCGTGCCCGCACGAATAGCTGGATCGTAGAAAGATGCAGCGATGAATTTATATCCATGCATTTACAACCTATCGTTGATAAGTTAAACGAATTATAAAACCTGTGTTAAATTGTACACTATTAAAATATATAAAATAGTGATAGTTGATAAGTTAAATAAATGATATTCCTAGTGTTAAATGATGTAGATCTGTATGTGCAATAATACAAAATATTAATAATTCAAAATTTTTTGTATTTATTTATTTATTTCATCACCTCTTAATTAAACCCTTGAAAGGTAGTTTCATTTCACCGATACAACGAGATCTAACATTTTTAGTTTAGGCAGATTAAATTATAATTTGTGTAGCAATATTTTCTACACTTTGGTAAATAGATATTGAAAGAAAC
The DNA here is from genome assembly GCA_030407085.1 of Trichopria drosophilae. Taxonomy (NCBI): domain Eukaryota; kingdom Metazoa; phylum Arthropoda; class Insecta; order Hymenoptera; family Diapriidae; genus Trichopria; species Trichopria drosophilae. The sequence continues at coordinate 64,747,165 of CM059585.1, read as the reverse complement.
GAATCGTCGAGAATATGTGAGAAAAATTAATTTGAATAAATTTCGTTTATTTTAATAACAAATATGTAATATGTCAATTACGAAAATATGATAATTGTAATTTTTCAAACGTACATTTCATGAGTTTAGTATATTGTCTACAGTATACTTCTTAAAACACGATTATGTTAGTGGTCACATTATCGAGACGCTGTTGTTTTGAAGAATGTGCTGAATTTCAAAACAAGTGCACGTTCACGCACGACAGCTAGCTAGTTCGTAGGAAGATATCGCCAGGAACCCTTACTCAATCTAGAATCGTTGCAATTCGTGGTCACCCGTGGTCACCTAGAAAGCGGTGTGCTGTGTTAACGTTTATGGGTAAATCCACAGAACTTTTAACTTTACGCTTTAAGAAAAACATTTTTTTTTTCGGTGGCACACATTTAAAATCAACCTAAGGCCACTCCTAAACGTATAAAATGTAGAAAAAACGACACGTTACGACTTTTAAAGGATTGTTCCAGCGCAGTCAGGTAAAACGAGACCTAAAATTATATGTTCGAACCAAATATATTTCTGTACGCGGAAAACAGATGAAATTTTGTTACTCGGGGGTTTTTAAGTTACCGAATCCGTCAACAGATATTCAGAATTCAAGATGGCTAATTCAATATGGAAGACCGAATTTGTAAGAAGTCACTCACACAAGCTCAAATTGGGTATTCGGGGGTTTTCTTTCTTTTTGCTTTTAGGTTCATAATATACAAATTTTAGCAGCAAACATTTATTTAAGTCGATTTAAGGCATTACAATCCCTGCAATCCTGAAAAAAAATTTTAAATAGGTATAACGTAAGTTGTCATTAGTATCATATTTATTCATTTTTAACCAGAAAAGATGAAGCAAGGGAGCCGAAAAACAAAGTTACCCAAAGTTACATTTTCATTATTCCTGGAGCAAAGCTATAGCGAATCTCGACCGATGAGCGACCCCGAATACACAGTTTCAGCTGGTTCAAACAACTTTTTAGGAATTTGGTCCGCCATATTGTATCTACCATCTTCAATTTTTAATATTTGTCAACGTATATGATCAGTTATCAATAAAACCCGCGTGTAACAAATTTCAGCATTTTTTCGTGTAAAGAAAGGAGTTTGTGTCAAAGAGATAATTTCATGTCTTGTTTTACCCCTGAACATCGTATTGTATTTTTGGAACAAGTTCAGAGTATTATTATGGCACCTAAAACGATCAATTACGCCAATAATCGAGGCATTTAATTGTGTATAGTTCGTGTGCCTGACAAAAGTGGCATTTTTCAACAATAGTTACGCACGAAGGCTATAGGTTGTAATAGGCACAGAATTGAGATGAGACAAGGCACACCTTATTCCTTGGAATACGTCACTTATTATATCATCAATTAAAAATTCCCAAAGTATGGAGCCATAATATTGTTTGTTCCAAAAGTTATTAGAAATTAACGAAAATTCCATTTTACATAAATCTTCTGCACGCGACTTTGGACGCATGTCATTCTTATTAAGCGATAGGCACACTTATTTTTCAAGTATCTTTGGCTTTTATAAAGTGCCATTAATCAACGACATGATTTTCAAATGAAAAGAATACACGTTCCAAAAGTTAAAGAACAAAATGTTAAAAAAAATACGATTTGCACGCAGCAGTTTATTCAAATTTTATGAGCTTTCGTGTTTGCTTTGGTTTGTATATCTATCACTAAAGAGTGACGTGAATAAGTGTAACTCTTCCTTAATGAGTAGAAATGGGTCGGGGAACAAAGTTTCGAAAATCAAAACTCCGAAAGGCTAAAATTTGGATATTGTGTGAGTCCAAGGTATTTTTATTTGCTTTCTTCTTGCCAAATTTTCAAAGACAAAGTATAGAAAATCACGCTGAAGCCGTGCTACATCGAAATTTTGGCATTTCGGAACTTTGTTCCCCGGCCTAGAAATGGAAGACGAGTTACGTTTGTTTGCATCCCTCCATCCTGTGGGGGGGGGGGGGGAGAGAGATTTTGAATACCTACATCTGTCACCATGGAGGGACGTGTGAACAAGCGTGATTCATCCTTAATGAGTAGAAATAAAGGATAAGTCACGTTTGTTTACGTCACTCCATGGTGACAGTATTAATACTTTCGAAAAATCACCAATTTTCAACTAAATTCTTAATTTTCGTTAAAGGACATCGCTAATCGTCTCCAATTTTTTTCTGATGACTTCTTGGCATCTCCAAATGAGAATAAAGAAGAGAATAATAAAAAAATATTTCATATAACAGTCTTCATTTAGTCACCAAACAGTTCGGATGTTTCGCATAGCCTGTCGACTAAATGTTGTTGTTTTTGAGATCTGTCTTTCTGTGAAATAAATAAATACGAGAATTTTGTATTAAATTTAAATTATGCTATTTTTGTAATATTTATTTGAATTATGGCTGATGAAGTGAACAGCGCTATTGTGTCTGGTGAACTATATTACAAACGTTGTGGGTCCAAAAGAAAATTAACTTATGTATGCATAAAATGTGGAAAGGTTTTTCATGGAAGTTGCTGTGAAAAAAATTCAAAATCCCGAAATAAAATTGTTGGAAATGGATGGATTATATGTTGTGAAGAAATTAGCACGAATTGTAGAAATATAGAGTGCATTAAATCTCATGAAAGTTTAAGAAAAGAACTCAAATTAACAAAGGAAAATTTAGAACAAATCAAACATGAAACGGAATTTCTGAAGAAGGAAAATGATAAATGTCAAACGCGAATAAAACAGTTACATAATGCCCATGAAACAAGTCTTGCAGTAAGCGATAAATCAGGGTTGAATTCGCAGGAAATAAGTGAACTAAAATTGGAAATTGAAAATTTAAATAAAATAATAAATGAAAAAAGTAACCAGAACTATGATGAAATTCAACAAAAATTTGAGTTTGAAGAAGAAAAAAATGTAATTTTGGCAGATCTGAATGAACAAATAAAAGACAAAAATAAACTACTGGTTGAAAAAAACGAAAACTTAAGTAATAGATTGAAAGAATCTACAGAGAAATCTGAGTTTTCAATATTGGAAAATTATGATCATTCATATGCTAACGTACCAAGTATGAAAATTGACTTTTTTTAATTTAAATCTAAAACATTACCATGGGTAACACTATAGTACCGAATAATAAACAAGATATCAACACAACTAAATCTGAAGTTAAGAATAAAATCAATATTAGTGAAAACAAAATAAATCGTACAAAAGAACTTAAAAACGGTATAATGAAATTCAAATGTAATAGTATTGAAGATGCGAAAAATTTGGAAAAAGAATTTAAAATATTATCTTCCAGTAATTATAATATTAATTTACAGAAATTAAATAATCCAAAGATAAAAATTATTGATATTGAAACAGTTTATACCAAGGATGAACTACAACAGACTTTTTTAAAGCAAAATTTTGATAATTTAAATTAAAATGATTTTAAAGTGAACTATATAAAAGAAATAAAGGAGAAACATAAATATACAGCATTTGCTGAGGTCAGTCCTAGATGTTATCAATTCATTATAAAAACAAACAAAATATATCTTGGTTGGCAGAGGTGCAGTGTTTTTGAAGATTTTAATTTGGGCAGATGTTTTAAATGTAATGGATATGGACTTAATGCTAATAAATGTGTGAATAAAGAAAGTTGCTGCTGTTGTGGAGAAGAGCACTCATCAAAAGCATGCACAAATTAAGATAACAAAGTATGTATTAATTGTAAAAAGCTAATGACAAGTATAAGAAAGAGAGTAATATAAATCATGCTACTTTCGAAGTAGAGTTATGTGATACTTATAAATTTAAAAAAAATTCTCGTATATCAATGACTGATTATGGTTCTTAATAAAAATACATTCTTAATTAAATTAAAAAAGGAATAATTATAATAAAATATACTAATTTCTATGAATCAAGATTTTCAAGATATTACAAAAAAAGAAAAGGTTTATCAAGATCTGGAATCTTTCAATATTGATATAGGTGGAACAAAGGAATATATAATATTATACTTGAACGTTAGAAGTCTCAATGCTAATTTTGAAAAGTTAGAAATTTTTCTTGAAATCATGAAAATTAATCCTATAGTTATTATATGCGTTGAAATTTGGAAACTTCATTATTATGAAATCTTTAAATTACCTGGATATAAAATGTATTATAATAGTAGTCACATTAACAAATCTGACGGAGTTGTAATTTATGTTAAAGAAACTATAAATGAAACTACGGAAATTACTACACTTGATAACCTGAAAATTCTCCATACTAACATTAAATTCAAAGACAATGATTTCAAAATTTCTGCTGTTTACAGATCTCATGATATAAAAAAGAACGAATTTTCGTCATGTTTAGAAAAATATTTAGTAAATAATAGACATGTTAAAAAGCATTGTATAATTGGAGATTTCAATATTGATTTTCTTAGCACTAATAAGATTTCACAGGAATCCGTAAATACATTTTTACCCTGGTAAAAATGGAAGCGTACACAAAGAGTAAAGTAAGAGTGAAATTAAAGGTACATGAAGAATACTTACGCTTCGTGTACATTACGATAAGAGTACACGAAAAGTACGTACACTTAAATGCCGCTTCCCGAAGTGTACAATAAGAGTACAATAAGCGTACAGCAAGAGTGATTTTGAACATTAAGAGCGAACGTACGTACACTTAAATACCGCTTCCCAAAATGTACAATAAGAGATTTTAATAAAAAATTGTATTTTTCACTTTTTTCTTATTTTTAGTTTATTATTTAATTTTAATAATTTTTAAACTTTTTTCAAGATAAATGAAGTATCTTAAAAAAGCTGAGATCTCAAGCAGTCACCGATCCAAGTATTGTTCCTCAACACAGATGCTTTACGCGTTCAACGACCGCGTGCGATACGGACCACTGGTCTATCACTATCTATCACTATATTTATAACGTCATATGATATTTGTGTTAAAATTTAAGGCAATTCTTAATTTTATTGTTTGCATTGTTCCGTACGGATGTTCTGGAGATTAATGCTATGAGTTCTGAGTAAAATATAAATATGATTGTAAATATAAGTATGCCACACTGCGCCTATACACATATATAAATATATACAACGTAATTGTTTCTAAATATTGTAAAATAAAATATTTAATTCAAACTTGTACTTGTATAAAAATTGACAAACGACACTCTATTACACGCTTTATTTCATCTCGAAGAACGCTTCATTAAGTACACTCCTATATGCCTTGTTTCATTCCTAATAAGAATATGGTATACTTAAATATGAATATCAAAAGTGTACTCTTAAAAATATACGTGTACCTTTCATTCACTCTCCAAGTACTTTTCTACAATGAGTACGCGAGTACACGGAAAGATACAGACACGACTGAGCGTTCGCTGGAGAGCATTGGTTACTGTCCCGCCGAATCGGAACGAAGAGGCAGCACTGATTCCTGTCCGCACACAAGTCACTATTTTCCAGAGAGTAACCAGTGCTCTCCACACATTAACCAGTCGTTTCTTAGGCAGGACTCGCGCAGAGAGTACTCAGTGCTCTCTGGACAGAAATGACTACTCTCCAGACAGAAATGGTTATTGCGCGTACAGTACTGTTAACTGTCTAGGCAATAACGATTCTCGCGCATGTTATTAAATGTGTTTACATTCAGTTCTCTCGAAACAGTAATGAATTCTAGTGATTGAACTGTATTAGTTGCTTCGTTGATTAATAAAAATAGACACTTAAAAAAATAATGTTGGGTTAGGTTTGAAATAAATTATCGATAACTAAGTACATATTGGAAAAATTTATTCAAGTCGAAATGAGTTTAAAGCTTCGCTCAAAATATTTTTATCAGAATTTCACTGTCAGTGATTAAAATGTATACGATAAGTCTAAAATTCATTATTGGTGATTAAAATACATTAGTTCATTCAGTAATGAATGTTAAATTACTGACAATTAAAAAAAGGAGCTTGGTCTGAAATACATTATCGACAAGAAAACATGAGACATGACTGATCTTTACGAAGCACTAAACCTTCGAACAGAAAAATTATATCTAAATTTCACTGTCGCTGTTTGAAATGTGTACGTTATTGGTGATTAAATTGTATTAGTTGTTTAATTCATAAGTTACATTACAGATACTAAAAATAATGAAGTTTTTGTTTTAAAATAAATCATCAATAACTAATTACATATTACAGATAGTTATTCAAGTAGTAATGAGTTTAAACCTTCGCTCAAAATATTTTTATCAGAATTTCACTGTTGGTGTTTAAAATGTATACAATAAGTATAAAATTCGTTATTGGTTATTAAAATACATTATACTTCTTTCGGTAATGAGTGTTAAATTACTGACAATTAAAAAATGGAGCTTGGTCTGAAATACATTATCGACAAGAAAACATGAGACATGACTGATCTTTACGAAGCACTAAACCTTCGAACAGAAAAATTATATCTAAATTTCACTGGCGCTGTTTGAAATGTGTACGTTATTGGTGATTAAATTGTATTAGTTGTTTAATTCATAAGTTACATTACTGATACTAAAAATAATTATGTTTTTGTTATAAAATAAATCATCGATAACTAATTACGTATTACAGGTATTTATTCAAGTAGTGATGAGTTTAAACCCTCGCTCAAATTATTTTTATCACAATTTCACTGTTGCAGATTAAAATGTATACATAAGTCTAAAATTGATTATTGGTTATTAAAATACATAGTTCTTCCGGTAATGAGTGTTAAATTATACAGATAATTAATAAAATGGAGCTTGGTCTGAAATAGATTATCGACAAGAAAACATGAGACATGACTGATCTTTATCGAAGCATTATACCTTTGAATAGAAAAATTATATATAAATATCACTGTTGCTGATCGAAATGTGTATGTTATTGGTGATTAAACTGTATTAGTTGTTTAATTAATAAGTTACATTACTGACACTAAAAAAAAATAATGTTTGGTCTCAAGTAGATCATCGATTAATGTACATTAATGTGACGGATCTTTTTTGAAGCATATAGGTGCATTAAAAACATTAAATAAAACAATTATATGTGCTGCTGGAAGTTTAATAGCTGTTGTTGTAAAAATGTTTTCATGTCTCAAAGAAATTACCCATGAAGGATATGGACAAATATTGGTTATTCTATAAAGTTAGAAATACAGTAAAACATTTCGCTGAAGTAAACAATTTATACTGAAATTCATTTAGAGATGCGTTTCGTTCATGATGATGTTTATTGATGTTTTGTTCGTGTAACCGTTCAAGCCATTACGGGAGTTGTTTTCAACCCAAGCGAAATTTGAAAGTATTACTGTAAATTTTGAAAATTATCTCCATATTATATTAAAATATATAAAAGTAATTTTTCCGAAATACATTTTGTAATTAGGACTTGTAAGTTGAAAGAAGTTACATGCATTTTTGTTTAAATTTTTTAAAGCGTTTTTTAAAAATCGCCAGGACGTAAGTGTCCTTCGTACTCGGTTGAAAGGTGCTGAAAAAAGGTTGTGGGGCAAAGGCTTAATCAAATAAAATTTAAATGCTATTGGAGTAAGTAATAAATTTATTTAATAAATAATCTGGTAAAATATTATTACCTGTTGCAGAACACTAACATTTTCATTTCTTTTCTTTTCTTAATTGCATAACTAACTTAACAGATTATTTACCTTACTTATAGTTACTTTAAATAAATATAATGGTATAATTTAAAGCCATCGTTTGGGTATAAACCGCATTCCATCCTTCATGTTCACAATTCTCGATACATGACAGAATTGTAGTTCAGCATTATTTAAGCATCTCCAAGATGTGGAATCAAAAGAAGCGTTTTCGTGCAATTTATATGATTGAAAATGCTCAAAATAGCATACATATTCGGATATGTCCTTTACAATTAAATTAACGTTTTGAGAACTATCCTGAATAATAGTGTCGACAATGAAAAAATTATCTTCTATTTGTTGAGAAATTCGAAGTATGGTGTGTTTCTGAACCGTGTGATTTTTAAGTATTATATTTGAAAGTAGAGAAACTTCTTCGTTTGATGGAAACGGCAGAAGTGAAGAATAGAACATAAAATCGGAAAGTTCAGAAATTATTCTTGGTTTTGAATTTCCGCAACTGAATAGCTTTTCAGTTACAGGTTCGTTCATTAAAAATCTATGACTACATCTTAATTGATTTTTAATTGCAAGAGTTTTGCATATATTGCGTCGATTGAGTGATATATGGGATGTAATTTTCAAATCCCTATTCTTGCTTTCGCATCGCATACAATTTAAGTCCCATAATGGACCTTTTCTTATCATAATTAATGGATAATGAAGTAAATAGTGATGCTTTGGTTTCATATGTTCCGGTGAAAGTTCATTTAGAAGTTTTAGATATTCAGTGATCACATTTTCTAAGTGTTCTGAGAGATTTTCATGTACCACAGGTGACATGACAATATCTACTATTTCCTTTAAACGTATAATTATTTTCCAGTAACGATTGTTTTCAGGAATCAAATCGCCAATTAAGAGACCTATATTTTGTAGAAAACACAGTGATTCGCTTGCAGACATTTTTATATGTTGTGCCCTGACGTGCTCTTTAGAAAATCCACGCGGCTTATTATTAATTTCATCGGGTCCATAATCAAAATTTTTAATTCTCTCATTCAAATCGTCGAATGTGAATAATTTTTCTTTTATGACAAAATTATGTAAAACAAGCCCATAATCATATAAACAAATTCCTTCTAAAACATCATGCATGATGTCAACTGTCATCATATCTAAAATTGAAATTGAAGGGAAATCATTAAAAATAGATTCGCTTACAATACCACTTCTGGACGTTTCATTTGTCGCGACGTTTGAAATGTACGTTTCTTCTGTTCTCATTGTACAAGAAGATGGTTCAAGGAATTTGTTTAATTCTTTACTATTTATTGTGCAAAACTTGCATGGGTGATTAGCTTTGAAACATCTCGTGAAACCAAGCATCGAGTGTACAGCAAGATTGTCACCAATCACTCCAGCTAATACGAAATATATTTGCCTCAAACCAGTTGATGTTTTTACTGTAATGCCTTCGTTTTCTAATAATTTTAATTCTTTAACTGACATTTTTAAAATATCTTTAATAGAAACAATTTTCTCATCCAATGATTTGTAAAGCGATATTAACAGAATGTTCTCAGTTTGTGATCGCAAATATGGAGGTAAAAAAGGTAAAACAACATACACAGCACCAACTTTTCCCAGTCCTTTGTGACTGCCCAAGGGATTATTTGTTTCAAAATCATCCTGATATAATAGTATTGGCAGAACAGTTTTGTCTCCAAATTTTTCTCTTTTGGCCTTCCAGTCACTTCCGTGCATGATGTTGCTCATTAATATTTTATCTTTTTCCAAACTATTTACGTAACTCATCGTTACCTCCATCATATTTGGCAGTTCCAAGAGTTTCGTCAAAACAGGTGTCATCGGAATAATCTGTGTATTTATTTTCTTATTTTCAATGACGATGTCGTTTCTGCTTTCTGAATCTTGGTTTTCGTCGACTTCTATTTCAACTGGTGGAATGTAAGTTCCAATACTTTCAAAGTACGTCAAACACTTTTGCTCAGTTTCAAAATCATGAAACGATTGTTGAAATGAACAAAACATTGTCTTGTACGCAGATATATTATAGGGATGTTCTTTTAGTTCGGTTAGCCGATACAATAACTGGTTAAATAATGTGGTGATTTCATCATTTTGCAGGAATTGGTTCACAATCTGAACAATCTCAAAAACATGGCTTCGAGGTAAATCGCGATAATTTAAAAGATTTGAAACGAATCGCAATGAAAAATTTTTCATAGATTTTGAAAAATTGGTAGGATCCATTGCAACTATAATTTTACCGGTCTACCAAATAAAATGTACTGTTCCAACTGTTAAATAAACTTTTATATACACTAATGTACAATGTGTTCTAGTCTACTCTACAGTTACTTTCAGTATTTTTTCAAAAAACGTAATGGCCTTATTTACAGATACATTCAGTTTGTCACAGCGCATTGATATTTTGAAGAGAACTTTTTGGATTAATGTCCACACGTTGTGTACCCCTTTGGGATATCCAAAGTTATATGTTAAAATTAATCTGAAAGAAAGCTGCAATGCTTCCAAAACGTTCTGACACAAGTAACTTTTGTCTCCAACAGCTGCTAAAATACTTGTTGGATCATGTAGAGGTCCTACAATAATTATGTACGGAATAAAGACTTTCTCCTTTTCAGCTTCTTCTTTGAACTTAGCCTTTAATACAGCTTCCCAATCGTTGTTATTCTATTAAAAAAAAAGACAATATATCAAAATTAATTATGGATAAATTAACTATGATTTCTTTGTTAAGATGGCTTGAGCAAAAATCTACAGACACACAACATTACAGGTATAGCTTTTTCCACCGATTTAACTTCTAACATTTACACTGAAAAATTCTGAAATTCTGAAATTTGGCTCTGAAACGTGGCTGATTTCACATGGAATGCCCCAAATGATAAGAAAATGTCGACTAAAACACTAAAATATTTCGCGCCATAATGTATTTTAGGTTAAAAATTCCCGTATGAAAAACCGTTTTCCACTGCGCAAAAAGTGCACGTGCAATGTATAAAAAAGTGCAACAAGTGGAAAAAGCTATCAATATATCCTACTCGACATTACGCACATTTCTTGGAATATACATGTTCAATTGGAATATACACGTATATTAGACCAATCTCGCGAAAGAATTCCTATATGTATTTTATGAATTAGGGATTAACAGGAAGCATACAGAGTGAAATATTCTAAGTTGGAAACGTGAAAAATAACAAACAAAAAGAGTAGAAACAAAAAGACTTTTCCTCTAAATTATTACTCCCCAAAATATTACTTCATTATAATATTATATTATATATAAAATACTATAAAAATATTAGCCTTTCATTGATCAATTTTTGTTATTTTCTGTATTTTGAAGTAAGGAAGCGCGCAAGCCACTTTAACACATTCATATTAGTATTTTTATTCATTAATATTTATGGGATTTGCATCCATACATAATCAATATAAAGCAATTACTTACTTCTATATGGAAAATGAACTCCTCGCGTTCTGATCTGTGCTTGACGCGTTTCGACTCGTCAACCGTTTCGTCCACTTTCCGTTTTTTGTTTAATACTGCATTTTCTTTTTTATCTGATGCCTTCATTGCTCCATGCAGTAGCATTAGTAGAACAACATCTTTTTTATCTGAAAATATATGCAATATTGTGTATATGTTTATGTATATATGTGTATATAAATATATATTATATATATATACATAACGGTGTTTATCGGGGCGATGTTGTTGTTAAACTCATCCTCCAAGGGGCAAACTCCTAAAATCACATAAAACGAGGGGCAAACAGGTTCTGTAGTGGGTAGGTTAGGTTAGTTTCTAGCGCTGGGAGGTGGGGGGGGGGCAGAAGGCGCTCTACTGAAGGCATTACTAGGGGATTCTACGAAGAGAGGCAATGGCAACATAGTACGTCCCGATAAACACCCTACATATATATACATATATCCATCTATTCTATGAATTAATGTATGGATAAAGATATGGCAGAATATTACCTTCAGGTAAAGAAGAAAGTAATAATGCAGTCTCTGCCTCTTCACTCCGAATATTTTTGCTTTGAATAAATTTTTGAAGGCAGTCAGCAAATTGTGGCCAAGCATTTACAGCATCATTGGTATTTGCGGTGAATTTTTGATTAAAATCGTTAGCTATCTATAAATGAAAGATAAAAAAACGACTTGTTAATACGTCCCGGTAGAAGGTTTCAGATGGAGATTTTTGTGATTATGTCCAGCTAGAGATTTCTGTACCTAGTGAAGAACATTCAGGTAGTCAAAAAATTATCATAAGAATAAAACGGCCTTTTTTACCCATCTGACCATTTTCTGATCACCTGACTTTTCGTGACCAGGTAAAAGCCGAAATCTGCAAATGGTCATTGGAATCTCCATCAAAATTTTTAATACAGCTATTCGCTATAAACATATTAAGAATCTTACTCTATTCAAGTAATAAATTAGTAAAATCCATTTTACTAACCAATTGCGGAGCATAACTCTTTGCTAGGATAGGTAATTTTTCGAAAATGTCAATTTTTTGTTTCAGTTGAGAAATCAACTTTTGTCGATGCAGAAAAGTTTTTTGCCACGAAGCTTCTAACTCTGGAGATAATTCTTCCTGCTCTGCTTCCTCCAGAATTACGTTTAGGTGATCTTCAATTTCTGTACAAAAATTGAAATGCATATACACACTTATGACGTTAAGTTACACGCAAAAATATGAAGGCTCTGTAGTATGCTACTTCATGGCACTAACACGTTGGTATCAAATTATTCTACTAAAGCTTATCAGGACATTTTCGCAAGTATGTTTACTCCTTATGCAACGTTTGGTCTGCCGGCATACCGTACACGGAAAAAAATGGATGGTAATTATTACTACTTTAGAAGTAGTAAGAATAGTATTGGCTAGTTCAACGAACTGCTTGGTAAAATATAGGTAAAGCGAATTGTTACTGCAACAAGAACGAACTGGTAATCTTTAATATGAAAAATGTCTATACCCTACCAATACGATAGTTCGAGTACCGATTATGGTTGGTTAAATTTACTACCTGTTTAAATGGCTATATTTACCATCTTCAACGCTGTTGGCAACTATTTAGATAGTAAATGTGACTACCCGTATAGTCGGTATTTCAAGTGCGCATGCGCGTTCCTAAATCTCGTCATTTAGCATATATATTCGCCTTTCTCGATGGGATATCTTCGAGACCTTTAGATGTACAAAAATAACAAATAAATAATTAAAAAACTACATTTTGACTTTATTCCATTACAATAATCAACGATATAAAAATATAGATCTAATTCCTTTTTTCGATGGAGGTTATGTCAACGATATAAGAATTTAAGTCTAATTCCTCTTTCGGATGGGAGTTGTATCATCGATATAAGAAAATACAATTTAGGCTGCAAATTGTGATATAGATATGTTATTAATTACATTCTGCACTCTTTAAAAGTAATATTATTAGTTTGGTAATCATCGGTTGCTTCTTTTCAAGAAAAAATGCATTTTTTGTTTCTTCGTCGAAAGTCCACTCGGAGCCCAATTTCACCAGTGTTTCGTATTAACTTTTTCACTACCTTAAAAGTAACTAATTGATATCAAACTACTTGGAATAGCTTCAGAAGAGTAAAATCTACCAAGTTTCATGGTTGTATTAGAATTTTTAGCACAATTTCCATTTTTATGTGCTTTAACCAAACCTGATAAAAAAAAGTTGCTTGGTATGCAATAAAAATTGAAATTGTGTTAAAAATTCTAATATAACCATGAAACTTGGTAGATTTTGTTCTTCTCAAACTATTCCAAGTAGTTTGATATCAATCAATTGTTTTTAAGGTAGTGAAAAAGTTAATACAACATTTTGATGAAATACGATTGCGAGTGGACTTTTCACGAAGAAACAAAAATGCATTTTGTATTAACTTTTTCACTACCTTAAAAACAATTGATTGATATCAAACTACTTGGAATAGTTTCAGAAGAGCAAAATCTACCAAGTTTCATGGTTATATTAGAATTTTTAGCACAATTTCAATTTTTATTGCACACCAAGCAACTGTTTTTTATCAGGTTTGGTTAAAGCACATAAAAATGGAAATTGTGCTAAAAATTCTAATACAACCATGAAACTTGGTAGATTTTACTCTTCTGAAGCTATTCCAAGTAGTTTGATATCAATTAGTTACTTTTAAGGTAGTGAAAAAGTTAATACAACATTTTGATGAAATACGATTGCGAGTGGACTTTTCACGAAGAAACAAAAATGCATTTTGTATTAACTTTTTCACTACCTTAAAAACAATTGATTGATATCAAACTACTTGGAATAGTTTCAGAAGAGCAAAATCTACCAAGTTTCATGGTTATATTAGAATTTTTAGCACAATTTCCGTTTTTATGTGATTTAACCAAACCTTTAAAAAAATAGTTGCTTGGTATACAACATAAAAATTGAAATTGTGCTATAAATTTTAATATAAACATGAAACTTGGTAGATTTTGCTCTTCTGAAACTATTCCAAGTAGTTTGATATCAATCAATTGTTTTTAAGGTAGTGAAAAAGTTAATACAAAATGCATTTTTTGTTTCTTCGTCGAAAGTCCACTCGGAGCCCAATTTCACCAATGTTTTGTATTAACTTTTTCACTACCTTAAAAGTAACTAATTGATATCAAACTACTTGGAATAGCTTCAGAAGAGTAAAATCTACCAAGTTTCATGGTTGTATTAGAATTTTTAGCACAATTTCCATTTTTATGTGCTTTAACCATACCTGATAAAAAAAAGTTGCTTGGTATGCAATAAAAATTGAAATTGTGCTAAAAATTCTAATATAACCATGAAACTTGGTAGATTTTGCTCTTCTGAAACTATTCCAAGTAGTTTGATATCAATCAATTGTTTTTAAGGTAGTGAAAAAGTTAATACAACATTTTGATGAAATACGATTGCGAGTGGACTTTTCACAAAGAAACAAAAATGCATTTTGTATTAACTTTTTCACTACCTTAAAAACAATTGATTGATATCAAACTACTTGGAATAGTTTCAGAAGAGCAAAATCTACCAAGTTTCATGGTTATATTAGAATTTTTATCACAATTTCAATTTTTATTGCATACCAAGCAACTGTTTTTTATCAGGTTTGGTTAAAGCACATAAAAATGGAAATTGTGCTAAAAATTCTAATACAACCTGGAAACTTGGTAGATTTTACTCTTCTGAAACTATTCCAAGTAGTTTGATATCAATTAGTTACTTTTAAGGTAGTGAAAAAGTTAATACAAAACACTGGTGAAATTGGGCTCCGAGTGGACTTTCGACAAAGAAACAAAAAATGCATTTTTCGAATTTCAATTCCTTCTTTCGATGGAGTTATATCAACGATATAAGAATTTAGGTCTCATTCCTTCTTTTGATGGGAGTTATTTCATCGATACAAGAATTCAAACCTAATGCCTTCTTTCGAAGGGAGTTATTTCAACATTATATCAATTTAAATGTAAACCCTTCTTTCAATGGGAGTCATATCAACTACATAAGAATTTAAATCTGATTCCTTCTTTCGATGGGAGTTACATCAAAGATATACGAATTTAGGTCAGTATATAACTCCCATCGAAAGAAGGTATTAGGTCTAAATTCTTATATCGATGATACAACTCCCATCGAAAAGAGGAATTAGACCTAAATTCTTATATCGTTGAAATAACTCCCATCGAAAAAAGGAATTAGATCTAAATTCTTATATCGTTGATATAACTCCTTTCGAAAGAAGGAATTTCATTTAAATTCTTGTATCTTTGAAATATCTCCCATGCGAGCATACGACAATATCAGTGAAATGAACACACTGTCAATTTATTCTTAATTTGATTCATTTGTCATTGTTTGCATTAATTTAGTTTTAGATTGTGTATTTGAACACAAATTGATGGTAGATAATTACTTTTTATTATTTAATTAATTTAGTTAGTGCAACTAAAGCATGGTTGATTTAACCAAACCAACTTTAATCATTTATTTTGTTTGTCAAAAATGAATAATTAAAAACATCGTTTACCTGTATTCTGCTCGTTCATTAAAGGAGAAGCCTTTGGTGGTGGTACTGCAAGGCCACACTCCTGTGACAACTTTCTGGCATAGTTTATTTGGCTGATAAATTTTCCAGATGCTGAGATTTTTTTTCCATTTTCAGTGATCCCTTTTGTAAAATAAATTCCAGTTCTGCCACCAAAAATACTTTTAATTTCTTTTGCCAATTCCAACAATACGTCAGTGAGCAAACTGAAAATGAGGACATTGTATTTATTAGTTTAAAGAAAATTATTCGTCTTGTTCAGTCACGTTGATGGTAGTTACGCAAACACTACAAAATACTCACAAAAACATATAAACATGAATGTGCAAGAGTTTTCATTACTATATTTTGTAGTTTTATCCTCGAAACTAGCATTTGTACGCAATAGACACTACGTATGACACCATTAGTGACCTAACATGACGATTTACATAGAAGTAATTTTTTATTTACTAAATTTATATGCATGTACATTATACTTACTCAATTTTTTTAAAGGGATTTTCTATGGAAATGTTTTCCGAACATGCTAATATGTGCAATTCTCTGTGAATTATAAGTCTTGCTAGCTGATTTCGACAATTTTCATTCAGCTCTTTGTATTTATAATAGTAATTTAATATTAAAAGTCCATCGAATGAACTTTTTAAAAAGGTGACTAAATCGGTTCGATGTGGAATGTACGTTACATTATTTATGTCATTCACATTTTGGCATGCAGAACAAACAATTTTGAAGCAATTCGGTTCTGATGGGACACCATCACTGGGTTTACATGACATAACTTCATACATGAAATGCAGTAAAAAATAAATGATTTTTTAGGTTAGTATGAATTACATATAATGAATGAAATGAAACTAAGGTTAATGTCATACTGTAAAAAGTATAATTAATTAAATATACTTACTTCTTTATTCTGCAATCAAAGCCAACGCTTGATTTATTCTTAATCACCAATTTATTATAATTTATTGTATAAAACACCGGTATGCGGCTTACGGAATCGAAGGTATAAAGAGGACAGATCCAGATGCACGTGGGAATACGCGGGAATCGTGTCTAGACAGTTGTCAGCACTGTATGGCGCAATAACTAGTTTTGTCTGGAAAGTAATCAGTACTCTCTAGGGAGAACTGAGTGCTCTCTGCGGGGGTCCTGCCTGAGAAAGCACTAGTTAGTGTGTGGAGAGTACTGGTTACTCTCTGGAAAGTAATGACTCGTGCGTAGACAGTAATCAATGCTGTCTCTTCGAACGCGAGCTTGCCGGACAGTAACCAGTGCTTTCCAGAGAGTAACCAGTGCTCTCCAGCGAGCGCTCAGTCGTGTCTGTATCTTTCCGTGTACTCTTAAAATGTCCAAATTCACTCTCGTACTCTCGACAAGCGAAAGGTAACTTAAAAGTACATGAAGGGTACGTATACGCGTCGTCGAAGAGTACGTACCCATCGTGTACGTTTCCCGTACATTTAAAGTATACGCTTCATTTTTACCAGGGTAGGTAACGAATTCTTACCCGCAAACGACACGCCCCTCAAATAATGGTACTCATGGAAGTTGTATAGATAATGTTTTTATTAAAAGTGACTTAATCAATTATACTGCATATAAAATTGAGAATTCATTTATTGATCACTATCCTTTGCTTATCGGCTTGAATGAAGTACAAGATATTACAAGTGAAAATCGATCAAAATTCGTAAATTACAACAAATTAACATGTTTATTAAGTAAAGAACACTGGCAAGATATTTTACTAATGCAGAATCCCGACACTGCGATTGATACTTTTATAAGTAAAATAAGTAAGCACATCAATAATGCTAAAACACTGAAAAAAATAATAAACAATGGAGTAAAACCTAGGAAAAAATGGATAACTAAAGAAATAATGACATCATGTAAGAAGAGACAATTCTTATATATTATCTGGAAAAAAACCAAATAATCAAGAACTGAAGATGGAATATAATATCTATACAAAGATACTTAATAAAGTAATAAAACTTGCAAAAATGAATTTCGAACACGACTTATTTAGACATAACTCAAATAATACTAGAAATTTATGGCAACTAATAAAATCTAAAGTACATAATAAGAGTAAAAACACAACAAAGGAAATAAACTACATCAAAGTAAGGAATGAAAATATAGACAGTCCTATTGAAATCGCTAATTGCATGAATAAATATTTTTGCGAAATTGGCGTCAAATACAGTCGAACTATCAAGCACAATAATAATAATATAGTGAATCACTATAATTCAATACCCGCTACTAATCAAAGTACCATTTTTCTTAGCCCAACAAATTCGTCAGAAATTCTAAAAATAATTAATAATATGAAAAATGCGGCTGGTGGGATTGACAACATCCACGCTAAAGCAATGAAAATAATAGCAAATTTTATAATTACTCTATTAACACATATTTATAACTTATGCATTGAAAAATCAATTTGGCCAATTTCATTAAAAAAAGCTGAAATAGTTCCTATTTATAAATCTAGTAATAAATATGACATGAAAAATTACAGACCGATTTCACTAATATCTAATTTCGCAAAAATCTTTGAAAAAATAATGTATGACAGAATCTACAAATGTATTGATAAACACAATATATTAAATAAACATCAATTTGGTTGTATTAAACACAAAGGGACTGCTGATGCATTAAATTTTGTTGCTAAGAAAATATACGAAAATATCGATAAAAAAATACCAATAGCAGCAACCTTTATAGATCTGACGAAAGCGTTCGATACAGTTGATCATCAATTACTCCTCGAAAAATTAGAAAAATATAGAATACGTGGTACAGCTAATAAACTGATTAAAAGCTGTTTAACAAACAGACAACAAGCGGTGAGAATTAATTCAGTGTATAGTAATTATTATGAGATTGAAAGTTCTCAAGGTACTGTTCTGGGCCTTTTACTTTTTATATTATTTGTTAATGATTTATTGATTACTATGCCTCATGGAACAACAATATCGTTTGCAGATGATACTGTCATTTTAGCTGAAGGTAACACATGGAGTTCGGTCGAAGAAAAAACGAATGCTTATTTAGTGAAAGTAGCAGATTGGTTGGGAATAAATTATTATTAAATGTTGACAAAACGGTCTTTATTACATTTGGAATATTTATTGATTATTTTGATAGTGTACCTATCTCAATTAGAATGAAAATACTAAATCAGCATGTAAAAAGAGTCAATAGTACCAAATATTTAGGTGTTATATTCGACTCTAACATGAAGTGGGACAAACATGTAAATAATTTAATTGGTAAAACTAAATATCTCATTTATGTCTTCTCCAGATTATCAAAAATTATGCAAACTAAAACTCTCTTGATGATATATTATGCACTTTTCAATAGTTTCTTAAGTTATGGTATAAAAGCCTGGGGTGGAGTTTATAATAAATCTGTAATTTCACTTCAAAGTGTGCAAAATAAAATTTTGAAAATAATACTCAAGAATGAAAAAATACAGTTGTTTGTCCATTAAATATACACCAAACTTTTATTTTTGCATCGTTACAATTTCACTATGAAATATTAAAGAACAAATACTTGGAATCAAATTCTAAAACTCGAAATAAAAGTATACTGTTACCTAAAATAACAAAAACAATTAATTATAAGAAGAATAGTTACATTGTAGCTTTCACAAAATTTAATATGTTGCCAATTGAATTAAAAATACTACATGTCAGCAAAGAAGTTTTGAAAACTAAATTAAAAGAGTGGTAATGGCAAACAACAATAATTCCGTTATTACAATTTTATAGTCATACAGATTATAATATTTCGGAAATGTATACAACTGTTTGGAGCTTTAATTATATATGTATAATAATTATTTTATTATTAGTATAATTTTAATTTAAATTTTAGACTTAGTTTAGTTCTATACTTGCTTTTTGTTTTTGTCAAAACTTATCAATAAGCAAGTTTATTTGAACATACCAGCGCTAAGTACAGGTAACTGCGTTTACCTCTATAGCATTTTGCGACTGCAAATGCATATCTGTTAAGCTTTTGTATATTGCAAATTTTCTTTCTGGTAATAAATAAATCAATAAATAAATAGATAGATAAATACATAAATATACATAAAAAGAGCAAATCTCTTGGTATATAATGTGCATTTTTTGTTAATTCCTTTTGGAATGGGCTCGATTGATTTTTTAACAGCAAATTCGGAAAGATCGATCAATTTTACGTCGAAAATGTTTTGTCTAAAATTTTTTGAATTGGTTTTTAATGTAAAGAAATATTCTGAAAATCTTGGTGTGATTTCTGTCCTCTTGGGCGTTAATGGGTTAAGTTACCACGTATCGTCAAGCTAAAAAGTTCGGTACGTTCGAATCGTCTGTCACTTGTTTCATAGATGCACGTAAAGTAATGTGTAAATGGTTATGAAGTATGTTACTATTTTACTTTTTCCCGACATATTACTATTTCCCGACAATTAGTACCGCAAGATATATTGTTCGATATAGCATATTATTCGGAATATCTTCCAGTGCAACAGACTATATTTTTTAAAAAATTGTAAGATATCTTATTGTACAATTAACTAAATTGTCTCGTTCGAAACGTGTTTGCGCATTTCCCGTATACTTCCATGCTAAATGCTTGAAGTTTGGACTCGAATATCTTGAAAGTTAGCATCGCTTCCTACCCTAAACAAAATTTCTTCGTTTCCGTTCATCTACATTATACTTCAAATAGACAAATTTTGTAGGAAATCGAAAAATAGGGTGAACTACCTTCAACATGCTACTGTGAGCAGCTTCACGCTCACTTGTTTCCGTTAACTATTGAAGTAAGTTGTACGCATACATGACCATTATTTGATCATTCCCTGCATATAAACATGTGAAAATTTTCTCGCTAAAAATGAAATCGGAATATGTTCATCCTAAACCTCATTTTTTTAATCTTTATTTAATACGTTCAATACGAAGATGGACAGCAGAATATTTGGAAATCATTGCCTGTCACTGCAATATAAACATACGCCGAAAATAAATTCGGAAATGCAGGCTAGAAAAGTTACACATGTGGAATGTGCGTACTCTGACTGTAACGACGAAATTAAATATATTCGATAATTACCTGTATGTTTTGCGGTTGGAGGTTTCTAGATAATGAGTTACGGGCCCAAAAGCAATTTCATACGTGATGAGATACTTGATTTTTAATTGTGTAGTCAGAATTTCGATGCAGATTTTCTATCAGCATTTGTCGTACTATTTCATGGGCCGCATTAACACTCTTCAGAAAATTCCGGGCATGTAGCGTGTTATTGCATGTGGCCCTTCATTTACAAAATCGTATGAAACACATTCCAACTTCCACATAAAATTCCATCGTTAAATTGCAATTACGTTCTAAATTATTAAGAATTAATTTTTGGTCGGGTAACATGGGATGTCGTTAAACGTCTAACTTCTTTTTGAGCTTGGCAGCACCTAACTTAGATTTGATTAGATTTTAGAGTCAATCCATATTTCTTGTCTTAAAAAAAAAATACCGTAAAAACTAGTTTTAAACAATAACAAAAGTTTCTTTAGGGATTGCTTAATAACGTTTCGCTTTCGTAAAAAAGGATCGATTCAATTACACCTCGGAGGTGGTATATCTATTGACGACTATCGCGCTGAATTAAAACTCATTTTACGCACAATTTAATGTTCCGTTATATCCGGCACTTTTGGGTCAGATGGGACAATTTTTGGAGGTGGAGTTTCAACAAGTTGGTTAGAAAATACGTTCTCAGAATATTTATAATGGTTATTATTAAACTATATATTGAACGCGACGTATTTAAGGGGTGAAAAACAACGAAAAGCATTTATTACATTACGTAACCCTGTGGTTTTTTTATCAGAAAATTTTTATCTCTGATTCTGTCAATGTCGCACGTTATATACACGTTATTTTTTGTCGATCATGTTCATAAAAACATACGCTATTATAATACCGGAGAAATACAAGATGTGGGCGCTTCACCGGCACGTGAAGGTGCTGTTTTTGTGCAAGTGTGACAAAAAATCTATGGAAAAATTTATTGCAAATGTTACAAAATAAAAATTACTACGTTATCAGTACTTACAGGAGTATGTTCCTGGTTTGACAATTTTATCTGCGGGCTGCAAATCGAGAGAACGAAGAATCAAGCCTTTTGCGTCTCAGTTCACGAATTGGTTCCAGTTGTTCATTCTTTTAAATTTCGGAGAGAGATATGTGTGCCTTCATTCTGTGTGGGGCTGGTGAGTCCCCTACCCCACTCACAAGGTTGAAAGTTTCCCCACATTCTAAGACAAATAATTCAAGTTATGAAAATATATTTCAAGGAAATCAAAATTCTGATGTTTAATGCACGGCAGTGGTAAATATGCAGAGAAGGGTAGGGTATGCATAGGAAATGATAATCTAACTTACCTGTTATGTACCTTTATGATCACTACTTATTTTTCAGAATTGGGGGTCCTAATATTATATTTTACCTCCATGACATGGACCGTAACTTCGATATTTTTGCCATCGAGTGATCCAACGCTCCGAATTTGTTTAAAATGTGATTTATTCTTTTATGTGAAAAGAACCGTAAAATTATACCGAACTGCATTCGATAAAAGAAGAGTATTTAGATAAGAAAAAGTCGATACTATACAAGTAATAAAGATTGTTTGTTCGCTAGTATGTAGTTCGTAACTATTTAGAATGTAATGCAATTCTGTATATTCTCGTTGATGCAAATTTGTTTTGTTGCTAATCTAACGATTTCTTTTCATTCCGTAGAATAGAAAATAATGTTATCATTTTAAACGTTATAGTATCTCTTTTTTGTATGCTTTGGGCTATTGCAATTTTTTGCATTCTTTTTACAATTCAGATTTTTTTTTTGTTTTTATTATTAGTTAACGGGCGAAATCGCCCTTTTTTACTCAATTGTTGCCGTATTTTTAATTGCAAGATTTTGCGAGAGCTGCAGATCGACTTCGAAAGATGGCGCCATACTTCACATTTGTGTATGAAATGTAGGACTGCAGAAACCTACACCAAGTACAGCGGCGGTCATGAGTCGATTTCCGCCAGATAAACAATACTTCCGAAACGTAAACACAAACAATGTGGCTCGTCTTACCAACAGCGAACTGCTGCTTGAAAACGAAATCGAAAAATTGTTCACCAGACGGGGATCGAACTCACGACCTACGACTTCGTACTCCAGTGCGTTAACCGCCTGAGCCACGAAGCCGATTTTTACCAATTGCATATTATTTTTTAAATCGTAAAAATGTAATTAAGTTTTATATTTCGTCATAAGAATAGTTTGAAATTTTAAATAACCTGAAAAATGGAATATCGTATTGTTCAAAAATCCGAATTTCGAATCGAAATCCGAATAATGGAAACCCGAATGTTCGGAAATCCGAATAATGGAAACCCGAATGTTCGGAAATAGGCACATCTCTGGAACTTTTAACAGTCAACTGTGTATATGTTACAGTTTTCATCGACAGTTTCTTCAATGATGTGCTATACATGATAGCCAAGTGCATAAAATAATTATTCAATGCTTATAAACAAATTTGAGGTATGGTAATCGCACGTTGCATAGGGGTACTAAGAAGAATTTTTTTCATTCCCGTTACTATAACTTTTTGAGCGCATCCTCTAGGGACCTGAAATTTTTTTTACATACCTTTGGGGATGTATGGAATA
This sequence comes from Trichopria drosophilae, assembly GCA_030407085.1. Classification (NCBI taxonomy): domain Eukaryota; kingdom Metazoa; phylum Arthropoda; class Insecta; order Hymenoptera; family Diapriidae; genus Trichopria; species Trichopria drosophilae. The sequence continues at coordinate 64,723,608 of CM059585.1, read as the reverse complement.
TAAAAATATACCACGGCAAATGTACCTCACTTATAAAAGTGTAAATAAAATTGTTGAATTTGGGTATCTGCAATTTTTGAAAAAATTAATTTTAGTAATTTTGTTGCCGCAGTTTTTGTAGCGTTTAATTTTTTGAAAATCCATAATATGGAAACGTTTCTACAGAACATAACAATTTCAAAAAATTTGGTTTTTGCATTTATTGTAAATTTGGCGCGTATTTTAATATTGGTGTTTATAGCATAACTCGTTTGAAAAAACTACTTTATCAGGCGGCACATTTTCAAATTATATTAATTGATAAAGCAGTTTATGGCCGCGTAAAAGGATCTTCGAGGTGTTTTAAAAGCTTATCCAGATGGCTCAAAAGATCCGTAAAGAAATGTAGGAGACACGTACAAAATATCATCAACAAAAATTAAAAGAATGTGTTCTAAGCATAATTTTCGTTCTGTAGACCCGAACATAATATAGAAGTGGTTTGTAACACTGCATAGAAGTATAGAACAAGATTTTTACTGAAAAATGTGGTTCAGAATAATTGTTTATCAAATTTGTTTAAATAACAGAGGCTAATTCGGGTGGGTATTCGAAAACATGAATAGTCATTTTTGACGTAAAACGTGATGCTAAATCCGAAACTGATCACAGAATTGCCATAGTCCGTCAGAATTTTGAGATATTCTCGTGTAAAAGTTCAAAAATCACAGACTTTTCACTAGATTCGCTCTTATATTACATAACAAATTGTTTTTAACGAAATGCGATGTTAGTACACTTTATTTCATCTTGAATAACGCTTCATTAAATACCCTCCCGTGCGCCTTGTTTCATTCCTAATGAAAATATGGTACACTTAAGTATGAGTATCAAAAGTGTACTCTTAAAAATCTACGCGCACCTTTGATTCACTCTCGAAGTACGTTCCATGAGGTGTACGCGAGTACTCTTAAAATGTCCAAATTCACTCCTGTACTCTCGGCATGCGAAAGGGCACTTGAAAGTACATGAATTGTACGTACGCTTTGCTGAAGAGTACGTACCCTTCGTGTACATTTCCCGTACATTTAAAGTGTACGCTTCATTTTTACCAGGAGTTATGGATGTATAAAATACAATATTTTTAAAGATTGGCAAAGAGAGAATTAGAAATGCTGCATAATACAGTTAAATGCCGATTGTATAGCGTTCTTGATGTATCAGATGCGTAATTTTTAAAGATTGTTCAACGTGAGAACATTTGCTACATATATTTTACATAAAACTGTTGTAAACATGATACATAATAATGTGAAAATAAATATTTTGTATTTTTGTAATATAAATTGCTTACTATGTAAATTTAGTTATAAAATTAAATTTAAAATGTTCATTTACCTCTTTTTTCATTGTAATTTCTTTTTGTATCTACTGCTTTCATTATCCTTGTAGGGAAAAAATATTTTCAGGTCTAATGATATGATAATAAGCTATTTTCTAATATATTAAATTAATTGCACCTATTTAAACTATATAAAAATTATTTTGGTTACCAAAAAATATACAATTGTTAATCGTATTATTTAAATAATACACCATTTTAACAACTCAGCAATTTTCAAGGTTCAGAGAAACCAATATTTTATTACCAAATTTTAAAAATCAAATTAAAAAATATCTCAATATCTTTAAAGAATTATTTTGCTAAAATGTCGAATTCCACCTAATTAAATTGGTATTATGTTTAAAAGTTTACTGCACTCTAATTACTAATCTACTTAAATGCACAAAAACTATAATTCTTTTCCACGAGAACATTATACACATATGCTTGGAAAGCCATGAAATAATTATTTTTAATCTATTTTCTGAAAAATCAAATTGTTCTCAACCTAGCAACATTCTTTTTCAATAATTGATTAATGACATAAACAAATATTTAACCTTCAGGTTCTGCCCAAAAGTGTCAAGAACAACCCCGAGGCGGCGTTACTTAACTGCACTACAGGCACGTATCCCCACTTTAGTTGTTGCTATAAGAATTCAATTTAATATAAGATTACCAAATTTAAATAGTATAATTTACATTGGCTATTTCATAAACATATCTTATTAAGATGATAAAGAAATATAAGTTGTAATAATTAAAATATAAAAAATATTATAATAATTCAATAAATAATAATATATGGATTCAATATGCATTGTTCATTTTATATGCATACTTTTTTGGCTAACGTTTTACAAACAAAATGTACGAATATAATAAGGATTGCTTATTTTATATGCATTTGTTTTTTGATAACTTTTAACAAAAATGAACACAAAAAAATAATAAAATAATATTTTCTGCATGCCAGTAGTATATATAAACACTTTGGAAATAAAAAGTGACGATATAACGTCTATCGTTTGTACCTCAATAACCTCTAATAAACGTGCAGCCAACAATAAAATTTCGTCGTTGAATCGATTGTATTTCAGTAAACGCAATGCATATCTTTTTAACTATTTCCGTATTTATTCTACCATGGGTGACAATGGAAATAGAGGAGAACATTTATTTTGGACCTAAAAAACATATTTTCAAAGTAGGTGTCAATAACTTTCTGTTAGATGGTAACGAGTTTATCATTTATGCTGGCGAAATACACTATTTTCGCATCCCCCAGTGTAAATGGATGGATCGGATGAGAAAATTACAGAATGCAGGGTTCAATACCGTTTCTACTGCTATCGAGTGGGCAACCCACGAACCAAGTGAAGGAGTATTTAATTGGCAGGGCGAAGCAAATTTGACTGATTTCGTCAAGATTGCTTACGAGTTAAATATTTTTGTCATCGTCCGCGCAGGTCCTTACGTAGGTAAAATTAATTGCGTTATAAATCAGCAGCTTTATGTACTTATACGTGATCTATTCAAAGTTAATGTTACAAATTTGTCTATTCGTTTTCAAATTTCCAAACTTTTAATTGTTTTCAATCACACATGAAAGTGCGAAATCATATAATAAAATGGTTAGATTGCTAGTAATAAATGAAAAGTTATCACTTTTATTTAAATTATTTGAAAGATCATTGTTCTGATCTAACCTTATATTTCGTAGCATTACGTTATGTTAAATTATTATTTTCAATTAGGAATTGATCGCGAACTGGGAGGTTTGCCTAGCTGGTTACATCACACGAATGGATCATTTCGACGAACGGTTGATATCGATAATCATACGATTGCAAATTACAAGGAATCTGTAGTTCATTGGCTTAGTCATTTATTATCTAAAATCAATGTCATGATGATAAGTCAAGGAGGACCAATAATTATGGTACAAATAGATAGCGATATCGGTGAATTTGGTGATTGTACTAACTTGGAGTGGCTTTACGATATATTTTTAAGCTATCTTGGAAATGAAGCCGTGTTATTTACTATGGAAGAGAATGATATAGATAAACTCGTGTGCGGGTCGATAGAGGGGGCGATACGAGCTATACGTGTCACACCACACAAGTACGTTACGACTTATGGCAAATCTACAGCCCGCCTTTTTTATAATTTGCGTACCGTTTTGCGACAAGGGCCCAAACTAGTTGAGCTGCGAACTGGATTTCCATGGAAATGGGGAGGACAACGGCTGACTTTTGAATTGAATGACTTTTTTGAAACAATGTCAGACATTATTACGTCAAAAAGTTCTTTTATAATTTACATGTTTGCTGGTGGCACTAACTTCAATCATGCAGGATATATAAGTAACGATACTAAAGGATTAATAACTTCATATGACTATGATGGAGTACTGAATGAAGCTGGTGACTTTACCAAAAAGTATGCGAAAATTCAAGAAATGCTGGGCGTTAGCTATAATACATCTAATAGTATAGTAAAAGAAAGACGTGCATTATACGAGCCGCCGAATTTTATTCTTGTGGGTTCATTTATTGATTCGGAAACTCGAAAGATAATGAATGTTACGTCGTTTCAGTCGAAGAGGCCATTGACATTCGGTGAGATTGGAATCTCTGAAGGAATGGTTGTTTATGAAACATCCGTTCCTAAAGGTTGGAAAACTAAAAACAAAACCGTAAAAATACAAGCTTCTGGAGTTCGCGATAGAGGATATGTTTATGTTGATAACATTTTTTATGGAATTTTTGATCGAACTCATCGTACCATAGTAATCGCTCGACCATCTCCACGATCCAGTTTAAAAATTCTTGTCGAAAGTTACGGTTATATATCGTGCAGCGATTGTGATAATCAAAAGGGGATTTTTACAAATGTCTACCTTGAATATACATTATTAGCTAATTGGACAATACACCCAATTCCATTAAATGACACCAGAACTTTAGAAAATGCCATTAACACTTTATCGCAAAAGAAAGATAAAAGAACAGGCCACGGATTGTATCGTGGTATTTTCACAGTTCCAGAATATTTTACGAAACCTTTAGATACATTTTTAGACATTAGTAAATTTCAAAAAGGCCTGGTCTATTTAAATCAATTCAGTATAGGGCGGTATTGGCCGACTGCTGGACCTCAACACTCGCTTTACATTCCTAACTGTTTTATTAAACCTTATCCACACCGTAATATTTTTCTTATTATAGAAATGCATAAAAATCCAGCAAAAGAAGAAATACAGTCGAATTTTATGTCTAAAACAATTGATAAACCATTGCGTGGTATATCCGGATACAACCAAAGTCCAAAATCTCCAGCAATAGTTATCTGTACGATGCTCATGAATGAAGTTCTATTAATATTAATTAATATGCGTATTAACTAATATATAATTCACAAATGCATAATTCAATAAATAATAAAGAAAACAAAATTACATAGATCAGTATTTAAAGCATTAAATAGTAACAAGTTCATGATGGGCTGCTTATTTTAATGTAGTCCATTAATATTACACGGTGTTTTTATGTAGAAGTATATATAATAAAGATATTAGTAAGGGTTCGGCTTTGTCCTACAAAGTTGGTTGCTGTTGGTTTTCCTCGACGTTTCGAACGACTTGCGTTCATTTTCAAGAGGTTACTGTCAGAGATGACTATTACACGTTTTATTTCATCTCGAAGAACGCTTCATTAAATACACTCCCGTATGCCCTGTTTCATTCCTAATAAGAATATGGTATACTTAAATATGAATATCAAAAGTGTACTCTTAAAAATCTACGTGTACCGTTCATTGATTCTCGAAGTACTTTTCCATAAGGAGTACGCGAATACTCTTAAAATGTCCAAATTCACTCTCGTACTCTCGGCAAGCGAAAGGTAACTTAAAAGTACATGAAGGGTACGTACTCTTCAACGAAGCGTACGTACCCTTCGTGTACGTTTCCCGTACATTTAAAGTGTACGCTTCATTTGTACCAGGGGGCGTTTGTTCACATGTACTAACGACCTTCTTAGAATTAAACAATCGGTTAATACGCATCCGGTAAATTTACTTTTTCAAATAGTATATTAACTGTATGTTTCTTCTTTTTAATAAAATAGTTTTCCAAATGTTTTATTTTAAATTTGTTTCTTTCTGTAGCTAACATTTTAACATTTTTAAAATCTAAGCAATGTCCGTTCTTTATTTTATCAATATTTAATTTTATATGATTAGTTAATTCTGTATATTTATCTTCATCTAAGTATAAATTGTGTTTATATTCATTTATACGATTTTTTAATAATCTATCTGTTTCCCCTATATAATAACTCTTTATTAAAATGTAGGAATTTTGTTTAAAATGAATTATTAATTTGATGAATTGGGTTAATAATTTCAGTTATTAAAAGAATAATTTACTATTAGATTATTTGAATGATAAAGTTATTTAACGTTATTGTGTAATTTAATTAAATGGATTAGTAATGTTTTACAAATAACATAACGATTAGTGGTTATGGAACCAGAACAGAACACATTTATGTGAAAGTGTGCCTGTATTTCGTCCGTATAATAAGAGCGCAGAACTGTGACAGATAACTGTCACTTTCTATTCGCATGCTGTCTCTCTCTACAAAACGCAAATGTTGCGTCATTACACACGCATGTAAAACCTTTGCATTTGTAGTATAGGGGAGAGTGGGGAAGGCTGCGACACTTTTTTTCAAAGTCAATTTAAAATATATTATAACCTATAAACTCATATTTTTAAAACTCTAATCGATTGTGTGATTACTTAAGTTGATAAAATAACAAAGATATGCATAAAAAAAATAACATATTGCAATAAAAATATTCATTGTTAAAAAATTTGGTTTTGTCACAGTCTACCCTATACGTGGGGTAGACTGCGCATAGCTGTGAGGTCAGGTGTGACAGGTAATTTAAACTGTGGGGTACATTATGACTTGATGTAAGGCATTAAAATTATTTTTTAAAATACATTATCATATTATTGTAGTGATTTTTAGAGTTGCATTTTATTATTCATTTTATATTTGAATATAAATTAACATTTATACATTGATACATCACAAATCTTTATCAATTTTATAGTAACGAATTTTTTATTTCTTAATGTTACTACTTATTCATTACAAATTCATTTTTTATCGCAGCCAACATTTTTTTACATTTTGTATTTAAATGTAGTATTGCAAACCTTTACAAGAATAATACTAATAAATTTTTTATATACTAAACATATAATATATAGTCATCACAGACTCAGCTTTTTTCACTAAAACATTTTTTATCACTATATATTTTAATAAATAAACTTTTAGTTTTGGTATTTTTCGGTCTAATAAAACATTAACAATAAATGTTTTTAACTAGAATCAGAATTACCTTTTAAGGAGGGAATAAAGTATTTAATTTAGGGAAAAAATTTTTTTTTTTAAAAAGTGTTTTAAAAGTAATATAATGAAAACAAATTTTGTTTAAAAAATTGTAACGCAATTATACGTTTCGACCCAGGTATAGGTCCTCTTCAGTATTGAATGTGCACATTCATGTACATTAATTTAGTAAAAGTTTATTAATTTATATTTCGAACGGTCGATCATTATTATCATGCATTAATATATTTTAATACTTTTTAAATCAATTAATATCGCACTGCACTTCCTTTGCCAGTTTGATTGTCTTCGTGGTCCTGCTTTAGGAAGTGGATGAATATTTGTCGGCAAGACTAAGTTTATGTTTCAACCTTCTAGGTTGTTATTTACAATGTCATGTAGTACTGTTCCAATCAAGATTTCGTTTCCAACGTTTAATGTAGTCGCTACAACAGATGAAATTAGTATCGTGGATAAATGGTTGATCTAATACTGTAGATGAAGCAAAACGATCCAGTTTTTCAGTGATAATTGGGAAGGTTCATAATATCAAAGTTTTCGTCCTGGAAAATCTCTTCGTTATTGATTGAAGCTGATCTTTCGATCGGAGCCGATCTGACGTTTGGAGTTCGTCTTTCAACTGAAATCAGGCTTTCAGTTGGATCAGGTGAGTCGATTAGATCAGATGTGCGTTGTCGTTCCTCTGGAGGTGAAACTTTAAATTTGTTAAGATACCGATCCAGCGTCATTCGGTTTATATTTAAACTGTTAGCAGCAGATCGAACAGACCATCCGTTTTCGACTTTTTAAATTCCATGCTTCATTGCCGCAGCACCAACAACTTCTTTTTCACTATTCTTCTTATTGCGAACTATTTTGGAGTTATATTTCTATGTAGTATTAGTTTCTTATTAATTCTCTAATCTACAAGTGTTAAAAACAATATTTTGTTAAATAATAAATGCAGATTATGTGACAGACTACCCCACAATTCTGTGTCCCAATGAACCCCACATGATGATTTTTACAATTTTCAAGAAATTTAAACAAAAAATTTAATAATTTTAGGTTAGTTTTTTTAATTGGTTATTATCTTTGATTAATCTATTATTCAGTTGTTACGTTACTAAAGATACAGAAGAAATATACGCACATTTATGACAAAAGGAAATTGAGAAAAAAGGGTTACTTTAGATATCTCAAAACACAGATTTATCTATTACCCACCACTGCCCTTACGAACGCCGTATTTTCACGTATTGATGATTGGCAGTTATAACCTTAATATTATAAAAAAATATTGGAATTTTTCGGTGCACAGGTTTCGAGAAAACATGAGTGCAACCGTGTGCCTCATGTAGTAGTGTACCCCACTCTTCCCTACATGGAAAGAAGCAGAGAGTACTGAGTGCTCTCTGGAAAGTTCTGATTACTAATCAACCAGCTAAGTAGAGGGGCTATCGGGCTTCTGCCGCCCCCACCCTACCTCCCATCGATGATAGTGTGATGGAAAAATTGCGCAAGTGGGCCGTAAGAAGGTCAGGAGTGAAAGGAGGTTATAAACAATTTCATGTATTTATACAATTAAGTTTTTCCTGGTAATACGGTCCTCTTACTAATTCTGAAAAAGTAAACAAAGAAAATATGATGTAACTGGGATATCAGTTCACGTCTAGCGCAATAAATCATTCGGTACTTATATGTAAAAATTTTGAATCACCTACTATTGGATTTAATGTTAAAAACCATCCCTCTAGCGCTTAAAATTAGAACTATTGTCAAAATGCGTTTCGCACCAGGATGCCATGTTGTGCTCTTCAGCAGGGCTTATGGCATCCTTGCCCTGGACGCGATATTTAATTTTAAGTTTGTAAATCTAATTTTCATTTTATACTGCATTAAATGCCGGGGTATAGCATTTAAGCAGTGATAAAATGTAGTATATATTCTAGACTTTGATATTAGTACTAGAACGTTGTGTAACTGATTATAGCAAATAAGTAAGTAAGTAAATATAGGTATATTTCTTGACCGCTTTAATGAAATATACAATTAAGTTTTTCCTGGTAATACGGTCCTCTTACTAATTCTGAAAAAGCGTTTCGAAAAGCGTTTTAAATCGAATGATTTATTGCGCTAGACGTGAACTGATATCCCAGTTACGTCATATTTTCTTTGTTTATTTTTTCAGAATTAGTAAGAGGACCGTATTACCAGGAAAAACTTAATTGTATATTTAATTAAAGCGGTCAAGAAATATACCTATATTTACTTACTTACTTATTTGCTATAATCGGTTACACAACGTTCTAGTACTAATATCAAAGTCTAGAATATATACTACATTTTATCACTGCTTAAATGCTATATCCCGGCATTTAATGCAGTATAAAATGAAATTAGATTTACAAACTTAAAATTAAATATCGCGTCCAGGGCAAGGATGCCATAAGCCCTGCTGAAGAGCACAACATGGCATCCTGGTGCGAAACGCATTTTGACAATAGTTCTAATTTTAAGCGCTAGAGGGATGGTTTTTAACATTAAATCCAATAGTAGGTGATTCAAAATTTTTACATATAAGTACCGAATGATTTATTGCGCTAGACGTGAACTGATATCCCAGTTACGTCATATTTTCTTTGTTTACTTTTTCAGAATTAGTAAGAGGACCGTATTACCAGGAAAAACTTAATTGTATATTTAATTAAAGCGGTCAAGAAATATACCTATATTTACTTACTTACTAATTTCATGTATTGTTATTATAAATTTCGAACGCTGTGAAGGTCGAAAAACATAGGTAATTTAATGCGTTACATTGTCGAATGAAAAGAGAAGGTAAAGCCCTGCTTAAAAAAGGGGATAGAAAAGGAAAGAAAAGTATTGATTTTCAGCGCGAATCCTATCACTTTGAATCCTAATTTTGTCACAGTAAGAGAATCCTTTCCATTCTTATCCTATCTTTATACACCATGTACAGTCTAAGTTTATTCATTTTTATCCACATGTACCTCACTTACACTTTTATCAATATGAATCCGAAAAACGGATACAAACTGTATCCCCATCAATAAAAATTTCATTCTTATACTTTGTTAGTCTTAAAACGGATAGAAATGCAATCCTTAGTAATCCTATTCCTTTCTGGGTTGCCAGCCCCTGGAATTTAATACTCTTCTATCCCATGAAAGGATACAAATTCTTTACATACTAATCCTGATCAACTTTTATTGCCTGAATACTTTTCTATTCAATTAAAGTATTAATATGGAAAGAATTTTTATGCTCTGTGAAGAGAACACCATTTTTTTTAAATGCCCACCGTACAGTTGTAGAGAAATTTCAATCCAAATATCAGAATTATTTTATTTTCGGGGTAACTCGCCGAACAGCTGGTAAGCGAAAAATATATGTGGCAACGGCGCCCGACAGCGTCTCGCGCCGCTCAATTCAAAATGATCGAAATATGATTTTGTCAAGTGGAACATTAAAAACATAATTGTCAATAAAAATCGTAATCAATTTATTGTAATAAAAACATATTTGAATAAATATATTCGTACAAACTATTTTAACAATTTTTTTTACGTTTTTTAGTATTGCTATTTTAAGAATATTTTTAGTCACTAATTTTTGTAAAATAAAGGCATCAAAAACAGCGTCATGGTAACCGTTAGTAGGTTAGCGTTCTAATAAATCTTCTGCCAATTTTGACAGGGTGCACATATCTTTTCCTTTGCGCTCGGGAAACTTTTGTCTAAATAATTGCAGACTATCACAAAATCCATAAATAATAGATTTAAAATCGTCTATTAAGGAATATTTTACACATTCCCTTAAAAAAAATAGGTATCGAAAGATGCATTATGTGCAATCAATATACATTGCTTATTTTTACCGATTTTGCACAAAAATTCATAAAATGCTTGTAATGCATCCCGAATAATAAGCGTATCTAACTTTTCATTGCGTAAATATAGTTCGCCTCCGACATTTTGCAAACCATTGATTTCGGAAGCGAATTAAAACAAAATATAAACACGGAGAAGCCGACACGGCGTTGCCACGTCTACAACGTTGGAACGTGGACTACGTGAAGCGAGAATCAATTTATTTTTAACTCGTGTTATTATAATTGAAAATTTTTATGCAATTAGTAATATGCTGGTAGTAATTTCACTTAATAATATTATTAGCATAAACAATTCTATACTTTATTCAATTTTTAAGTTACTCATTACTTTGACCTATGCAGTTGGGGTACAACTACCTTAAATGTACCCTATTGGGAAATATTTCTTTCAATATGGCACACCGTTACCGACCTAATTCGGATGTTACATATATTTTTTTGATGAATTGAAAGTGTAGATTTCCATTAGTCTAAATACCAGTTTGAAGGTGTCTAGCGCAATCTCGTATATCGAGGACCTACTTTTTAAATCTCACACAAATTTTAAAAACCTGTTACTCGTTAGTGATGCAATAATAAGGGCTTTGACCTCTCCCTTGTCATGTTGTAATTTCGAATTCACCTTTCAGAGTTTTCTCTCGTCGGGGAAATCTATCCATCAATATGACCGTCGTCTTGACAAGCCGTTAGCGTAACTCAATGATCTCCAATAGTGACGAAACCGCTGAGTCCCATCACACAAAACCGCTAAGACCATTTTAAAATTAATTTAGAAAATCCTCTAAGCAAGCCTTAACGCGTTCAAAAGACCTGACGTCGACCCCCTGATGCGCGGGACCCGGCAGGTCCGTCTATCCTACCTATCAATTACAAAATTTGTTCCATCTAGCATCTATATTTCCATTTTCTAGTTGCGTGACATGATGTTCCGAAATCCTTCTTAACCTACATATTTTAAACACAGATTTCCATTCATAAGGTGGAAAGTCTTGTTTTAGTCTCCTATTGAAAATCGTTCCCATTACCACCATCGCAACGCCTCGACTGTAAAACCCATTACGTCGATCATCGAGTCTTTCATAAATATTTATTTTTGTTTGGTACAATAGCATGCAGGAAGGCAGATGAAGAGAATACAGAAGATGTATTTAATAAATTTTATTTTTTAAATTTTTCGTATGAAACTGATTCACTAGCGACTACAGTGTAATCGCATTTTATTCATTTATTGACGCATGCGCAATAATGGTTACCATAAAAGTCAGCTATTGCTACATCATAGTCGCTTCTCGGTGCCTGTGTGGAAATACATCGTAGGCTAGGAACCATATTGTGAAAGTGAACGTAAAATTCTAATAATGACCTTTTCCTCCTGTGTTCTACTACCATCTCTCTCCCTCTCGCATACTCTTTGTTATATCCATTAACTTTAGCATTATACCGTTATCACGGTCATCGTCATCGCCAATTACCCGCCGATCATTTTCACCATATATATTTTCCATGTATACAGGTTTAGACGCATTTAAAGTCATTGCGCAATTTCATCAAAACATATACCAAGTGACACATTTTCTCTTTCCCAAATTTAGACAACCTTCGCCATAATAGAAAGAGATGATCTCAGTTCCGTATTTTATCTAGGAATAACCTGGCGGGCCACCTGTAGGCCACCTCACCCCTTCGTTAACAAAGGTAGCATAAATAAATAAATAAATAATTTATAATAATAATAATATTTAAATAGTAATAAATTTCACCTAATCCGAATAGCGTGTATTAAAATGTATAATATAGAAATGATGGAAGAAGCTAGCCGTAATTAGAAAGAGAGGATGACACGCTTATTCCCTATGCATTTATCTATTCACGGTATTTACGTGTTTTCATGACGTTCGAACCATAGATATAGGAGTTTGGACACGTGGATAATGTAATTAATCAGGTTCCTGACCGTTTTTTAATGTGTGTGTGTACAATTTACCACATCTTAAACATCGCCATACAAGTTTCGACCTGTTAATTATCCGTAGACTTTACTATACGGTAACAATGAATCTGACTTCCCACAAGTGACGAACACATACGAGTATCGACTTGCTTCTAATATAATTAATTAACCTTCATTTAATATTTCCCACTTTTAAAATTTCTGAGAATAAGAAGATCGAAATGACGATGTAAAAATCTAAGAGAAGCGTGTAAAATTCAACAGATTCTTTCTATCTTTACGCACAGTTTTGTGTCTTTTAAGTAAAAAGTTAAAGGAAATGATAATGCTGCCATCTTTTGGTATGTTTAAAGAGATTGCAGAATCTGCGTGTCACAGAATGAAATATGCGGGTGGATCTGAAATGCATAGATTCATCGTAGGCTGCCATCATACACTTGCTGATATGAGTGGCTATGGAACGATTACAATTGAATATGAGGTTCTTGAAAATTGAATCTAGTTGACAATTAACCTTATTATCGCCATGCAAAAGAATATCAAAGTGAAATTGTTAAATATTACCGCTCATCTACTGCAAAGCGAAAGCAATCTCGCTATTTTTAAAATACCTATATTGCCATTACTAGACATCCCTCTGAAATTAACACTTTGCTTAGTCTTTAATCATCGGCGGTTGCCTATCTACGGTATCATCACTCGTTTCAAAATGTTTATCGGCGACATTCATGTAAATCTGAATTCATTTGCATCGTGAGAGATAGGCATGATCATGCTTATTTAATTTCACGTTCTGCAAACGTTGAGATGAAATCTATAGGTAGACACTCGATGTCTTTTGTTTCCATTAATGCAAGACGTTTTACTTCATAGAAAATTCTCATTGATCTTTGAAGAGATGCAGGATGGTCTTGAAGATTTTCCAGTATCCAATTTTTAAGCATTTTATCCTATGAGTTTCGGTAGAGATGGACGGGCCAGTATATCTAGGTTAACAACATTGTCAGCATCTAAAGTTTCCTACAACCTATATCTTTTTTTTTTGTCTGCGCCTTTTATGTATATCTTGTGAGCACATGTAACGATGTCTTCCAACGTTTCGTTGATTGCATCAAAGGGTATATCGCCCGATTCCAATCGTAGACCATGATAATTGTGCATTAACCAATTGTTTTACGTTCAAAACGTACTTTACTACATCACTGTCGGAAATATCCATAATGCACATTTCCTTCGATATAAACTGATTACCAGATCCGGGGAATCCTTGCACGTCGGCAATATACTACATTTCTAGTACCTAATACTGATTTGCTTGTCCCCTTCATTAATTGACGCTTCATTCTCCCTCTCTCTCTCTCTCTCTCTCTCTGTATCTCTCCTTCTCACACACTCTTTGCCACTTCCACATATGGCGTGGTAGCTCTAACTTATGGGTATACGTCGTACCTTTCTCTCTAGATCGTAGTATCTCTTCGTAAAATCCTATGAATCGGAAATCAAATCAGAGTGTAACAAAAACAGATAATTTTCACGGCCACTAGATCGCTCTCGGTATCATTCGATGTTCCTCTTGAGATTAGGATAGACCATTCCATACGTGTCCATTGTCGATTGTTTGCGAGTTACGATACTCAGATGATGAAGAAGAAGTTAAACGCAATATTAAACCGTTTCAAGTACTAGCACCAGTATCATGGTCACCACACTTTTGCAATTGAAGAAATCTTTTCTGCGATATTCGATCTCGTTGAAGTGTACATAGACGTATGAATACAAGTATCGATCCATTTATAATACAATTGAGCGTGCCAAAGATCTCTAAATTTTAAATAAAAAATGTTCAATCATTAAGTTGACATCGTTTAAACAATTAATTTTTGTATGTATATTGAATCGCGATGTACTGCACCCTAAAAACAAATACTTCACATCTTAAATCATCACATCTTAAAATCAGTCCATGCATAAATCTTACATGGTCTTAGTCATCTTATCTACACTACATCTTTCTTTCTGTCAATGTAAAAACAAAACGAAAGTCGATAAAGTATTTATCATTATGATAATAACAAATTTGTTTACATTAGAACCGTGTATAATAGCCCAAATAAGATGGCCTTATTCATAGCAAATGTGACTTTTGAATTTTATTCTTTAATATTGTCGACTATTCTCTCTCTCTCTCTCTCTCTCTCTCTCTCTCTCTCTCTCTCTCATTAACTACGCATTTCTTAAATCTATACGAATACCCATGCATAAAATCGGGTCGTGTGCACATTCTTGTGATGTAACATTCACACCTCTATGGAATGAAATTCATTCTGAAAACCCAACAAGTACAAGTGCAAATGTATTTTAGTACTAACTAACAGTATACCTCTTGATTCGAAATTGTATGTAGCCTAACCGACATGACTATTTGATTCCGTTTACAATAATGATTCGAATAATCACACTGCACGAAACGTTGTTATATTTGACAGATTTTTGTTACTTCCACATTGTAATCGTAATTAGTTAACTAAGTCATTCACGTACAAATACTATTGTTATAGCGATTTTGTTAAATGTATTGGCATAAGGAGACTTTACTCCTATCCATCACACCTAGTGTAATAGAAAAAGACACAATAAGTCATTATATCAATAAATAATTTTCATAGTAATAAATTAACCTTTAAGAACTTATGTTTTCACACCATGCACTAAAATTTCATTTTATTATTATTAATATTGAATCGTTTATCGAACTGATGTTTTCATACATTATCACTTCAAACCGTATATGAAATAAAAGATCAAACAAAAATTCAACATGAAGACTTGCATAAATTAATTGTATGGATTGAATGAACTTACTTAAGTGATGATCAATCCAAATTGTATGAGATGTCTTGTCCGAAAAGATCAAATACGTAGTACCGCCGTACTTGCTCGTTCCGTCACAATAATTTTAAAGATTAAATCTTTTTGGCGCCATTATTAGGTGTCATCCATGTCGCCCTGCCTTCTCCTGTCATTATATTTTAAAGCTTTCCGAAAACTCGCATATGGGTTATTTTGGGTGAGGTGGGAGTGATCTTTTCGGACGAGACATCTCATACAATTTGGATTGATCATCACTTAGGTAAGTTCATTCAATCCATACAATTGTATTTCTATGTCTCGTCCTCAAGATCAAATACGTAGATGTTTAAAGTTCGATGCGAGTTTATTTTATGATAGAAATATATAATATCGTTTACAAACTTTAAGTGATTAATTCTTAATATACAACTTTCGAAGTTGCAGAATATTCTGAATTATAAGAGGTAATCCTTGATTAAAGAACCGAAACAAATAACCATTTTTTATAATACCAATAACTCAATCCATGATTGCTGCCGCAAAGGTTGTTGATTCCGATATGGGCCGATTATAGAAACGTGCAAATGTAGACGAGGTTGATGTCCATCCGGCTGCACGACGAATTATTTCTATATTTGTTCCCTTGCGCGCTGCTGCTGATGTTGTTGCATGCCGAGTGCTGTAAGCTGAAAAGATTGTGGTGTCCACACCGCTTTCTTCAAGGGTATCACGTATCCAACGGCTTACAGTCTGCGATGATGCAGCATGATGTGGCTTCTTGTGTGTAAGAAACAAGTCACCCTTTGTTTTATCTCCTGTTCTTAGCTCATGTGTTTTCTGGATGTAGATGCGAACTGTTGACACAGCACAGAGTTGAGGTTGACTCGTAAAGGTCGGGATCTCTAAAAGTATATATCACATGTCGTGTTTGCTCTTGATGCAAAGAGGTCAAGGTCGAATGTACCGAATTTTCTTTTGATCTCTGCAAAAGCCCAAGGTGCCAATTCCCATTCTGTCTCCTGAGGGAGGAGTCGTGATGCTTCATCTGCTTCCTTATTTTCCTTGGATGGTAAGTAAGAAGCGTAGATCCACAATTCGCGTTCTTCACACCAATTCCAAATAACTCTGGAGATCTGTGTTAATTGTGGGTACTGGATGCCCCCATTCTGTTAACGTAGGAGATGGATGTTGTGTTATCCATGCGAAGTAATATTTCACAATTGTGATCTCTTTTGGCAAAACACTTTAAACTCAAGTAGGCTGCAATGAGCTCTAATTCATTAATATGAAGTTTGGCTTCATTTTTGTCCCATAGGCCAGATGCTCGTTCGCCTTCACAATATGTTTCCCAGCCTGTCAAGGATGCGTCTGTATATATCTCTTTCTTGAACTTCCTAAAAATGAAAACCGTAAAAATCTTCTGTGTTCTTTAGTGACAGAGACCGTGAGATAAGCATCTTTAAGATCCACAACTGCCATAAAGCAATTTCTGCATACAAGACGCAGAGCCGTTATTAAATCATCAATCTTAAAGTGGGACGTATTTATGAATTGGTTCAAACACTTTAAATTGAGTATGAAACGATCATCTCCGCTGGATTTCTGCCTCAGGAAAAATGATGAAAGAAATTGCCTGTCACAATGTTCACAACGAGATAGTGCACCCATACTTAAAAGGTGTGATACGGCTTTTGAGGTTTTAATTTTATCCTCTGCAGTTAATAGAGGCGTAGCAGGTAAATTTGATTGCCATGGTTCATAATCGAAAGGTAGTTTATAACCTTTGATACAGTTCACTATGAATGGGTCGGAAGATAATTTTTTCCATTCTGCGAGAAAATATTTTAACCTGCCAGCCGTTTTGCTTACCTCTAGTTCTTCCTCTGATGGTTCCAGGATCTGCGTGCACCCCGAGTTTCGTGGTGCCCCGCCCCCCCCCCCCGTTTCGAACTCCCCGTTACAGACAGATCATTGAAAATTTTTAACTTTTCCTTTCAAAATGTTTTACGGAATCACGTACGCACATTTAAATAGAATTAATTTATGCATGTCTTCATGTTGAATTTTTGTTTGATCTTTTATTTCATATACGGTAGCAGCCTTTTTAAGTGATAATGTATGAAAACATCAGTTCTATAAATGATTCAATATCAATAATAATAATATGAAATTTTAGTGCATGGTGTGAAAACATAAGTTCTTAAAGTAGCTAGACCCCAACTGTGCAAGTCAAAAACGATGTAACTATAAAGTGTAAAAACATACCCTCAATACCAATATGTAAAATCTAATTATAAATAAATAATTAGTCTTATGTCATTCAAATGTCAAATACATACTAAATTAAATTAATGGAAAGAAAAAATTAACCTATTGAATAACGTAGTACAGAAATAGTGGCAACGTCGCATTCTATCAGCAAAGCGCGATTTAAACCATATTTAAACACAGGTATGTACATACTCCGCTGTGGATCGAAACAGAGTTTGTTTTCATATTTTATTTAATGTAGTCGTATACAGAAAACGAAAATGTCTGCGCAGTTAAGATATCGAGGTATGTATATCTAGAAAAGTGTGCTGTTGAAAAAGGAAAAGTGCAAAGCAGCACTCGCAAAAATACGACAGGAACAGCGTAACCTCACTTTTAAAGACAAAAAAGAGGTCACAATTCCATGCTATGGCAATCGCATTGTTAATTTCCAAGTGCTTGCAAAGAACCTACGATGCACAAAATGTCGATGTCTTTTATCCCTCGAAATGAATACGCGTATGTGTATTTTATTTATATTACGTTATCTACAGTGGTTTTCATGCTAAACTCATCAATAAAAGTACCTATGTATATTCAAATACTCGCGCGCAAAAACAAAGAATGATCTCATAAATGCGATGTTGCCGTCTATTCTGTATCGTATGACAAATCCCGAGAAATTTCTGAAGTTGGATTTTTGATCAAGTCGAACTTTTTTATTAAACGGTCAATGTTTACGACTTTCAAATATGTGATTCCTTATTACTTCAGTTACTTCAGACTAGTTTTTCGTCAAGATCTTCACAGTAGGTTTCATGTTATAAGAAAATTTGTATCGAATCGGCATTTTTTCGACAACTTTCATCATGGCTACCATACTGATCTATGTAAAACATACGATTTTTAATTGATTGTATCGCGGGAACTAAACGGTCAAAACTGTTCAAATTTAACAGACATACGCATTGTTATTCAAATTAGTTTTGCTGAAAGTTTCAAAAACTTCTTGAATAATAGGTGTTTAAGGTCTAGCTACCTTAAAGGTTAATTTATCACTATGTAAATTATTTATTGATATAATGACTTATTGTGTCTTTTTCTATTACACTAGGTGTGATGGATAGGAGTAAAGTCTCCTTATGCCAATACATTTAACAAAATCGCCATAACAATAGTATTTATACGTGAATGACTTAGTTAACTAATTGCGATTACAATGTGGAAGTAACAAAAATCTGTCAAATATAACAACGTTTCGTGCAGTGTGATTATTCGAATCATTATTGTAAACGGAATCAAATAGTCATGTCGGTTAGGCTACATACAATTTCGAATCAAGAGGTATATTGTTAGTTAGTATGTACTAAAATACATTTACGCTTGTACTTGTTGGGGTTTCAGAATGAATTTCATTCCATAGAGGTGTGAATGTTACATCACAAGAATGTGCACACGACCCGATTTTATGCATGGGTATTCGTATAGATTTAAGAAATGCGTAGTTAATGAGAGAGAGAGAGAGAGAGAGAGAGAGAGAGAGAGAGAGAGAGAGAGAGAGAGAGAGAGAGAGAGTAGCAGTAGATGAGCGGTAATATTTAACAATTTCACTTTGATATTCTTTTGCATGGCGATAATAAGGTTAATTGTCAACTAGATTCAATTTTCAAGAACCTCATATTCAATTGTAATCGTTCCATAGCCACTCATATCAGCAAGTGTATGATGGCAGCCTACGATGAATCTATGCATTTCAGATCCACCCGCATATTTCATTCTGTGACACGCAGATTCTGCAATCTCTTTAAACATACCAAAAGATGGCAGCATTATCATTTCCTTTAACTTTTTACTTAAAAGACACAAAACTGTGCGTAAAGATAGAAAGAATCTGTTGAATTTTACACGCTTCTCTTAGATTTTTACATCGTCATTTCGATCTTCTTATTCTCAGAAATTTTAAAAGTGGGAAATATTAAATGAAGGTTAATTAATTATATTAGAAGCAAGTCGATACTCGTATGTGTTCGTCACTTGTGGGAAGTCAGATTCATTGTTACCGTATAGTAAAGTCTACGGATAATTAACAGGTCGAAACTTGTATGGCGATGTTTAAGATGTGGTAAATTGTACACACACACATTAAAAAACGGTCAGGAACCTGATTAATTACATTATCCACGTGTCCAAACTCCTATATCTATGGTTCGAACGTCATGAAAACACGTAAATACCGTGAATAGATAAATGCATAGGGAATAAGCGTGTCATCCTCTCTTTCTAATTACGGCTAGCTTCTTCCATCATTTCTATATTATACATTTTAATACACGCTATTCGGATTAGGTGAAATTTATTACTATTTAAATATTATTATTATTATAAATTATTTATTTATTTATTTATGCTACCTTTGTTAACGAAGGGGTGAGGTGGCCTACAGGTGGCCCGCCAGGTTATTCCTAGATAAAATACGGAACTGAGATCATCTCTTTCTATTATGGCGAAGGTTGTCTAAATTTGGGAAAGAGAAAATGTGTCACTTGGTATATGTTTTGATGAAATTGCGCAATGACTTTAAATGCGTCTAAACCTGTATACATGGAAAATATATATGGTGAAAATGATCGGCGGGTAATTGGCGATGACGATGACCGTGATAACGGTATAATGCTAAAGTTAATGGATATAACAAAGAGTATGCGAGAGGGAGAGAGATGGTAGTAGAACACAGGAGGAAAAGGTCATTATTAGAATTTTACGTTCACTTTCACAATATGGTTCCTAGCCTACGATGTATTTCCACACAGGCACCGAGAAGCGACTATGATGTAGCAATAGCTGACTTTTATGGTAACCATTATTGCGCATGCGTCAATAAATGAATAAAATGCGATTTCACTGTAGTCGCTAGTGAATCAGTTTCATACGAAATGGAATGTATTGTAGATGTTCAGGCATTCCGCGTGCCTGGTAATCGCTTCATACCGAAGGAAATGTCTATAATGAATATTTTCGTCGGTGAAATTGAGACATGTGTGTTTAAACCACCATATCAATGGGTGTGGTTACCGTTACACTATAAAAGAGTGAATAACTGGTTAATTCGTAATTACCACGGCTTACCATGGCAATCTGGTGACGTTCCCTTTGATGCTATAAACGAGACTTTGGAGAATATCATTAAATGTGCCAACAAAATTTATGTAGAAGGAGTCGATAAAAAATGTTGGTTGGAGGATATATTAAACGTTGAAAATGTTATTGATCTCGACGTTTTGGACTGCCCATCTCTGAAAAAACTGAAGCAACAGCATCAATATGAATTGTTGGAGAAGTGTAAAATCATTCGATTAATGGAACTTGCACTAACTAAAATGTACAAATACTTAAAAATTGGGTATTGGGAAATCTACTTGAACAGCCTGCATCACTTCAACGTTCATTAAGGATTTATTACGAAGTGAAACGTCTCGCATTGATGGAAACAAAAGATATAGAATGTCTCCCGATCGACTTCATCTGCATGTTTGCTGAACGACAAATTGAAGAAGCATGGACCTTCTTGCCACCTGCTATGCAAATGCATCCTGAAATACGTGAATGTCGACGATGTTATAAACATTTCGAATCAAGCTATGATACGATAGATGGTGAACCGCCTATGATTAAAGAATGCATCAGTTGCCAAATTAAAAGCGATGCATTAGTTGACGATATTGAAAATATAAATTTTATGTAATAGCTATTTTATATTCTTATGTATAACAATATTGTAAACAAAAAAAATTAATGTAATGTATGAATATGAATGTGAAAAATAAAATTTATTAAATACATCTTCTGTATTCTCTTCATCTGCCTTCCTGCATGCTATTGTACCAAACAAAAATAAATATTTATGAAAGACTCGATGATCGACGTAATGGGTTTTACAGTCGAGGCGTAGCGATGGTGGTAATGGGAACGATTTTCAATAGGAGACTAGAACAAGACTTTCCACCTTATGAATGAAAATCTGTGTTTAAAATATGTAGGTTAAGAAGGATTTCGGAACATCATGTCACGCAACTAGAAAATGGAAATATAGATGCTAGATGGAACAAATTTTGTAATTGATAGGTAGGATAGACGGACCTGCCGGGTCCCGCGCATCAGGGGGTCGACGTCGGGTCTTTTGAACGCGTTAAGGCTTGCTTAGAGGATTTTCTAAATTAATTTTAAAATGGTCTTAGCGGTTTTGTGTGAAGGGACTCAGCGGTTTCGTCACTATTGGAGATCATTGAGTTACGCTAACGGCTTGTCAAGACGACTGTCATATTGATGGATAGATTTCCCCGACGAGAGAAAACTCTGTAAGGTGAATTCGAAATTACAACATGACAAGGGAGAGGTCAAAGTCCTTATTATTGCATCACTAACGAGTAACAGGTTTTTAAAATTTGTGTGAGATTTAAAAAGTAGGTCCTCGATATACGAGATTGCGGTAGACACCTTCAAACTGGTATTTAGACTAATGGAAATCTACACTTTCAATTCATCAAAAAAATATATGTAACATCCGAATTAGGTCGGTTACGATGTGCCATATTGAAAGAAATATTTCCTAATAGGGTACATTTAAAAGATCGAAAGATATATGCATAACGCTACAGCATTAATCTTGTATGCAGTTTCGGGAAAACAAATGTACGGTGAATAAGTGATCGATGGATAATCAACGACCGTGAAAACGGTATACTGCTAATGTTAATGAAACTAACAAAGAGTATGCGAGAACGAGAGAGATGGTAGTAGGACGCACGAGGAAAAGGTCATTTTACTTTCACTCTCAATACATCTGACCTTTTATGAAGGCGACTTTTGAAATTTGATTTTCGACACATGGCAATACTAATGAGTAACGACCAGCACTTTTCAATCTCTCTGATTGAATTTTGTAAGATCACGCATAAGAAAGATGTCGTTTTCCATGATAATGTAAAAACATTTTATTAATAACAATATCTAATGAAATAATGAATATTGGTTGACCTTTACCTTCTCTTTTTATTCGACAATGTAACGCATTAAATTACCTTTGTTTTTCGACCTTCACAGCTTTCGAAATTTATAATAACAATACATGAAATTGTTTACAATAACCTCCTTTCACTCCTGACCTTCTTACGGTCCACTTGCGCAATTTTTCCATCACACTATCATCGATGGGAGGTAGGGTGGGGGCGGCAGAAGGCATATAGCCCCTCTACTCAGCTACGTTTCCCCACGATTCTGTATTTCGGGCTCACTTCTGACTAAACTGTAAATTTTAGACTAGGGCTCCCCTGAACGTTTTTTAGGGAATTCTATTCTCTACAAAAATATCCTTTCAGTTTTGCTCTATCTTGCAGTGGTTTCGATTCGGAAGCGATGGAATGAAGAACAAGGTTTTCGGAGTCCGCCGGCATGTTCTGAAAACTCATTTTTAATAGTTCAAGAAAATGGTTTCACCAGGTTATTTTAAGAATCAATCGATTCAATATTATTTTTATTAAAAGAAATTTTGATTCTTTTTATGTTTTTCCTGTTCCAAGAGCCGCCATCGGAAGAAAGTGGACTTGGAGCAACGCGACAACAACCAAGGAGACGGATGAGGCTAAATCCGATGATTCCAAAGGCCATTCCGACAAAGTACGTCCGTTTTCGACGTCCTCGAGGTTGTAAGGAATCTTTTGATGACAGTCAACGAACTGCCATTTCGAAGTTGGATTGTAGCCATCGATGGTCTTAGTTCTTCTCCGAATTCTTACTCAGAACCAATTGGTTCTAAATTGACAGATTGTGAAAAACTGCCGATCGTTAAATATAAAACAATGAGATGTGACCTTCCTAATTTTTATTCTAACGGTCTAAGTAAAGATCAATGGTATTTACTTGATAGAGATTGTATGTTTCGACAAGCAAGCCTTCTGCGAAATTTCAAAACATTGTCAAATATATATTGACAGTTTACGCTCCCATGTGGTTTAAGAGCAGGCACGGTGTGCCTTAACCAGATTCAACCTAAAAGTGCTTGCTCAGTAATTCTGCTATTTTGGGGTGAATATACATACAAAAAAAAAAGCTTTTCTAGTAAAAATCATAATAATCGCCGGAGCCGTTTATTAGAATGGTCCATTTAAATATTTGGTAAACCTTCTGAAAAGGCACCTCCTCCTAATAGAATTTGTTTTTACTCTATTCCGACGTATTTTTGCCTCCCGATTACGAATGTGACAACAAAAATTGCGGGTCGGACGTATTAAAGCTGCTATTTTGAAAAAAGAGCAAAAAACGCGTTTTTTTTAAAAGTTTTTTGTATTTATTTTCAAAAAGACGCATCTGACAGAAAAATGTTTAAAATAAAAGTTGTAGAGCGCAAAATTCTCGACAAAAAAGATTCTATACATTTTTTCCGAAGGTTTAAATTTTTGTTGGAAGGAGGTGCCTTTTCCGAAGGTTTACCAAATATTTTTACGATCGAGATTTCATTACACCTTGTAATATTTAAAGATTATGCTCATGATAATTGTTATATGTATTCAAAATTTGCCTATTTAATTAACAGAGTAAACGACAATTGAAAAATATACTGTTTCTATGATTTATAATACGCTTAATTATTATTTTCATCCAACTTATACAATGATATAATTTTTCAACACTTTATTATATACGTAAACTATTATAAGCACAAGTCGCTCGTAGAAGCTTTTCGAAATATTGAAAGTGTGTTCTTGCAACTGTGTGCTGTTCCCATATTTTTCATTTTTATGTCATCCTTAGACCAAGTTTGAGGCCTCATAAACATTGATAAATCTGGCAATACTTGTTTAGTATTATTATTCTCCTTTGTCCGATATATATTTCTTCTACATGAGCCACACAATGCTCCAGGTATACGGTTATCATCGACATATTTATCAAAGAGATTTTCAAAATTACTTTATAATTTCTTGGATAGAGGAAACATCTCTTTCTTCTTACAGAAACACAATAAACACACTTTTAGACGATTTTCGTCATGCGGTAATATATGGTGTTTAGACATTTTTTACACATTTATTGCATTTACATACCATACGATACGAGGTGTTAAAATTGGGTTAGTTAAAAGGTGGTTTTGTTAAAATTAATTTGATACAGGGAGAAGTTTGCAAAGAAAGTTGTTCAATTATTTTTCTCATCTTAGGATGTTTCATGCGCAATCTGCATCGCCAGGCGGCAAGGCAGCAGTATTTTCAATCGCTCAAATAGTCAAATAGACATTTCTAAAAATCGGCTCCGGCGATTATTTTCATTTTCATCAGAAAAGCTTCTACTTTGCATGTATTTTCAACCCAATAAAGCAGATTTACTGAACAAGCACTTTTAGATTGAATCTGGTTAAGGCACACCGTGCAGGAAGAATGACTCGATCAAGGACGGCTCCAGGCATCTTTTTGAAACCATACAGCGATCGAGATATCTGCCATCCACGTACCGCCTCGTTATAGATCGATCAATTCAGCAGAATGCATTCTTTGCACTGCCCGAAAATATCCTTCTCAGCATGGTAACAGACACCGACTCAGATATACGTCAAGTTGCCCTTCAACGAATTTTGTAGTCGCGACAAGATGTCCGCATTAACTCATTTAGAACAATTCGACATAATGTTATACCGTCCATAAATTTTAGGGCTACACATTATTCTCAAATGATTGACTGAAAAGCTTCATTCATCCTTGACAATAACGCAGCCGCCACTTTTGAATCATGTATCTGACGAGGAACTCGTGCAAAAGTTATCAGGTGACGAATATGTAGATTGGGAATTTTGCAAGTTCCCGTGCCACACAGTAGCTGTTGAACCAACGGTAAAACTGGTAACGGAGGCAGCAAGCAAAGTATGCGGCCAAGAAGATCGAGATCGACACATAAGGTCGACTTTAGAGTCTCGCAAATCTCTGCCTACTTTTGAAACAAAAGCCGATTATGTCCAAAATATCAGTTATGGTAATGCGAAGTAACTCTTCTATAATAATTTTACTTTACTTCTTAAAGGAATATGTAATTTAAAAAAAAAACACGAATCACAATAAAATTTGTAATTGACAAAAAAAGAGCTCAATATGGTTGGGTGGTTGGGAAGGGCTCGGGTGGAACCTGAAATGTAGCTACCTCCACGCGATACGTTCTGAGGAGCTTTTTATTCAATAAGAGAGCGAAGAGCTACACATTTTCTACTAAAACTAAAAGTATTCCGATGACGATTGTTTAAAAAAAAATCGGTTAGTGTCAGGCATTTTTCCTTTACAGAATCAAATGTAGGTTTTCTTTTGGTCTGTGATATTATTGCAGGAGACAAATTCAAACTTTAGAGTAATGTAATTAATGTTGCAGTAATAATAATACATAAAAATGCATAAAACTATGCTTATGGTCGTGATGGTAAATAAATCTCATTTTCTAATGAAATTTCGAATATTTAAGCCCATGTTTGAGACAGCAGATATTGTCCGATCTAATCCAGCTTTCTCGTACGTATTCTTTGGATGAAGGAGCGACTTTTCCGCGCTATTAGAATTTGATCAGAGACAAACGTTTTCTTTATCCACCCTAGTGGGGGTCGACGCGAAGTATCATGAGTATAATGCGCTTGATGGACTATGAGTATTCGAGTGATAGAGAGGTAAAGGAGGAGGAGGGGAAAGGGAACAGGAAGTCCGCCAGCGTCAACGAAACGTAGATATGGGCCATGACTAGCGCTGCACTAAGGCGTTACGGGAGTGGGGATTAAAGTTTTCGGGAGATGAAAAAGAATCGGCGGAAGAGCTCTTATCGAGGTTAGAGGATTGCCGGAAACAATCCGGATTCGAAGTCCGTGTCTTATTCTGAACGATTCCTGCCATATTGTATCGGGGAGCTAGTCGATGGTAGAAGACGGCCCATCCGGATTTTAGAATATCGCGAGATTTTCCGAAGGCATTTTTTAGGAGTTTTTCATTAACGAGACAAACGAGGAAGATTTAGAGGAGTTGAAGGACCGAACGCAGGGAAAAATTGGACAATTCATTTCCTGTTTCCGTCATATTGTGAGCTATTTCAAGAGACCACCATCCATACATGAGTAACTGCGGATCGATTTCCGGAATTTAACTCCGGATTATCGTAGATTTTGGTATTGGTATTGGTAAGTCTTCATCAGGTTCGGGGTGAACCCCAGAATTCAGCACACTTCGCTGTTTGCATGTGTATGCTATTCCTGATGATATTCAGGGTTCCGTTGGATATCCAACTGCTTTGCAGAATCTCAAATTTGGCCGAGATTCCGCTCCCTGACTTCCTCCTTACTCAAAAATGGAGAATCCAGGTATCTCCTTCGCGCCTCCATTAGGTCAGGGCACTCGCATAAGAAGTGAATGGATGATTCCTCCTTGTTTTCATCACATCTAGTGCAAACGATAAAGGTTTCCTTCCTACGGTGTGACTGTGCTTATTTAAATTTTCATGTCCGGTTAGGATTTGAATGGAGATTCTTATTTCTGTTCTGTCCAATTCGATCAGTTTTTCAGCCCATCTGTCCGCCTGCAGCTCTCCTGCAAGGCTTTTGGTTGTGCTGCATTCTTTGGTTTTAATCCACTCTCTAACCTGTTGGGATTTCATTTGTCTCTCCAGCAGGTTGAGTCCTTCGTAAAATGGCAGTGCCACTCACCCAGTCAAGTCAGTTCCATTAACTATTCCTGATTTGGAAAGGGTGTCTGCTCTTTCATTTCCTTTCCAACCCATATGGCCTGGTATCCAGGTCAGGCTGACAAGGGGAACCCACGGTCGGGGGGTCACGATTTTTAACGGCAATTTTTGTACGTATTCTAGGTCGAAAATAAAAATATACGTGTTTCAGCGTTTTATTCAATGGGATTTTGGTTTTTACATAATAAATTATTGAAATTCACGTTCTTATTGCCATGTATATATCAACTTTGAAACGTCAGATGCATTCCCTTGAAAAATTCGAATGCCTTACATCCGCATCATAACCCCATAGAGAAGTCCTTTAAACATTTCAAAAGTCGAATGCGAAGCATTTTTATATGAATTAATTTATGATTTTTACGTCCTTCCATTGTAACGAGACTAGGGCCGCAGTAATAAAATAACACATGTAAAATTTCAAAAGAATTTATTAAATGATCGAGGTTCACTTACAGATTAACTTATCCTATGCGAATTCCGCAATGGGTACTTTACGCTATAACTAATTGTAAGTTTAGCGATTTGCTCGCACGCACAACACCAACTAACTTTCTTCTGGGGCCACGTCACGCAGAACGCGTCGCCCCCACTCTTTCTTTCTCTCTCTCTCTCTTTCTCTCTCTTTCTCTCTCTCGCTTTGTAACAGTCCGTTACACCCCCCCCCTCCCCTCTCTTCGTGTGTGTGTGTTTTTCCCTATGTTTTCCCTATGTTTTCTCCGTTTCTGTTTTTAGTATGTATGTTGTTGGTGATAGTTTTTGTTTTATTATGTATGGTCCTGAGTATGGTTTGTTTAATTTAGCTGACGTGTAGTTTGCTGCTAATGATAGTGTATAGTCTTTCTTTAATACTTTGTCTCCTATATTGAATTGTATTTCTCTGAGTCGTAAATTGTAGTTGTGTAGTTGTTTGTTTTGTGCTTGTTGTATGTTTTTATGTATTTCATCTCTGTATGAGTTTATTATTTTTAATCTGTCTATTCAGTCTTGTGGTGCGTTAGGTATTATTCGTGTGGTTTTTTCTATTTGGTTTCTTGTTGAGTGTATTGGTTGTAATTCTCTTCCTAATTTTACGATTGCTGGTGTGTATTGTGTTGATGAGTGATAAGATGTATTTAGTGCGAATTGGTAGTCGTGTATGTTTATGTCCCATTCTCTGTGATTTTGTTCTAGATATGCTTGTATCGGTGTTTTTATTGTTAGGTTTGTTCTATCTGTTGGGTTTGCTTGTGGGTGATAAAGTGGTGTTGTATCGTGTTTTATGCCTAGTTGTTGTGTTTTTTTTTATGATTTTGTTAATGTATGGTTTTCCGCTGTCTGATCCCTATCAGGACGGGCAACCGCAAAATAACCGGAAAAAAATAACCAGTCGAAAACCGCCAAAAAATAACCGTCGTACAACCGTAATTACCACGAAAAAACCGGACTACGAGAAAAAGGCGTATGGTTAAAATTTATAAAATCACCGCAGAATAACCGATAAGAAACCGCTCTTCAGGAGCGTCAACCGGTCATTTCCAGCAAAATTACCGCAAAATAACCGATAAAAAACCGATCGTCAACAGCTTCGACCGGTCGTTTCCAGCCAAATTACCGCAAAATAACCGATGAAAAACCTCTCTTCAAGAGCACCGACCGGTTGTTTCTAGCGAAATTATCGCTAAATAACCGATGAAAAACCACCATTCCAAAGCGGCGACCGGTCGTTTCTTGCACAATTACCTCAGAATAACCGATGAAAAACTAATGTTCCAAAGCGTCGACCGGATGTTTCTAGCGAAATTTATCGTAAATAACCGATTAAAAACCGCTCTTCTAGAGCGTCAACCGGTACTTTCTCCCAAAATGACAGCAGAATAACCGATGAAAAACCGTTCTTCCAGAGCGTTGATCAGTTGGTTCTCGTAAAATTACCGCAGAATAACCGATAAAAAACCGTAGTACCATAGGATGGATCGGTCGTTTGTTCTTAAAATTACCGTAGAATAAACGATAAAAAACCGCTGTTGAAGGGCGGTGGCCGGTTGTTTCTCTCAAAATTACCGAAGAATAACCGATGAAAAACCGGGGTTCAAGAGCGGCGGCCGGTCGTTTCGGACCAAAATTACCGCAGAATAAACGCTGAAAAACCGCTCTTCAAGAGAATATAATAGTTAATAATTATTTGCAATAATATTTATATATGAGGTTTTTATTTACTTATTTTCTGTTTTGTTATGCATATCTATAATCATCTTTTATAGATATAACAAAACTAGTCAGTCGCTGTAGTAAATGTGTATCAAGGTACCACGATGAGAGAATTCACAAACGTGCATGGTGAAAACCCGAACGGTCAGGCTTATTATACGAATTACGGCGCTACTTTGCTAGAGGATTTCGACGCCACCTAGTGCTGGCCGAGAAAACTCTATTTGAATGAAGGGTACTGTTTGTCGGGACGTATCGTGTCGAAATTACCGCTGAACAACCGCTAAAAATCTGTTAATCAAGATCGCCGACCGGTCATTTTGCGAGAAATAGATTTTTAGCGGTCATTCAGCGGTCATTTCGACACGATACGTCTTGACGAACAGTACCCTTCATTCAAATAGAGTTTTCTCGGCCAGCGCTAGGTGGCGTCGAAATCCCCTAGCAAAGTAGCGCCGTAATTCTTATAATAAGCCTGACCATTCGGGTTTTCACTAAGCACGTATGTGAATTCTCTCATGGTGGTACCTACATACACATTTACTACAGTGACTGAGCAATTTTGTTAGATCTATAAAATATGATTATAGATATGCATAACAAAACAGAAAATGAGTAAATAAAAACTTCATATATATACATGTTATTGCAAATAATTATTAACTATATTCTCTTGAAGAGCGGTTTTTCAGCGGTTATTTTGGTCCGAAACTACCGGCCGCCGCTCTTGAACCGCGGTTTTTCATCGGTTATTCTTCGGAAATTTTGAGAGAAACGACTGGTCGACGCTATGGTACAGCGGTTTTTCATCGGTTATTCTTCGGTAATTTTGAAAGAAAAGACCGGTCGTCTCTCTGGAACAACGTTATTTCATCGGTTATTCTTCGGTAATTTTGAGAGAAACGACCGATCCACCCTATGGTACTACGGTTTTTTATCGGTTATTCTGCGGTAATTTTACGAGAAACAATTGATCAACGCTCTGGAAGAACAGTTTTTCATCGGTTATTCTGCTGTCATTTTGGGAAAAACGACCGGTTGACGCTCTAGAAGAGCGGTTTTTAATCGGTTATTTACGATAAATTTCGCTAGAAACATCCGGTCGACGCTTTGGAACAATAGTTTTTCATCGGTTATTCTGAGGTAATTGTGCAAGAAACGACCGGTCGCCGCTTTGGAATGGTGGTTTTTCATCGGTTATTTAGCGATAATTTCGCTGGAAACGACCGGTCGACGCTCTTGAAGATCGGTTTTTTATCGGTTATTCTGTAGTTATGTTAAGAATACCAACCATATGCCTTTCCCTGGTAGTCCGGGTTTTTCGCGGTAATTATGGTTGCACAACGGTCATTTTTCGGCCGTTTTCGACCGATTATTTTTTTTCGGTTAAATTACCGTTAAAGTGCGGTCGCCCGTCCTGATAGGGATAGTATTGTTTTGGGTGTTCCCCATCTCATTATTATGTGTGTTAATAACGTGTCTTTTATTGTTTGTGCATTAGCTTTTTTTATTGGTATTAGTTCTACCCATTTCGTTGTTATATCTTGAAATACCAGTAAGTATTGATTACGTTTTTTTGATAATGGTTCTGGTCCCATTATATCTGTTGTTATTGTTGTCCATGGTTCTCCTATTTGTCTGTTTGAGATGTGTCCGGCTGGTCATTGTTGTATTATTTTGACCTTTTGACATATGTCGCAGTGTTTTATGTATTTTACTATGTCTTTGTATAGTCCTGGCCAGTAATATGATTTTGCTATTTTTTCGTATGTTTTTTCTATTCCCATGTGTCCGGCTTGTGTGTAGTTGTGGTTTTCTTGCAGTATTTTTTTGGGTTGTGAGTCTGGTATTACTAATTTCCATGGGTTTGGGTCTGGTCTAATGTTGCTGTGTAGTGGGTCTGGTATGTATCTGTAGAGTTGTTCGTTTTCTAATTTCCATTCTGGGTATAAGTCTTCATAATTTTGTACTGTTGTTATTTGTTTGTTGTACCAATTGTCTGTTTGTCTCTCTGACAGCGGTGATAGGTGTTCTGTGTGTTTTGTGTTATGTGTTTCATATTTGCGTGAGAGTGCGTCTCGTATATAGTTTAGTGTTAATTTTCTGTACTTTATTTCGTAATCTTATTCGAGCAATTCTAGTCCCCATCTTGCTAGTCTGCCTATTGGATTTTTTAAATTGTGTAGCCATTTTAATGATTCGTGGTCTGTGTATATCTTGAAGTGATATCCTTTTATGTATTGCCTGAATTTCTTTATTGCCCAGACTACTCCTAAGCATTCTTTTTCGGATGCTGACTATTTTTTTTCTTGATGTGTGAGTGCCCTACTTATGTAAGCTATTGCGTGTTCTTTTTTTTCTACTATTTGTGATAATACTGCTCCTAATCCTGTGTCACTTGCATCTGTACTTATGTGGAATGTTTTTGTAAAATCTGGTCGTATTAGTGTTGGTGAAGATGTGAGTCTGTGTTTTATGTAATTAAATGCTTTTTGTTGTTCTTGTCCCCATTGTAGTTTCGTGTTATTTTTTAATAGTCGTGTTATTGGTTCTGTTATTTGTGCAAAATTAGGTATAAATTGTCTGTACCATGATCCCATTCCTAACAGTCTGCGTATTTGTTTTAGTGTTTTGGGGACTGGGTAGTTATGTATTGCCTCTGTTTTTTCTGGATTAATCTGTAATCCATGTTCATTTACTATATAACCTAAATATTCTACTTGGTTTACGCCAAATTCATATTTATCCGTGTTTAGAATTAAACCTGTATCTTTTATTGTATTTAGTGTTTTTGTTAGTAGTTGTTTGTGTTCTTGAAATGTTTCTGATACAATTATAATGTCGTCTAAGTATGCAAATATATGAGGATGTTCCTCGTGTCCTATCATTTTGTCTAGTAATCTTTGGAATGTGGCTGGTGCGTTTGTTAATCTGTATGGCATTCGTTTGAATTAATAAAGTTCTTTTCCTGGTACTATGAAAGCGGTTAGGTTTTTGCTATTGCTTTCTAGTGGGATCTGGTAGTATGCTTGGCTTAGATCTAGTTTCGATATTATTTTTGCTGTTGGTAATGGTTTTAGTATGGAGTCCATTTTTGGTAGTGGGTAAGCGTGTTTTTTTGCTACTGAATTTAATTTTCTAAAATCAAGACAAATTAACTTATCCTATGCGAATTCCCCAATGGGCACTTTACTCTACAACTAATTGTAAGTTTAGCGATTTGCTCGCGCGCGGAACGCTAACTTTCTTCTGGGGCCACGTTACGCAGAACGCGTCGCCCTCTCTCTCTATCTCTCTCTCTCTCTCTCTCTCTCTCTCTCTCTCTCTGTCTCTCTCTTTCTCTCTCTCTCTCTCGCTCTCTCTCTCTCTCCCTCTCTCTCTCTCTCTCTCTCTCTCTCTCTCTCTCTCTCTCTCTCTCTCTCTCTCTCTCTCTCTCTCTCTCATATATATATATACGAGATCATAATGATACAGACAGTAATTAGAAAAAAACACAGTAAACATGTAATATGCATCGAATAGTCTATTAGAATACAAGTGCATGAAGTAAGTGTTTTGCAACTTTTATTTATTAATACTTCGGCTAACCTGTTGTTGGGGTCGAAGTTTTGAAATTGCTCATTTTCAATTTTCATACATATAAGAAACACTATATTGTTGTAACATATCTATCGAAGACACTTGGACCTAAATATAATTGGACCACCAAATATCAATATAATTTTATAATATAATTGAAAGCTGTTAGTAAACAAACGAGTATTAAGGAATAGCCGACTCTCCACTGGGCCGAAGTTTGTGAGCGAGCGAAGCGAGCGACGCACCACGCCAACACTAGATTAAAGTTTTATAATTTAAATATTGCACAGAAATATGATTGTATACCTTTAAAAACGTGTCAATTTTCAATTTTTATTTTGTTCAAGCGCGATTTACATTCAGTTAAACAGCTCAGTTTTGCTCCAAATTCTGTATCGGGTGGAGTTTTTTGTTTTACTATAAGGTTTTATCGGTATTTTTTAAAAATTCAAGATGGCTGTTGATTGGCATGTCGAGTTGTAACGAAGTTTATTATTAATTTCTCAAAAATGATTGGCTTATAATAGAAGTTGGTATACTACAGGTTTCGTGGTCGCTGAATCTAAAATCAGATTTGCAAAATTCAAAATGGCGAATCCAATATGGCGGACTAAACTTCGATAAAATGTTTGCAACAAAAAATGAGATATTACCGTTCTAGAGGTTGCTAAATTCGAGAATGAAATAAGATTTTCCAAATTCAAAATAGCGGATACAATATGGCGGACAAAATTTCGCGAATATAAGGTGCAGAACAGTCAGGTACTGCGCAAATGCGGGCCTTGATCTCCTCATTGGTTGTGATGCAAATGCTCACAGTACTCTGTGGGGGAGCACCGACACAAATGAGAGAGGGGAGGCCCTAATACCTGATATCCACTAACCTTGAAATTTTGAGCGAGGGAGTTCAGCCAACGTTTGTAACGGCAAACAGAAGAGAGGTCCTTGATCTCACTCTATGCAGCCGAGGTAAGCGTGAGGCTGTCCAGGAGTGGAGGGTTATTGATGAACCCTCGCTCTCGGATCACAAACTGATTCGGGCCAAACTGGAACAGTTTAACCCGGCAGAGAAATGGTCCAGAAATCCAAGATGCAGGAACTGACAAGGGTTCAGAGAAAGTCTGCAAGCCAGGATGAAGGGCTTCAAAGGCAAGTATTGAGCGAAAAACGATCTTGAGTACACAGAGGTCTTTCTTAGGGGAGCTGTGATGAGATCGTTCGAAGCCAATTGCCCACTCAAGAAAGTAAACCCCAAAAGGGGAAGGCTTAATTGGGGATCAGCTTTGGAGCGTAGCCGAAAGGAGGCGAGGAGATTATTTAATCGAGCAAAGAAAGCTGACACAGCAGAAGTCTGGACGGCTTACAAGGATAGGTTGAAAGCATACAAAAGGCAGATTAGAGAGTCTCAGATAAATGCATGGAGGGAGTTCTGTTCGGAAACGGAGAGTATACCCTCTACTGCAAAATTGGCGAGAATACTATCCAAAGGAAATGATGGTAAACTACGATTTATCAAAGGAGAAAATGGCGAGTTTGCCAAATCTCTGAAGGAAACGCTGGAAAGGTTGCTGACAAGCAATTTTCAAAGTATTAAACTGGGATCGAACGGTGACCCCAAAGAGCCTACTACGAGTAAAGGGAGGCACTGGGGGATCGCTGCCCAAGTTGTAAATCCAAACAAGGTTGTAAGGGCACTAATGGCCTTTGAGGCGTTCAAGTCACCGGGACCGGATGGCATATACCCGGCCCTCCTTCAGGAAGGCCTAGGGGCTATCCTGAGACCATTAACTGGACTTCTTCGGGGGTGCATTGCGCTTGGTTACACACCTACAGAATGGAAGAAATCACGAGTTTCGTTTATACCCAAAGTTGGAAACAGGCACTACGTGGAGGCAAAGGATTACAGACCGATCAGCCTAACATCCTTCCTATTAAAATTGTTGGAAATATTGGTTGAGAGGTATCTTATAGAAGGTCCTTTGGTACGCTTACCTCTTCATGGGGAACAGTATGCCTACCAGGCTGGCAAATCTGCTGAGTTGGCACTTATGTCAGCCGCGGGCTTTATAGAGAAGCATCGGTGCTTTCCTAGATATTGAGGGTGCTTTTAAGCGCACCTCCGTGGAAGTAATACGGAAAGGAGCGGAAGAACATGGGGTGCCCAAGGAACTCATAAGTTGGATTGTGAACACCCTTAGAAATAGGTATATTTATACGGAATGGCAGGGTACCCTAGTGGAGGGGATGATCTCTGAGGGTTGTCCTCAAGGTGGAGTGTTGTCCCCACTTCTTTGGAACCTGGTAGCTGATAGCTTGATCAGGAATCTCAACGATAGCGGAATCTATGCGATTGGATATGCGGACGATATTGCTATCCTCGCTAGATGCAACTACGAGGAAGTTTTGCAGGAGCTTGTCCAAGAAGCCCTGAGGGTTGTGGAAAAATGGTGCAATGAAAAAGCGCTATCGATACAACCGGAAAAAATTACCGTCATCATTTTCTCTAGAAGATATAAGATCAAAAAACTGAGGGAAATGGTGATTGGCGGGAAGCAGTTGCCATATGCCAGCGAAACCAAATATCTTGGAGTAACCCTGGATAAAAAATTAAACTGGAATGGTCACCTGGTAAACGAATGTTACAAAGCAATTGCTACTTTCTGGCATTGTAGGAGAGCTCTTGGTAACAGTTGGGGTCTAGGACCGAAACAGCTACTCTGGATCTACCAAGAGATTGTGTTACCAAGGATTACATATGCCTCGCCAATTTGGTGGCAGAGGACAAAAAAGACCCAAGTTCAACAAAAATTGAACAGGGTACAGGCTATGTTCCTTAGGGGCATTTGCTCAGTAAGGAAGAGTACACCCATAGCCGCAATGAGGTCTCTTTTGGGCGTACCGTCCACGGCTCAGGCAGTAAAATGCGAAGCCACGAGAACCGTGTATAGACTCAAGTGCTTGGAAAGCTTGACAGGTAAGCGAGATTGGTTCAACAATCTTTTTCGAGGAAATCTGAGAGACATGTGGTACCAACCACAAGACAAGATCCAGACACACCACACGGGGGAAAACAACTTTATGGTTTGCAACCATAATATTTTTTTCCCCAACAGGGAGGACTGGAATAATAAATCAGCAATATCCAGGAATGGCATCATCTGGTTCACAGATGGGTCCAAAACTAACCAGGGTGTAGACGCAGGATACTGCGGACCGAAGCTGCGGGAGAATTTTTCCCTCAAGCTCAACAAATTTAACACTGTTTTCCAAGGAGAGGTGGCGGCAATCCTCATGTGTGCCGAGACCGTGATGAAGAAAGAAGTGACAAATAAAACGATATGGATATGCTCGGATAGCCAAGCCGCATTGAGAGCGATAGACAATCCAGTCGTCAAATCAGCTTTAGTCAGAGATACAAAGACCTGCCTACGTAACCTGGCCAAAAGAAACAAACTCAGCCAGACCTGGATACCTGGCCATATGGGTTGGAAAGGAAATGAAAGAGCGGACACCCTTGACAAGTCGGGAATAGTTAATGGAACTGACTTGACTAGGAGGGTGGCACTGCCATTTCAAGAAGGGCTCAACCTACTAGAGAGACAAATGAAATCCCAACAGGTTAAAGAGTGGATCAAAAACAAAAAATGCA
The DNA here is from genome assembly GCA_030407085.1 of Trichopria drosophilae. Lineage (NCBI taxonomy): Eukaryota > Metazoa > Arthropoda > Insecta > Hymenoptera > Diapriidae > Trichopria > Trichopria drosophilae. The sequence continues at coordinate 64,686,690 of CM059585.1, read as the reverse complement.
GCACAACCAAAAGCCTTGCAGGAGAGCTGCAGGAGAGCTGCAGGTGGACCGATGGGCTGAAAAACTGCTGGAATTAAACAGAACAGAAATAAGAATCTCCATCGAAATCCTAACCGGACATGGAAATTTAAACAAACACAGTCACATCGTAGGAAGGAAACCTTCACCGATGTGCACTAGATGTGATGAAAACAATGAGGAATCATCAATTCACTTCCTATGCGAGTGCCCTGCACTGATGGAGACTCGAAGGAGATACCTGGACTCTCCATTTGTAAGCAAGGAGGAAGTCAGGGAGCGGAATCTCGGACAACTTTTAAGATTCTGCAAAGCAGTTGGCTATCCAACGGAACCCTGAATAGCATCAGGAATAGCATACAAAGGCAAACATCTAAGTGTGCTGATTTCTGGGGTTCACTCCGAGCCTGATGAAGATAATACCAATACCAATACCAATACCAATACCAAGGTGCAGAAAGTGGACTTAGGTAATTTTTATGAAACTTTTACAAGCCTCAATAACTAATGCAACAGTTCTGTGGAATCTTTGTTGTTGAAAGGGACAAGAAGTTAGTGGGAAAGATGTCTATATAGAGGTCAATAAAAGCTATCTTAGGGAAAAAAACGAAAGAGCAATCTTTCTGCTTATAAAAATGGAACTCGATCCAGAGGAAAATGCTCATTTGAAGGTTGTTCTCAAAGACCAACGAGAACTTGAAGATTGCAATGCATATTTTTCTTTTACATGTTTTGGAAAGTATCGTGGGAATTAATAGAATAATCAAGAAGAGTTTCAAGCTTGAGCTCCATGTATCGTGCGAGGGACTCACGAAAATGAAGCACCCAAAAGAGATCATATCTCTGTTACGTCCACGTCGTTGATCCTGGGTGTTGCTAAAAACGGAAATAGACAAAAAGACTAATTTTTGTTGAAAGATTTCTGCCTCTTTAAAAAAAAAAACAGTAAATAGAAAATGGTTTATTTGTATTTTTCAAAGAAGTTAGCGACCTAAAAAACTGTAATATACCAATATTTACTGTAATCCAAACATTTTAGAAAAAATTTGGTCCGCCATAATTGATCCGCCATTTTTAATTTCGAAAATCTGATACCAGTTACGGATTTAGCGCCCTCTTGAACGATAATATCTGAATTTTTGTTGCAATCTAAACATTTTTGCAAAGTTTGGTCCGCATGTTGAATCCGCCATTTTGAACTTCGCAAATTTGATTTTAGATTCAAATTCAGTGACCTCAAAACCTGTAGTATACCAACTTCTGTTGTAAGCCAATCATTTTTGAGAAAATAATAATAAATTTCGTTACAACTCGACATGCCAATCAACCGCCATCTTGAATTTTTAAAAAATACCAATAAAACCTTAAAGTACAACAAAAAATTCCACCCGATACAGAATTTGGAGCAAAACTGAGCTGTTTAACTGAATGTAAATCGCGATTGATCAAAGTAAAAATTTAAAATTAACACGTTTTTCCAGGTAAACACCGCTATACTGAAAATTCTAAACGAGACAGAGCAAAAATAACGGCGGATTTGAAAAGAGCACGAATAAATGCTTCAGGAAATATAATTCAATTAAGATTCATCTGCGAATTGGATTTGTAGTCGTATGTTGAAAAACGGGTGGAATTTATGCCGTTTTGGGACTTTACGGGTTAATAATAGATTGAAACTAGAAAATAGAAGACTAGAATTATCGCTGTTGCAGAATAATTAAAGTTATCAAGAATTTCATTAGAACGATTTATTTTTTTGTCGTATCATACCAAATTCTAGTCATATGACTAACTCTGCGATACTATATTTAGGAAACTGAATAAAAACTTTGGTATTATAGATGAACAAAAAAATTTGTTTATATAAAGCGGATGTAGGAAGATATCGCCCAATAACTTTGTTTGAGGGAGGATTATAATTTGCGAATGAATGATACAAAATACCTTATTAAAAATATATAGGACAGGGTTTTTCAAGAATCTTTTGAAATAACGTATTTTGATTTTTTGTATATACATATAAATGCATGTTTGTACTACTTTCCGAAAACAATACACGAATTTTACGGTATTAATTTCAATGTATTCTGAGCCCGTAATTACCCACATTTTCATATTCCTCATTACCCGCCAAAATGTAATTTTCTTTTGTGAAATATTATTTCTAAAGGTTCTTGTAAGAAACTGCCCTATATTTTTGTCCTTCGGAGGAAAAAAATGAGCTTATTTAAATAAAACTGCAAAAATTGTTCTGCAACTATTGTGCGATATCTTCCTACATCCGCTTTCTATAAACAAATCTTTTTTTTCATCCAGAAAGTTTATGTTCAGTTTCCTAAATATTAAATGTATCGCGGAATTACTCGTATACATATATGACTAGAATATGGTATGATATGTTAAAAAAATAAGTGGTTCTATAATATTAAATTCATCATAACTTCAACTATTCTGCCAACGCGATAATACTAGTCTTCTATTAGCATTCCTATTTCGCATTTCATATTGCGTGAAATATTTTTCCCTGTATAAAATTTTAAATACTTATTTTTTAAATTTTCTCAAAAGACCGAGCGTATTTCAAAATGATATAAGAAGAGTGTATTACAGTACTTAAGGTCCCTCGAGCGTGCCAAGGCGCGCGCCGCCTGTGACGTCAGAAGCGAAAAAAAGCCGTGAAAATTTTGCACCGATCTTTAAGCATTACAAAGAACTTTTCAGCTAATTTTTTTTAATATAAATATTCTTCACCAGATTCTCTACCGAGTCAGTCTTTTTGAATAAATTCTGTGGCTAGGAAGCGATTGAACATAAATATTGAAGATTTGTCTTATATGTATGGATAAAGATCTGTCATCTCACATTTATTTTTCGGTTGTCATTCGCGCTTCCTTGCAACGTACACGTCGTCTGCGAATATTCCTGCAAAATTTAGAAAAAATATGGATGACCTTTTCCAGATGCAGGTTATAAGTACGATGAGGACGAGATGGTGATACTATAAGCTAATAATTACGATAATAAATATTGAAATTTGATGCGATGAAATCACGCTTCGTTAGAGGTTAAAATTATTTTTGGGTAATTTCTGTTTTCCACGCTCCCTATCTAAAGCGTGAAGTAAATTATAACATACATTTTATAATATACATTTTTTTTTACACTTTCATTTTTATCCGCGTTACAGCGATCAAATACGGTCGAAGATGAATTATAATATTCCATATACTTGTAGTATCGTGGGTCACCTATATCGCTAAAAAATGCTGGATTTTATTTACTCGAGTCGTATTGGATTTTATCCGGTTAGGAATGTCACTTTAAAAGGTCGCATCATGCAAAATTCTTGTAGAAAAGTGTACGATGTCTTTGAAATAAATATGCATACAATTTTTCTCAAAGATCAAAATTTCTAAACCGACTTTGAAAACGTCGGGGTGTATGTAAGGCTACTTATAAAATTTCTTATATTCTTGGAAAATTTTAGAAAATGTAGAAAAACCAATTATATCCTATTATAAATTACTTCACGCTTTAGACATGGAGAGCGGAAAAACAGAAGTTACCCAAAAATAATTTTAACTTCTAACGAAGCGTGATTTCATCGCATCAAATTTCAATATTTATTGTCGTAATTCTTACCTTATGGTATGACCATCTCGCCCTCATCGTGCTTAGAACCTGCATCTGAAAAAGGTAGTCCATATTTTTTCTAAATTTTGCAGGAATATTCGCAGACGACGTATATGTTGCAAGGAAGCGCGAACGACTGAACCGAAAAACAAATGTGAGATGACAGATTCTATATCCATACATATACGACAAATCTTCAATACTTATTTTCAATCGCTTCCTAGCCACAGAATTTATTCAAAAAGATTGACTCGGTAGAGAATGTAGTGACGAATATTTTCATAAAAAAAAATTAGCTGAAAAGTTCTTTGTAATGCTTAAAGATCGGCGCAAAATTTTCACGGCTTTTCTCTCGCTTTTGACGTCACAGGCAGCGAGCGCCTTGGCACGCTCGAGGGCCCTTAAAGTAAAATCTTTTCTTGCCGCTGCGGGTTAAACTAGTTTAAAGAATTTCAAATTGGCGATTACATTTAAATGGAGGGAAGGACGCAAAAATCATAAATTAATTCATATAAAAATGCTTCGCATTCGACTTTTGAAATGTTTACAGGAGTTCTCTGTGGGGTTATGATGCAGATGACAGGCATTCGAATGTTTCAAGGGGAATGCATCTGACTTTCCAAAGTTGGTATATATGTGGCAATAAGAACGTGAATTTCAATAATTTATTGTATAAAAAGCAAAGCCCATTGGATAAACGGCTGAAACACGTAAATTTTTATTTTCGACCTAGAATACGTACAAAAATTGCCGTTAAAAATCATGACCCCCCAACCGTGGGTTCTCCTTGTGAGTTTATTTCTTGTAGTCAGGTTACGTAGGCATGTCTTTGTATCTCTGACAAAAGCTGATTTGACGATTGGATTGTCTAACCCTCTCAATGCGGCTTGGCTATCTGAGCATATCCATATCGTTTTATTTATCATTTCCTTCTCCATGAGGCACACTTGAGGATAGCCGCCACCTCTCCTTGGAAAACAGTGTTAAATTTGTTGAGCTTGAGGGCAAAGTTCTCTTGCAGCTTCGGTCCGCAGTATTCTGCGCCCTACACCCTGGTTGGTTTTGGACCCAGCACTTGCACAAGCACTTGAGTCTATACACGGTTCTTATGGCTTCGCATTTTACTGTCTGAGCCATGGACGGTAAACCCAAAAGGAACTTCATTGCAGCTATGGGGGTATTCTTCCTTATTGAGCAAATGCCCCTGGGTCTTTTCTGTCCTGTACCACCAAATTGGCGCGGCATAGGTAATCGTTGGTAACACAATCTGTTGGTAGATCCAGAGCAGCTGTTTCGGTCCTGTACCTCAACTGTTACGAAGAGTTCTCCTACAATGCCAGAAAGTGGTAGTCGCTGGCATATGTCACCTGCATCCCGCCAATCACCATTTCCCTCAATTTTTTGATCTTATATCTTCTAGAGAAAGTGATGTCGGCAATTTTTTCAGGTTGTATACCTGTATACGATAGCGCTTTCTCACTGCACCATTTTTCCATAACCCTCAGAGCTCCTTGGGCAAGCTCATGTAAAACTTCCTCGTAGTTGCCTCTAGCGAAGATAGCAATATCGTCCGCTTATCCAATCTCATAGATTCCGCTATCGTTGAGTTTTCTGATCAAGCTATCAGCTATCAGGTTCCAAAGAAGTGGGGACAACACTCCACCTTGAGGACAACCCTCAGACATCATCCCCTCCATTAGGGTACACTGCCATTCCGTATAAATATATCTATTTCTAAGGGTGCTCACGATCCATCTTAAGAGTTCCTTGGGCACCCCATGCTCTTCCGCTCCTTTCCGTATCACTTCCACGGAGGTGCGGTTAAAAGCACCCTCAATATCTAGGAAGGCTTCGATGCACGTTCCCTTCGTACTGAGTTGCTTCTCTATAAAGTCCCTGGGTGACATAAGTGCCAACTCAGCAGATTTGCCAGCCTGGTAGTCGTACTGTTCACCATGAAGAGGTGAGCGTGCTAAAAGACCTTCTATCAGATACCTCTCAACCAATCTTTCCAATAATTTTAATAGGAAAGATGTTAGGCTGATCAGTCTGCAGTCCTTTGCCTCCACGTAGTTCCTGTTTTCAACCTTCGGTATAAACGAAACTCGTGATTTCTTCCATTCTTTAGTTGTGTATCCAAACGCAATGCACCCCCGAAGAAGTCCAGTCAAAGGTCCCAGGGTAGCCCCCAGGCCTTCCTGAAGGAGGGCTGGGTATATGCCATCCGGTCCCGGCGACTTGAACGGATCAAAGGCCCTTAGCGCCCTTACAACCTTTTTTGGCACCACGGCTCCTGTATTAGTACCATGGCTGGTTTTGTATGCGTCATCTGCAGGTCCCTCATAAGTTGAGCTGAGGCACTTTTGCAGTGATGCAAGTTAATCTGGAAAATTTCCGCACGACCATTAGCCATTAAAGCTAACTCGCGCTAGAGGGTTTTTAGAGGGTGGCCTGAACACAACCTCTCTTGTCCGCAGATGTGTGCGGTAGCCGCGAGACTCGAGACGCTTGGCCGAGTATTTGTCCACGCCGAGAACCAAAAGGGTGCCATGTGGCAGCTCCTCCCTGCAGTGGACAACACGTCCCGACCCTCAACCCAGCATTCTGCCTGTCCAAGATTTTAAGCAGGTTGCTAGTCTCCTTCTCGGGTGGTGGCGCGAGTACCGTCGTTTTAAATCTCTTGACACGAGTTCCTCAGGGTGTACAAGCCTCACCTTTCGGCCCCCATCAAGAGTTATCTGCAGAATTGCTTCCCGCAGCCAACAAGCACTCTCGTCATCCACACAAGCGATCGTAGCAATTCCTCCTCTCAGGTAAGACTCCACGAACCTGGGTATGAACCCCCTTCCGAGATATCCACAACCCGATCAATGATGACCCCCTGAGTTGGTCAAAGACGCCCATCTCGACCCGCTCCCCTACGTCCTTGACAAAGGCAATCAATATCCTTGGGAGTCCAGACGCGGCCGTCGTGTATGACATGCTTGTTGCGGATTCTTGACTCTGCTTACCTTTGGCCTTCTTCCCTCGAGGTTTGGCTGTGGGATCCGAAACGCTCCTCTCGGCTTCCTTTTGCCCAGAGAGAGAACCCATCGATTCTTTAGTGGTTGAGGTCGATCCGGGAGGCCCTTCCAGACGGGTTCGAGCCTCAGCTATGGAAGATGCCGCCTTTTTCTTTATAGAACCGCTTTTTCTCGGTGGAGGACGCGCTGGAAGGGGCGACCTTCAGCCTCCGCCATTCTCTTCGCTTCCTCGTATGCCACCCACTTGGTCTTTCGCCTCTGTGCGCCGTTAATTCGGGTCGGGCTTGGACGAGTGTGTTCCGCCGTACCGGTTTCCATCAGAGTGTCCTTAGCCACATCCGATGCTTCCTCCTCGGTGCAAGGCACCTGAGGCTCTTTTTGTGAATGTTGATACTTCTGTGCATCCATTTGAGTCTCTCGAGAAGCTAGGGAAAAAAGGTCACACCTCGCGGAGCCCCGCGATACAAGGTGAAGGCTATGTACAATGGGTGGTCGCCTGGTATCCCAAGTGAATCGTTAGCAGTACAGCTTCTCCTGTACCATGCATCCTTAGGCACGATAGCTCCCACCTATGGAGTGGAGGATCCATTCTTGGTCACACGCACCTCAGTGGTCCTATGCCCCACCCTCCTCCAGCCCGAAGGTCCAGGTGGCGCTTCAGTTTCTAGCCTCACTCATAACCACATTTATCGGAGAAGCCCGTTTATAGAGCCCCGAGCCATTCATTGGAGAGCCCGGTTTATAGGGATCCGCATTCTCTCACCACTCACACTGCTATCGACTCAGAACCTTCTATATGGTGTTTGTTAAGTCCCCCCCCCCCCGCACGACAAGGTGATAGGATCCAAACGGGGGGAATATCGTAGATACTTGGCAGAGAAGGAAGTGGATGACTTCGCGAGTCTGGAACATCGGGTGCAATTGGTTGGTGACGTAAAAATAGAAACGCTTCGGTTAATCGGTCTTTTATAGGTTTTCCATAATGAAGGGAATATGGAGCATATTTAGCGCTTCGATGCACAGTCAAATTCAGACAATCACCGATGTGTGGGAAAAATTTTGCCCATTTATTATACTGTTTGGAACAAAAAGTTCTGAACAGCCTTCCAATTCCCACATTGACCGTTCTACAGGGTTAGATTGTGGATGACGTATAGACGAAACTATTACCCTTACTCCATGCTCAGCTAAACCCTTTTTCCATGCTGGTAACGTAAAATGCGTCCCGTGATCACTAAGTATTTTCATAGGGATACCTACTTCTCTAAAATAAACGTCCCTTAACTTTTTCAGACAAATCTGAGTGGTAGCACGTTTTATGGAGAACAAAGTAACTAACTTAGAAAATAGATCTTGAACTACAAATATATAAGTCACTCCACCTTCAGAAGGCGGGCCATAAAAATCCACTGAGACAACATCATTCGGACCTTCGGATTGCACAAAGTTATATGCCCCCCCCCCATGCAACAATTTAATGGTTTAATATGTTGAAAAGTATAACAATTACGTGTGGATACTTTAATATCTTGTCTCATCCCTTTCCAGAAAAATGCTGACGGAGATAGGCACACATCTTATAGCCACCCGCATGACCCGATTCATGACTGATCGATAAAATTGTTCCCACATGACATCTTGGTACTAGAATACGCCAATTGTCTTCCTCTTTCCCTCGCCATTAAGCAATTCCCGCATGATCAGCAAAAGTGACATGATTCGGTGATTTTTGTTTCAACTTTTGTATTCCTTCATCAAGTACTTGTTGTTAGTTAAATTCTTTAAATCATCCACCAGTTCAGGTCGCGTTGCCAATAAAATCCAATAAAATCCGAAAGTTCGTTACCTACAGCCATACCGAGCTTCCGAATAAACCCTCTATCCGCTGCTTTTAACGCAACAGGTATCCTTGTAAATTGATAGAGAACTCCACCGTGTAAGAATGCAGTATATTGCTTCGAATTTTTCTCCAGTGGTATCTGCCAATATCCTTTTACTAAATCTGTGGTAGGTAGATACTTTATCCCCTCGAGTTTTTATAGTAACTCCTTAATTCGAGGTGGCGATTCATTATCGGCAATGACGATTTGATTAACATAACGTGCATCCAAACATAGGCGAAATAGAAAAAAAAAAAATCTCCGTTACATTTTTTAATAACACGTAATGGATTGCAGTAAGGACTTCTAGAACGCTCGATAATGATTTCTGAACAAAAGGTTGGTCTATGATGATCTCGATAAAGTGTTGATGATTTCGTATGCATCCCGGATTTCGCGAAAATCACGATTTTGCACGATTAACTGTTGATCTGCTGATTTTTACGTCACCTAAATCATCCACACCTTCAATATAGAGATCAATATCATTTACAGAAATTTCTCCCCTTTCATTTGATTCATCATCCAGGTCTGGATTGCCCATCTGATTATTATAGAACTTCCCCAAAGGCAAGAAATTATCTTGATTTTGATCGACCCTAGTACCGGTTGCTTTTTTAGTCTCTAAATTATTAATTCGAATCAACCTCATCTCACCTTGAACGGGGCCCATCTCTTTACTATCTTTTCGTGAAACCGACTGATACCACCTACCTCTATTTATTTCTCTAATTTCTACCGGCATTTCCTTTCGAAAAGCTACGTTAACGCAAAAAGTAACAAGTTGCTCGGGTAACCAATTCCCAAAAGGACTCACCCGACCTTTTTCCAAATCTATAGTTCCCGCTGCCTTTTCAGCCAATCGACTCCTAGAATGATATCATTTGATAGCCGTGGTATCACTAAAAAGGGATTTGATATTTTGATATTATTTCTGCCTCTTTACTTGGTTCATCATAGAATTTTTGCGAGATGCAAGTCACCTCGCTTCCTGTGTCGAATAGCATCGATACCTCTTTCTTCAGTATCATTGCTCTATTACGTGGACTAACTACCCTTATATCCTCGTCACCGCCATCCACATCCTGCTTTTTTACCCTCGAGAACATCCCAACACAATTCATCTATAAAGTCAGAATATTTATCAGTATGTAAAGAACGAACATTACTAGCCGAACTATTTCAATTTCCCCCTCCCCATGATGCACCAGGGCGGCTCTCACTTGGATGTACCGGAGCATTTTGGACACGAGGTCCATTATTCTGATTACTCAATGCTATCGGCCGATTCTTCTCGCGATTCCTCCCATTCTCCTGGTTTCGATCAGTTTTATTGGAATAATAAGGTCGATTATTAACCCCAAAACCATTTCTCAATATGAGAATCCCCGCATACTATTAGAAGTCTTACCATTATTAAATCTAAAATTATGTCCGGAATGTTCACCTTCTTTAACAAATTCATCAATTCTCATTAGGGCTTTTATAATTTTATCAATTGGGAATATTCTACGGTGGATAGGATATCCCTAATTCGTGGAGATAATTGTTTAACGATGATGTAGTTTACTTCGTATACATCCAGTTTAGGTGAGAAATATCGAGCAGCTCTAATCTGCTATATAAAATATTGTTGAAAGGATTTATCCTCAAAACAATAACTCCTTCCAACCCATTCACTTTTGAACTTCGCACGCGATTCAATAGAATAATAGTCTTCTAAAAAAGTTTCTTTAAATTTATCGTAATTAGCAACTGGATATGCATCCTCCACTTTTATATATTTTACGTCTTCAGGGATATGTCGTGTCACAAAATATTTATCTAAGTCTTCTAAAAACTTAAACGGATTATTATTATGGCCGTTAAAAGAAGGTAAAGGCATATTGAAGTGATTGTATTGCAACTGCCCAATTAAAGTGACTAAAAGATTTCTTTCATGATTCAGAGGACTCGTGTTATTAATTAGACTGTCTGTCTTGCCTGTCTATTTTCTTCCCCGAGTCTCCGGATCTCCTGCCTGAGTACTTCTATTTCAGACTGCATTTTAGAATTTTCTGGATTTCTTTTCTGTGTTTCTTGAAATTCTCGGAGCTGTCTCCTGAGAACTTCATTCTCTTGATCCGTAGCAGTCATCTACGTACGTAATCTTTTAAGCTCTTCTTTCATTTCCTCCATCTTTTCTTTTTCTGATTCGGCAATTTTCTCTTGACCTCTCGTTATTACCATTCATCCGTAAAAACGAATACTGAAAAGTTCCCAATAAAATTTTTAAAAATTTACTTGATTAATATATTCAAATTCCAAAATCCTTATAAACCCAAAAATATAACAAACTCAATTTGAATTTATTAATCCTTAATACAATCATGAACCTATTTAATAAAAATTCTGTTCTAAAATTTAAATTTCTCTTTCCAACTTATTTCAGAATGATTAAGTCAAAATTCAAATCAATTTATAAATTCTTATAGAAAATATAAATATAAACTTTACAAGTTTAATTTAAAAATCCCCTTTTATTCAAAATTTCTTAAAATGGTAATAGCAAATCCCGTTTTTCTAGAAAAGATGTAAGAAATATTCAAAATTAGAGATCCGATTTATCTTCGTTCAAAATTGACAAATGTCGAGAATTTCACTGAACAGCGGTCAATACTCAACAAGAAGACAACCTGTTGAAGTCGATTTATAGTTTTGATCTTTGAAATTTAAACCCCCCTCAAAATATCAATAACTTAAAATGATTTAAGAAAATCCAAATTCAAAACTCAATTCCACCTCAAAATTTAAAACAAAAATATAACAATTTCAATAATGTTTTATCTATTTCCAAAATAAATTTTTATATAAATTTGAAATCGATTTACTGCTACTATCCACATTTCGAAATTTAATAATAAAAATTTATCTCAATTTTGAACACCATCAAAATATTCAACATTTTTTGAAATTATAAATTAATTCTATCATTAAAATTCAAATTTCAGATGATTTTCAAAACTATCTGGCTTTGGCTCAATATTTTAAAGCAACCGTTGAGTTTCAAAAAACCAAATTATTTAATGTCCCACTTCTGAATCAAATTTCGAAAATTCAGTCAACAACAGTTGAAATCCAAAATATTCACTAATCGACAAAAATATAACTTTACATACTTTACAAAATACAACATTTATTAATTTTTCAAATATTTATTATTTAATTAAACTGGAAAATCCAAAATTATTTATTTTATCATTCTCAAAATTTATAATCAATTCGAACCAATATAATTTTTCAAAATTATTTTCCGTTTCTAAATTCAATTTTCACTTTATCGAACACTTATTTTTCTCTTCACTATTATTGTCAGTGTAAGCTTTCAATATAATCACTAATTGCCTTATTTATTTGTTATTCTAAGCGATCCTTTAAAATCACCTATATTATATACGGCGGTTAAACTTTCCGAACTTCCAATAACACACAAATTTATTTATTTATTTATTTTTTTATTATTTTACGTCGACTTTTGTGAACCCACATGGGACTAAATCGCGACGGGACCTACAGTTTATGAAGGTGGAATCCGAACCATCTGAGCTTTAGCGTTATTAGACACTTATAAACAAATACAGAGGTGTCCCATTGACAGATGGCAGAGGCCGAGATCGAACCAGGGTTTTCTGATTATGAAGCCGATACTCTACCAACTGAGCCACCGCCGCTACACAAATTTATATATATGTACATGCGATAAATTTCATCAATTATTTTCGAAATTGTTAAACTTCACAACTTATTTTTTAACATGAAATTTACATTACAATTGTTTGTTTCAAAGTTTGTCGATAACGCTGTTCGGGCGCCATTTTGTGGTATTTTATTTAAATTTAAAATTTATATTTTAATCCAAAAACAAAATTTATTTAACATCGGTCTAAAACTCACCACCGAAGGTCTCGGACACAAACAATGTCAAGTTTTTTTCTTTTTTAAATCTTGAATTCCACACTAAAAATACACATGTCAATCACACACACACATGTCCAACATACAATACACTCTTCACACCACGTGCAATATTCCACTCACGTTATTTCGCAGTCCTGTAACTTTTTATCTACCATAATATTGAGGTGTCTAGTGACAGATACTCGTTCACGAAAGTCATTCACAATAAATATCCACCTCTGTCACTTTAGCCCTTGATACGGGTACCACGTGGCGCGAATCCAAAAATGAAGGACATGTCCTCGAAAAATCCGACCAAAGGTCACAGGAATGGTCGTCGATCGAATAAGCTGAATGACCTTCAAGTGAAGAGGTATAAGGGTGGATATGACGATCGTCGAGAATTGATCGCTCAGTCGATCGGTCGGACGGATTATCAGTTGGTCGGAACGGAGCGTTGTTTTTAAAAAAAGGCCCAACTGGGACTTGTCAATTTTTGGCTCACCAGCCAAGGGAGCAGGCACCGCTTCCTTGATCCACTTCCTTGTCCGAACTGAATCCCTTGTTTCCCAATTCGTGAAAGAGACCGATTAGTTTACGCAATCACACATTCCCGACAATTCACAATAAATACATAACGAAGGCTTGCGCAAATACATCTACCGGTTACACACATATTCCATACAAAACATGAAGATGCGCATCGGGGACATATTCCTACAGGGTCACGTATAATGTGACCGAAACATCGATTTTTTTTTTATTTATAACTTAATTAATTACGTATTTACTTTATCGTTCATACACCTATTTATTTATATAGTCATTTATTTACTTATTTAATTAGTTAGCTATTTTTCATTTGTTTATATTTATTTTTCTATGATTTATTTACCTATTTTAAATAAGTTCATCGATCTGCAGAAACGCTTTCGATTCTAGTGATATAATTATAATAAGCGGTTGTATTTAAAATAAACATAATCTATTAGGATGTGCATTGATTACCGCGACCTCAATGCTTTCCCTCAAAAGGACGTGTATCCGATTCCTAATGTAAACTCCATCTTTTACAAATTGCGACGGGCGAAGTATCTATCAACGATTGACTTGAAACAGGCCTACTACCAAATACCCATGGCTCCGGAAAGTAAGAAATATATGGCGTTTGTGGCCCCGGGGTCCGGATTGTGGCAGATTGTCCAGACGCCATTTAGATAGACCAAAGCGCCGATGACGTTCCAGCGGCTCGTAGGCGCCTTGTTCGGATCCGACTTCGAGCCTCACCTAATCGGCTACCTAGATGATTTTATTGTAGCGACAGAGGATTTCGAAGAGCATCTGCGGTGGTTGGAGCGGGTGATAAGGAAGTTGGATCAGGCGGGGTTGGCGATTAATGAGAAGAAGTGTGAGTTTGGATTTTCGTGGGTAACGTACTCGGGGTTCGTATTAGATAGCGAAGCGTTGCGGCCCGACGTTGATCAGGTGAGACCGATCTTAGAGTATTCGGCCCCTCAAACCGCAAAACCGGTTTTTGGGATGTTGGGGTGGTACTCCAGATTCTTGCAGAAAGATGCAGAGAATAACATACCGCTGATAAGATTATTGCGAACGGGACAGCCTTGGTCGTGGGGAGATGAACAAGAGGAGGCGTTTCAAGTCCTCAAGGAGAAACTGTCATCAGCTCCCGTGTTGGCTCGCCCAGATTTTAGAAAACCGGTCACGATTCAATATTATGCAAGTGGTTTTGGATGGGGTGGTGCTAACGCAAGAACACGAGGATGGGAAGCATCCAATCCAATATGCCAGCAAAGTGCTCAGTGCTCCGGAACGTAATTTTTCCACCTTTTAGCAAGGTGGGCTTTCGAACTACAGCAATGGAACTGTAAAAGGATTTCTATATCAAAACTGTCCGTTCGATGTTGGATGAGTTTGGGATCAGACATGTAACCATGTTCCCATATCATCCTCAGTCTAATCCAGCGGAGAGGAGTAATCGAGTCTTGAAAACTATGATCGCGACATACATAAAGCAGGATCATCGGGACTGGGATAAACATTTTCACGAATTCTGCTACGCCGTGAATACATCTACCCAGTCCTCCACTCAATCTTGACGACGTGGCCCGGTCCGTGATGCGCCGGGAAGTGGCTTAGAGTACAAATCGGAGGGGACCATATTCGGAGGCCATATACGGGGGCTTGGTTCCGGTACAGCGGAATCCGCGGATAGATCCACCGCGGTACGCCTGTTTCAATTGTTGGCATGGAGGACATGGATGCAGAGATCGTCCCCGACCGTCGGTAGCCTGCTATTGCCGTAACTTTAGCCGTAGAGGGGTGGGGGACCTGTTGTCCTGCCCTCGCTGTGGAGCACTACATTGGGAGTATCTACGGGAACTCCGATCCGAAGAGGAACATTCCGGGGTGGCGCAATCTATGGAAAGAGGAGGGGATCGTCCTACCGACGGTGTTCGACATCGGAACTCGAGTCGTAGGAGGGAGACGGGAGTGGGGAGGTCACGCAGAGAGAGGAACGCTAGGCTGTGCGAGAACAATCCCCTCATTCTCCACGTGACAGCAATCGCTTAGAGGATACTCTGCAATTGCTGGACCGGATCCAGAACTTGCCGACCGAATCGGATCAAACGCTCATTATTCGCTTAGTGTTAGAGGGGAGGCGGCCTATCTCTGCGCACCCAGCAACTATTGCAGATTCGGGCGAATAGTGGATTGGGAGATGGGTGAAAGAGAGGTGGTGACGAGAGGTGAGGGAGGCAGGTTCTGATGAAATGAGAGAGAGGGCGGTTGTCGCGAGTAGAGTGAGGAGAGAGAGAAATAACGAGAGATGATGCCACTAGGAAATGGGAGATGACATGAGTGGCGAGCCCGAAGACAGAGGGTTGTGCGACAACGTAGGGTGAGTTATTATTTTTCCTTACTTTGTTCATGTGGTAAGTGACAGGTAATGTTCGGCATTGTAATTGATTAAATACGGAATATCTGGGGGATATTCCGGTTTAGGGGAGGGTGTTGTGACGAAGTCAGTATTTTATAAAAATAAATTTGAAACAGGTTAAATAACCTAATTAAATATTATATACACGCGGAAATTATGAAGCAATAGTTCCCGAGTGGGAAAAGGTCTAAGAAGCCGGCGAGGTCCGCCGGCATGCCTGGCCATGAGCGAGAGACGTTTTGTCGGTCTTTTTGAAAAATAAAAACAAAAACCCTTTTCTTGAAAAGTTTTCGGCCTCTTGCGAGCCATCTTCAGGACTGATGATCTTTTTCGTTAAACATCAGTTTTTCTTATAGTGTTTGACCTAAAACAGCAATGTATCAAAAACATTTTTATCTGTAAGAAATAAAAGGCCTTTATTTAAAATAATAAAATAAAACGAACTTGTCGGACAGTGTCAATTTACAGAAGGTTCATTGTGGACTGTCCATGAACGTCTTGCGAATTTTCCCCATTACCATATTTCCCCTAGAGTTAAATAAAAGTAGGCGTTCGTTGCAATACACATGTACAATACTCACAGTTCGGCCTTCCTGACATAGTTTGCCTCGAACTAATATTTTTATTCTCAATTCATTAACTTACAAAACACTAATAAAAATGTTTACAACGGCGGGAATTTTTTTGGATACGCTTCGCATATAATTGCTACAAAAGTGGCATGCCAGGGTCTCATATTGCATGCTTCCCATATACCCGTATAATCTTTCTGAGTTAGTTAAAAATTCTCAATATCTGCCTCAACATATCTGTCATGACTCAAATTTTGTGTAATTTCATATGGACTTTTATATTAAGGTATTATTTTTTTTCGCGATTCCAGCAGTGTTATCGAAACTTTTCCCCATAACATAATCAAGGGTTTGCATAAGTTTGTGTCACTCTCTATATAAATATAAATAAATAAATAATGATATATATATATATTATATATATTTTGCTAAGCAAAAATAAGAAGTGGCACTGGGGTTCTGAACAAGAGGGCACGTTAAATACCATTAAATCCATATTATCCTCACCTCCCGTGTTAGCAAGACCTGATTTTTCGTTACCGTTCACACTACAAACTGACGCAAGTGGATTCGGATTAGGAATTGTTCTCACCCAAGAACAACAGGCTAAAGAGCATGTCATGGCCTACGCTAGCCGCACTCTATCACAGGCGGAGCTAAAATACTCGACGACCGAAAAAGAGTGCTTAGCTGTAGTATTTGGCATCAAAAAGTTCCGATGTTATCTTGAAGGGTACCAGTTTACAGTGATTAACGACCACGATAGTTTACGCTGGTTGAAAAATCTTAAAAATCCAACGGGGAGACTTGCAAGGTGGGCTCTCGAATTACTCGAGTATGACTACGAATTTAAACATCGAAGAGGTGCCTCACATCATGTACCGGATGCATTATCCAGAATGTACGAAGCTGAGGTAAATGCCATCATGGACCTTGATCAAGAAGAGAACCGTTGGTATCTTCATCGTAAACATCAGGTACAAATGTATCCAGAAAGATTTCCGAATTGGAGAATTGACGGCAATAGATTATATTTCCAGCGTCCTAATCGAATTACCGCGGATGTGATGGAAGATTACGATACTTGGAAATTAGTAATACCGGAGGTCACACGATGACGGATAATTGAAGAAGTACATTGTACACCTCAAGCCGGACATCTGGGAATTGAGAAGACCTTCAATAAATTGATGCGATTGTATTATTGGCCTACCGCTCATCGAGATGTAGTAGAATTTTTTAGAAGTTGCGAAAGATGCCAGCGGAGTAAACCGGAACAAGCAGCTCAATTCAACAACAATATATACCGTATTGTTATATTAGAATTAGTCTATTAGTAATAAGATTCATTCATAAACATTACCTTTCATAAAACATTACTTTCATCCTCCTGAAATGTAGGTTAACAAATCCTAGTAAAACCCTGCAATAGTTGTCGTCGGCACGGTCATAAATACGCAAATCACCCCTAGCCGAGAGGTATATTCTGTTTTGGGTGCGGGCGAGCTGAGGTCACCGTGACGACCTGTCCGAAGTGTGTGCTCCAGATCATCGAGCCGGGTCCAGAACGTCCTTCTATGGTTACCGGCGGAATCATGCTGGAGAGTGTTACACGCCACAATAATGCTAATAAAAAAATATATATAATAAGAATAATAATAATATATATATACATCTCTTGTCACAGTTATCGATCATTTTACTGCACATCATTCATCATACTTTAATTAAGTTAAGATTAGTAGCCAGTTCACCCGAAAATTAATTTTACTTATTAGATTTCCGTGCCTTCGGTCTCACCGCAAGGAGAGGGGTGTTGTAACGATTTTACTTATATTTACCCGTTACAAGATACCGATTTATAAGCAACTGTGCCCGTTGGACAGAGAAATATTAATTTTAAGAATTACCGGTAACTTTATTGATTTTATAAGGATATTATTGAGAAATCTCCCGGTGAACTGAGCTACCCGGAATATATTTGTTGTTTTACCGTACAATTCATCGATCCAGAATTATTAAGATTAATGTTGCGCACTCTTTGTGGTGATTCGTGATGCGCACTCTTTGAAGACACCATTCCATGTGGTATTTCCTTTAACTGCGTTCTATCGGTTACTGTCACCGGCATCCACTTAAGAAGATTATCGTTCAACCAAGATAAATATGCTATTACCAAATAAAAACAAAAAGAAAAGTATTGTTGAACATCAAAGTTGGTCAACTTCGATCGATTTAATTTGGCCGGTTTCTTTGTCTGGCTATCTGATAGATCTTGGTATTCTAAATCTTAAATCCGCGCAATCTATCGGCGGACTTGTGATTCGGTGCGTACGCGGACCTGACGATTTCACTCTTGATCCAACCGGCACAAACGCAGGTCCGGAAAAAGTTTGTTTTACCGATTTTAGTCTAATTAGAAACCGGTCGATATTCTTATATTCGAGGCGAATGTCATACCCCCTCCATGTTCGTGAAGTTACTTTCCGGGTGAATTCTATACCGAATGAGATTCATACAAGGAGTTGTTTGGGACTACCGATCGTTAGTGGCTAATTGCTGGTTTTGTTAGTCTGTACTATTTTCTTTTGAGTCCCAATCAGATCAAACAAAATTAAAAGTAAATGGGTCAAAATATTGTAATTGATACCGGATTAGTTATTTAGAGAATCCTAATAATATACGTTTCTAGTTTACTGTTCAATGGAAATTATACATATTATTTCGTGCAAATTCTTTTTTTGTTAAGAAAATCTAAGTATATAATGCTAATAAATCAATCTCATTCTCTTTTAAAGACCTTCAGAATTCACAAACTTTCAGTATTATTTTACATAGATGTTTATATTGGTGTAAATGTATTGTTTAAACTAATAATCTACCGGTTGTAACAAAATTTGAATTCCCGAAGGTACCGGCATTAAAAATTCAAAATGGCCGTTACAATATACAGGGTCATCGAAAAGTATCGGACCCCCCTAATATCTTCAGTTAGAATGCACTTAGGAGAAAATGTCCAATAGCAAAGTTGTATGGTTTCAAGCGGGGAGTAAGATGATGACCTTGACTTTGACCTTGACCATGTCCTTCAAGGTCATTTCAAGGTCAATCTTATTTTTTTAAATAGAACCCCCTACATTTTATTGCATATTCTTATAGCTTATCTCGAGAGCTTTCCAAAACACTATAATAAAATTTTTTTTATTAAGTACTTTTTGAGTTATAAAGGTTTGAAGTTAACAATTTGTTAAGTGGTGTGCGAGTCCGACCAGTTAATATTAGGGGGATCCGATTAATGTATTTTCTTTAAACCAATTAATTGGTCTCATTATTCCGCGCACAAAAGTATTAAGGTTATGATTACTGAAAACTAAATAATATTTTACAAGATATTCTACATTTTGTGTCAAAAAATTGTTAACTTCAAACCTTTATAACTCAAAAAGTACTTAATAAAAAAATATTTTATTATAGTGTTTTGGAAAGCTCTCGAGATAAGCTATAAGAATATGCAATAAAATGTAGGGGGTTCTATTTAAAAAAATAAGATTGACCTTGAAATGACCTTGAAGGACATGGTCAAGGTCAAAGTCAAGGTCATCATCTTACTCCCCGCTAGAAACCATACAACATTGCTATTGGACATTTTCTCTTAAGTGCATTCTAACTAAAGATATTAGGGGGGTCCGATACTTTTCGATGACCCTGTATATACAGGGTGGCCGATTTATCTGAAGACATCGAAATATCTCGAGAACTATACACAGAATCAAAAAAGTTGTCGGATGAAAGTTGTTCGACACGAAGGGGGGCATCCAGTGATAATTAAATTTACCCCCTCCCCCATCCCCGGGAGGTGGAGTGGGGGCAAAAACAATAAAACTTAAATAGGAACCCCCATTTTTTATTGCAGATTTGGATTCTCCGGAAAAAAGTACACGAATTTGACCTAGGAGCTATTGCATTTTGGTTCACAGGTGGCGCTGTAATCGATAAAAATCCAAATTTATCCGAAGACATTGAAATACCTCGAGAACTGTGCACAGAATCAAAAAAGTTGTCGGATCAAAGTTGTTCGACACGAAAGGGGGCATCCAGTAATAATGAAAGTTACCCCCTCCCCCATCCCCTGGGGGTGGAGTGGGGGCAAAAACAATAAAACTTAAATAGGAACCCCCAGTTTTTATTGCAGATTTGGATTCTCCAATATTGACAATTTTCGCCCGCGTAGCGGATATGGAATACGGTCATTCTAACAAAGCCGGGAAAAAATACATTTAGCGTTACCCAGGAACAACGACGTGGACGTAGTATTTTTCTGTTCCCTTTGGGGTGCTTGTTTTACGTGAGTCCCCTTGCCTCTCACTGTCTCCCTATTCACTTACTTGAGTAAGTGTTCGAAATGTTGACCTTCCACTTCAATGAATTTATTTATTCTTTCTTCAAATGACTTTATACATGATAGAATCATATCTGCAGAAATTTCTGCGCAAGCAGTTCTTATGCGTTCCACCATGTTTTCACGAGTCGTTGGTACTTGTTCATAAACCTTACCTTTTAGGTAACCCCATAGGAAGAAATCCAGAGATGTTAGATCAGGTGACCTCGCAGGCCAATTAATGGGGCCACCTCTACCAATCCACCTACCATTGTAATCACGGTCTAGTATTTCCCTTGCTACTCTTGCAAAATGTGCTGGGCAACCATCATGCTGAAACCACATTGTCCGTCGGACGTCCATAGCAACATCCTCAAGTAGTAATGGTACTTCTTGTTCTAGGAAATCTCGATATTTTGTTCCATTCAAATTACCTTCAATGAAATAAGGACCAATGAGTTTATTTCCTATGATTCCACACCAAACGTTCACCGACCAAGGACGTTGATGATTAACTTGTCGTAACCAATGGGGATTTTCTACACTCCAATAATGCATATTATGCCTATTGACGCCACCATGGTTCGTGAATGTAGATTCATCTGAAAATCATACATTAGCAAAGAAATTGTGGTTCGTTTGCATTTTTTGAAATGCCCATTCACAAAACACCACGCGGTTATGAAAATCATCGCCATCTAGTTCCTGGTGCAGTGAAATGTGATATGGGTGAAACTTATGACGATGCAATATTCTTTGAATACTGTCTCTGGAAATGCCGGAATCGCGATGTAATTGTCGTGTGCTTACATGTGGATTTTGGTGAATAGCTGCTAGTACAGCTACTTCGTTAGCTTCTCCTGTAACTGTTAATCTTCGCTTCCTTTTTTTCATTTGTACGCTGCCATCAGAGAGAAAGGCATTCACAACTTTGTAAAAAAAAAGAACGCGAGCGAGCATTATCTGGAAAACGCTCAGCATACAACGCAACAGCATCGTCAATATTCCTCTTACATTCACCATAAATAAGAATCATTTCGATTTTTTTCGGGAACTCTAGCAGGATTCATTTTTAACTTACAATTCGATTTAAGCAATGAAGGGTAGACAAAAAATAGTCACGTAAACGGAAAGTTGTTAATCTAAAAGCAAAGTGACCTCCGACCGAATTACTACCAATACAATGGACTTCAAAAACAGTCTTACACTGAGAGACCGTGAATACTAAATTTTAATATGGGGATTAGAAAGTCGCGATATCCATTTACTTCCCTTCAGGAAAGTAGAGAAAAATGTAGGTGAACTGGTTACGTGTGACTCAACTTATGTATAAAATGATATGCTACTTTATTTTCGAGTTATGTCGCCCTCTAGCGTTATGTAACAGAACCGGCGCCGGTGATGGCCGAAATGCAAGCGATGTACATGTATGAAACCACGTGAGTTCTCTCGGGGTCCGGTAGATGGCGACGAAATCCCCAAATGAAGTAAGAGTTTCGTTTTGTTTAATAGAAGCTGGTTTGACCGCCAATGCTCAGCTTATTTATTCTCATTTCGGAAAAAACATACAGAGAGAGAATGAATGAGCTGAGTGAAGGGACATGACGCATTTTTTAATGGATTGCGTGATGTCCTCTTTTTGTTTATTAAATAATAAATTTAAAACCTAAAATGTAATTTTATTGAAGGTAGAAAACTTATTTATAAAATTGCTTCCATATTGTATGCACAATTTTTATGTAATCAGTTTTGATTTTTAATATGAAGAATATCAATTATTCATAAACTTAATTTTTCGAATGGACATTATTAAAATTTCATATTCAGAATAACAATTTTCGCAATTGATATTACTAAATATTAGAATTTTTAATATTAAATTTGCATAAAGGGATCAAATTGTCCCTATTTGCCCCCTGGATGCCCCCCTTCGTGTCGAACAACTTTCATCCGACAACTTTTTTGATTCTGTGCATAGTTCTCGAGGTATTTCAATGTCTTCGGATAAATTTGGATTTTTATCGATTACAGCGCCACCTGTGAACCAAAATGCAATAGCTCCTAGGTCAAATTCGTGTACTTTTTTCCGGAGAATCCAAATCTGCAACAAAAACTGGGGGTTTCTATTTAAGTTTTATTGTTTTTGCCCCCACTCCACCCCCAGGGGATGGGGGAGGGGGTAAATTTCATTATCACTGGATGCCCCCCTTCGTGTCGAACAACTTTCATCCGACAACTTTTTTGATTCTGTGCATAGTTCTCGAGATATTTCGATGTCTTCAGATAAATCGGCCACCCTGTATACAGGGTGTTTCTTTTAAGTTGAAACTGTCGAATATCTCGAAAAGTAGGCACTCTACGAAAAAATGTTAAGAATAAAAATTTAATGGGTGTAAGGTGTACATACAGTGATATTAAAATTGGCCCCCCCCCCCCACACCGACCCTGGGGGCGGTGGTGGGGGTAAATTCGAAATCTTAAATGGGAACCCCTATTTTTTATTGCATATTCAGATTCTTTGAATAAAATGCGTATGATTTGTCTAAAACATTTTTCTCGTTTCGCGATAGATGACGCTGTAATCGACGAAATTCAATTTTCCTTTATTTTATTGTTATTGAGAATACACGCTTACGATTCTGCAATACTCAAAATTAGTCTTAAAGTAAAATTTTCAGATTTTGAATTACTTACATTTCAAATCTCTCACGATTCGAGGTACATATGGAATCATCGTTTAATTAAAGTAAGTGTTCAAAATGATGACCTTCGGCTTCAATGCACTGATTAATCCGTAATTCAATTGAATTTATACAACGGAGAAGTGTATCTTCTTGAATTTCAGCACATGCACTTGTAATTCGATCAATCATATTCTCACGTGTTGTTGGTTTTTCTTTGTACACTTTGTCTTTAAGATAGCCCCACAAAAAGTAATCTGGAGAAGTAAGATCGGGCGATCTCGCAGGCCAGTTGATCGGACCGCCTCTACCAATCCAGCGATCATTGAAATCACGATCAAGAACTTCTCGTGCTACCGCTGAATAGTGCGCCGGACAACCATCATGTTGAAACCACATGTTCTGCCGTATTTCTAAGATCAAGTCTTCAAGAAATATTGGCAGTTCTTTTTCCAAAATGTCTCGATACTTTGGACCATTTAAGCTGCCTTCAATAATGTGGGGACCGATCAGTTTGTTGCCAATTATTCCACACCATACGTTGACAGCCCATGGACGCTGGTGTTCGACTTCACGAAGCCACTGCGGATTTTCAGTACTCCAGTAGTGCATGTTGTGTCGATTAACTATTCCATGGTTTGTAAAAGACGACTCGTCAGAGAATAATACATAACGAAAAAAGTTGGAATTTTGTTGTACTTGTTCACATGCCCACTGACAAAAAGCTACCCGATTTTGAAAATCAATACCGTGCAGTTCTTGATGTAAAGAGACATGATACGGATGAAATTTATTACGTCTGAAAATTCTCCAAACACTGCTCTGAGTTATTCCGGAATCACGACTAATATCTCGTATACTAACGTGAGGATTATTAGCCACTGCAGCTAATACAGCAATTTCATTATTTTATGCAGTGACTGTTCTTGTACGGGTCTTTTTCTTAGGTTGAACACTTCCGTCCGTAGTAAATTTTCTAATAGTACGATAAACTGAAGCACGTGACACAGTTTTATGTGGATAACGCTGAGCGTACAGATTGACAGCATCATCAAGATTTCTTTGAGCTTCCCCATACACCAGAACAATTTCAATTTTATATATTCAATATATATATATATATATTCAAGGGTTTTCATAATTTTGTGTCACTCTCTATATAAATATAAATAAATAAATAAATAAATATAATATTATTTATTTTAATGAAATTGCTGTATTAGCTGCAGTGGCTAATAATCCTCACGTTAGTATACGAGATATTAGTCGTGATTCCGGAATAACTCAGAGCAGTGTTTGGAGAATTTTCAGACGTAATAAATTTCATCCGTATCATGTCTCTTTACATCAAGAACTGCACGGTATTGATTTTCAAAATCGGGTAGCTTTTTGTCAGTGGGCATGTGAACAAGTACAACAAAATTCCAACTTTTTTCGTTATGTATTATATAATATTATTTATTTTTATTTATATAGAGAGTGACACAAAATTATGAAAACCCTTTTATAACTCGTCCTTGTAAAAAAAACTATTATAGCATTTTAGTAGTGTCATTACTGATATTAGTAGTGGTAATTTTGACGCAGTGATCAATACTAGTGGTGTCCTGTAATGCCACTATTAGTGTTTATATCATTTACACCAGTGCAAAATTTAGACATTTCTGCACATTTTCGAATTAAACATTTTTTCTCTCTGAATGATAGTTTCCGAGATATCGCCGTTTAAAAAATGGTAAATTTCATTTTTGTCGTTTACACTTTTATCAATAATTATTGGACAAATTAATATTTTGAGCTGAAATTTACAGGATAGGCTTATCTTTACGCATTCTAAACGTAGTTAAATTTTGAATAAGTTCTGAAACTTGACTCTGAAACGTTCGCGATTTCACATGGAATGCCCCATATGCCAAAAACATAACATTGTTATGATGAGAATAGATAACTTATTCCCAGGATTACTAATGAGTATGTATAGATTACTAAGTGACATTTTTTCAAATATTTTCAAATATTTCTGAAATCCGCAAGTATCCACAGATTCTGCCCAATGTATATTGAAGATCAATATTCCTTTAACGCACGGAGAGAAAAGTTAGGTATTTTCTGCTAGGCACTCCGGTAATTTTTGCAGGAGTATCTCCGGCAGTCTATATACTGCAGAAATTACAGGAGTCGCCTATAAAGGATACAGGATGGCTTAAAGCAGAACTCGGCTTATATGAATATGGTAAAATATATAGGATTATTCAGCAGAATATGCAGAACTTATTAAAGAGAAAATTAGCGAATTCTTTAAAAACTTCCGTTCAGTGTTATAATTTTAGGTTTCGTGCATTGCATATGTATTGCTGGGAATTATTAAAGTAATTTTACAGTATATAGAAACAATGTAAACTAAAATACCAGTGATAATCGTGGAAAATTTATACTTTTGACTGTGTGGCGGACGTGCCACGCGTTAAAAAACGGGCGCAGGAACGAGAACGCGTAGGTTCGACTCACAGGACTATATAAGAGCGAGAAATACCCTAATACAAATTAAATCTATTCCGCGCCGAATACGGAATTATACTTACGCAAGTATAAACATCAAAGTCACACACACTTGAGGTAACAGGAGACAATAACCAAACAAAGTGGCACGAAAATTTAAAGTAAATATTCAAATACAAGAGTTAACAGAGCATTTAAATGTAATTCCGAGAATTACGAGTATTTCGGAATTAAAATTTAAATTTAAATTGTTCAGTTATACATTCGAAAATGGAAATGATTTTTTTACGAAGATGTCCACTAAACTAAGTTCCAGGGTATTTTTTCAAGACACTGGACCATAGACATCATAACTCGCATAGCGGAATACAGATATTTTTACCTAAGACGAATCGGAACGATTTTTTATGGTTATTTTTTAACTTCTGTTCACGTATTAATATAGCCCAGGAGAAATTACACAAAAAATGTTTATGTGGAACAAACTAAAAAACACAGCATTAGAAACTAATAAGCGTTCAATACAGAAGAACCGTTAAACGTGAAACACGTTAAATTAAATGCACAAAGAAAGTTCCCTGAATTTTTTAGTAGTTAAAAATTCACAAGTTTAGAAGCAAAAAAGGGTTAAAATGTAGGAACGAGTCTGAATCCTGATTAATATTAGAAAGTAACAAACTTAGCATGTCTGAATAGAAAAAGCTAATTTTCACACAAAAAATAGAACATTTTATTATAGACTATTTGGTGAATCTTAAAACAACGAAAGTCAGGAAACAGGAACTCATATTTATTTATTAAAAAACGTAAGTTCATTTTTTACCTGTACTATTAACCCCCCACCGCGTAGCCATGAACCAATCAGTGTAAACTCTGTGCTGTGCTCGGTCAGGGTATAAATTACGGGCGTTTCCAATGGAAAATAATTCGAGATTCCACCGTCAACTTTGGCACCTGTAACAGGCGACAAGTCTAGAATATCCGAACGTCAAGGAGGTTATTGGTACCAGCAGCATCCGGAAGACTTAGTACTGTCACTAGCTACGCTTCACAAGATCGAATTCAGCGCTCGGGCCCAATACACCGAAACCTACGTGACATCACAGCATCCAGGCAGTGGTCCATGACCGCAGTCTAGTTAACCACTAGAAACTAACTCTATTCGATCAGTCCTTTTCAGGACTTCAATTAATCTCTTACAGCTACTTGGACCACAGTTACCGTACATACCATTCAAGGTCGTGAATACTCTCAAGGACGGCAACGACAAAAAAAATACCGTTCGAGATTTTGTCTGGGCTGCCTGTAAGGTCGGCCACTCATACAATATCATCGAGTGGAGGACTATACTTCATAACTCCTGTTCAACCGGGCGAACAGGTAATTGAGGAGCATCCTTACGTCCGTGCCACCAGCTTGGTAGGCACCCGTAAATCTCCGCGATTTTCCTGCAACACTAATCCGTCTGCAGGACAGGGTTGACAACCGTAAGTGTCCTCTTACAGCCTGCTGCTAGCGTGGCTCTAACTTTTTAATGCGGTAACCGATTAAAGTCAGTGCGCGATTCATGTCATCTCCGGTCCAAAAAACAGAGGACACAATACGCGAAAGTAAAGTAAAGACGTCCGTCGCCGCGCAGTATGTAAACGCGACGAATTTTTCGAATGTGACGCAATAGATCCCGACTCAGTACGAGATTACGCGTGTCCACCAAAGGAGACTTATCAAATCGAAGAGGACTTCGTTCCTAATAAATCTTGTTTAAAATCTGTTGTTATTATGAAGCCAACTGTTTGGAAACATATACCGTGTAATATAGATACTAATCGTAAATTATTAACTACTAAGATTTTTCGGTCTGATCCGCGATTCCTAGCCATACATCGTAAATATCACTCCGCTTCGCCAGCATTACAAAAATATTCTGGTCGTTTAGATTACGATTGCGAAATACCCGATTCCAGAATTATAACCATTGATACGCAAGCTGTAGACGCGATTGAACGTCATCGCACCAGCAGAAATGTCAAGCGTCGTGCAAGAGCGCAGAGAGCCAACTTGTATTTTGAATAAATTCTTATAGTATTTTCTTTTTTTATTAACTCCGAGTATTAGTTAATAAATATTCCCTACGTGCGTAACATTGAATACTTGTCGTAGGGAGCATCGCAACAGGAAGAGTAGTTTTTTTTCTTCTGCAATCGTTGAAATCATCAAGGGCGTATTTACAATCAATTGTTTACCTTTTCGCATCGTCGACAATTTGAAATACTTCCTCTTATTTATATATTCCACATTGGATCAACAGCAGAACTGCTTCATAAATATACGTTTTTTTTTTGAGCGAACTAGAGGTGGCCATGCACTTATAACAAAAAAAAACTCACGACCAAAAAAACTACCAAATCTACAACTGTAAAATATAAAGTAAGTATATATATAAAGTAAATTCAAATCCAAAAGCAACAATTCGTGACATATGAGAAGCTAGGTTTTCATATATTCTACGCACACATATCCACTCGGTATATTACTCAATCCTCGAATCGTTGAACAAATCGTTCTTCCACGAGATTAAAATGTTTTTTACAAATATTTATTACATATGGTTTTAGAGAATTTTTCACATCACATACAGGCAAGCACGCCGGTTGTCGCGGGAAAACCACATTGCACGTGGAATGTTGGTATTACTGCGCCGAAGCTGCACTCATTGGGAAAAAGTCTTGTAATAACTGCAGTATTGAAATATTGTGTTTACCTTACTCGGTACGGGTGAATTTACAAACGAAAATAAGATGAAATTTGCGGAACTTTTCTCTCCGTGCGTATGCAATTTGTTCGTAGGAAATACCAGAAAATAACATGAACTCTTTACCATTTAAAAAAAAAATTTATTATTTTATATGTGATTCTTTCTGTAGCTTCTTTTCGTATTAATTTTTTTTATATGTACAAATTTGACATGCTTAACACTTACAGAATCTACAAAAAAGATCGTTACATGATTTGCTAGTTAAGTACATTTAGAATAATGATCGACAGTAACGAATTTTCGTTGTTTTTCTGTCATATTTGATGGGTTCCACAGCTGCGAAATATTTTTTTTTTAATATTTGCGTTCAATACGTGATTTCTCTACGTATATATAAATTAATTCATGATCGTATTGTATAAAAAATAAAAAATGTTAAAAGTAGGTTTTGGCCAGCTTTTTTCGATCTCTGACTTGTGTGCGACGCAGCGCGGGCGGGGAACAGTTTCATGATGGGTATCGCGCGACAAAAACTCTCGATTAAGTTTCTAAAATTGAAGAATACTGAAATTTTTTTTATACTTCATCTTGAATGTATGCGGAATAGTAATATAAACGAAAAAAAATTATGTAGCGATTTGGAACAATAAAATAACTCTATTTTTTAATAAAAAAAATGCCGATTTATGCATTAAAAAATAGAATGTTTTAAACCATTGTATAGTATTTAAAAATATAGATATTTGTTAATAAAATCCCGACATTACACTTAGTTAATAATATAATCTCTTAAAACTGCGAATTAAAAAAAAAAGGTGCATAAAACTTAAATTATTCATAACTTTTGTATTTTAATAAATTTTTAAAAATCCTTTTAGGATTTTATTTCTAATGTCTAATACTATATTAAAATAGAACAATTTTTAATTTTTATGAATGTTGATGAAATAAGGGGCCAGTTCATAAATTCTTGCTCATATAGAATATTTAGCAAATAAATATGTTTTAGAAAGTTGTAAGATCTCAGTTGTTCTTATGAGAAAGGTCAATATAGTTTCGAGAAATAGCGAAGTAAAAAAGGATAAAGGATACAGGAAAGAAATTATCCCCCGCTTTAATGACATTATTAGCCTATTCACGGGTCGGCTCTCGGGTGGAAAGGCCGGACAAACAATCGAAGACATTTACAAAACAGTACATGACAATACACGGCAACACCCACCCAGAGCTAGTCTCCCCATTACTGCGCCCCGTAGAACGACTTGACCCCTCTGTATCGCATTTGCACGGGGTCTGGGAAAACTACGGAAAACCCAGACAGATACAGTCGACGAACAACTTTATCATCAGAGGATACCTTCTCAGCAACAGGCCTGCTATCTTTGCCGTAGCTGGCGCAACGCTCGTTTTTTTTTTTTATTTTAACAGTAACCCTTCGAAGTCAGGATCCCCAATCAGGATGCTAATATAGGGTGATTCTAAGAGCTTATGGCTTACCCAAAATGCGTAAAGATAAAATACCTTTGAGATTGATAGTGTCAACAATAAATTCCCTAATAATCTTACGAGATTTTTTACTAAAATCCTACAAAATATCGTGGGACAAACAGCTTCTTATATCACAGATAGTTGGCACTGCAGAAATAATCTTAAATCTTTAAAAATTCCTGAAAATCATAAATTAATGTCGTTAGATGTGGTTTTGTTACTTACAAACATTTCAGTCGACATAACTATGATTATAATAGATAACAAATAGACAGATATAAGTGAAAAAACTTAAATGATTCCAAAATCAGAATTTAAAAATGGTTTAAAATTAGTTTTAGAAAACGCTAGGTATGTTGACGATATTTTGTTGGCCTACCCACAAGGCAAAGATACCGTTCTCAGTACCTTCAATAGTTTTACAAAAATTAACGTTTTCACAAATAGAATATCATTCACCAAAGAGACTGAAATAAATAACAAAATAAGATTTTCAGAGTTGATAGTTGTCAGGAAAGAAAATGGTTTCATCTACACAGTTTGGGCTCACAAAGAGACTTGGTCTGGTCGATATCTACATTTCACGTCAAACCACCCACTTCAAATCGCCCTGTTAACACCTCCGGATCTCTGCCGGCAGAAGAGCGAACTAAAATGATACGGTCAGAGTCCAAAAATAACATAGGCAAGATGAGCGAAACCCAATATTTAATTAGCTTTGTAAATTGAATAAATTACATTCGACCCGGTTCGCAATACTACATTGAAGGCGAACTTGTTCTCAATGCAAAACATATAATGTTTTGTGCATTGATTACATGCACCTGTATTATGACACCGATGACGGCAGGCACTCATACAACATCACGGGAGGCGTACCGCAGGGCTCTGTTCTGGGATCCTTGCTCTGGAACGTCTTATATGACGGACTCCTTAGTCAATCACTTCCAGACTGGGTGTCCATGATAACTTTCACAGACGACCTTGCACTAATCGTCGTCGCGAAGACCATCGACGAGGTGCAATTTAGCGGAGATGAGGCTTTCAAGGTAGTACCAATGTAGTTTTGTCTTGTGTTGTGCGCAGATTCCCAAAAAAAGGTGTATCTTTCATAGTTGAATTCACCGTCGTAGATTATATTCAATGCGGAATCTAGAAAACGACAGCTGTAATTCCGATGAGAAAATCAATCTCGAAACGAATAAACATAACACAGAACTATTTCAAGTTACGTAATTCGTCACTTAAGTTCAATCATAAATTTATTCAAAAGAAAAACTTAACATAGTCTTAAATTTTGCTGGTGTACAATCTTTGCACGCTTTGCGCGTTGATTACGCTTTGTATTCCTTGAGCAACGATGTTTTTCTATTGCGTCGGCCTCCGATGTATCGATTTCAATTATTTTATTTAACTCGCATCCTTTTTGAATTATTGGACCATAACGTGTTCTCTCTTCGTCGGACGCGATATCGTATTTGACAAATTCGAACCTAAGACGTGGGTCTGCCTGCGTTACACCAGTAAGATAAGGCGGTGCTGTTTTTTGAGACGGAGATATAGAACGTAAATTCCACGGTGTAGATTTTTTAATCACTACGGATCTAACGCGGGGTAGTATTCTATCTAGGACCTCATCTTCGAACGGGTTATAAGTATCCTTATCGAGTATTGCGAACGTTTGTATAGCGGTGCATGCCTCGCAATCGCGTATGCACTTAGTGACGCGAGGACGCGTAGGTGCCGGCTCGGTCGCGGAACAATCTAGTGCCTTTGAACGTATAGAACGCGCGCGAACAGAATTTCGCACTAGCTCGGCATTTAAGGTACTCTCTATACAGGAGGAATCCCCGTGACTCGACATGTACACTTATGAAAAAAAATAAAAATCGCGAACACTAAAAAATATGTATAACAAACTGCTCTTGCACCAAACAGCAGTTGGCGAGTGGAGTTGCCGAAGGTCTCAAAAATCTCTGGCCTATCGAACCGATGGCTCAAGAGAATAGTTGAATCAAGAGGTGACGACTGCCTGCTTCGCGAGCGGCTATGTCGAACGACCGGTAGCTTCTTCTTCTCCCTTGACTCCTGGTGAACTCGATGGTCCGCTGGGTGGGAAACAGCTGAGGCTATACGGTTGCCGGCTCTGCAGGCGGCAGTACCGTAGGCTAAATACCTCCTGGTATTGATGCGGCCCCTTTCCTATACGCCCAGCAGGCTGTAGGAAGGCAGAAGAACTGAGTCGGTGTTATGGCGGCTTGTACTACCCAGATGAGATTACTGGCTCCTAGACGAACAGGGATGCTGTTCGTTCTACACGCCAAGCAGGCTGTTAGAACGGCAGATGAACGAACAGTGTTAGGCGCCTTGCCCTAACGAGCTGTGGATGGCTGGCTCCTGGACCAACAGAGATGCTGTGGAATAAAATGAATTAATATAGCCCTGAAAAGCGCTGTTGAGATACGAATCAGTCGTTCTGTGGTAGTTAGAAGCCGAAATGGCAAAAATATTCTATAACAGCGGCTGATCCCAGTAGACGATCCTTGTTCCGTTGTCTACCTGGTGTTTGTTGTCCAGGGTTGAAATGACTCGATGTAAAGCCAGAAGAGAAGTGAAGTATCCTATCCCTCAAAATCGCGCTTATTTATATGCTCGTCGTAACCCGGGTCACATCTGATTGGTCGACACTCAAATAGTAGGGGTCGTATCGCTCTGTCCTTCTGGGCAAAGTACAAAAAAAAAACCATAAAAAATGACAAAATATAGTAATTTTTGTATGTAGAAATTTTCCTCTTGTAACGAGCTATCACTTTTTGAACCCGAACGGAGGATTTCCTTTCTTTTAATTTACAAAAATGAGAGATCTCATTTTTTAAACGATATCTCTAATGCAGACATAGTGATTCTGTCATACAAATCATTTTTATGACTCCAATTGCATTACTGCAGAATTGCGAATTAAAATTAATTAAGTAATTCATTTTAATTGAAATGAAGGATATTAACTCTGAAATCGTCATGGCTAATAATGGTCATTTTGGTTTAAGTGAAAAAACCATAGTATTGCCAAACATTCATGGTGTTCCAAGACCATCATTTTGTAAGACCGATATCACGGCTTAATTCAAGTGTACTGGAACATTGTTCGCCAATAAAAAATATCATTTCATTTGCATAGAAATTTTTAAAGTTATGGGTTCTCATAGCATTGTTATGGTGAAATCGATTTCGCATTTACGAGAATGTTATCGGAACAATTTTTAAAGTGTAATTCCCTCAAAAAAGGATTAAATTTTCATTATCGTAAAATCCGGTAATTGTGATAATTAGATTTTAAATATAATGCTCGAATTCTTGGAAATTGACGTCAAATACGGAGAACTTAATTTAAATAAGTAATTTCGAATTAAGCGTTTGTATTATGAAAATTCCGATACGAGGCATTTAAATTCGGTCCTTAAATCGCCCGTAAATAGTTTGCATTTACTTTTAGTTATGATGCGTAAAAAGTGCCTCCGCCACAATACTCCCCTCCTAGTGAACGAGAGGGAACGTTAAAAAACTAAGTACTACCATAGCGGTCAGGAAAACGAACTTTACGACCTGATCTAGTAGTTCGTACGGGTGGCGCTACATTATTTTCTTTCAAAATCGTATTAGAGTTTTGCAAATTATCGGATGCCACACACACACACACACACACACACACACACACACACACACCCGCCGGAGTCTTGCTGGTTCCTTCTAATGGGCGCGTCCCCAGGTGGCGGATCGGGGAATGCTGGTAAAAGGTATCGGAGAAATAAAATACCCGGCGCGGACCACAGAACTAGCTAGGGGAAGGAACCCCGAACAAGAAACCAAGTATGGAAGATCAGCTGCAGATAAAAGCTTACGGTGCAGGGGTCGGATCCCCAGTATCGGCGTCGGGTACGAGTGACCAAGCGGGCTCTCCGGCGTCGTTATCAGGCAACCGGAGTGTTGTTGGGGTTGGTCACTCGGCCCCAACAGCATTAAATGCTACAAGTGACACTCTGTCACGAAAGGCGCACGAGACTGTAAGTTTCGAGCGCCTGGAAGAGAAACTTCAGCTCCTTGTGGAATTTATCCAGGAAAACAAAAATCTCCACAAGGAGCTCAAGAGTATGGCCAAAGGCACATTGCGTGCCTTTAGCCATTACGCCAAGGCACGAGAAAGTTCGGGGGCTTCGCAGGCGTCGGTCACCTGCCAGGACGGGGCGAGCCAAACGTCGCCCCTATTCCGTAAGCCCCCCGAACGTCCGGAGCGTAAAGGACCCTCGCCGCTGAAGCTGCCAGCGACAAAACGGATCAGAAAAGAAGAGGATAAAGAGGAACGCCCCGTACCACCATCTGCAGAACAACGGCGGCAACTCCAGTCGGAAGACCAGGACTGGGTTACGGTGGTCAGAAACGGCCTAAAGAAGAAGGCGAAGCAGCAGCAGCAACAACAACCGCAACAGCATCAGCAGCAACAATATCCGCAGCAGCAACAACAGCAACAACGACGGCAGCAGCAGCAGCAGCAATAACATCAGCAGCAGCAGGGAACGGATGTCGGCAAGCGACACAGGGGGAAGCCGGAATCAAAAGCCGGCCTCCGACCCTTCCGCCCCGATGCCATCAAGGCAGCGGACGGTGCGTCATATGTCGACATCCTGAAGACCATGAAAGCTGCGCCAGAACTGCAAAAGTTAGGAGAAAGGGTGACCGCCATCAGGCGGACGAAAGCAGGCGAACTGCTCATAAAGCTTGCAACGCCTGGCGTGTGCACCCAAGAGCTCCAAGCAGCGGCCACGTCCATCCCAAAAGGGATTGCTGTCGTACAGGCACTGTCCCATAAGGAAGCTATCACCATCAAGGACATGGACGAGGCCACAACTCGGGAGGAGGTGACACAGGCCATCATTGAGATGACTTCACCGGAAGCAGTGACCCCTGAGAATATCAAGCTCAGGGGAGCATATAGCGGAACCCAGGCGGCCAATATCTTGCTTCCCGTCGCAGTAGCAAACACACTGCTGCAAAAGGGGAAGCTTAAAGTTGGCTGGGTTAATTGCAAGGTTCGAGGGACCCCCGCGCTGTTACAGGTGCAACGAGAGCGGACATCTGGCAAGGGGTTGTAAGAACGCGGTCGATCGCTCGGCGTAGTGCTTCCGGTGTGGCAAGGAGGGCCACAAGATTGAGGACTTCGTAGCCAAACATCGTGCAACGCAGGAGGTTGGAGCACAGACCAACAATGGCAAAGTTGCTCCAAATAAACCTCAATCACTGTGCGGTGGCCCAGGACCTGCTGTTTCAACTGGTCAATGAAGAGAAGGCCGATATCGCCGTCATCAGCGAGGCTTACCGGGATCTTTGTAAACCGAGCTGGGTGAAGGATTCCACCAGCAAGGCGGCCATCTGGGTGTGTGGGAATCTCCACATATCCAATAAGATGTCCGACCCCCTGCCCAGCTTCACCTGGATGGAGGTGGCTGGTATAAGACTATACAGTTGCTACCTCCTTCCCAGTCTTACCATCGACGAATTCCAAGAATCCCTGGAGGCCATCGTCGCCTGTGCAAGAACCTCCCGACTCCCATTAGTGATCGGGGGGCGGGGGGGGGGGGGGACTTCAATGCATGGGCATAATTGGGTAGCGCGAAGACCAACCATCGAGGATATGCCCTGATTGAGGCCTTCTCGTTACTGGAGTTGGAGATTGCTAACACGGGGGGAAAGCCGACCTACTCAAAGGCCGGCAAGTCCTCCGTAGTCGACCTGACCTTCGTCGACCCAAAATTGATGGGGGAAGGGTTGGGTTGGAAAGTCAGCGACCGATACACGGACAGTGACCATCAAGCCTTGGTGTACCAGCTCCAACTGACCGGCAGAGCACCAGGAAAGGTGCAGAGCGCAAGCAAAGAGAGATGGGCACCGGCCACCTTCGATCGGGAAATGTTCCTCTACAGCTTGGAACAGACGGAGGTGGAGGGAACAGCAGAGGAGAGAGCCCGATGCCTCTCTCGAGCCATAACAGCGGCTTGCGATGCCTCTATGGCCATGAAGTCAAATCCTCGCGGCCGATCCCCAGTTTACTGGTGGAACGAGGAAATCGCAGATATCCGTCAAGACTGCCTTCGGGCTCGAAGGCTGCACCAGAGAGCCATTCATAAGCCCCCAGGCAGGACTTTTGTGAGG
The DNA here is from genome assembly GCA_030407085.1 of Trichopria drosophilae. NCBI lineage: Eukaryota > Metazoa > Arthropoda > Insecta > Hymenoptera > Diapriidae > Trichopria > Trichopria drosophilae. The sequence continues at coordinate 64,650,664 of CM059585.1, read as the reverse complement.
AGGTGGACCGCGATCCCTGGGGGCGACCGTATAAAACGGTCATGAACAAGATCAAGCCCAGGGGACCCAACGCACCATCTTGTCCATCCTTCCTTGCCAAAGTCGTCGGCCATTTATTCCCAGAACAGCGGGAACGGCCGATTGGCACTGACCTGATGGCAATTGCTGGTGCAGCCGAGCCGCCAGATGTTACCGAAGCCGAAGTAATGATGGCTGCTAAGAAGATCTCCACCCGTAAGGCCCCAGGAATGGATGGGGTACCTGGAATGGCAATGAAGATCGCAGCGCTGAATGTACCAACCATCTTCACATTGACATTCAGTGCTTGCCTGAAGGAAGGATGCTTCCCGGCGCAGTGGAAGGAACAGAGGTTGGTGCTGCTGTCTAAAGGAAACAAACCCCCGGACGACCCATCCTCATTCCGACCGCTCTGCATGCTTGACATCTCCGGGAAACTATATGAGACGGTTATCTGTGCCAGACTGGAAGCAGCCATCGAAAATGCCGGAGGTCTTTCCGAAAACCAGTTCGGATTTCGGAAGGGGCGCTCAACCATCGATGCAATCGGCCGAGTGAAAGCAATAGCCACGGATGCCATCAGTGGCAGCCGAAACACCAGGTGCATGTGTGCCATCATTGCCCTGGATATCCGAAACGCATTCAATTCGGCCAGGTGGGATTGCATCATGCAGGCACTCGAAGATCTGAAGGTGCCTCTCTACCTAAGAGAAGCCATCTCAAGCTACCTAACAGAACGAACCCTGTATTATGACACCGATGACGGCAGGCACTCCTACAACATCACGGGAGTCGTGCCACAGGGTTCGGTTATGGAACCCTTGCTCTGGAACGTCTTATATGACGGACTGCTCAGGCAATCCCTTCCAGACGGGGTGTCTATGGTAGCTTTCGCAGACGACCTTGCACTAATCGTCGTCGCGAAGACCATTGACGAGGTGCAATTTAGCGGAGATGAAGCTATCGAGGTAGTAGCTAGGTGGTTGAGCAAGCATGGGTTAGATCTGGCGGCTGAGAAGACGGAGGCGGTGCTCATCTCTCGAACGAAGAAAAGGGTATACGCCACCTTCACGGTGGAAGATACGCAGATCAGGACGGTGGACACTATTACATATCTTAGAGTCACTCTAGATGCGCGGCTGTCGTTCAAACAACACCTGATGAACGCAGGCGCAAAGGCTTCTAAAGTGGCTCGTACGCTCTCCAGCATCATGCCCAATATGGGGGGGGGGGGGGCCGAAACAGCCGCGACGGTCCCTCCTTTCATCGGTAGTAAGCTCCGTTATTCTTTACGAGGCACCGATCTGGGCTGATGCCATGAACATCCATAAGAGCTACGGAGCCACCTGCCGGCGGGCTTATAGAACAGCCGCCCTAAGAGTGGCCCGTGCCTACCGTTCTGTATCGGACATCGCTCTCTCGGTGGTCGCGGGACTCCCTCCCATAGACCTTCTTGCTATGGAGAGGGCAGCAGTACACCGCGAAGGCAGGTATATAAGGCAGGACATCGCCGACCAGGAGCCCAACCACGACAAATGGCCCATGAGGACCATAGAAGAGTGGCAAAAAAGATGGGATTCAGCGGATTCGGTGCGGTGGACCCACTGCGTCATCCCAGATGTTGCAAAGTGGACAGGCAGACAACACGGATACACCACCTTTCATCTCACCCAGGTGCTCACCGGGCACGGCTGCTTTCGCAGCTACTTACATCGTTTCCGCATTTATCAAAGTGCGGAGTGCCCGGCATGCCCTGGTGTCGACGAAGGCGTGGCTCATGTCCTCTTCCACTGCCCGAGATTTGCAGCGGAACGGGAACAGTTCCGGATCTCGGGAGGAGGACCACTAACACCTGAGGGCATTGGGGAATGTCTGCTCGCCTCACAGGAGGGATGGGACGCGGTGGTCATCATCGCCACCTCCATCATCGATAGGCTGAATGCCATCAGAAGAGAAGAAGACGGAAGAGGCAACAACATCGCCCAGACTTGAAGAGCCAAAACATCGGCGGAGGGCCTACTGTGGTAAAGACTGCCCCCCTCGAAGTAATGCCTTGCGGCGGTTTCCGAGTGGGGAATCACAGTCTGAGCGGAGGTGGTTTTAGCGGGTGGGAGCCCCGCACTCCTGCTGGCACCGGCCGGCAGGGATGGCTGGTAGAGCTTTCCATTGTCGCTTCGGAAAACACACACACACACACACACAAACACACACACACACACACACACACACACACACACACACACACACATACACACACACGCACACGCACACACACAGACACATACGCACATACAGCTGACGGCGAGGGGAACCAGCTGAACAAAGCACCCCGAAGAGATGTAAACCCGACCGTGCAACCTCCACGCGGTTCACCTTTGGTAATGCTAAAACCGGCGGCGGCATTCAAGATGGCGTAAAAATGTTATACGATATTGGAAACGCATTGGATGTGGAAACGAAAAGTTTTATATTTTCCACCCGAAACAATGATATTACATTGCACTCTGAAAACTTTTTTAACCGATTATCAGTTTCCTGTTACTTCTATTAATGATTTACATGAACATTTATGCGTAATTTGATTTTTGAATTTCAAAATGTACGCGTCGCACTCTGCAATCAGTTTAATTCAATGTTGGCCATCCCACGTAGCTTTCAGAAATTTTGTTGTGTTTCCGAATCCTTCAACTTTTGTCTGGAACATTTTCCCAGAAAATGCACTTCCACTTAATACGCAGTTCCGGGAGTTTTAAGTTTGACCTTGCCGAAAAAATCGGACGTAAAATTTTGTGCTCTTTCCGACTGCGGGAGAAAAAATAGGGTTTTCCATTTAAAAAAAAAGCTGATCTTGAAATAACCTTCGAGGTTTTGTTCAAGGTTAATTTCAATATCGCCATTAATTAGCCAGGGAAAAATTCTTAAAATTTTCTCTGAAACATTTTCCCAAAAAATGCCCTCCTGCCGAGATATTTTGCCGTCCCGGGACTTTTGACGGATCCTGTATATTATCAGTATTATATTAAACATTTTGACTTTGGTATTACACTTTTTATATTGAAAGCCTAGAACAAAAAAAAAATACTATGAAGGGTACAAGACAGCTATTTTGCATTTTGCTTAGCGGAACTATTGAGAACAAGGTAAATGAAATTCGAGAGAAAAACATTCCAGATCCGTAGACGGGGAACAAGCTCGTTCGACAAACTGGGGAAGCGGAACTATTGAGAGCGCCGACTGTACTTAATTCCCAAAACAGAACTTAAATATCGTGGGACAGACCTTATTAAAAAAAATGGCTATCCTATTCAGATTATTAATGATCGATTGAAAACAGGACACAATTTTAATTACAATAGAGTAAACATTTTAGCTACTGAAAAAATTATATAAAACGAGAACAAATTGAATATTATTTTATTAAAAAGTTCAAAACAAAGTCAGTAAATAATACATTTGAAAAATCTAACTCGTCGGAACTCTTCAATCCATTACTATAAACATTATTCAAATAATTAACGTCTAAAAATGGTTCGCATTATTACTAATAAAATATCGCTATTTCTCGAAACTATATGGACCTTTCCTTTCTCATAAGAATAACTAGGATCTTACAAATTTCTAAAAGATATTCATTTGCTAAATATTCTATATGCAAACTCCACCGTGCAAGTCTTTCTAGCAAATGAATCAAAATAAATTTTTTCCGACTTTCCTATAAATGAGTTTTATAGATTGATTTTTTTATTTCTGAAGATGGCTACATATCATGGAGTCGAAAACGTTCAAATTAAATTAACTTTTCTTATGGTGACCGATTATAACCACTACTATTTTAAATTTATTTAAATCGGTCGAGAAATTATATTACCTACAGACGTGGACCTGTCTCTGTTTTCCTTGCAACAGATATTGCTTATATATTATTTAAACATTTCTACAGGCCCTACGCATTTCTGTTAATTTTTTCACTTTGTGGAATCGGTTACTAATGTTGTAGGGATCGTGTAAAAAGAATTACAGAGGTGGACTTGTCCCCGTTTTGCCAGCAGCACATCTTATTTAAAAATTGTTTAAACAATTCCCTGGTTTATGTGAATTTTTCCTAACTTTTTTATTATTATTCGATTGTTAGTGTTGTATAGATGATATGGTAAAAATTGTGGACCGATAGTTATCACCGATCCTCATATAATTACGATGTACTTTTAGTGAATGAGAACCACTGCTCCGCCGAATCTGCTGCTAGCTTCAGCGTCATACCCGCAATGCGCATCTGATGTCAGACAAAAAATGAAAAGTAGCAGTCGAATTAATAACGATAGAATATTAATAAAACAATAAAATAAAATATAATTTTACAGGTAATGATGCGCGAAATAATTTATGAATTCAAATTCAAAAGATATCACAATAATTTACAGTTTAAATAATATAAGTGAGCAATTAGCATAAAAAAATCAATAAATGGTTTTGAAATTTTATTCTTTGTCGTTATACATATCTATTTAGGAATAATGTTTTCATTGAGTTTTATAACCTTATGCATCAGAATGAAAGGGCACAAACGGAGACAATGATACTTTAATAAAACCTTCTGTACTTATATCACTTATTTGTATTTTCGTTTAACGAATTGGAATTTCATCGATTTAATGAACTATTTATTTCAATCGGGACGTTCTTATACGTGCTGGAAAGTTTAGGTAGTTGTAAATTTTTGTTATGGAGTTATTCGAAATTCCTTGGTATCTTAAGAAAAATGTAAGTTTTTACTTCTGCAATGAAGTATTTATTTCGATTCATACATTCAGCTGCCATGTGATTGAACATCCATGATAGTTGTACATTTTTGTTACTGAGTGAATTCAAATTTAATGCTACACTAAATAAAGTGTAGCAATCCTTAAAAAATATTTCACCAAAGAAATATTTTTTCTGTTCGATTAAGATATGAAGTATTAATAAAATCATGTTTTGTACATAAGCATAATGTAATGAATTAATTTATTGAAGAAACGCATCAAATTATTTGAAATGATATTTCACTTCATCGAAACATGATTAATAAATTCATCGAATGATTTAGTAGGGTGTTGCTTTACAATTCGCATGAATCAAATCAGGGGTGGATACAAGGGGAGGGGGCACGGGTGCTTGCCCCCCCCCCCCATCCAAGCCACAGACACGATTTTTTGCTAACCCTCATGGAAACGTTGCTATAAAAACGTGTGGCAGATGCAACTTTTTTAATGCATCGCCCATAATCCCAGATTGCAATAATTACGAAAAGAAAAGAAACGTAATTGTATCCAATCTTTAGTACATATACTTTATTGTAATGCTAAGGCTTTGTTTTGAAACAAGCATTAAAATTTAGTCAGTGAAGACGAATCCCAGGAATCCGAATATTATATTTAATTTGAAATGCTTGAATTTACCCGTCGACTGAATATTACAGATTTAGTCTTAATTTTTGGGAAAATTACACGAATCGTGTTCTGAGATAATTTTTCTTAAGGATTAATTATATGCACCATAACAATTTTATGGGAACACATATCTCGTTCGAATCACATGAACGGGATAATGCTTATTTTTTAGGAAGATCGGTTCCGTCCCGACACTAAGCTAGCTTGTAATTTGTTATTAAAGAAGTTAGATATGGAAAACCATAGCACGATAACGAACTTATGGTTAATTCTCTGTAAAGTACAAGTAGCCGTTACAAGTTCAACCGATTTAGACAATTCATATCGTATTTCGTTAATTCTAGCTTAATTTCGACAAATTAATTACATAATAATTATCGCACATATTTTTTTACCCAGAACAAAATAGAAGTGTTCCAAAAACATATACAAGGATGCAATTTTTTCGCAGATATTTTTTAGCGAATTTTTCCTATAGCATCCTCATACTTTGCTCGTGTTTAACCCTTCCATTAGAAGTTTGGTCAATCAAATAAGATTACCCTTGGGGACAGCATATAAATTATCGCGTTTTCGGTCGGAAAAGTCTCTATTTCCACTTTGGGAACCATCAACAAGCACTCTATTTCCACTTTCGGAACCATAAACAAGCTCTCTATTTCCACGTTCGGAACCATCAACAAGCACTCTATTTTCACTTTCGGAACCGTCAACAAGCACTCTATTTCCACCATCGGAACCATCAACCAGGACTTTGAACAGCAGAGAAGAGCATTTGGCAATTCGTGGGCTCATTCGACTCCAATACAGCATCCGAGCATCTGGACCAGCTTAAAGGCGGTCCGAGGAGATTACCCACCGGGATTGAATCTTCTTCAGTGTCATCCAGATTGGAAGAAGATCGCCAACTTACAGACTCCGACTGCTTGGACCAAAAACACCATAAGAACTAAGTATTAGAACTACCGATCCGTAGTTGGGGCCAAACAGTCCTTTTCAGGACTATCTTAATCTTACTTTCTTTCAGCGTCAGAACTCGGTCCAGATTAGAGCCACGAACCAATGGAGAATAGTTATTACGGGGCCGACTTGTCTGATGGGCGTTCACCGTTGGCATCAGGCTCTCTGGCGCATATAGAGGTCCACACAAGAAAACAGTACAGTCCCCCGAGGAGTAGACAACCGTTGCTTCCGCTGTGTACTGCGCCCTTGCTTCAGCTTCAACGAATACAACCGGCGCCTAGGGAAGCAAGGAGGTCTCCATCGCTGAGTAGAGCCACCCGAGAGGTAGACATCTGTAATTCTTCAGGTTCCTGAGTTCCAGTGCCACCGTTATACAATCACCTGCTGGTCCGGCTATCAAGATTCCGTATTTGCATTTATTTTTCGTGAGTGCCGCGCTTTATTTTATGTCGTTTCGCGATTCAACACCACACGCGCGCGCAGAATCCATTAAAAAAACAAGTTGGTCCACTGCGTTACGACTTACATATTCCGCAATCAAAAATCTAAAATGTTTCGACAAATGAAGTCGACGTGATAGAGCGTTCCGAACTTGCAAGAATTTCAAGCGCCATTTACGCGCCAGATTATAAACTTACTTTCATTATGTTCTCTATTAAGTCTTTAATAAATTTGTTGTTTTTTTTTAAATTTAATTAAAGAGTCACGAGTCCTTTGTTTTGATATAAGTATTCGTTTTGATAAGGCATCGCAACATTAGAGTGGTTTCCAGTCGTTCAATTTGCTTATTTTGGAATTTTATATTTATTCACTTTCTCGCAATACTTCTCTCCGTCATAATTTCCGCTTCGACCTGCAACAAAGCTGCTTGTGAAATTCAAGTGAGATAAGAAGTTCTGTTAACCATTTTTTCGTGTCAGCAAATTTAACGGCCACGCCTACAAACGCTTCAAATTCTTACAATTTTTCTAAACCTTTCTACAAGTTTCTGAATTATCTTAAATTGACGAAACCCACTTTTCGTAATTCCAGTATCACCTTTTTTGACTATTTAAGTTTTGTGAAATTTCTGCCTAACGCTATAACACGTTTTAATTAATAATGAAAACATTGTTAAAACCTTTTATTCGAACTTTGCGAAACAGGTAACTAAAATTTTTGATTTTTACTGTGTAGATAGTGTAAAAGTGTAAACATTATCATGTATTATAAACAAAAAATGTGTAGAAATAGCTGTATTGTAGAAATATACACATTTTTATACCGAATTATTAAAACGTTGTTACAGGACAGAGATATCTAACATGCCATCATACTTGGTCGGTAATGCTGAAAATAGTTAGTCGAATAATAAGTTTTAGAATAAGGAGAAAATAGTCTTGGGTCTTATGAAATAAGAAAAGAATATTCTTTAATTATATAGAAAAAAATAATTTTGTTCTTATTCCCGTATGGCACCCTCGCGGAAAATGAATATAAGCGACATATATGCAAAATAAGTGCACATATATTTTCAGCGAAAAATACAATATATGACATATATTTTAGATATATGAATGACACGTATGTGTACAATTCTATCTGGCATATATTTAACGTATATATTGCATATATTTTCGGCAAAAAATGCAATATGTGACATATATGTTACATATGTTTTTGTCGAATGTTTTTTCCATGCGGATACAATGTCACTTTTTCCACAACTTAATATCCGCTCTGAGGGCGTATTCTCTGGATTTGGTGATAATTATCACATGTGCAAGGAAGGAATAATCATAATACATCTCTGATAGAAAGAACCACTCATGGAATTCTGTAAAATTGGTATTTCAAAATGTCGCAGGTGTTCCATAGAGCTTTTTCGATTCTACTACCTTTCCTGAAAACATTTTGAATGCTGGGGGTATAACAAAACCACGTGATTTTTCTTATGAGAAATATGGTATTGAATTTTATATTTCTTAAATATCGTCGTAAAAAAATAATAACTGATTTTCAAACATCATTTTAGCGAAAAACTATTATTTACGACAATATTTAAGAAATAAACTTCAACCCCATTGATCACGTGGTTTTGATGTACCCCCAGCATTCGTGCGTGATGATTGGTCAGGGTGAATGTTTTTGGGTTGGGTGCCACAATCGAATAATTTCTATTTGCTGATCAAGCGAAATGAAGTCTGCAGAAGACTAGTATAGAAGCTCAATTTATATTCCTCTATTGGATAATGTGCTCGCAGATTTGAACGACAGATTTAATTGTGACACATTCGATGCTTTTCATGCCAACTCTTGTAATGAAATCTGATGTCAGTGAAGGGGACGTGTCGGCGAGTATTAAAAAAGTAATAAACCGCTTTCACCGTTGCCTCGATGTATACGAAGTAACCGGAGTCGATCTACGGCAGAATGAATATAATCTGTGGAAGAAGTGGGCCCGACAGTCACTTATTCCTAGTACTGCTACAGAAGCTTTAGCAAAATGTGATAAAGACGTGTATACAATAACCAAAACACTCCTGCAAATCTTAGCAACGTTACCAATAAGTAATGTTATCGCGGAGCGGACATTCTCTAATCTCCGCAGATTGAAGAATTGGCTTCGATCAACCATGGGAGAAGATCGTCTAACAGGTCTTGCTCTTTTAAATGTGCACAGTGATGTGAAGATTGATGTAGACGATATTATCACGCGTTTCGCAAAGAATGCCAACTGACGACTTGATTTGATTCTTTAAATGTAATAATTTTATATAAAAATTAACAACAATATTAATATACAAGTTTAAAATTTGTTAATTACATTTGCCAAAATGAAAATATTTGAAAAAGTGTTATAGATTGTAGCACTTTACATGATTATTACATTTAAGATAAATTATTTGATGATAAATTCATCTTAATATTAATTAATAACAAAATTAATGAATCCCCTATTCTTTCTTTCATTCTTTCTAGCATAAATAAATCTGCACGTATACTCAGAGAGAACAGGGAAAATCAGTTAGGATATCTAAAGGGAGTCATTTACCGGGTCCGTTTGTCCTATATTATTATTTTTAACTTCGTGCCCGGAAATCAACTTCACACACTGTTTTTTACTTTACGAAGTGCCCGATTTGACACCTCAAAAACAACATGCTAGTGGGGCAAACTGTGCCCTTTAGATTACTTTTAGATATTATTGATTAAAAAACAGCGACTAGCCCCCCCCCCCCAAACCAACTGCTGGATCCGCCTCTGAATCAAATATCCTTTTCATACTATTGTCCTTGATTACTTATATCTTGTTTAATTTAATGTGTGACGTAGTCACTGATCGAGCCCGGTAACTCTGATAGGGGAGAGCGTTCCGGGGGAACTCTTCCCCCTATTCGCCGCTGCTCTCGCCCGCCGTACCGGGGATACGCGATTATGGAGGCTCATACCTCCCCGCCGTCGCTCCTCTAGTCAGTCGCCGTCAGGAGTTCCTTCTCCACAGACGGAGGCGAGTGACGCCGGGGCGTCTCTCTCTTTCCTTCCGAAGGTAGAAGCCGAGAGCCGATTTGCGCAGCTACGTCTCTCTCTCTCTCTCTCTCTCTCTCTCTCTCTCTCTCTCCGAAGGAGAAGCCGGTACGCGTGGGCCGCGCGACCGTCACGCTTCTCCCTCCTTCCACGGATCACCCCCAGCATCGGGCCCAGGAGAATCGACGGAGACGCCATTCTGTCGCGGACCGCGAGATCTTACGGAGCCAGTCGGTGTACGACTCGCCGAGTAGCCGAATTTGTGCGTGTAGCGCGGCATCGAACTTGGATGAAAAGGTGCAGACATAGTTCCAAACCCCAAAAAACAGTGCTCTCTGGGGATTACGCGTTGTAAGCGAGGACCCCTCTTGTGCTTGGAGACCCTCTGGTGCCGAGGAGGACAGTGGATGCAGCCAACCGCCACCCCGTCGTCAGCCAAGGATCCCGTGGCTCCACCAGTCCGTTCCCGGGACATCCTCGCCACCCTCAACGTACGTGTAGCGAATAGTGAGTTGCCCATAGGGCCATGATTCTTTATGTACCGTAGTGAACGTCAGAAATGTTTCACTCGATAACCCCTTTTTTCCGTTGCGATTTGCGTTTTGCGTTTTTGCGTGTTTTGATATTTTCCTCCGGTCATTTGTAATGAAGCTATCCCCTTCGCGAGATTTGAGCCCGTGACAATTACTTATAAGAAATAAAATCGATCCTAGAAAAATCACTTGTGTAACAATTTTATTTTGCGTTTCCCCCTTCCACGGACGGGGTTATAAATGAAGCATTTAATGTATTTAATGAAACTTTCTGTACTTGAAAAAAGGATTATTTGAATTTTTGTTTTGGGTAATAGTTCCAAATAAAATTTATTCAATTAAAACAAAACTTTCAACGATGCAATAAAATATTTATTTCTTATGTTGTTATGAATTTTTATTATGGGTTTGCTCGAAATTTCATGGGGTCAAAGAAATAATTCATCTCTGCAATCAAATGTTTATTCCGTTTGCAATTTTCTACTTCAACGTAATACACTATTATTATTTGCACTCGTGAAGTATTTTTTCCATTTGATTAGTGTAAGGTTTTTTTTCAATTATTTGTGTAATTTTTAATCTCTGAAAAGAGTATTATGCATACATTTTAATCCGTAGAAGATTTTACACAGTAAATCTTACAAATCGTTCTTACGTAAAGTAGTGACAGTATTATATATTCAAATTACACGAATTTAGGAATCAATCCGTACAGAATTTTGCAGAAAGTCGGATTAGGTTCAGAAAGTAAAGAATTTATTTGTAACGGTAGATAAAATTTTTGTCTACGGAGTTTACTCAAATGGCAAGAACGGTGTTCGTGGAATTGATGGCATTGCCATAATATACGCTTTAAGTCTTGCAACTCATACCCACATTCACAATTTGGGCTATCAATCATACCTGCCCTGGGCAAGGAAGCATTTAGGCTGTAATAGTTAGCTCGACATCTATTCATTGCAGAAATAACGTTTCTAGGAAGATTTAGATTATGAATCCATGGCTTGGATGAAGATCTATAAAAGTTTGAGCTTTATGGTTACTTTCCAACAGAAATTAGCTTTCAGTTCCCCGAAAGGCATCTTCCCTGGCCCCTGTTAGCAAGCACCCCCTAGATTCACAATCGGTTCGGGAATTATTTCTACCTAGTATCCGGTAGAAACGCATCATGGGAATTTTCAACCCTCATTTACGGGATTACTGTTGCAATTACGGAAAGAATGTATAGAATCCGCAAAGGGAATATTGATAGTGAGCATGGGTTCAAACGTGGATGCTTTCTTGGCTAGCGAGTCCGCGATCACATTTCCTTCTATTCCATTATACGCAGGTACCCAGTAAAACGCTATTTTACTATTATTTGAAGAATTAAAATTAAACTCGCGAATTTGTTTCTTATTTCTAAAATGTATGGAATAATTTTGAAATTCAGATTAATGTTTTCAAGTGATTTTAAAACGCTGACAGAATCGGTAAATATAATATACTTAACGTCAGAACAAGAAGACGCGATTATAACAGCCCTAAGAAGGGCATATACCTCCGCAGTAAAGATAGAGGCGTTGCTGTTAAGCCTAAATGAGACTGTTTGTAGTAATGTCGGACTCACGCATGCACATCCCACTGAGGTGCTATTAGGTGACTTACATCCGTCTGTGTAGATATCCAGCCTGGTAAAAATGAAGCGTACACTTTAAATGTACGGGAAATGTACTCTTCAGCGAAGTGTACGTACCCTTCATGTACTTTAAAGTTCCCTCGAATGAAAGGTACGCGTAGATTTATAAGAGTACACTTCTAATAGTCATATTTAAGTGTACCACATTCTTAGTAGGAATGACACAAGGCGTACGGGAGTGTACTTAATGAAAGTTAAGAAATGATTAATGCATTCATATGCTAAATAAAGAGTTCAGTACGCCTTTATAAAAAGAAATGGCACAGAACTTTATACTTTAAAGCTTTGTAAATTAGAGCATGTTGGAATATCTCAAGATAAAAATATAAACACATGAGGAATACAACAAGTCTCGTTGAACACCAGATGCAAGGTTAGAGGGCGGGAATGTAACAAATGAAATATCAAATAAAATTAGCAGTTTTGATTTATTTATTTCCGTTTATAGTGCGTCGTTTTTCAATTTTTATATAAGTCTAAGTTAGAATTAGATATTTTATTCAATAATATTTAATAACTATTACGTTATATATATTTATATATGTGTTTAGGCGAAGTGTGACATACTTATATCTACAATCATATTTATATTTTACCCAGAACTCATAACATTAATCTCCAGAACCTCCGTGCGGAACAATGCAAACAAATTCATGTTCGCTATTTCACATAAAAATGCATTTTCCTGTACACTATAAATACATAATACGTGCGCACATTTCTAGATTGTGCGAAAGTTCGAAGACATTCGGATGATGAACACATTTCGAAAAAATTATTCTTTTTTAATTTTGGACATTTTCAAAATTCATTTATATATGTACGTATTAATCGACTTGAGGTCATCCCCGTTTCAATAATCCTCGAAATTTTATCAGACTTCGCGTATTCCTTGTCGTTTTCAAGATAATTAAGAATTTTAAAAAATTTTAACATGCATCACAAATATCATATGACGTTATAAATAGTGATCGACAGTGATAGATCAGTGGTCCGTGACGCGCGCGGTCATTCATCGCGTAAAGCATCCTTGTTGAAGAACAATACTTGGATAGGTAACCGCTTGAGATTTCAGCTATTTTTAAGATAATTTATGTATCTTATTTATTTTATCTAATAATATTTATCTTATTATTGGGAACCAGTATTTAAGTGTACGCAGTTCGCTCTTAATATTCTAAATCACTTGAACGCTTATTGTACTCTTATTGTACACTTCAAGAAGCGGCATTTAAGTGTACGTACTTTTCGAGTACTATTATCGTAACGTACAGGAAGCGTGCGTACTCTTCATGCACCTTTAATTTCACTCTTACTGTACTCTTCGTATACGCTTCCATTTTTACCAGGGCACCACATTTTCTTTGTAAGTAAATCTCGTACAGCTTTATTGAGTTCGTCTCTATAGCATTTAGATTAAAATAGATCTTTGTTTATGTCTACTTTAAATTCAAGTGATTCAAACTGAAAGTTATAGAGAGGGTACTTATGGTCTGTAAAATGGTGTCCCATTTTAATCCACCATCCGAAATATTTTGATAAGTAAATGTTTTAGAGAAAAATGTTTCAAACAAAAGTTGTTCAGGACAAAGGGGGCAATCATTGCACATTATTGGTTCTGACCTTGAGGTCAATTTTCAAGGTTATTTGAAGGTGACATTAATTTTTTTAAATGGAAAGTCCTAATTTTTACCCCGGATACGGAAAGAGGGGGAAATTTTACGTCCGAATATTATATGACCGATATTTTGGCCAAGGTCATTTTAACAAGTTCGGAGAAAATGTTTCAGACAAAAGATTAAGGATTTTTCCCTGGCTATTTAATGGTAGCATTGTATTTGACCTTGAAGGTTATTTCAAGGTCAAGTTTATATTTTTAAATGATAATCCATATTTTTTTCATGGATTCGGAAAATGCGGGAAATTTTACGTTCGAATATGATATGGCCGATAATTTGGTCAAGGCTATTTCAAGGTTAAACTTAAAAGTTCCCGTAACTGAAAATTAACTCGGCGGGAGGTTATTTTCGGGGAAAATTTTCAATACAACAGTTTAAGGATTTTTCCCTGGATATTTAATGGCACCTTTGTCATTGATCTTGAACGTGACCTTAAAGGTTATTTCAAGGTCAAGCTTTTATTTTTAAATTGGAACTGTTTTTTTTATTTCGGATTCGGGAAGAGCACAAAATTTTACGTCCGAATATGCTAGGCCGTTTTTTCGGCAAGGTCATTTCAAGGTCAAACTTCAATGTTCCGGAACTGCGAAATATCTCAGCGGGAGTACATTTTCGGAGAAAATGTTTCAGACAAAAGTTTAAGGATTTTTCCCTGGCTATTTAATGGCACCATTGTCATTGACATTGAAGGTGATTCAATTTCAAGCTTTTATTTTTAAATGGAAACCCCTATTTTTGATACTGGATTCGGAAAGACCCGGAAATTTTGGGTCCAAAATGGTACTTTATAATTTGCTGATGTGACCTTCAGAAGGTCAAATGTTGAATCGTCCGGAAGCTTTTCTTTTAACTTTAGATTCATGGGAAAACAAATACTTAGGCAGGACTTGGTGCCGATTTTCACCTTAAGGACAACTGTCAAGGTCAACACGATTACAAATCCGGGCTGAAAGGCATTTAATTCGAAAAGTCTGCATACCGTTGGTGTTAGCGTCATCCAACATGCACTCCACGGAGGTCGCACAGTCGGATTTGCATGTCGTCGGGGTGCTTTGATCAAGTGTGTCCCCTTGCCGTCACCTGTTCGTGTGTGTGTGTGTGTATGTTTGTGTATGTGTGTGTGTGTGTGTGTGTGTGTGTGTCTAAGGTGTTGTCTAACGTAAGTGTTCAAATACTCTTCCATTTACCTCAATACATTTATTAGTGCGATTGAGAAATGACGCTCTCACTCTTTGTAGAACAGCGGCTCTAATCTCTTGACATGCTTGTCGTATTCGTATTTTCATGTCCTCTGCTGTTTACTTGCGAGGCCAATCCACCTGTTTGGGCATTGCTCATGTAAATAAGCTGTCACATGCCGTGATGTGTGAGGTGGTGCCCCATCCTGCTGGAACCACATAATTTGTCACATATTGCAAGGTACATTTTCTAGGAAGATTGGCAATTCGTCTTTAAGAAAATGTAAGTAGTTTTCCCCCTTTAAACTTTCATGAAAGAAAAAGTCCTACCTAAGCATTTGTTTGCTCATGAATCTAAAGTTAAAAGAAAAGGTTCCAGATAATTCAACATTTGATTTTCTGAAAGTCACATCAGAAAATTATAAAGTATCATCTGGGACGCAAAATTTCCCTCTGTTTCCGAAACCGGTGTCAAAAATAGTGGTGCCCATTTGAAAACAGAAGCTTGACCTTTAAATAACCTTCAAGGTCAAAGACAATGGTACCATTAAATAGCCAGGGAAAAATCCTTAAACTCATGAATTGAAAATTTTCCCCGAAAATAACCTCCCGCTGAGTTAATTTGTCGTTACGGGAACTTTTAAGTTTCACCTTGAAATGACCTTGGCCAAAATATCGGTTATATCATATTCGGACGTAGAATTTCCCGCTCTTTCCGAATCCGGTGTCAAAAATAGGACATTCCAGTTAAGAAAATTAATGTCACCTTCAAATAACCTTCTTGAACCTTGACCTCAAGGTCAGAACCATAATGTACAATGATTGCCCCCTTTGTCCTGAACAACTTTTGTTTGAAACATTTTTCTCTAAAACATTTACTTTTCAAAATATTTCGGGTGGGGGATTAAAATGGGACACCCGGTATACATATATACAGGGTGATTCAAAAGTCCCGAAGTAGACCGAAAAAGAGTAGGGAACCATTGTTAAATAATCCGGAGGTGACGGAAGTACCCACGCCGGTCGAAATTCGAAGGTCGCCTTCTGATAGAATAGTAGCGAAGCAATCGAGAGGTCGACCACCTAATGTCGATTGCATAATTTTACCCGTCCGCTCGGTTCAACATAGATACGCTACTAGGAGTAAAATTTAGCAATTAGTGATTTGGAGCGCGAGATATTGATTGCGATGAGGTTAGCGAATGGTTTCGTTTTTCTACTTCAAATAATATCAATGAGTTTTATTAGGTATTCCCCGTATGTTGCATGTTGTTTAGACGTATATCATTTCATATGTGGTTTTATCACCGGATCACCTTTTCATTTCTCCAGTCATTCAGTCATGTCCAATCGAAGCCTGAGACGAACCGAAGAAGAAGAGTGTGACAAAGTCACGATATTAATTAACGATATTAAATTGCTAGAATATTAATTATATTTAGGCGATAATAATACGCGCCGTAAGAACTGCAAGTTCTCTCTCGGCAGTGGGAGCGAGAGGCATGCGAGTTGCGCCGGCCCGGGTAGTGGTAAGAGAAGGACGCTCGATCTCTCCCGTCGATCGCCGGTTTGTTGTGTCGGCGACGGCGTCTCCCATCGTGCGACGGAGAGGCGACGATCGTCTAGCTGACCACGCGTGTGTGCATGTATACAGGCGCTACACACACTAGCGCGTTATATTATGCACCAATTAACTATTCAAAATTCAAACGATAAATTAGCGAGAGAGGTGGAAATTCGTCATCGTTCAGTACCGATGTCAATTTCAAAATTCAGTACGCTCGTGACCGCGAGAGATTTTGCCGTTGCTGAGGAGTGGGGAAAAGTGACGAGTATTTGTGGTGTAGGGAGATCAGAGGGACGGAGTAATAACAAAAAAAAAAAGAAAGAAGTGTTACGGATAGTGATTGCGAGAGAGGAGAGAGAGACAGAAAAAGAAAGTAGCGAGAAAGAGAGACACAGGCAGATAGGGCGAGAGAAAGAGAGAGACCGGAAGAGAAAAAAAGAAAGAAAAGGTAAGGCGGCATAGTCGAGCAATTAAAGGAATAATAATCGGATGATAAAAAAATAGAATAATTCGGACCGGAAGTGGCGAGAAAGGCACGGGAGACACGTGTGATTTTTTTGATTGTCTGTGGATGAGTGAGGGGACTTATTATTGTACCGGAAGTGGCGAAAATTAATGAAAAGTGGACAAACCATTTTTTTTAATAAATAGACCGGAAGTGGCGAGTAGCGAGGCGAAGTTAAAAGATCGTTTTTTTTTGAATTCGTGAGTGGATCGAGGGTGGCGATGTAAAGTCGAAAAATCGTTTTTTTTTTAATTCGTGAGTGGATCGACGGTGGTGAATTAAAATCAAAGGATCGGTTTTTCCGTTATGTTTTTATTATTAAATTACCGAGTCAGACCGGAAGTAGCGAGTGAATCATAGAAAAATCAAATAAAATTTTTTTTTGGAAATATTGAGACCGGAAACACATAACCACGGATAAAATCATAAATTTTGGTTTGGGAAAAGTGAGAAACCGGAAGTGAGCGTGAGTGGTTGACTTGGGTCGCGAGGAAGTTAGCGAGGAAGTTTGGGGAGGTAGTGTGAGAGGTCAAACAGGGAATTTCCACTTCCGGCAACGTGGGCCTAGGAGAATAACAATCATACCAGTTCAGCGGAAACCGCATTTTTGGGTCGCGTCCAAGAATAGAAATTTGTGTGCAATTATAATAATTTTATGTATATGTATTCTTTTTCACACTAAATAAAGAAAAAGACAACGTTACAAGATTGGCGGTCGATAAAGACCCTCGAAATAGAGGAGGCCATGAAGGCCAATATCCACGAATTGGGCGAACAATTACATGTGTTCCCCATAGGAGGGGAACGGAGAGTCCGAACCCCACGATGAAGAGGGACTCAGCTGTCCGATCATGGCGGCTAAAGAGCTACACGCACAGCTACGGGAAGTGAGAGCTCGTCGCCAACAACTGAAAATCGAGGAAAGGCGACTCTTCCACAAGATGGACGAAACCCCTAAAGCCGCGATGGAAGAGTTCGGGCATCTAGATTCCGCAATTGCCGACTATAGGGAAGAGTTGGTGATCCGTGGACAATACCGGAACCAACGCCGGTACAAGAAGACCGCGCGAGATCAACGCATCCGACGGGTTCTCGCCGATGGCCAAGCTAAAATAGCCCGCTGTGAAATGGATAAGGCGGAAGCGGATCGACGGGTAGCTCACCTGAATACGCTACCCACTTGGGCCTCACAACGAGACAAGAAGAAGTGGGCAGAACGTCAGACTACAGCCAACGCGAACGTGAGTTTCGCGAAGGACACTTTAAACCTTCAACTCAAGCGAGCCCAACTTCCCCTTTTTAACGCCCGGAAGGAGTGTGCCTTATGTGGCCGACGACCCCGGGAATAATAATTGACGTCCGATGATCGGATTTTTGTCGTCCGACATACTGACTTATGACGTCAGAAGTTTATATATATTAACCTTAACATCTAAAAAGTTTGTATTAAGAGTAATAAAAATGGTGATGGGTAAGTGATCATGGCATCTTTCATTCATCCTGAAATCCTTGTTTGAATACTGAAATTCTGTTGTGTTTTGCATGTCCTATATGATATTTTAAAGCCCGAGATTCGAAAACTGATAGGAGAGCTGGTACCTAGCGTCTGGGCGGGGGGTGTAACGTGAATGCCTTTTAGTAAATTCAGTTAATATTTTATTTATGGCATCACGTTAGGTCTTGTGCTTAGACGACGATTGCAAATTACTATTTTTAAATTTAAGTTTAGTTTGCAGGTGAAAATGTAAACAAAGAGCGAGTTACCGACACTCGCGGAAGGAGACGCCAGGAGGGGGTTTGTTACATGCTCGCGAGAATCCACGTGAGTAGACAGACCTGGCTAGCCCTTTCCTCCGCGCGGTTCAGGACGAATGTCTTTATATATTAATTTATTTTCACGCGTCTACACGTTTTCCTGTATAAACGTTTTTTTTTATTTGCGCGTGTATGCGTGGACTTTTGTAGTCACGCGACTCTAAGTTTTGTTGGCCGAATATATTGGCGACATCCCGACCAGGCTGCAGCCCCGCGTACGAGCGAGCGAGAAGGCGAATGTACCTAACTTTAGAGCGTGCGAGAGATCTTCAATTTGTAAGTACCGGCTATTCTCCTCAATGGTTTTTACGAGTGTCGGGCTCCCTATTTATTTTTGTAATAGATGTCCATTTTAATTATTAACGTCAAAGATGAGTAATAATAAGTGATTTAATTGATATCTGAATTATTCTTTCTCCTTGTCGTTCCGTGAATCCTAATCCAGTAAAACTACCACATACTCAGTCGTTACATGTTTTTATTCATTTTTCATTGTCGGGTCAGTGCCGTGAAATCTCCGGGAAAAGACGGGTTTCGATCGTACGTTGCGATCGTAAAAATTTAAAGTCGATCGACAATTTTCCGGTTGATGCTGTCGGGCGAACAACCAAATATCGTGCGACCTTTTGAAACTGCCGTCGCGGTACTTAACCTTGTGGCGATTTAGCCCAACGTATTTAATTTTAATTACTCGACTAACTCTTTTCATTTTAACCTTTCCTAATCAAAAAGGCAGTTACAATATTATATTATATTATATAATATTATATTATATTATATTATATTATATTATATGTACCGGCGAAAAGTTTATGAACGCTCTGAATTTACAAACTCCTCAATCAATGAGTCATATCTCTGAATCCTTTGAAGATATTGGAAAAATCAATGGATATCTCTTAAAGTACATAAATAAAGCTATCAATTAGTGCATTCACTTTTACTTATACATAGTATATACATATAGTATTTCTTAACTGTCGAATTTTCAAAATAATGAATTTTTATAATGTTTTCATAATGTTCAAAAGAAGTGTATATTTTCAGTACGCGAAATACAAATAAAATGTACGGTCATTAACTTTTTTCAGAGAATTATGACTGAAAATGAATAAAATTAGAAATTTAAAAAAAAATCATAACCCTGTAACCAAAAATCGTATCGAAATTGTACAGAAGCCATTTTAAACGTCTTGAATTGTAGTATTCAGAAAAAAATTGCCAATGGCCAAAAAAATTTGTTTCACTTTTGGTCGGCGTTAAAAGTCAGAAGAAAATGGTTGCAAAATTCAGTATTTTGAAAATTAGACAGCTAACAAAATAATAATGTCTAAAATAAAAGTGAATGCACCAATTGAAAGCGTTATTTATATACTTTAGAAGATATGCGCTGAGTTTTTCAATATATTGAAAGGATTCGGTGATATGAAGCAGCGTTTAACTAATTTAAAATTTAGAGTGTTCACGAACTTTTGGCCCCTACTGTATATATATAGTTATTTATTTATTTATTAGGGTGATACGTATAAATAAATAAACGCCTTTTTTAATAGCCGTACAATATTCTTCGTACAATATTGTATTTAAGTTAAATCTTATGAACTACTGACGAAGGAATCAAAGCTGCTGGCGATATGACAAAAGACAAGCGTTGGGCGAGTTCTACGACGTAACGATGCACAACTTCATTTAACGATCTGACTTCAGCACTTGCAACAATTTCTGGGGGCAATTTAAAAAAAATAATGGAAAAAACACCTTAATATAGTGTATTACGTACCTAAGGCAGATACGGAGGCATTGCAGCGAGAGCGATGAGTCGTGCCGAGCAAATAGAAACGAGCATTGTTTGAGCAGCGAGTATTTCCACGCGAGGTCACAATCGTCGCCCGATGCTTGCAATGGATGTTTTCGCCAGTGATACGTACACTACTTCTTGTCACACCTGTAAGAAAATTGATGGTCATTAAATTCATTAGGCCAGTTGTACAAAATGAATTAACCTTCACTACATTTTGTACGCACGAGCCCGCTAATCGTCAAAAGCTCAAATCTCTATGTCTTCAAATCTTCAAATCTTCAATCTTCAAAACTTTGAATCCTCAATCCCCAGATAGTCCATCTTCAAAACTTTGAATCCTCAATCCCCAGATAGTCCATCTTCAAATCTTCAAAATTTCAAATCTTCAAACCCGTAAATCTTTAATCTCCTAATAGTCAATCTTGAAGTCTTGAAAACTTCAATCTTCAAATTCTCATTCCCCACATCACACAAAAGTTCATCCACACGCACATATAGTACCGCTAGATTAAACTAAAGTAGAGAACACGCACTGAAATGAGAATAGAATAAAAGGCCCACTGCGCATGCATTGAAATACTGACATTGGGTGAACAGTAGTCAGATAATTCCATGATATGGTGCATCGTTACATCGTAGAAATCTCCTGACGCTTGTCTTTTCTCATATCGCCAACAGCTTTGGTTCATTCGGCAGTAATTCATAAGATTAAAATTAAATACGGCAGATGTTGTGTTTTCTTGCCTTGCAGTTTACGGTGATTTGAGATTAGTCAGCATTTATCAGAATGGCGATAAATCCGAAGAATATTGTGCGATTATTAAAAAAAAAAACATTGAATCAGCTGGAATATGATATTGATTCTGTCATCATAGATGATGAAAAATCTCTTGCGGAGTCTATCGCAAATTTAATTAACGAATCTGGAGATTCAAGAGTAGCAGTTGAGGTACGTATATACGTTATGCTATAATGACGAAAGCGTGTATCCTGATGCAGTTGTTACTGAAGATGATTTGGAAAATGATTCCGAATTTTTAGAAATAGGATCTAAAAAAGTGAAAATTGATGTGAACATGGAATATAAAAGAAAGGCCGTACGATTTTGGGGGTTTGGCAAGACCAAAGCTGTTTCCCTTCAAAGAGTTCAACACAATTTTAAAAAAGTTACTAATATTACATTCTTGTATAGATGGGAAGAACAATTTAAAAACGGTAAAACTAGGCATGTAATATTGCTTCAGTTATCACAATTCGTTTTAGACCAATTTCAGAATGCTTCTGATAAATGCCTTCCAATTCATGATAATGATCTAAAGAGATGGGCTTTACAGGCAAGAGAGAAAGTTGATTTGTCATGTGTTTTTTTCACTGCCTCAACAAAATGGATTTATAATTTCAAAGTAAAACATGGAATTGTATTGAGAAAAATTAATAAATTAGTGAGTAAAAAGAACATTGCCGCGGAGTTATATATCTTGGCACGAAATGCGTAGATCTTACAGTTTCACTTTGCATTTCTTGTTGTTTATTCACTCTCGGTGTCACTTGTGTCGAGTGGGATATTTTCACAGTCGGACACTTTTTATGTAATGTAGGCCTACCTTTTTTTGGTTGGTTGTATTTCAGTCTGCGAAACTGCATTCTCTGAATCTTCTCCAACACCAACTGATATTTTGATACCAGGTATCACTCGTTTCGGTCTTCCTGGTGTTTTAGCAGGCACCTCTTCTGTAATTGTTTTTGACATAGGCGACGCATTTCGCTCCTCCGTCTTTGAATCGCCTATTGCGTCGCTCCACACTCTGAATCAATCAAAGTTTGAACTATTGGTATCATCTCTCCGTACGTGCAGGGTTTCGGTTCCCCAGTCGATATCGAATTGCAGAACCTGTTCCGCGAATGGTTCAAAATCGATCACGCTTGCAGGAATATGAATATCATCGATTATATTTGATGCAACCAGGGATGAAATATTACAAGAATCCAATGAATTTGTCGCCGAAGTGCGACAAGAGTTATTGTTGATAGGAGAAAGTAATATTTTCAATTCAGATCTCCTTTGTTGATAGTATTGCAAGAACCTAATGGTAAATTTTGACCCCTTGTAACCACAAATTTATACCAAGCAAACAACATCTGCGTATTAGCGTGGAAATCCGGGAAATTGACATCTGAACTTGCCGTTAAGTGGTTTAAAGAATGTTTTCTGCTGAACTCTAGCGAAAAATCTGTTCTATTATTAGACTCGTGAACCGGACAAACTGAAAGAAAGTTTGACGCTGTAGATAAAGCCAATAAAGATGTCAAGGTCACAATACCTTTTAGAACCACTGGTTTCATTCAACATCTTGATGTTTATGCTTTCAGGCCGTGGAAAAACTTTTTGCGGCAATTTTCAAATTAAATCATCTTGTAACGTGAATTTACACATGCGAAATAATATCCATAAAATCCAGTCGTTAATACACAATCAGTTTTCACCCAGATAGCAACGTGAGTTCATATAGGGTGCATAATGACACTCATAAATGAGATTAAAGCGCACATTTGCGCTCCATGTGAGTGCTATATGTGTCCTCAAATCGCCTGGCAATTGTCACTCTCGTATGAGTTTTACTTTATAAAGGAATTCGCGCATGCGCAAACCGTTAACGTTCTGTCGCATAAGCGTTCCACCCGACGGCTATTGGTTACCGACTTATACCGTTAGCCAATCATTACAAGTATCAAAATGTTCTCATTTAAGCGTGATAGCGGAGACTTTTCGCACTTGCGGAATACATTAATCTCACACCTGAAGTCTCATCTTAACTCATATACGCCCTCACAAATGAGATCTCAAATGTAAGGACATAGTGAGATTCACGTCTTGCTATCTGGGTGAAATGCGTAGTCAAGGTTTAGGAATTTATTTAAATACGCTTGGTCGAAGAGTGGTTACCTGATAGAAGTACCAGAGAAATGCGAAACACCTGCAGAATTTTGTTTGTAGAATTGTGAGTCTGTCTGCTGTTTTTGCGGAAACTTTGGCATAATAAGATGCGCATGGTGTACACAAACAATGTGCATACAGCACTTTTTCGCAGTGACTGATGAAAACTTACCGCATTATTGCAAGAATTTAAAATAAACATGTTGTAACAATTATAAAACAAATCTAAAAAAAAAAAGATTTTAAAAAATTACAAGAAAAGATAAAAAAAAGCCAAAATAAATGAAAAAAAAAGGGAATAGATCTCACCACCCCCACTTCGGTTATTCCTGGGTTCGGCGAAGAGCGAGAATCTCTTGCCTAACTTAACGTGGAGAATGAAATCAAGCAAAAAGTATCGAAGGCTTTAGTGCATACGAATCATAATCTTTTGTCAGAGGCAATATCTTCCTTAATATTGAAAAAATGTTATAAGAAATTTTTTCAGCGGCTCTTTTCTTGGTTCCATTTATAAATATTCCACAAAAAGTTTTATATTTTTTGAAGGTTCGGCAACGTGATGTGTGACATCTCCAGTTTTATTATTTTATTTACTTTTGCAATATATTAATCCCTATTAACATTCCCTAACAAAATTAATAAAAATTACATTTTTTCGATTCATCGCCATTTTTGTAAACATTGATTCGATTGATTTTTAATACTTTCCTTCGCCATAACGGATCCACTATTCTTAATTTTTAAATCAGACTTTTTATTGGCAATAACGACCTCCAAAAGACCACGAGTAACAAGTTTTGAGCAAATTTAAATGACTTTTTTATTTTTTCATACGTCATATTGAATACGCCGTTCTTAATTTTTTAAATTTGGCATTATTTTCTTCCAGAGACCCTAAAGAAATCCAGATAATCAGGTTCGAGCAAATGGATGGGTTTTTAATTTTTTTTTATCCGCCATATTGGATCCGCCATTTTGAATTTCGAAAAGCTGACGTCATTTTCATATTCAGCGACCCCGATAAGTCCCGAGTAACAAGATTCATCAAAATTTAACGAGTTCTTTCTGAGATATTGATTTCACCCCCCTAAATTGAGAATGGGTGTTTTTCACCCTTAAAATGCAAAACGGGCCGATAAAAATACGCGTCGAATATTTTTCGATGTTTTAACACTATGTCCACTTTCGGAAAAATCGGTGATTTACACATCGGTGGTATGGTTATTTGTAAGTCATCTTCGACTTTGAATCATTTCTCTTCCGATGAACTCACTTTAGCCAGGTCGCCTCTTCTCATCCATCATGTAGGGGAGGTCGGGGTATTCTTGGACACTTTTTTATTTTGTCCAGAAACTCTAAAAAAAAATGGCTTTTTCTCAAAATTTCAAAGCTTGATTTTGTGGTACGATAAAAAACCTTTCATTTGGTACTAACAATTTCACCTAATTGTTTAAAATTGTACACTCTGTATCAGCTGACGCAAAAAATTGGTTTTTGAGATTTTAAAAATCTCGGGATATTATTAGACAGTCTTGTAAAACGATAAAAATACTGAACATTATTGTTGGAAAACGTTTATTTGTTAATGAAAAGGAAAGAATATCTATATTACAATGAATAAAATAAAGCAAGGCACATGAAAGTGTTCCAGTTAGCTCCGCCACAACTCAAGTGAACACCTCAATCATAAGCGATACAACGGACTATGTTTCGGCGATTTTCTTTCTCGGGCATATTTTCAATGCAAATTGTGCTGAAATCAGTATTTTCCTTCGCATCAGTGTCCAAATCTCATAAGTGTCCAATAATACCCCGAACGCTCATTTTTACAAAATGTCGGCGTATAAATAAAGCAACGCAAATTTCATCAAAAACTCTTATATGCGTCAAAAGCTTATAGTTCCAAGAATATTATAAATATATTTACCTGACATGGTTCTTCGAAAAATGTTGTAAAAATGACCAAAACACTAAGTGAAAAAAACACTTTACGAACATCAAAATGTTGTTTTATCTGATAGCGAGGTAACAATGCGTCAAAATAAGTCAAGTGCTTAATAGAAAATGAGATTTTGATAAGATGAGTCGATGCTAGTTGATGGAGACTCAAAGCATTGCAAACAGTAAAAATATCGCGCTATCCAACAATACCCCATGTCCAATAATACCCCGACCTCCCCTACTAATTCACAATTACGAATTCTCCACAAAGTCAGCACACCTACATACTCCCACCAACCCTTACGTCCAGATGAGGTTCCAGGAGTCATGAATGCTTCTTTTAACAAATCAAAAGGCCACAGTCCTGATAGGTTGCAGCTGCGTCATTACAGAGTATTTCGTCAGTCATGATTCTGCCGTTAACAGTCATATTCAACCTTTCTTTATCAACCGGTGTTTATCCGACAGCCTGGAAATTATCCTTCATTATCCCTTTGAATAAACGCTCTAAGCCCTTGTCTCCAAATGATACTGGTCCCGTGGCTAACTCCCCGCATATCGCGAATTTACTCGAATCTTTAGCGACCAAGAGACTTTATCGAAGCGAACAACCTAGTACATCCACATCAATGTGGTTTCAGACCGTCTCATACTATGCAGACTGCCCTTTTAAAGATCTTGGATGATGTAAGAGCTAGAATTGAGAAGGATTTCGTCGCCATCTTAGTACTCTTCGACATCTCTAAAGCCGCCATTTTTTAATCTTGAAGTGCCTGGGGAATATCGTCTTTGATGACATCGTCGTCGCCCACTCATATCTTAGCGGTCGGTCACAAACGGTTCAACGTTGAGCTGGAACCTTTGCTCCAGAATTACCTACAACATGGTGTCCCTCAGGAGCCTAGTCTCCGACAAATATTGTTCATTATAGTCTTCAATACTCTTTTTTCACGCCTCCGAGACTGCCGTGATACGATCGTGGTTTTCGACGACAATACCCAGCTTTATTTGACAACACCTCTTTGTCACCTGTACGAGACAGTTGGTAGAAAGTACGGTAGAAAGCTCACTTTTGGTGTATTTAGGCAGAAAAATCGTATTCAACCCTCGGGAAGAAAAATGGACAAACAAACTCGCCTTAGGCTCGGGTGGCAATCTTGCGCTTCGGCAGGACTGTTCTATTTTTCCTCCCACGCTGAGAAATATTGTTTTGTAAGAAAAACACTTAATTCAAAATAAAATGATAGTAAATCTAAATAATTGTCTTTACAGGAACAATCAACCGGAGTTTTATTATTTTTAAATTATATAATTCGGATATCAAATGTTTAGGTTTCGACCTTAGAGACATAAATGTGCAAACAATCAAAAGTTTGTCAGAACTAAAAGCGAGAGGAAAAGACAAGAGTAGATAGTCAGAAAAGTCAAGATTAGGTTTTATGCAGCTTGTTGAGGGTACATATTTTCAGCCAGTCAGTAAACGCAATAATAGGTATTCCATCTAGCTAGGCGTAGAAAAGGGAAGATAAGTTTTTTTTTTTCGAACCAGTTAAGGGTAGATAAGGTTTCCGAACAAGATCCAGGTAAGATCGATTTTGGTTTAACTAGTTAGAAATTTATATTTTCCTGATCATAAATAATTTTAGTTTCGTTGCTGTTCAGTTTGTAAATCATGATCGAAATCCAGATAGGCTACCCCATTTGTATTTGTGCTCTGAGAGGGTAACTTGACTGGAACCCGATCGGGTTAACCCGGCTAAATGATAGTGAGAACACTATTTCTATTCGGGTCACTGACCGGGTTATGATCGGAACCCAGCTAGGTTACCCGATTTGTATTCGGGCTTTAAACGTGTGACTGGATTTCGACCAGGCTAACCCGGCTAGATCCTAGGCGGGACCTACATTATATGAAAGAGTAAAGTTCATTTGGAGCTATTACATTTGAATTCACTCAAAACAAAAATCTCGTTTTGTTAAATACATACAATAATTTATCAAATTAAAGAAAATACCGCTATTGCACCCTGTAGGATTGTGCGAAAAACGTACTTTAATAATACAAGTCGTGGAGCATCAACCTAGTAAAATCATTCAATTAATTTATTAATTTTATTTCGACATCTAAGAAAGTCGTTGACAACTGACCCAAAATTTTCAGAAATAAGTCAAAATCATCAATTTCTAAAAATTGTCGGTCAGTTCTCCACTAATTTATTTGATATGTTTCAAATAATTATATGCAGTAATTAAAAGCTGGAATTGTGCCCAATTTGTGAAAAAACGATTCACTCACTTTCAATTTACATTTCTTTGAGTAGTTTACTACTTTATCGGCTGAGCAGCACGGCTTCCCATTAAAGGGAAGCTAAATACCGACTCGCTACTTTAATCAAATTCGCTTTTACCGACGTCGTTTTTTCATCGAAAAGCACCAGTTCCAGGGTGAATTCACAATGAAATATTATTTTAACACACTTTTTCAGTAACGAACTATATTAATTATGAGAACAACAAACGAATAAAACCATAACGAAAAAGTATTCGCAAGAATAATGCTCGGAGGTAACAACGAGAACTACAAGACCACTATACAAATTTATTTTTGCGAATTCTTGCTCGTGTCTGAATCGATGTCGCAGAAATTTGGCGTACACTCATAAAAAATGCGTTAAAGCGCTTTTAAACTATATTTGAGTTTAAAACTACATTTACTTTCTGTTTAAGTTGAATATTTTAGGTGAGGAACATGATGTTAGCGACGTAGTCGGTCCAGCAGCCCCTGAAGGGGATTCAAAAGTTATCAGTCGATTAATTCGACAAATTCGAAATTAAAAATGACTGCATAGATTTTTCATGCATGCTGGGTATTTGTATTGAGAAAGTTATGAAAACAGTACCCAACGACCAGTTTAGTTTTCATGGCCGAGTTTGACGCATATTTTTCAGTCGAAATGTTATTACTGACCAAAATGTTATATTGTCCTTTGGGTTTATATATAATTATACCCTTCACCAAAAAATTGTAAATGCTTACGGGCATGCTGGGCATTTGTATTGAGAACGTTATGAAAACAGTACCCAATGGCCAGTTTTCCCGGCCGAGTTTGACGCCTATTTTTGAGTTGAGAAATGTTATTTCTGCCCAAAATGTTATATTGTCCTTTTGTTTTATATATAATAATAGATTCTAGAATGAAATTGCAAATGCTTACGGGAATGCTGGTTATTTTTATTGAGAAAGTTATGAAAATAATACCCAAAGTAATGTAAAATGTTAATTTTGGGCAATCTCATATTTTCCTTTTGTTTTATATATAATTAAATATTCCACACAAAAAATTGCGAATGCTTACGGGTATGCTTAGTATTTGTATTGAGAAAGTTATAAAAGCAGTAATATGTAGTATAATAATCCATAATGTCGGATATTCGGTGGAGTGAAGTAACGTTATTTTATAATAATTAATATTATGTGTTTAAACGATGTGTAAAGTACTTTTTGTATTCTACAGAAAATGTTGAAGTTATTAATTGCATTAATACTGAACAAAACCGAGCCGATAGTTTCAGCCTTATTATATATGTACTTTATTTTGAATCTTCATTAAAAATTGACGGCCGACTCGCCCGATGGGCATTAGAACTCCAGCAGTTCGATTTCGAGGTGCGATACCGAAAAGGCGCCAGTAATTACGTCGCGGATGCACTATCACCCAGCCCTGTTGCAAGGATCGATAGCGCCCCTACAAAGAGCGAATGGTACGAGAGGATATACCAAGGCATCCAGGATGGCAGTGTGAAAGACCTGCGTTACCGCGTTGAAGACAAACGCCTCTATCGGAAGATAGCCAGCTGTTTCCAATATGAGGACATCCACGACTGAAAAATGTGCGTGCCAGAAAGAAACCGCCTTGATATTCTATAGGAGTACCACGATGTACCTACCGCTGGACATTTCGGACTCACCAAGACGCTGCACCGACTTTATCGCTTGTATTATTGGCCCGGCTTCGCCAGGGATGCTAGACAATACATTAGAGAATGCCGACGATGTGCAGAATACAAAACTTCGCAACAAGGGACGCTATGCCTCATGCTCGCGACACCCGTCAAGGCGCCATGGCAGCGCGTATCAACTGACCTGATTGGCCCATTACCCCGTTCCAGTTGAGGCAACACGTGGCTTTTGACATATCAGGACCGGTTCACCAAGTGGTTAGCGCTAGCGCCACTTCGCCGAGCCACCGGACCAGCCGTCACACGTGTCATAGACATTCTGTTCCTCCGACATGGAGCACCAGAAGTACTGATCAGCGATAACGAGACCCAGTTCACGTCAGCACAATTCCGCCAGACGCTACAAGATGCCGAGACCCAGCAACCCCGTGGAAAGGACCAATAAGGTGATTTCGCTGCGGCGAGAATTTCACAAAAAGTGCCCAAAATGCGGGAAAAAAATTTGGTTAGATTTTACTGTAACTTGGTATATAGGGGTTTCTTGGGACGCTGATTACGAATTTGAAGTCAGATTTCGAAAATTTTAAATAGCGGATTCAATATTGCGGGCAAAGTTTCTAAATACCAATAGTTTCCCCTGACGCTTGTTCCTCAGAGGTTTTCGGGGTCGCTGATTACGAATCTGAAGTTACATTTTTAGAAAATTCAAAATGGCGGATTCAATATGGCGGACGTCATAATAAAAATTCGAACTGATTACGAATCTTATATCAGTTTTTGCATTACAATATTACGGCAATTTGTTATTCATATGTAAATAATGCTGCTCGTGGCAGGTTGGCAATAGAAACACTCACGTGATTATTTATAGAATATTTATACCGAATTTTGTATTTTTATCAAAAACTTCTTCGATTCTGTAGCTACAAATCTATATTTTTAGTTTTTGTAGATATTTTACAGAGTTTATTATCTATCCAGATTACTCCGTGTAAATTTCAAAATTTTGTTATGTACTTCTGAATTATCGTATTACATGTGGAAAAAACACTGATTTCTAGAGTTCAATATGTTACAGTTTTTATTTTAAAAACAATTTTAAACAAAAATGTATAAAAACAGAAAAAAATTGCACTTTGAAGACCTTTCTCCAACCTCCTCGTAGTAAGTGTGTAAGTACATATTGTATACCGAAGCTAACGGGGAAGGCTAATATTAACTCGCGGTATTGGATCCGCCATTTTGAATTTTCAAAATATATCATCAGATTTGTAATCGGCGACCTCGAAAACCCCTGAGTAGCAAGTTTCAAACGATTTCATTAATTTTTAATGCATAAATTGACCTAATACGGCGACATAGCTCATGACAAAGATTTTTACAAAATCGTAAAAACAACATATTTTAAGAGTTTGTATCTTTTTTTTGACAACATGTTTTTGAAAAAGGACAACGGCATGTTGTTCGGTATACCTTAGGCTGGCTAGAAATGTTCAAGTTTTCAAATTGGATATATTATTTTATTGACTTCATTACACTAATTTATGTCATGACAACGATTTGCGTTTTTGCCGCAGTCAGAGAAAAGTCCTAAATGACAAAGATCTTTGTCATCCGCAGCGAAGGGGTTAAGACGATGATCGCACAATTCATTGGTATACACTGGCATTTCTAAACACCGGCCGTGAACTCCGCGTACCAGTAAAGCGTTCCGCTTGATTTCAGGAGACACCCGTAGCGACCGTTCGGACCAGCTGTGGGATTGTAGGGAGCTCGCCTGCGATCAGATGGGTAAATTCTTCTCAGACCAGGAGCATCACTACAATCTCCGGCGTCGACCGTGGACACCGCAACCAGGAGACACCGTCTGACAAAGAGAACGGCCACTCTCGGACAAAGCGGTTTACCAAAGCGAAGTCCTGTGTGCGCGTTACAGCGGACCATACGTAGTGAAATCTGTGCGCTCACCAGTGATAGTAGACTTACGGCGGGACGGTAAGATATACCGGAATGTACACGTCTCGGATTTTACGGCCGACGCGAGCGCACCGCACATGGAGCCACCAGTGACACCAGCTGTGGTTCCACCGCTGGCCGCCACACAGAGGTCAATTTTCAAGTTCTTGACTTTTTTTCTGACAAAAATACTTGCGGGATGTCAAATTTCAACCAAACGGGACAATTTTTTTTTAAATTACTTGTAATAGATTGTACATTGATGGGTCACTGCCGAAATTTCGAAATCAGACGGCATGTGCATTAATTCATATAAGCACCTAATATGAACAATTCTATAAACAATTCGTGATTTTCACAATTTGATTTCTATTTTTTTATTTTTTCTATGCGATGACACTATTCTAGGTTTCCGGGGTAGCTGATTATGAATCTGATAACCCATTTTGAAGATTAAAAATGGCGGAACCAGTAGGGCGGAAGTTTTTTAAAAATTAAAAGAAATCGCTTCAAACTCATTACTCCGGGGGTTTCGTGGTCTCTAATCACGTATGCCATCCGATTTCGAAATTTGGGCAGTGATCCATCAATGTGCAATCTATTACGAGTATTTAAAAAAAATTGTATCGTTTGGTTGAGATTTGAGCAAGTATTTTTGTCAGAAAAAATATCAAGAACTTGAAAACTGACCTCTGTGCGCCGTCACGATACGACGCCCCACTCCACAGAAATCCGCAGTCGTCGAGCCAGACGCGTCACCAATCATTTATCCGATTATCGGCACGCGAGATGGATCGCACTCCGGCAATGTGCGCCGACCGGGCCTACGTCCGCGTACCAACGCGCCTGCGTCATCCGCCAACTACAGTCGCGTCCCGGCGAACAGTGTAAATGCGTCCGCTGCGAGTCATCAGCGACATACGGGTCGAACATCTTCGAGTCGAGTTGCTCAGGGGTCAGCCGCGACCCCGAGCGTTTCCACGGTACCAAGAACCTTGTCGACGAATGCCCGTTCGGGTCAAGTACATCGAGGCTGAAGCACTGCCCCTACCAGGACACTGCCAAGCCTCATCCACGCTGGAACGTCAACTTTGCCGCAAGCCAGCGGAAACCTTCACCGAGCCGGCGCGGCGCCCGCTAAAAATACCGCAGCGTGCCAGCGCACCATCATTTGCCATTCACCAGCCAGGACTTCGCAGAGGTTATCGGATTCCTCGACTGCTGCATACCGACATGAGGACAGTCGGCGCAATCTGCAGCCTTGTGCCTGTACTTCCAGAACCGACACGAGTGCCACTGACGCCGCATCGAAAAAAAAAACGGATGTCGGCGAATCGCCTAACCGAGAGTCAGGTCGGCCAGGTGGGTCCATAGACCAGCGACTCCGACAGTTCCGACAGCACCTACAGCACGTGTAGTACCTGCAGCACCACCACCACCACCGAAACGACACCAACCGAACTACCAGCAACACTTTCAGCCGAAGACCCACCGTCACCGTTGAATACCGTAGAACCGTATTAATACCGTCGCCTCCGACGCCTCCGTCGCCTTGCCGGATACGATTTTGGTAAGGTTGGGCCCATACCAGGCCACATACCACCTTCGACCCGTCGCTGGCGCCACATTACTCCTACGGAAACCTACGTGGCCAAATGGACCACCGATGGGGCGTTGAACGTAACCTTTAACGCACGTCCTGATACGACCAAAGAAGAACCAGCAACCGAAGTCCAGTAGAGACGCTAAATAATTAGTGGTGAGTTTTTAGTACCGCATTATATTTTTTTTTTGTTGATACCGACCGGGTGTGCGAACGGAACTCGCCGTTCCGATAAAAATTTTTTTTTGTTACTATGATGACCAACGGGTGTACTGTCGTAAATCGCAGTTCCGCCTTGTTTGCGCAATTATGCTGACGATCGCTAAAAAGCCGTGGGTCAATATACCAGTTAGTTCATTTTTGTTTTCCTTTGCTTTCTTTTTTTTCTGTCCCGACGAAACGGGGAAGTGTAACATGAGTTTTTTTGAGTTTCCCGCGCTACGGATACCGCCGTTCGTCATGAGCATGCGCATAGCGCTGTATTGCGCCCCACTCCGGGCGTCGGATGCGCACGACGCTTCCCCCACTCGTCCGGTCGGACTATATATCGCGTAGCGCATTGAATAATGCCAGTTGTCGTCGGGCAACCAGCCGGAGAGGATTGCTTCGCTAGCAGAATAAGGCGCTGAGCCTCGCTCGCGTAAACCGACCCCTTGGTGAAGGAATCCTATACCATTCCTGCAACCATGTGGAAGGGGATTGCCTCTTCGACCACCTCTATTCCTGCAACCCTGTGGAAGAGGATTGCCTCTTCAGCCACCTCCATTTCCGCATGCCGGAAGGAAAGGTTTGCCATTTCGCTTCCCGAGCCTCCCACCTGTGGTGCCCGTCAGGACAGCGTCACCGCCAAGAGCCGTTCCGTTCGGGGTTCGTACCCTGCATACCCGTGTGACTAGGGGTGCGACTACTGTTGTAATGTATGTACCGACTAGAATAAATGTATGTATATAATATAATATAATATAATAACTATATTCGACAATTCATTCTCCGTTCCCGTAGTCAATTCAAGCCCGTCGTTAACCTTGGACATACCGACTAAGCGAGGCACGACGGACAGAAAACGGACCGTTACACTCTTATATACGAAATGCTATGAAATCCCTCTATGTAGATTGCAAAAATATCACACTCGTAGTAAAGACTCCAAACATCTCGACCCATCAAGTTTAATGTAATCTGATACAACTCGCTCGATAAGGCAGAGAACTGTTTTTAAGTTTGATGATAACCAACATACAATTAAAGAATGGAACACTTTTTTACATCTAGTAGGACAAATACCTTCAATTTAGAAAGAAGTCACTTCGAAGGCGATGGCGACGTCAAAAAAGACAAAATACCGAATGGCGAAAAATCAGATGCAGCTATCAAACTAGTTCTGATATTTCGGACAGCGATACGAATACCTCACGTCCGGAATTCGAAAATTTCGAATTTTATGTCATAAAAATCGATTAAAATTTTCAGTTAAAGTCCGCCATTTTTAATTCTAAAAAACGGACAACAGATTCGTAATCTGTAATCCCTAAAACAGTCTGATATAAAATTTCACACAAAACGAAGAACATTTTCAAATTTTAGTCCGCCATTTTGAATTTTTAAATTTTGTCAACGAATTTGTAATTTTCGACCCAAAAGCACTCCTCACACTGATTTTCATTTAAAAAATGATGCATTTACAAAAGCGATACGTACAAAAGGTAAAATTTTCTTCATGTTGGCACGGTATTGCAACTGCCATTTTGAATTTTGGATCTGACGTCACGACTTCATAAAGTATAAGTCATTATGCCACAGGATCCAGAAGCGCGATTCGATTGGAGAGTTGGCTTTCATATAGAAAAATAACTTTTTTGCAAAGTTTTAAAGTTTTTTCCGAGTTGTGACCTCTTTAAGACGCCACATTGAAAAAATGGTTAAATTTAGGAGAAAATGGT
This sequence comes from Trichopria drosophilae, assembly GCA_030407085.1. Taxonomy (NCBI): domain Eukaryota; kingdom Metazoa; phylum Arthropoda; class Insecta; order Hymenoptera; family Diapriidae; genus Trichopria; species Trichopria drosophilae. The sequence goes on along the minus strand of CM059585.1, from coordinate 64,615,656 downwards.
AGTGCGATACAGAAAGAACATACTATAAAACTATAGGAAATGAGGTGTCGTGCAAATTCATTGACTCGTTGTATGAAAACTGTCGACATGAAAAACTGTTACAATTTGTGCCGCTCCCGGCGTTATCGGGTTAAAGGGTATAAAAAACGAACAATTTTAAAAAATAAAAAAGTCCCTAGGTTAAAAGCACCAAATTTACTAGCTCGACAATCCTAACATTTGAACAAGCATTAAGGCCGTTCTAATAACTACTTTTAATTGAGGTTTGATACACTTATTTATGGCCGTAAGTAGTACCTTTTCCAGAAATTTCAATGCAAGTGATCATTTAGAAAAAAACGTAACAAATAAAAACGAAAATATAGCATATCATCACTTGGTTTTTAATTTTGTTTTGAGGTTATATGATTTTTGACCCTACTACTACAGATATTTGTAGGTAATTTCATTACGAAGAAATTGGTATTTTTTGCTTTCTATGCCATGAACAGAATCTGAGATATCTACAAAAAATCGCAAAAGAAATCGTTAAAAACAGCCATTTTTAATAACATGTTAAATAAAGAAAGGTTCCAGTCCTCGGACAGTATGGAAACTTCAGATTATCTTTATTCGCATTGCCCATGGTCCATTCCAGCAAAAAATGTGCTCCTTTGAAGTCTCGGGTAATATGACTCTACTACAAATCTTTTTGATAACTTTGTAATGAGAAAGTAAAATAATTCATCTTATAGTGCCCACGTGTTTCTTGTTAAAATAATTGTTAAAATCTTGTTAAAATAAAGTTTACAAATATAATTATATTTATGAGAAGTATTCGAGAAAAATTACATAAATATAGGATAAAGTTGTCGGTGACAGCATCTTAGTATAAGGATAATAAAGATATTATCGTAGGATAAATAAACAAAATTCTTTCAAAAACAATTCATTTTTGACAATTGTACATAATCTGCTTAACAATAATTCTACGTATTCTTCAAAACATCCAATATTGAGACAACTGGAATTTTTAATCTTCGCTCCGCTGAAAATACATAGTCTCAATCCGTTTACAGAGATTAATGAGAGCCGGATAGTCCTTGACAACATTTGCTAGTGTATTGTTTGTAAGTGGAGTTGTTATGATGGTGAACACATGACCGAAAACCAAAGCATCCAATTCGTTTGGCCTGTCAAAAACAACGACATAGAATTGTTTAAATATTTTGATATTATGTATGGGTTTTTGGCATGCTTATTATCTAAACAATGTAAATACATTTTGACTTCGCATATATTTATACAAATCCCATATATGTTATAAATAACAAAAACGTGTATCATTAGATTTTCTTATTTAAATAACATGTACATTAAACAGTAAATATAAAAAATTTCATTGCAGAAAAATGTTACTAAAATTCGTGATTTATACCACAATTGAAATATGGAGAATAAGTTGAGTGTATTTTTCTTTCTTCAATAATGTGGAATAGATACTCAAATTTTTAGTATGTTTAGTAAATGTTTAGTAATAACAAATCCTCGCGTCATCTGTGAAACGGAGAGGATTGCGAACGCGAAATTAATGTTGAACAGTTAAATTGTACATAAATTTTGGCAACAGCCTTGAGGATTTTGACGCTTCACTCTGCATTCGTCTAGGCACGGTTATGCCACGCGTACGATGTAGCCAGAGCATGACAATCCCGATTATTAAATGATTCTCGTTTGAAGTGTAGTGTGTGTGCGGCATCGTCTTACACTCCGTTAGTTCCGACACTCTCGCCGGCGAGGTTCGTGTTTCTTTCGCGCGAGCTTTGAGTTTTTAATTCTTCGTGAACCTTAGGCATTTCTTTGCGTTGTTGACATTCGACTGGTATATTACTTTCGCTTTACTATTACTTATCAGATGGAAAAGAACGTGGCATGTTTCAATAATAAACACTCGACGCGACTGAATCTAATTATCATTCAATAGTCATGTTTGCTCCTCATTTTCATAGTGGCTCGTAAACTAAAAAAAAATACGTGACAATAGTATATTTCGCCATACTGCATGTAGTAGTGGATTACCAGTAACGTCTGCTTAGGTTGAGTGTGTGCACTTGTTTTGACCTGTCATATTCGTTTGCAGCTCTTCATTGCAGTTCTCGCATATTTTGATATTCAAGGTGCCTAATTCTGATTATGAGTTTCGCGCCACTGAGACAAGCGATGGACGATGTAAAACTCGATTTCACGACCCTGTAACGGAAAAAAAGATCTCCGAAATAACTAATATCAATTTTCTCCGACATCTGCAATCATCTGCATCGCCAAAGCTCCGAACATCTCTCATTTCGACTGGTGGGCCCAGTAAAGCTCGATTTTCAACGCATGTATCAGCACAGGTCGTCCAATTGTGTTTCAGTTGCAACGTTAGTCACGATTCGACAAAATGTAATGCCTTTTTGGCAACAAAGGTAAAAAGGATTATGAACAAAAAATTTTTTATTATTTATATTAACAATTGAATTTTTTGGCCGTTTTAACTCAAAGATTCAAATCTCTGAAACTTCTTGACCGATTTTCGAAAACCAAAGATGATTCGATTTGTCACAAAATAAAATTTTACCTGAAATTGTTCTATGCTAATCTAATAACATTTACATGATTTAAAACATATTTGTTTTTAACAAATTAATAATTATTGGTGTTTTGCGCCTAATTTTTAGTTGAAAAAAACACGTATATTTCTAAAACAGAAGAATAAAATCCCGTTTAGAAAAAAAATGGTACGCATGTAGTAAAAGATGTATTGAAATATTTCTGCTGGTACGTATAATGCGACTCGCGGACACGCGTTGCGCGATTTTACATATTCGATGTTGTCAAAAATTGCGTTCGTCACTTGTCAAAAAGATAATATTATGCTATTGCTCAATCAGACGTGTGCGGGTATTGATCAGTAATCGCAAGTAAAGAACGCGAATGTGATGTTAATTTAATTTAGTTTTATATTAAAATGCCCACTCCAAATAGATGCTGTAATCCGTGCAATAAAAAGAAACACGAACGCGTTTATCGAAATGTGAAATTGGTGAACAATAATTGGAGTACAATTTTCGCGAAGTTAATTGAACAATACATTTGTCATCCATGTCGACGATTAATTGTTTCTTCCGATTGCATTAATGTTAAAGAAAAGGTAAAAGATATGGAAATCCCTACAATTGTCGATGATGAACGCTTATCGTCTGCAAGTGATGACTCTAGCTCGGGCGATGAATGGACAAACAAATCTGTTGGAGCTTATCATCAGGATACATACGAATTGCCAAAAGAAAGTTTTGATTTGAATCAAAATATGGGTGAATTAATTAACGCAATAAAGTTGAGATTATCAAACACATCGTCAATCAATCAAGTTGATAAAATCAGGATTTTAACTACAGTGCTGGGAAACTTGAGCGACTGAAAACTTGCAAAAGAACTCTGCGTTTCTCGACGAATGATTTCGAATGCAAAAAAAACTTCGTCACGAATGCGGTTATGGATCTGCTCCAAAAAAAGGAAAGGTAAATCCCTGCCAACAGAAACTATAGATAACATCGTGGCATTTCACAAAATGGATAAATGGAGTCGTATCATGCCTGGTCGAAAATACTTTATTACAGTCATAATTGACGGTAAACGTGAACAAATTCAGAAGCGGTTATTGCTATATAATATTAACGATTTGTATAAAAAATATTGTTTGATACCCTGAGCAAAAAATCAGTTTGTCAATGTTCACAAAATTTCGGCCTCGTTACTACATCCCTGTCGAGAAAAGTGGGTCTCACAATGTGTGCCTATGCAAAATATACCAAAACATGAAATTAAAATTTATTGGTCTGAATGAAGTTTTGCAAAAATATGGCATCAACGATATTTATAAGATTTCTCAAATTCTAAATGGCATGGTTTGCGAAAATTTTACTGCTTTTTGTTTTCTTCTAGAGTGCAAAGATTGCTATGGTTCGACATCGATTGTGAATGAACTTACTCGAATATTTGATGATCACAACATCAAAACAATTGAATTCAAATCTTGGACAAACACTGACAGGTAAAAAATAACTTGAATTGATATCATGTATTTTCTCACAGTAAAAACAAAATATTTTTTTTTTTATTACTTTTTCTTCTTTATTTTTCTATGTATTGTTATTAAGCACAACAGCGTTGAAAAAAAATTCTTGGTCAATTCCACTACTTTTTAACTATTTTGCACAGTTTAATAATTTTTAGCAGCATTTAAAATCTGAATTTATTTACATAATTGCGTATTTCTGTGTAATGCTGTAATGCTTAATAATTAGTCGAATATATTGAACTTATACGACGTAGTATATGTAATGGATCATTTTACCGTATAACAACATTATATCCTTAATTATAAGCTTTACAACACCTTAATGTTTTTGTTTGTTTGTTGTTTCATTAGGTGATTTCATTAGGCGTGATGAAGTCTTAGTCCGCCCGAACTGAACGTCGCGAAGGTCCCGAGTTCGAATCCCCGTCCGTGCAATTTTCTCTGCTTATGTCCAGTGTGGAATAATCGGGGAACCTTACTGGGCGAAGGTACGAATTTGGGACCGCTGCCGACCCCCGTCGGCAGTTATCGGTACCGTCAGCGTCTTATCCGCGGTCGGTACGTCGTTGGTCTTATCTCGGATAAAGATGGGATAAGCCCCGCGTCGTACTCGCTATGGCACAGATCGCCGAATCTGCTGGTGGTACCGATATTGGGGAAGGGGGGACTGGCTCTGGGTGGGTGTTGTGTTGTATAGCTGCCTAGTTCTGTCCATGTACCGTTCTGTCTTTGTCCTGTACCTCTCCACCCGAGAGCCGACCAGCAAATAGACAAATAATTGTCATTAACGCGGGGGAAAATTACCTGTCCTTTGTCCTTTTGTCCTTTTTTTGTTTCATTAGGTGTCAATTATTAACTCAAAGTCAAAATACTCAGGAATTTTTAAGTGAATTAAAAAAGGAACTGCCACAATTATTGAAACATGATTTCGTTGCAAAAAATTTTAGTTTTGTCGTTCAAGACGCAATCCAGTCGTATCATTGGTCCAACGACCAAGTTACTATTCATCCCTATGTTATTTATTACAGAAAGGAAAATAAGATTATGCACTCCAATTTCGTAATTATTTCTGAATGCAACAAACATGATTCAACTGCTGTAAATTTATTCAATAAGTTAATGATTCAATATTTGTGGAATAATCACGGAAAAGAAAACGTGAAGAAGCTGATATTTTTTTCTGATGATGAAAGATTTTTAATTGGGCAGAAACGTTTTTCAAATAAAATTTTTTCGCTTTCTGCACGCTCAAAGAACATGATACCGAAAAATATCTACAATCTCGTTATGAGAAAGCAAATGCAAGAAAGAATACCCGTCAGTATCATTTCTTTAAACTGACTAAAAATGGCGAGCACGTGATTTGCAAAAAAGTGTCATCAATTTCCATGTCCGAAAAATTAGTAATTGTTAAAGTTTTGTAATAGTTTTGTAAAAGATGAATAAACGAAGTATCTGGTCAAGCTTAAATGTAAAATTCTATGTTCCCTTGATATCATACTGTAAAGAAAGATATTTTTCTCGAAATGAATTTCATCAGAACTACCATAAAAAAGTAGGCGGTGCGGCGCTTCTCCGCAAGCCGCGGCGCGCGACCGCGAATACGGCATTATACGTACCAGCCGAAATATTTCAATAAATCTTTTACTACATGCGTACTATTTTTTCTCCCAACGGAATCGAATCATCTTTGGTTTTCGAAAATCGGTCAAGAAGTTTCCGAGATTTGAATCTTTGAGTTAAAACGGCCAAAAAAATTCAACTGTTAATATAAATAATAAAAAATTTTTTTTGTTCAAAATCCTTTTGACATTTGTTTTTCAGCCTCATATTCTACAAGAAAAACTAGTCGATAAAAAATAAGATGTCAAGATTTTTAGTGGCCCGTTTCAGAAATTCTTACTCAGTTTCAATTTTGTGATAATGTGACGAAAATCGATTGCATACATTTTTCCACGTGTTAAAAAAAGCAACAAAAATTTATTTTTTTCTTCGAGTAATTACAGAGGGCGCAGTTTTTGGCCTACAGCGTCTACTTTTCAGATTATTGCAGTTAGGTACTTACATTTTCAATAAAAAAATTTGTATTGAATTTTATTAATATTTTCTATCAATAATTGCATAGTGAAGCAAGCATGCGTGCCGACTACAACAGTACGTACGGCTGTTGCGTACGATGGAGTGATGAAGAAGGGGATCCGTTCTCGGCAGCTGCAGCAGATCTAGAATATATTTTGTTCCGCTCTGCTCCTTTTTCGCTAAGGACACTTCCAGTACAGTGTTCGACGTCTTGCGAGACAGCAGAGAATTTCGCATTTCATTATATTTATTTTTTTTTTCTTTTTTTTTTAATTATATTCATTATGTTATGTATACAAATGTAAGAAACGACAAATTTGTACGGAATGGTTATAATACGCAGTAATTGTAAATGTGAAATAAATCACTTATCACTGTCACGTGATATATTTTCTGTAAGAAACAAGAAATTTTTGGGCCCTTAAAATTCCAAAAATCGCTACAAATTGTGTTTCCAATGAAAGTACAAGTATTCACGAAAAAAATGGTCACCCGATTGGCCCGGTGGGACTATCCCTCGGTCAAGTAGAGCCGATTTTCAATCACTTTTTTCGAAAAAACGCTATCTTTATTTTTGTTCTATACCACTATATTTTTTATTTCCTGTTCACTTTTTTGGGAGTATTCATACATATTGATTGGACTTTGGCGAAAATGAGTTTGATAAAGGTATTAACATGGATGCATTACTGAAACAACAAATATCGTCCTTTCCTGAGTCAAATAAGATGCTTCTTCCACAGCATTGTGACTTGCGACCATACCAAAATCCACTGCTGGCTTTCCGAAGCATTTCCAGACGCAGGAGTAGCCAACAGTGGTTATCGAACGCGTGCGTAATAAACCTTTCTCGCACGATATTTATATTGTTTTCTTTGTTTACGACTTCTTTAAATCGCTTGTATATATTTGTTGCATCCATTTACCCGTGTCCTTATTTAAATAGAAAATTACCGGTAAATGCATCTTTCGTATTATAAACGGAAGCGCAAATTTAACGGCCAAATTTCGCATTTATTTCTTTCCCTTTATTCGATAAAACATGTTTTTAATATTACTTTTTCTTCCAACTTGGTTGACAATCTCGTTTTCAAAAAATACAGTACTTAGCCGTAAGGGGGGAAATAGGTTCTCAGGCTTAAAAAAATCGTTTGAAACTACAATGAATCGATAGTATAACTATTCAACAATATGTTCCCAAAATTTCAAAGCGAAATTCGAAGTATTTTCCAAATTATGAGCATTTTACCGAGCGCGCTAGAGTTAACTGCGTGACGTTGTAGCAGGTAGGAGCGACCGGTCGGTGGGGCAGCCCCTTTCTCCTCGGCCACGTATCGTACACATTGTATAGGATATTAGGGAGAGGGAGAAGTATTTTTCTGACTATCCTACAGAGGGATTACATAGAAACGTCGGCATAATTCCGACATTAATAGCCTTCGTACACTTTGACTGTAGCGTCGGTTATCGCCAGTTGACGTTTGTTTACGCTTCGCTCGTAAAGAAAAATAAATGACGTCGTATCCAAAAAAGGAACATCCAGACTCAACATATCGACATAGTAAGCCACGAAAAATACATTTTCAAGGAAATCAACATACCAGCAGTGGCAGTGTAACAGACGAAAGTGCCAATGCAACGAACGAAAGTGAAAGTGCCAGTGCAAAAAAACGGCGTGAAATAAGTCAGTAACATCGGCGATGGAGAATTGAAAATATTTTCGGCTCTTCTAAAAGTAAATCCGTATGGTGATGAACAACCTGTTGTCAAGAGCGAGTGTGTGGGTCACGTTCAAAAAAGAATGGGAACTCGACTTCGAGCCATAAAAAAAGCTCAAAAACTCGGCGGTAAAGGTCAATTGACGGAAACGTTGATTAAAAAACTCAGTACCTACTACGGCTTGGTGATTCGGAAGAATGTAAACAACGCTCAAGACATGAAGAAAGCTATTATGGCCACTTTTTACCTTATGATTTCCACCGACGAAAACCCTCGACACGAGAACTTTCCAAAAGGCAGTGATAGCTGGTGCCAGTGGCAGAAGGCTGCAGCTCTTGGGAATGCGCCTGAACCTCATCCTAAACCATTACACCGCGATGTGCAGAAGGAATTACTGCCGATTTATGAAGATTTGTTCAGAGATGACTTGCTGACGAGGTGTTTAGGCGACCATACTCAGAATGCGAATGAAAGTTTTAACTCGACAATTTGGCGCCTCGCTCCTAAACATCTGCATTCTGGCTTCAAAATCGTGACAGTGGCATCCTATATTGCGGCCGCCGTGTTCAATGAAGGAAATTCATCCATTTTGATGATAATGAATGAATTAAATATTAGTGTTGGCTCACAAAGTTTCAACTTCGGCAAACAAATGGACGAGCAACGCGTAAAACGCCAAAATCGACGCAGCAATCTCCTGACCAAAGAAGCGAGAAAAGCGCGAAGAGAAGAATTAATGGCTACCAATATCGCGTACGAAGAAGAAGAAGGCCTCTTATATGGCGCAGGAATCGGTGACTCATAGGTAAGAACTGTATATAATACATTAAAAGCCATATACCTATTTCGTAACTTTTTGTTCAAACTCGTTTTTCTCAAAACAATTTTTTTCTGGTTTGGGTGACATCTAGCTCAAAAAAAAAATAACCAAATTTTAAAAAACCAAAGTGATTATTGTTTGTTATTAAATTATCTTCAACATATACCTCTAATCGATATAAAAAATAGGTTTTAAGTGCATTTTGAAGGACAGATAAGACAAAAAAAAAACTATTAAAATTTATCGTTTTATTTCAAACTTGCCTAATTTCTTCAATTTTCGATTTTTTTAGCTGATTTGAGGTTCATATCGAAGAGAAACTTATAATAAACGTAAAACATTTCTATTTTTTTATTTCAGGCGGAAATTACGACCTATATATGTCACCCAGTGGACATGTGCGTGCAGCGAGCGTCGACGAGTTGCGGCCTATAACTTTTTTATTTTTATATATAACGACTTGAAAAAATTTGCGGATATACTTTGAAGTGTGTATAAGGTAGCTCTAAAGTTGAAATAAATTTAAACAAACATTTTTTCGTCCAAAAAAAATTAGCAAAAAACATGAAAATTCGGATGTGAGAACCTATTTCCCTCCTTAACTTAATCCTTACTCGAACGTTAACAACCGTTGAAAGTTTTTAGCCCACATAATTTTAGCTCGTTCTAGTGTATCCGATTTTTTCTCTAATCGACTTTCTGTTGGTGTCGTTATATGTTTGTTCGTTTGCTTATTGATTCGGCGATGGTGATTCCTTTCCAAAATTTAAATATGAAGGTGAATAATCTCTGCTATCGTGGAGTGCGTACTACATGCAAATGTTATTTCGTGAATATGCTCGTCCCATTTCTCTTTATTTTTACCGGAATATAGACTGACTTATTTTTAACAACTTTCCAACCCCGTTCTACCCGATTACACCGTGGACTGTGCCGCGGAGTTTTCGGAGTTCAGAGATTAACTAAGGAATGCAGTAAATTCTTGCGAACCGTGTGCCGTTCGCACTTGTCACCGTTTATGGACAAACTAATATACAAAAGACGTGTTTTTTAATGCATCAATTATCAGATTTTACTTCTGATTTCTAACCAGTTATGGTTCGATCCACTTTATGAATTTATGTTGCATTACGATTAGTATTTTATTTTCGTCCATAGGCAGAAATGATCAAAACAAATGTATGGGCACTGTGCCTTGCACATATCTGTGCAACTTTGTTTTTTTGAAATACTTGACAAAGTTTTAAATAGCTTCACACTTCTTGCAGCATCCATGGCCAGCAGAATAATCTGAATAAACGACGTAAATTTGTTGCAATTCTGAAATGTTTCAAAACTGGATCATCTTTATTCTGTTCTAAAATACCGATCCGTTTCTCTATTGCAATGCATAATTTCCAATTTTCGTTGACTTCGAGTTAATTAAAATGTAGCATGTGTTAAACATGTGTGCATAATTTTCCGTCGATAATCCCATATTTAGGCTTGTTTTTCTGTATTTTCGAACATATTAGCATACCTTTTGGTAACAAATTTTCCATTGTTATTTAGAACAAACACTTATTCTCAAGCGGCACATTCACTTTAAAACTTTCAGATTTGCTTGTTTTAATCTGAAATTTACCAGAGTCTTTCGGAGCCACATACGAAGCTTAACAGTCACAGCAGAATAAATGTAACCAATTTTCCAATATTATTTATGAGAAATAATAGTTTTGAAGCGGCGAATTTACTCTAAAACTTTCAGATTTGATCGTTTCAAGCAGATATTAGCCAGAGTCCTTCTGAACCACTTATGAAGCTTAATAGCCCTAGCAGAAGAAATTTAACAAATTTTCCATTATTATAATTTGATAAATTCAACGAATGTCGATGTTGCTCGGTATTGATTGTCACTTGTCATTTTCTGTACTCGAAATTATTCATCGATTTTGAAGTTTGTTTTTGTGATATATTCGTATATTTTCTTAAAATCTTTTGTAATGGAATGCTGCACATCACACTAGTACCTCGATATGCTGGTCAGTTTGTAAAGCAGCTGTAGCTGTGGCACGTCCCTTGGTTCAAACAGGTAATTTTATAACCCTTTGTGCCAATAAAGACAAATTTTGAAAACTTTCAAGCCGGCTGATCTTAAGAACAGGAAGGTCATCTCTACCGACAAGCCAAGTTGCTGGACATTTCGAAAGAATTGCCCATGCAATGGCTTGTCGATATGCCTTCCCTCTAACATACGGAGTTGTTCCTTCCGTATGTTAGCCCTGAGACGCACTGGGCATAGATTGATGACTGATTCAGCTTCCTGTGCACCACTAGGTCCCACGTTGAAAACCAGATTAAGGTTTCGCGACGCTCGTCCGTGGATATTAGCAGGTCGTCGTCCCGGGACATCCGTTTCGGCCCCTCCATCTCGGGACTTGGCTGCATCCGAAGCAGCTCGGTGGTCAGAAGCCCTGCGCATTATTAAATTTATAACCGCAAAATACAAGAAGGAGGGTGGTTAGCCCTACTCCACATTGTACCAGAGATGGGCAGTTAGCCCTTCGCGCTAAGCCTGTAACCCCGACAGGGGACAGTTTAGTCGCCTTTTACGACAGGCCGGCATACCCTGGAAGTATTCTAGATCCGCTCCCAGACGGATTATATTGTTGTTGTTATTGTTATTATTATTATTTTAATAATAACTTAAACAACAACATTGGTTTCTTATGTCGCTCAATCTGTCCAAAAAATCAGAAATTTTGTTGCTCAAATCTCTACCAGATTAGCGTGAAATGTCACTGCAACCACGCCTCAAACCATGAGGTAGATGATTGCAGTGTCGGTACTGAGTTCAATTCAACGCGCAGAAAATTTTCTATACGGGGTCTCGAACCCAGAAACTTCGGAGACGTTCAAGTTACGAAACAACGCGGACGCCTTAGCCATCGTAACCATCTCGCCCCCTTTATTATTATTCTTGTATGTTGATGTGTTATTGCATGGTCAATGAATCGGCACTATGAGCTTCCCGACTTTAAGCTGAAATTATAGTAATATGAATTACTATAGTAATGTAGAAATTATAGACTGTAGTGATATAGTCTTACTGACCAAGGGAATGCATGTGACAGTGATTTTATGCACGTATGACGAATGAAATGTTGGCTATTTCTATGTATATGTTTATTATAATATTGAATTCCACACAATGAGTAATAAATAAGAATAAAAAGCAAGGTATACAGACAGATGGGTATATCAAAAAATGTTTCAGACAAAAGTTGTAGGGTTTGAAGGGGATCGTCTAACGGTTACCTTGGCGTTGACCTTGAGTTAACATATGAGGGTTATTTGAAGGTCATATCGTGATTTTTAAATGGAAACCCCAATTATTTATTACAGATTCTGATTCTGTGACGAAAAATATGAAAGTTTTGTCCTAAACATTTTTTTCGATGCGTGACAGATGGCGCTGTAATCGGCAGTTTTAATCTATCGATGCGAATATGTCGGAAAGTACGCATCTGATTGAAAAGTTGTAACGGGAATATTTGTTTGTTTAGATAGGGGACATCCAAAAAAGTGAAGCTCGGTACCCACCCCCACCTCCGGGGGTGGGGCGTGGGTCCAAATTGAAATTGGTTACCCCGATCTTTTATTACAGATTGTGATTCTCCGTAAAAAATATGGAAATTTTGTTCGGAACATTTTTTAGATTCATGGCAAATGTCATTGCAGTCGACAAAATTAAAAATGCTTACAAAAATCGTTACAGAATTAAAATTTCTAGATGAATACACATCATGTGCCGCAAATTAGAACAGTGTGGATAAATACGTTTAAAAAATGTTTGTTCTACTTTTTGCCTTACCACGAGGACAACGACGTGGACGTAGTAAAATCATGTCCCCATGAGGTGCTTTTATAATGTGAGTCTGCAATGCTAAATTTTGCTAAAAATGCCAAACACATCACGTGTGCATGTGCCATTGAGCGTATACATTATGTAAAAGTCGACTTCTCATAGGTTGCGATATCTCACGCATTCACGTTTTGTCGCCCAGTTCGACCTTTCCTCCAGGGATCAAAGTTGAAGATCAAACCCGTCCCTATTTAACCTAGAAATGGGATTTCAAGGTCAAATCGAAAAGGACTTACAAAACGATTCTAGTACCGAGAGATCATAACAATTCCGTGAATATTCTTATTTGCACATTTCCGAATTAAACAGCATTCGCGAATTAAAGAAAGATGAATTATACATGAATTTACTATAAATAGTAGCCACTCGTTTTTCTACAGAATCTGAATTACAATCGTTTTTATTAAATTCGATTTATTTCGTTTTTTGTAATGTCGGTGCCTGAGGTGACAAAGAGTTTTGAAAGTTCGAATTAGGTTTTAACCCGTACAAAAAAGTTTACATTGGCAAAATCAGCGAGTGAAAATGTCCATGAAAATCAGTAATGAACGAAAATAACAACTCGATTCGTTTTTCTTCCCGAAACGACTCAAAATCGTAGAGACCTATTATTTAAGCTCCAGATCATCGTTCTATGTTTAATTCTTTTCATCGGCTAAGAAATAAGATTGCGCTCTCGTGGCCGTACTGCGAACATCAAATCTATTAGTGTGGTCAGATGTCACTGCAAGAACTCTGATTGTGAACATTAATTGAGAAACTCGATAATTTTTCCAATAGCCGCCATACTTTTCAATACGTACGTAATTTCTTTGAGGTAAATATGTCGGATTATACTCCTACCGAAATTATTCACGTGATTATGATTTTAGGCGAAACTAATAATAATTTTGCAGCTATTGCACGACTTTATGCGCAACGTTTTCCGAGTAAGAGACATCCATACAGGGTAACCATTCGCGATCTGGCTGCATGAGCTCGAGAAGGGAGAATGACACGTGAACGCCCTCATCATGAATATGATGAAAATGACACACGTGTCATTACTGTTCTTGCACTTGTGCATAATAATCCCCATATTCGTAGCCGTCAAATACAACGAGAAACAGGCATATGTCGGTCAGTGGTGCTAAAAATTCTGAAAGCAACAAAGTATCATGCTTACCATATTGCATTACGGCAAGCATTAACACCAGCTGATATGGTAGCACGCGTTCGATTCTGTCAATGGGCTTTGCGAATGATTCAATGTGATAACCAATTCTTCAGGTACGTCCTTTTCTCTGACGAAGCTACCTTCCAAAGCACTGGGCATTTAAATAGACCCAATAGTCATTATTGGTCAGACGTTAATCCTCGCTGGCATAGATCCTCGAATGCAGAAAGCAGTGCTGCTTGGATCTCTCCGTCTGCTGAGATAAAATGAGATCCTGCAACCACTAACCCGGTGGTAAAGGGAGTGGTTGCAGTTACCATCGATATGGCCCGGTGCAGTCTGCAGCGGAAGGGATGGATATCGGAGCCACTTTTGTGCTGCAGATTGCATAAGTAGATTATGGAGGGCCAATGGAGGTTAGGGTTTTAGCCGGCAAACCTTGCCCTGAACACCATGGGCAAGGGAGACCGACACAGGGGGGGTTAACCAACATCTTTCCCCCCTCCGTAAAAAAAAAAAAATAATTTGTCTTTATTGGCACAAAGGGTTACAAATTAAGCTGCATAAGTGGTTCTGAAGGACTCTGGCTAATATCTGCTCGAAACGATCAAATCTGAAAGTTTTAGAGTGAATGTGCCGCTTCGAAATAAGTATTTGTTATAAATAATAGTGGAAAATTTGTTAAATATCTTCTGTCAGGGCTATTAAGCTTCATATGTGGCTGTGAAGGACTCTTGCAAATTTCTTCTGTGTATGTAGAATACCGGACCCGCCATCGCTACGTCAGAGATCCGTTGGGTCTCTAGATAAATGAATATTCCACTCACTCACATATTCCAAATATGTCTCACGTCCATACAATATTTATCGCTGCAATACGCGCTTTGTATCCATCACATCAAAAAATGCCTCAGGATTTTTCGTTTCTGTTTTTCGTGCTGTACCTAATCTACAATTATTGTCCGCGACCACACGAGCACCATGTATATAAGCACTACTAAGCCATCTGCGGACTTAAAAGGAATTTGTCACTTTCATCTTAAATGTGTATTCTACCTTGTGGTTTGCATTCAAAAAGGAACATTTTTGTAAAGATGGAAACAAACTTCTTTTAGAGTGCATCATCAAATCACGGTAGTCACCAAGAAAGTATCGTTCAGTAATTGTTGCAATGATGTTGAAGTTTTGAGCGTTTGATCCGGTGATTTATCCCGGGACGGTCACACTGGGTGCTCTGGACCCATGCCGTTATTTAAGTTTAAATATCTTTGTAATACCCTTTCGAAACGGTACTTGTGTTGCCATTTGTTGTTGCCCAGACGTCCGACAATAACACTCAATGATTATCGACGGCTGGCATCGTACTAGTCTGTGAAGAAACGACGAGTCAAGCAGTCGTGAATTTTGAACGGGTCCAAGAAAAAAGCTAAAATTTGATAAAAATGTTTTGTCTAGGGGTTTTTACTATTAAAAATAGTAAATAAATCTAAAATACCTATTTTATTCTATAAAGCATACCTTATGACAGCAATATTTCGGCTCTGGGTCCCCCGGACCTATCATGTCCCGGGTTAAATAACATTTTTTTAAAGACATTATTTTTTACCTATTATTTTTTAATTTTATAAGTTTTAGATCATTGTTGGCTGCTGGGGGAGAGGAATAACGCTTTGCAATTATATTTTCATCATTTTGTTACCGCTTCATACATACCTGACAAAAAAATTTTTAAATCGCTCGATCGAGCGCTTAAAACTTCAATATCCTTTGATTCAGTCATTGCGCGCAATGCTTTTTATGCTCACTTCGAAAATCTATTGATTGCAATGTTGGAAGATGAGCAGCGAGATGTTCCAATTTTGGCCGTCTCTCGTATTGTGAAGCTAAGAAGTGAGGCTCCTGAGATACCTGCTAATAGTGGGAATGCTGAGCCTCGTACATTTTATATACGATATATAATATAATAAAGTTCTTTCTATTAATTTATAAAATGAACATTATCAAGATATGATCGACAAAACAATATATTCCGGCTAAACCAGTACAACATGGTTTTAAATGTTGGGCTCGCTCAGACGAATCCATTTACGTTTGCGAAGTTCAGGTGTATACAGGCAAGTCAGAAAACACAGAAAAACAGTTAGGAGCGCGAGTAGTGAAAGACCTTACGCGCGTGCTGGTCAGTGATAACCATCATATTTATTTTGACATGAACCTAAAATTAGCGGCCACTTCCAGCGGCCACATCGGGAGATTCATAGGCGCCGAACATAGAGGGACCAAAATGTTTAAATTTCATTTTTTTTTTGGTTATTTGCTTATAAACAGTTTTATAACGCAATTAGAGATATACACTCAAAAATAAAGAAATAAATAATAAAACTATTGTTTATTAAACAATAACTATTTAAGTTTAATGAAAAAGAACATGATACAAAATGTTAACGCTTGGACCTACAACTTTGGGAAAAATTGCTGCTGGTAGCACAGACTAGCCCAAAAACAACTAGAATAGTTTAATTGCTCTCGCATTAATAAGTAAATTAACGAAAATTATAAACAAGTAAGGCCGCTGTGCTACCACTCGCACACGCATGGTGCTGCAGCTTCGGGAAAAGTTTGCTTGTGGTAGCAAAAACTACCACAAAAACCACCAGAATAATTTCAGTGAGTATCTCACATTAATTGTTTATTTACGAAAATTATAAACAATTCAGGCTGCTGTGCTGTCACTCGCACACGCATGGTGCTAGAGCACCGGGAAAATGTCTCCTGGTAGTATAAATTAGCCCAAAAATAACTAGAATAGTTTAATCAAGTATCTTTTTTTTAATAAACGTGCAAGTAAAGATCTGAACAATTTCATAGATACAGCTAATGAAGTACAAAATAAGGGCCAATTAGTCTGTAAATGATTATTTGGAATTTCAATAATACTAAAGAGATTATTCGGGACACTCCAAAATCCATTCATTTGCAATTAATTATGTTCCACATAACGTTACTCTAACAGACATGACAGTAGATAACTGGAAATATTCCTAAAAGTGTGCCTGCTCATTTAAATATCATTAAAAACATTATAATGAAATCGGATATAAATAAGTATAATTTTTTCCCGAAATTCAAGTACTTTATACATTCGGGCCGGCCGGAATTGGATAAGTGAAATTCTTATGAAATGGAAGGAATGCTCTGGAAGAAAGTTTCGTGATGTACTCTGGTTAGAAAATGACGCATGTAATTGGATATGAATGATCTTTACCTCGTCACTTAAATTCTCAGATCCAATTTTGGTAAAGAACTTTTTCGTCCGAAGCTTTAGCACAATATGGGTGCAAGTGGCAGCATAGCGTCCATAATTGTTTATAATTTTCGTAAATGAACATTTAACGCGAGATACTCAATGAAACTATTCTGGTTGTTTTTTAGGTAGTTTCTGTTACCAGAAGCAGTTTTTCCCGAAGTTCTAGCACCTTGAGTGTGCGAGTGGCAGCGCAGCGGCCTTAATTGTTTATAATTTTCGTAAATAAACAATTAACGCGAAATACTCAATGAAACTATTCTGGTTGTTTTTGCGATAGTTTCTGCTACCAGTAGAAATTTTTCCCGAAGCTCTAGCAACATGCGTGTGCGAGTGGCAAAATTGGTATTTCTCTGATGGCGATATAATACTGTTTATAAGCAAATAAAAATAAAATTTAAACATTTTGGTCCTGCTAAGATCGGCGGCTATGGCCGCTAACTTCAGGTTCATTATTTTGACTTCTTCACAGGCGCTGATCTTCTCATTTCGTCGAAACAAGACAAAATCTTCGCTTGTGAAACTGTATGTTCAAATCGTACTAGCTTACTAAACAGCGATGTTTCAGACAAGAAAATGAATCGAGGACATCAGACACTGGCATCCGTTTCATCAAATGGATAGATAAGAAACCTGTTCGCTTTTTGTCTACCGAGTACCCAGTTGCAATTTGATCAAGTAACTTTTTCTGAATTTAGTGTGCCATATTGGATTCGCCATCTTGAATTTTGAAAATCTGAATCCGGTTTCGTGATCAGCGACCCCGAAAACCGCTGTTTTGCGCGAAGAGAATAGTGTCAAGAAAATGGGTCTGTAACTGGTAGTCCGCAAAGGGGGGGGGGGGGGGGGGGACTTACTAATGCAATGAATGAAAGAAAATAAAAATGATTTAGAAAGAATAAGTAATACTTTAATTTTCTTGGAAATAAATAAAAAAAAAGTATTGGGGACTAAAGAGGTCGTAGGAATAGTATGGAAATGAAGAAATATGAAAAAAAAAGAATGTCTTTTTTTTTTTTCTTTGACCGCTTGCTTCTAATGCTGCGCAACGACCAAGGGCGATGGGGTACGAAGAGCACAATTGACTGCTTACTAACTAACTGACTCTCGCAAGGCGCGTGAGGTCTTTTAAGGGCTCTTTTCACAGTTCAGAAAATAGATTTAAATGCGAAAAAGTGAATAACCGCTGGCCAATAGATCGTCAGCATGCGTGATGTATCGAGCTGATGCTGGACTGATTAAACCTTAAATTTTGAGGGCGTTCACTAAGAACAAGGCATAGTAATTACATTACAACTGAAAAAAATATGGAGTCGATAACCGCTACGTCCTCGCTTCGTTACTCTGGGTTCGGCAGAAAGGAATGTCATAGTTTGCTTCTGTATTTAATTAAATGCAATTTCTGATGACCTGTCAAACATGGTCCATTTTAATTCTTTTTTTTCTGTTGCTTTAAAGACACTTTTCAGCTTAGGTTATTACTTGCCCACGTGCGTACATTCCTTAGCTTCATTAACAAATAAATAATTGCAATTAGTGCACGTATATTTGCGAAAGTTGGTACGTGCAGGATTCGGGGATTTCCTGAATGCGACCATCGAGCAGGATTCAATGAGCCAAAGCATGTCTGTAAAATGTCGATGCTTTGTTAGAATAATAGAAGAAGATATGTGCAAAACAGATAGATTGTACGAGGGGACAGAGATCTCAGAGCCAACTGGGAGGAGTCGCACCGCTGTTGCGTGTCGCTTAGTCTCCTTTCCTTCTTCCCCTCTTCTTTCTCTTTGTAACGCTCTTCGAATGAGTGGAATAGAGACAGGTGAGCGCGTGGACGATCCCCACAGACGGAGCACTCTTAAACCAGTGTATCTGGACAACATTAGAGTACTTAAATGGATGTAAATACATATTTGCCGGTTTGAGGTTAAGTTGCAACTCATGACTATGAATCTCGATCCTTGAGTATTCAATATACCTTAATGTCAATATTGTTAATGTCACATATCCTCCTTGAACTCCCAGTGATCCTTCCAAAACATAATAATCTATTTTATTTTATTATTCTATTGTATTAATGAAAAGAATATCTCATATTACTTATTAGATTTGTAGGAGGTCTGATGCCGCGTATCTAAGCATGGCCTCCGACACGACCGGCACGGCCAACAAACACGAGGTGACGAATGTACTTGGTATAGGTTTCTGCAGTTCCTACATTTCATACACAAATGTGAAGTGTGGTGCCATCTAGAAAGTCGACCTGCAGCTCTCATATATCTTACGATTCATTATAAGTTCAAAAAATTTGTGTAAAAGGGCGATTCCGCCCGTTAAATAATTAATAAAAATTAAAAAAATTAATTAAAATTAACATAGGAAAAGAGACGGAGTAAATAGCATAAATAAAACAGGGAGCCTAAATCGGGTCTTCTTCAGAAAGGGTATGAAGAACCGGGGAAATTTGTGGGTATTAAATACTTACAAGGGGACGCTTAGACTAGTATATCACTGATTATTGCTTAAAAAATTGAGGTGATTCTTTGAATCAACAAAATTTACACGTGTTTTGGCTTTTTACTACCCGATTCGTCAACAAAAATTAAAAACCAAACCAAGTTCTGCGCTAGCGATTAAAGTTCCCTGTCTCGTGAACGTAAAGCATATCACTGTATGGCTCGGTTGGTAGCGTCGCCGCTTGGCGAGGCGGAGGTCACGAGTTCGATCCCGGGAGTATGCGTTTTTTTGTTTTTTATTATTTTTATTTTATTACTGTGATATTATCATACAAAATAAAAACCAATACATTTTAAACTATTTATTGAAACCTTTTTTTAACAATGACTTGTTGCATGTTAATGAAAAATGTTACACCGAAAATGTGTATTAGTTTTTACCGTTATTATTCAATTTCTGAAATGTCCTTAAAATTGAATTAAAGTTCATTTATTACATTAAACGCATAAATTGAAATGCAAGAAGAAAATAATATAATGAAATGGGTCATTCCACAGAAAATTGCATAATAAATTTTACTCTCAATTTTTCAATTCATTTTTACTTTAGAAATATTATTCATACAGAAAAGTGATATAAACATTGTTTTCTACAAAATTTTCAGCCTTTCGAAAGAAATAACATCTTTCGATTTTTCTAGTCGAAAATGCGTTTTTTTAATTAAAAAATAACTCGGATTTCGGAGATATATTGAAATTAATTTGTATATTAAAAGTAAATCTGGTTGTGCGATTTTCTGTGGAATGGCACATGCATTTCATTACATCAAGAAACAATCAAGACATAAAATAATCCATTAATCACATGATTGTATGAAATGCATTAAAAAAATTTATTTCTCTTTCTGGGTACATGATACAAAATACGTTGTTTCACTGTACGTTGACATTTCTCGCACATGAACTTGGATGGTGCAAAACATAAAAGCATTCGAAGCAAATAAATAAAGGAAAATTAGCGCAGTTTATGAAGCATAATTGCCCAAATTAAAAAACAATCAAATTTTTATTTTAGGATTTCGGAGGGGAAGCATACTTTATTGATATTTCGGAAAACTTTTCTGTCTGGTAACAATTTTGAAGCAAACCACGCATACATAATCATAGCCTGGAATAATGGCGATGATAATTGCGAATGCATAAGAGAATGTATCTTTATTGCATCTTTGCATGTGGATAATTCCTTATTGGATTGCAGAACTTCAGTACAATTTTGAATTTTTTTTACGAAATTCTTCACTTGCCTGAATAAGTATACGTCACACGGTTGACAAAATGGCGTGCAATGATGTTAAATAATGAAATGTCCGTTTGACCAGCCCATGAATCCAAAATTAATAGAAAGTCGGATATCAGCAGTAAGGCTTCATAATTTCTGCAACAAATTCGTTGAAGTGTTGCTTCGTCAACTTTCCTGATTTCGAAGCAGTCACATACACATTTCCAAACTTTTCCGTCAGCACAGTAACATGCATCTTCACTCGAGGTCCAAACTGCCCTTTAGGTTCTTGCAGACACAAAAACACAGGTGGTAACAATTTTCCTGCAGCATACTGGGCAGTGTAACTATGCGTCACTTTATTGAAGTCACCAATAAACATTTCCGTCAATTTCTCTCCCTTTCGGATAAACGTCGACGAATATCACTTCGATACCCGCATTTTGTTTGGTCAGTGTTAATGACGAAATTCAAATCAAATTTTTGTATAATTTTGGAGATGCGTTTTTGAAATTTCGTAGCTTCGCTAATAATCGTGTCCGTATCCAGAGCATTTTTCGATTTTATGTAACTTTTCTCTGACATATCCTCTTACATGCTTTGAACCTGGTAACCCAACTGTAGGAAGCCATAAAATGAAGATCTTCACTTTCGTACTGCAACGCTGTCTCCGTTCCCCACTGCTGCAACGTACGAGTTGTCACCGGTTTTTGTTTCTTTGCGTGTTTCTTGAAAGCGATCCAGTGTCCATTCATTTATTCTATGATATTTTTCTTTTTTTCCACCCCCTGACAGAACTTCCGATCTTCCGCTGACTCTTACTTTTCAACTCTTTACCTCCGTGTGATTTAATACTTTCTAATTTCCACTTCGGCTGTGAAGCAACAAGGTTAAGGATTTCAATTTTTCGGGATAGCTTATAATCGTACGGGGTGATACATTTGCGCCGCTGAAGCTTCTGGTACTTCATGAGAAAGATTCCATCTTTTCTGGCGAAAATTGAACCACTGCTAAACCGTCATCATTCAGATGCATTTCTTCGTCGATCGAGTGGAGTTCTTGCTGTTCACGAAATCTTTTAGAACTTCGATCACAGCTAATGTTTCTCCGAGAAGTTTCACTTTGTCACTTGTGATGTGAGCACTTGACTCTGCATTGCAAATTTTCAGTGAGCACAATACTCTTTTGCGTATTTCCAAACCATCCGTTACATCCAGCACATCATATGATATATGAAACATACTTCGTCACTCTCATTTTTTCGGTTCAACTTTACAAGTTTTCCATCTTTGAAAATATATATTTGTCGCTCACAAAAAGATCAGCATTCGACTAAACGTGGTAAGGACGAATACTGTACTACGGTGATTCGAAAATAACGTAACCGTTTGCATTTCATACCTGTCTTCTATTCCTTTTCAACTACCTGAGACCCAATCTTCACCCAACGTTCCAACATACCATTCTTCAAAATTGTCGGAATTTACAGAACAAAAGCTATATGGATTATTTATTTACTTTTATAATGACTTAAAAAGTTGTTAACGGGCAATTCTGAATGTTTTACAGTATTTTCTACATAGTTGAACGAATATTTTTAATGCAAAAAATTTTTAAAAATCATGCCGCTTTTCAGAAAATCGAATTTGTTTATAACATTTACCAAATAAATATGTCAAACATTTTTTGTTTATATTTTTTTATATTTCATCGCAAAGCATCAGTAAATACGAATCTTTTCATCCTAACAAATATTTTTTCTATATTCAAATGAATTTGAGTTACAAACAGATGTTACGATAACCTTTTTAATTGTTAATTCTGCTTTTTGCTTTTTCTCGCCCAGAGCTCATAATAATAAGACAAATAAATTATCTTAAAAAAAGCTGAGATCTCAAGCAGTCACCTATCCAAGTATTTTGGGGCATAAGTCGTAATTAAAAAGTATTTAATTTGTTAAAAACCAACGTTACATCGTTTCATTATTATTGAACTTAAATTTTTCTAAATTTTCCCTGCCGTAGTTTTTTTGATTTATAAAAATTCCATCTTTCGATTGTACTATTCGCATTCCCAAATATGATAATACATTCTCTCTTGCTGTATCATATGTTATTTTAAAAATGTTGTTTAATTTTATCAAAATTTCTAACATGTTCTGTTTGTATGCTCCAATCATTAAGCCATCATCTACATGTAAAACAATGATCAGACTACCGTTCTGATTATAAAATACGCATGGATCATCATCGGAAGTTTCAAACTTTAATACTTTTAAGTAACCTCCAAACGTTTTGTTCCAATTTTTCGGAGCTTGTTTAAACTATACAGACTTTTCTTTAATTTACATACTCTACCAGTAATATCGTTGAATCCTTCAGGTTGATATACATAAATGTCTTCTTCTAATTCACCATGAAGGAAAGCTGTCAGTACATCAAAAGTCATAATCTTCATCCTCTTTGATTCAGCTATACTTGGGATTAAACGAATAGACATGTGTCTAGCAACAGGGCTAAATATATTGAAGTATTCCGTACCATGTTTCTGTTTAAATCCTCTTGCAACAAACCTGGCTTTGAATTTTCCATTTTCTTTCTGACAGAATACCCAGCGTCCAGTTAGTGGTTTTACCTCTTTTGGTCTTTCCACCAAGGTCCAAGTATTCATGTCAATTAGCGACTTATATTCTGTGGTCATAGCGCTGGTAAAAATGGAACCGTACACGAAGAATACGTCCGCTTCGTGTACGTTACGATAAGACTACACGAAAAGTACGTACACTTAAATGTCGCTTCCCGAAGTGTACAATAAGAGTACAATAAGCATACAATAAGAGTGATTTTGGACATTAAGAGCGAACGTACGTACAGTTAAATACCGCTTCTCAAAGTGTGCAATAAGAGATTTTAATAAAACATTTTATTTTTTGTTTTCTTATTTTTAGTTTATTATTCAATTTTAATAGTTTTTAAACTTTTTTTAAGAATAATAAATTATCTTAAAAAAAGCTAAGATCTCCAGCAGTCACCTATCTTATTATTGTTCCTCAACAAGGATGCATTACGCGATCAACAACCGCGCGCGACACGTACCATTGGTTTATCACTGTTTATAACGTCATATAATATTTGTACTACGTTAAAATTTTAAAAAATTGTTAATTATCGAGAAAACGACAAGAGATACGCGAAATCTGATAAAATCTCGACAGTTATTGAAAGGGGGATGACCTCACGTCGATTAATACATACACATATAAATGAATTTTGAAAATTTCCAAAACTTAAAAAAGAATAATGGTTTTGAAATGTGTACATATCCGAATGTCTTATTACTTTCGCACAATCTACAAATGTTGTGATGTGAAATAGCGAAAATGAATTTGTTTGCATTGTTCCGCACGGATGTTCCGGAGATTAATGCTATGAGTTCGGAGTAAAATATAATATGATTGTAGATATAAGTATGCCACACAGCGCCTAGACACATATAAATATATATATATATATATATATATATATCAGTTTATATGATCTTACAGCGAGTCTCTCACTTGCCGTGCGAGACAGCTCCCAATGGCTTTGACGAACGCTGTGCGCCTGTCGTCGATGTATTGAAGCACGAAACTATCAAAAAAAAAAAATATATATATATATATATACAGGGTGGCCGATTTATCTGAAGACATCGAAATATCTCGAGAACTATGCACAGAATCAAAAAAGTTGTCGGATGAAAGTTGTTCGACACGAAGGGGGGCATCTAGTGATAATTAAATTTACCCCCTCTCCCATCCCCTGGAGGTGGAGTGGGGGCAAAAACAATAAAACTTAAATAGGAACCCCCATTTTTTATTGCAGATTTGGATTCTCCGGAAAAAAGTACACGAATTTGACCTAGGAGCTATTGCATTTTGGTTTACAGGTGGCGCTGTAATCGATAAAAATCCAAATTTATCCGAAGACATTGAAATACCTCGAGAACTATGCACAGAATCAAAAAAGTTGTCGGATGAAAGTTGTTCGACACGAAGGGGGGCATCCAGTGATAATTAAATTTACCCCCTCCCCCATCCCCTAGAGGTGGAGTGGGGGCAAAAACAATAAAACTTAAATAGGAACCCCCAGTTTTTATTGCAGATTTGGATTCTCCGGAAAAAAGTACACGAATTATACCTAGGAGCTATTGCATTTTGGTTTACAGGTGGCGCTGTAATCGATAAAAATCCAAATTTATCCGAAGACATTGAAATACCTCGAGAACTATGCACAGAATCAAAAAAGTTGTCGGATGAAAGTTGTTCGACACGAAGGGGGGCATCCAGTAATAATGAAATTTACCCCCTTCCCCATCCCCTGGGGGTGGAGTGGGGGCAAAAACAATAAAACTTAAATAGGAACCCCCAGTTTTTATTACAGATTTGGATTCTCCAATATTGACAATTTTCGCCCGCGTAGCGGATATGGAATACGGTCATTCTAACAAAGCCGGGAAAAAATACATTTAGCGGTACCCAGGAACAACGACGTGGACGTAGTATTTTTCTGTTCCCTTTGGGGTGCTTGTTTTACGTGAGTCCCCTTGCCTCTCACTGTCTCACTGTTCACTTACTTGAGTAAGTGTTCGAAATGTTGACCTTCCACTTCAATGCATTTATTTATTCTTTCTTCAAATGACTTTATACATGATAGAATCATATCTGCAGAAATTTCTGCGCAAGCAGTTCTTATGCGTTCCACCATGTTTTCACGAGTCGTTGGTACTTGTTCATAAACCTTACCTTTTAGGTAACCCCATAGGAAGAAATCCAGAGATGTTAGATCAGGTGACCTCGCAGGCCAATTAATGGGGCCACCTCTACCAATCCACCTACCATTGTAATCACGGTCTAGTATTTCCCTTGCTATTCTTGAAAAATGTGCTGGGCAACCATCATGCTGAAACCACATTGTCCGTCGGGCGTCCATAGCAACATCCTCAAGTAGTAATGGTACTTCTTGTTCTAGGAAATCTCGATATTTTGTTCCATTCAAATTACCTTCAATGAAATAAGGACCAATGAGTTTATTTCCTATGATTCCACACCAAACGTTCACCGACCAAGGACGTTGATGATTAACTTGTCGTAACCAATGGGGATTTTCTACGCTCCAATAATGCATATTATGCCTATTGACGCCACCATGGTTCGTGAATGTAGATTCATCTGAAAATAATACATTAGCAAAGAAATTGTGGTTCGTTTGCATTTTTTGAAATGCCCATTCACAAAACACCACGCGGTTATGAAAATCATCGCCATCTAGTTCCTGGTGCAGTGAAATGTGATATGGGTGAAACTTATGACGATGCAATATTCTTTGAATACTGTCTCTGGAAATGCCGGAATCGCGATGTAATTGTCGTGTGCTTACATGTGGATTTTGATGAATAGCTGCTAGTACAGCTACTTCGTTAGCTTCTCCTGTAACTGTTAATCTTCGCTTCCTTTTTTTCATTTGTACGCTGCCATCAGAGTGAAAGGCATTCACAACTTTGTAAAAAAAAGAACGCGAGCGAGCATTATCTGGAAAACGCTCAGCATACAACGCAACAGCATCGTCAATATTCCTCTTACATTCACCATAAATAAGAATCATTTCGATTTTTTCGGGAACTGTAGCAGGATTCATTTTTAACGTGCAATTCGATTTAAGCAATGAAGGGTAGACAAAAAATAGTCACGTAAACGGAAAGTTGTTATTCTAAAAGCAAAGTGACCTCCGACCGAATTACTACCAATACAATGGACTTCAAAAACAGTCTTACACTGAGAGACCGTGAATACTAAATTTTAATATGGGGATTAGAAAGTCGCGATATCCATTTACTTCCCTTCAGGAAAGTAGAGAAAAATGTAGGTGAACTGGTTACGTGTGACTCAACTTATGTATAAAATGATATGCTACTTTATTTTCGAGTTATGTCGCCCTCTAGCGTTATGTAACAGAACCGGCGCCGGTGATGGCCGAAATGCAAGCGATGTACATGTATGAAACCACGTGAGTTCTCTCGGAGTCCGGTAGATGGCGACGAAATCCCCAAATGAAGTAAGAGTTTCGTTTTGTTTAATAGAAGCTGGTTTGACCGTCAATGCTCAGCTTATTTATTCTCATTTCGGAAAAAACATACAGAGAGAGAATGAATGAGCTGAGTGAAGGGACATGACGCGTTTTTTAATGGATTGCGTGATGTCCTCTTTTTGTTTATTAAATAATAAATTTAAAACCTAAAATGTAATTTTATTGAAGGTAGAAAACTTATTTATAAAATTGCTTCCATATTGTATGCACAATTTTTATGCAATCAGTTTTGATTTTTAATATGAAGAATATCAATTATTCATAATCTTAATTTTTCGAATGGACATTATTAAAATTTCATATTCAGAATAACAATTTTCGCAATTTATATTACTAAATTCTAATATTAAAAATTCTAATATTAGAATTTTTAATATTAAATTTTCATAAAGGGATCAAATTGTCCCTATTTGCCCCCTGGATGCTCCCCTTCGTGTCGAACAACTTTCATCCGACAACTTTTTTGATTCTGTGCATAGTTCTCGAGGTATTTCGATGTCTTCAGATAAATCGGCCACCCTGTATATATATACAGGGTGATCCAAAAGTCCCGGAACAGCAAAATATCTCAGCGGGAGTGCATTTTCGGGGAAAATGTTTTAGACAAAAGTTTAAGGATTTTTCCCTGGCTATTTAATGGCGATATTGAATTTGACCTTGAACATGACCTTGAAGGTTATTTCAAGGTCAAGTTAATTTTTTTAAATGGGAACCCCTATTTTTTTTCACGGATTCGGAAAGAGCACACAATTTTACGTCCGAATATGCTATGGCCGTTTTTTTCGGCAAGGTCATTTCAAGGTGAAACTTAAAACTCCCGTGACGGCGAAATATCTCAGAGGGTGTGCATTTCTTTGGAAATTGTTTCAGACAAAAGTTTAAGGATTTTTCCCGGGCTATTTAATGGTAGCACAGAATTTGACCTTGAACATAACCTGCAAGGTTATTTCAAGGTCAAGTTTGTTTTTTTTTAATGGAAACTGCTATTTTTTTTCACGGATTCGGAGAGAGCACAAAATTTTACGTCCAAATATGCTATGGCCGTTTTTTTCGGCAATGTCATTTCAAGGCCAAACTTAAAACTCCCGGAACAGCGAATTAACTCAGCAAGAGGTCATTTTCGGGTAAAATGTTTCAGACAAAAGTTTCAGGATTTTTTCCGGGATATTTAATGCTAGCATAAAATTTGACCTTGAAAATTACCTTGAAGATTATTCTCAGGTCAAGATTATTTTTTTTTTTTAATTGGAACCCCGTTTCATTTTCTTAACGAAGTTATGAGGATCTTCCGGTATTGAGAGTGGTTAAATTCATTTTGTTCAGTCGATGCTATTACTGGACGATCTGCTCTAGGGAGATCCTTTACAGTGCCGTAAACTTCGAAACAATTTATTGTTCTGCCAAAAGTCGATTTAGGAATCAGTTCCTGTCCCTCGCTTGTCCTCTAATTTTGTAAATAGAATAATAAACTGTTTAAAAAAAGTGTATACATACATCTTACGCAACACTTGTGCAAAGTGAACTTGGGCGCGCGAACAGCGACAGAGAGCACGAGTCACCAGCGAAGTAAATAAACAACATACATTCACATTGAATTTATACACATACGTATACAGTCTTATAAGGTTACATTTTGGTCTTAACTTTATCGTTTTGTGAGATACATGGATTTCCTATCTAAACGCCTTTCCTATCTAAACGTATTAAGCATCATTTCAGTAACAAAATACATACGTATATTTCGTACAAAGAGCAATGGCTGCGCTAAGTGAACGAGAAAGAATAACCATTCTCATGATGAGAGGCTGGGGTGATAACCAGCGATCTTTAGAGAATGTGCGAACCTTATTTAACCCATCATTTAGAGAGGGACGAGAACCGATTTCTAAATCTACTGTTAGCAGAACAATAAATCGTTTTGAAGTTCACGGTACTGTGAAGGATCTCCCAAGAGCAGGTCGTCCAGTAACAGCATCAACTGAAGAAAATGAGTTGAATGTCGCGCTGTCAATAACGGAAGATCCTCATACTTCCATCAGGAAAGTTAAACAGCAGCACGACTTATGTTACGGTACAGTACAACGGATCTTAACTAAAAACTTAAAATTTCACCCATACAAAGTTAGACTCGTACAACAATTGAATGAAGACGATCCTGATAGACGCCTACAGTTTGCGGAATTAATGATGAATCGAATAGAGATGCTGATGCCGGTTTCTTGAATCGCATCGTATTTTCTGATGAAGCTACATTCTTCTTAAATGGGGCAATCAATAGACATAACATGTCTTATTGGAGTGAAACCAATCCTAATTGGATGGTCGATAGTCGTTCTACTCAATATCCTGAAAAAGTAAACGTATGGGCAGGTATTATAAACAATGCGGTAGTTGGGCCCTTCTTCATCGAGGGTACCCTTACTGGTCAAAAATACCACGATATGTTGAGGGACCACATCATCCCTGCTATTCAGGTTATTGTAGGCGAGGATTTCGATCAGACTTGGTTTCAGCAAGATGGTGCAGCACCCCATTATGCAACAGATGTTCGCAATTATTTGAGTGATGTATTCGCAGAACGGTGGATAGGTCGAAGGGGTGTAATAGAATGGCCACCAAGATCTCCGGATCTTACGCCCCTTGACTATTTTCTATGGGGTTATCTCAAAGATAGAGTGTATCGAACGAAACCGGTGAATATTGAGGAAGTAAAACAACGAATACGGGATGAGATCGCGGCTATAGAACCAGATATGATTAAAAAAGTCGTATCGACTTTTTATAATCGCTTGGGATATTGCCAAGAAGTTCATGGCAATCACTTTGAGCATAAGCTTTAGTAAGATACATAATTTCATCAAAATCTTAGTATACCCATCTTGCCTTAACTGTCTGGGGACACCCACACACACACACACGCACACGCACACGCACACGCACACGCACAGGTGACGGCGAGGGGAACCACCTGAACAAAGCACCCCGAAGAGGTGTAAACCCGACCGTGCTACCTCCACGCGGTACATCTTGGGTAATGCTAAAGCCGGCGGTAGCATTGGAAACAATGTAAAAATGTTACCCATACATACGGTATTTATAAACGTATCGGATGTAAAAAAAAAAATGTATATTTTTATCCGGGAACAATGATAATGCATTGCACTCTGGAAACTCTGGAAACATTACGAAAATAAAACGGGGTTCCAATTAAAAAAAAATAGTCTTGAGCTTAGAATAAGCCTCAAGGTAATTTTCAAGGTTAAATTCAATGGTGCCTCTTGCTGAGTTAATTCGCTGTTCCGGGAGTTTTAAGTTTGGCCTTGAAATGACATTGCCGAAAAAAACGGCCATAGCATATTTGGACGTAAAATTTTGTGCTCTTTCCGAATCCGTGAAAAAAATAGGGGTTCCCATTTAAAAAAATTAACTTGATCTTGAAATAACCTTCAAGGTCATGTTCAAGGTCAAATTCAATATCGCCATTAAATAGCCAGGGAAAAATCCTGAAACTTTTGTCTGAAACATTTTCCTCGAAAATGCACTCCCGCTGAGATATTTTGCTATTCCGGGACTTTTGGATCACCCTGTATATATATATATATGTATGGGACATTCCAGGTCAACTGAGACAGAACGATGCCCAAAATGTGTTACGAAAATTGTGTTGGAAAATTCAAAATGGCTGCCAGTTGGGAGCCTATAACCCCATTAATTATAACCTTTTGTCCGGAAAATTACGATCCCCAAAATTTTTCACGACCAAAAAAACTGTTTCAGGGCTCAAAATGTCCTTAACCCATTAACGCCCAGAAACAGAGATTTTGTAACGTCTTTTCGAGCCTTATTCTTTTAACAATGCGAAAGGAATAATCAAACGGAAATGATGCTTCTTTATGTTTTTGACTATGCTCTTTCAGAATCTGGCATTACATTTTCATTTTTTTTTACAAGAAAAATAAATATGGCGGCTTTTAGATGAACAAACACGGAAAAATAAAAACTGTTTTTTTTTTATGAATTTTTTTCAGATTGAAGCAGAGATATAGTCCCGTCGTTTTTTCACTAATCGGTGAATAAAATAGTAGTTTATCGGAATATTTTTGAAAATGGTTAGAAATATTATTTTCATTATCAAAATGGCGATTAACGTCTTCCTGGAGAGTGACCAAATTTCTGAAATGGTAATATGACAAATAGGCTGATGGATTTATATGAAACTTCGTTTCCTAAGGGTTTCAAGGGCGACGAATACAAATGTAATGTCAGATTTTCAAAAATTCAAAATGGCGGATCCAATATGGCTGACATATTTTTGAAAAGACATTGAATTTGCATGAAATTTGTTACTCGGGGGTTTTTGGGGTCGCCGAATATAAATCTGATGTCAGATTTTTAAAAATTCAAAATGGCGGATCCAATATGGCTGTCATATTTTTGAAAAGACATTGAATTTGCATGAAATTTGGTACTCGGGGGTTTTTGGGGTCGCCGAATATAAATCTGATGTCAGATTTTCAAAAATTAAATATGGCGGATCCAATATGGCCGACATATTTTTGAAAAGACATTGAATTTGCATGAAATTTGTTACTCGGAGGTTTTTGGAGTCGCTAAATACAAATCTGATGTCAGAATTACAAAATTTCAAATGGTGAATTCAATATGGCGGACATTTTTTCCCAAATAAGTGAAAATTGAAATGTATTTTCAGAATTTCTAATTGCGGATACAATATGGCGGACATATTTTTCAAAAATGAGTTTGGCTAGCTTGAAACTTGTTATTCGAGGGCACTTCTAGTTGATGAATACGAATTTGGCATTAGCTTTGCACAATGTAAAAGAATTCTACGACAATCTATAGTAGTTTTCGATACAAGTGGGAAAAAGTTTTTCCTTGCGAATGCGAGCGTCATTCAACAAGAGAAAATCCAAACAGATTAATGGTTGACATACGAATTTCTATCAAAAGAAGTTGTAAATGCTGCTATGATACTGAAGCGTGATTATTTTGAAAAACAAAATCTAAAATAAAATATGCTAAGCCCCAATTGATGAAAATTGTACCAAATTCTTATAAATATGTTTCGGAGAAATATTTACAAATTTCGTTATTTTCAAATAGACCCGTAGTAGACCGTCCTAAAATAGTTTATTCGTGGAAAACCAAACAAATTTATTTCACAATTTCAGGCATTTCATACTTCTGATGGACTTTTTGCTGGATTTGTAAGGTGGTAAAAATTTAAATATTGGTGACAAAGTAGGGAAATGTGCATTAGGAACGAGAGTAGACTTGAAGTAACTAATCAATTTTTCAAAACCACGGGCTCTCGAAAAAAACCATGATAATAATAACATTATGTTGTATGAATAATCTTTTCGCTAGTTTTGAACCGACGACAAAATCATATTCAGCTATCCGAAAACTCCCTAAGTAATAAATTTCATGCAAAATCAAACTCTTTTGAAAAATATGTGAGCCATATTAGATCGGCCATTTTGAATTTTGTGAATCTGACATTAGATTTAAATTCGGCGACCCCAAAAACCCCCGAGTAACAAATTTCATGCAAATTCAATGTCTTTTCAAAAATGTCAGCCATATTGGATCCGCCATTTTGAATTTTGAAAATGTGACATCAGATTTATATTCGGCGACCCCAAAAACCCCCGAGTAACAAATTTCATGCAAATTCAAAGTCTTTTCAAAAATATGTCAGCCATATTGGATCCGCCATTTTGAATTTTTGAAAATCTGACATCACATTTGTATTCGGCGCCCTCGAAAACCTTAGGAAACGAAGTTTCATATAAATCCATCAGCCTATTTGTCATATTACCAATTCAGAAATTTGTTCACTCTCCCGGTAGACGTTAATCGCCATTTTGATAATGAAAATAATATTTCTAACCATTTTCAAAAATATTCCGATAAACTACAACTATTTTATTCACCGATTAGTGAAAAAACGACGGGATTATATCTCTGCTTCAATCTGAAAAAAATTCATAAAAAAAAACAGTTTTCATTTTTCCGTATTTTTTCATCTAAAAGCCGCCATATTTATTTTTCTTGTAAAAAAAATGAAAATGTAATGCCAGATTCCGAAAGAGCATAGTCAAAAACATAAAGAAGCATCATTTCCGTTTGATTATTCCTTTCGCATTATTAAAAGAATAAAGGTCGAAAAGACGTTACAAAATCTCTGTTTCTGGGCGTTAATGGGTTAATCGCATGTACTTTCGAATCTCATATGGCGTTTTCGGAAAATTCAAAATGGCGGCCAGGAGGGAGCCTATAACCCCATTAATTATCACCTTTTGTGCGGTAATCTTTCAAAATATGCAATTTAATATAGATTTCGAATAGTCAGAAGTATGAGAAAGCGTTAGTTGTTATCTTGTAGTATTTTGTTTGCATGTTTTTTGCATAATTTAATGAGTACCTATTAAATAAATAGAGCATCAAAGAAAAATTACAGAGAAACACATTAAATATTAAAAGAACACTTACAAAACGAAATAGTAGGACCGAGGCCGAAACGCCCGTATTTTTATAGCTTCGTGCTTCAATACATCGACGACAGGCGCACAGCGTTCGTCAAAGCCATTGGGAGCTATCTCGCACGGCAAGTGTGATTCATCGCATATATAATGCGGGGCACGGACTCGCTGTAAGATCATATAAACTGATATTTTGATTAATAGTGTAGAAACGCATGCGTGCATTTAGTTTTAGGTTTGCTGTAATAAATAATTACATGGTTGCATCTGATGTAAGTTTAAGGGTTGAAAATAATCTCTTGAGAAAGTATCGAAAAGCTTTAGAGAACTATTGATGATCATTACAAAATTAAATCAAATCTTGTGACAAATTATTACAAAACTATTAAAATTATTTGCTTGTTGTCGGTACCAATCATGTCAGGTATTAGGAAAAGGTCGAATCGTATTGATAGATGTTGCAATCCTTTAAACATTGAAGGGCATGTGGATACAGGACTAAGAAAAATTTCCAAAGCGTTTTACAGTAGTCATACACATTTATCTATAGATGCTTCAATTTGTGACAAATGTCGAAAAATGTGTACCGACAGTAATGTGGAAAAATCGATGGACACAAGTAATGAAATGTACGAAGAGAAGCTGGAAGAGTTTATGAATGAACTAAAAGAAAAATTTTCTTCTTTACCTGCTAATGATCCACTTCGATTATCCATACTTACTGCAGTTCCTGATTCGTGGTCCCTACGTGAAATTGTTGACGAATTTGGTACGTCAATACGTCAATCTCAAAAAAGTAGAGAGTTAAAGAACTTGCGTGGAGTATTAGCAACACCCATTGCTAAACATGGTGAGGTCATACCACAAGAAACAGTTCAGAAAGTCCGACAGTTTTATGAAAGTGACAATAACAGTCGGATCATGTCGAATAAGAAAGATGTTGTCACGGTAAAGGTTACTGGAAAAACTGAAAAACTGCAGAAACGACTGTTACTTAGCGATGTTAAAAGTTTACATGTGGATTTTAAAAAGCTCCATCCAGCACATCCAATTGGCTTGAGCAAATTCGCAGAACTTCGTCCACGAAATTGCATTGGAGCTGGTGCAAGCGGTACCCACAGCGTCTGTGTTTGTGTCGTTCATCAGAACTTTAAAGCCATGCTCGATGCTGTGGGTTTTTCAAGACTCGGTGACGGCCATGATGGAGCAATAAAACACTACACCGACTGTTTTTCGTACATACTCTGTGCGAATGCAAAGTCGAATTGTTATTTTGGAGAGTGTAACTTGTGCCCAGGGCTTGAATATTTCCAAGGTTATATTACCAGTATTTTAGAAAGAAGTCTAATCGATGAAATCATATTTAGCAAATGGGAGTCCACTGATAGGTGCACATTAAACAAAATTTGTCTTTGTGTCGATGACTTCGTAACGGAACTATGTACTGGCTTAATAAATTTGCTCCCTCATAATTTTACAGCGAAAAAAAGGGCCCAAAGGGAATGATGCGTAACACAATGCGGCTATGCAAAAAGCTGCATCCTAGCCTATCTTCACAAATGGCCTACTCTCAACTCCACGTGTGCTTATTAAAGCCGGTGGGCCCTGGACTCTTAGCAACCTTGCCAGAGATTGGGTAACCAACCCCAGTGGATGGCGAGGTAAGAGACAAACGAGAGAGGCATAACAAGGGGGGGGGGGTAGGGCCAACCACCCTACTCCCTGTATATGCGGTTACTATAAATAGAACGCGCAGGGCTCCTGACCATCGGGCTGCTTCGGATGCAGCCCAGTCCCGAGGTGGAGGAGCCGAAACAGGTGTCCCGGGACGACGACCAGCTGATGTCCACGGATGATTTCAGTGGACGGAGGATCTCAGGCAAGATCTAATGCGCTGCTACGAGGAGAGCTGTCCGCAACAGAGAGGCTACATGGCGCGAATGCACAGTCGGTTTGCAGTAATGCATCCCGAACTGGCATATCGCTTTTCTCAACAACAACTGAGAGATTATGTGGCCTATCTGAGGCGGATAGGTTTCGTTGTTCCAAGCTGTCAACCGGTACCGGATGTGCGGGCAATAACAACTGAGCCCGTACGCGGTGCTGAGAGAGACGCTCCACATTATGAAAGCACGACACTCGTGTTTAGGCAAAATTTGACAAGAAAAGTTTTGCCTAAACAACGAGAATTAGACAGAGCAAATAGCCGACCTGTGGCAAGTCAATTGTGCCGTTTACGAGGCTGCAAGTGATCTGGTGACTCAGCGAAATCAGACACAGATATCGGGGAGTCGGCAGATTACAAAACGCATGTCTCAATTGAACGGTAAGATTCGACTGACACGGAAACTCACTTCCCGAATTCAGTGTGTGATCGACTATTTAACGTCTGGCCGTTCATTTACGGCTAAAGTCAAGAAGTTCGCACAACAACTGCGGACGTACTATCACACACTGAACAAGCTGAAGTTGCTCAACATCAAGCAACGTTTAGCGGATAAAATTCGGGTTTTGGTCGATGCCAAAAAGAGGCTGCAAAGACGGGAAAAAGGAATTCGACAAAACGCAATATTTTGGACGAATCCTTCCAACCTCTTCAAATATCGTATCGGAGCCTCAAGCGAGTTTCCGTCGATGGCCGCAGTTGAGGAATTCTGGGGGAGCATCTACGAGAAAACATCTAGGCTTAATGCAAACACTCTAGGTATTGAAATCTTCACCGAGTTGTGCGACGAAGTCACACAACAAAGTGAAGATTGCCCACCCGTCAGTGCATTAGAGGTGAAAAATGCCATCACAGGAGCGAGGAATTTCTCCTCGCCGGGCTGGGATGGAATTAACAACTATTGGTGGAAGAAGTTCACTTCTGTCCATCAACACCTAGCCCGGATATTCACCTCTTATATAAATGGAGACCAACCCATTCCGCACTGGCTGGTGGAGGGCCGAACGACACTGATCCCAGAATCGGGAGACTTGTCCGATCCGAAAAACCATAGACCGATCACGTGTCTCAATACGTTATACAAATTGTTCACTAACATCTTGAACGAGCGTATTGAGAAATCCATGAAACCGGTGTGGTAACGGATAGTAGAACAACGAGTCTGCAAAATGGGTGTATCCAGCTGCAAGGACAACTTGCTTATCGACAGGTGTGTTTGTCAGGACGCAGTCCAGTACAAGCGTAACCTGTCGATAGCCTGGCTGTATTACATGAAGGCGTATGACTCAACATCGCACGAGCTTTTAAGCTTGTTGCTCAGACGCCTGCATGTCCACCCAAACATAGTGAGAAGTGTAGAAGACCTGATGCCTCTTTGGAAAACACGCTGTCATGACATCGGGCAAACGTCGAACCGTGTCTAGACTGGTTCAATTCCAAAGAGGTGTCTATCAGGGAGATTCTCTGAGTCCTCTGCTCTTCTGCATCTCACTATTGCCTCTATCCGTTGCTCTCCGGAAATCTCAAGGGTACATGTGTGGACCGCCTGGTGAACGTGTACATAAGATCACCCATCTTTTCTATATGGACGATCTTAAATTATACGCATCAGGCGAGGATCAATTGCATCGATTTCTGAACATCGCCCTCACATACTCGAGAGATATCGGCATGGAATTCGGATTGGGCAAGTGTGCAGTCGTTCATTTGCACAGAGGAAGGTCATGCTCCAATAAGAACGTCATGGAGCTCGTCAACGGAAATGTCATCCGCCACCTTAGCGCCGAAGAAGCCTACACATACCTGGGCGTACCTCAAAGGCATGTCCAGGATGTGCAGGCTGCTAAAACCACCATCATTAAGAAATACCGGCTCATTCTCCGTCAGATCTGGTCATCACAATTGACCGGGAGAAATAAGGTGGGAGCCACGAACATGTTGGCCATATCATCAGTGCTCTATTCATTTGGAGCACTGAAGTGGAACATTGACGAGCTAAGGGGTCTTGGCCGAAGTGCAGGGAATATGATTTGTATGCAAACCAGTTTGCATCCAAGATCTTCCGTGGAACGACTGTATTTGCCCCGAAATATGGGAGGTCGTGGCCTTTTAAGCCTGGAGTGTATGCATGACCGATTGGTCCTCGAGACAGCTTGCGACGTGATTAATCGAACGGAGGATACCTTGATGATGCTAGTTCATCAGCATGAAATTCAGGGGAAGGGGGCGTTTGTGTACAACGCGGCGGAACGAGCAGCGCGAAACCTGGGTCTGGTTTTCAACCTGAGACGGAGTGGTGCACAGGAAGCTGAATCAGTCATCAATCTGTGCCCAGTGCGTCTCAGGACTAACATACGGAAGGAACAACTCCGTATGTTGGAGAAAAGGCATATCGACAAGCCATTTCATGTAAAATTCTTTCGAAATGTTCAAGAACTTGGCTTGTCGGCAGAGATGACCTTCTTGTTCTTAAGAAGCGGGCTTGAAATCCGAGACCGAGGGTTTTATCTTTGCATGCCAGGATGAGGTTATCAACACCTTAGCGTATCGCCAGACCGTCTTACACCAGGCGGTACAGAGTACGCTTTGTAGATCGTGTATATGTCATGCTGAGACACTAATGCATCTTTTGGCAGCATGTCCAAGATATGCAGTTTTAGCATACATCAAACGTCACAATGCGGCTCTACGAGTGCTGTATCACCATCTTCACAGCACTTATTGTATTGATGCAACCACAGTTTTGCCGTACGTCCCCACTGGTATTGAATCCGTAGTCGGGAATGAGTCGTGCCGAATATACTGGAATTACTCATTCCCGACGAGCAGGCAAATATCAGCCAATAAAAAAAAATTTCTAAAAAAAATTTACAATTTCTCGAAGGGCGAGACACAGCATTCAATTTGCTGCTTTACAGACTGACCCATACTCACAACATAAATTAAAATAAACAAGCAAAAAATAAAAACTAGTATATACTAGATATAATAATAAGCGTACCACACAATATACTACACAATTCATGTCAAAATGTCGGTAACAGATATAATACATATGTTCGGTAATCAAAATAAATTTTGCTAAATTTAAATTGGTTGTTTACAAAGTACGATTTAACATGAGCTAAAAAGATTTTTGCACGAGGAATTGAATTAAAAATCCGGGCAGCACGAAATAAAAAGGCACCTGTCACCACAAGACAAGGTCCATAAACAGAGAGACAATAAATAAGATGTGAAAGCACAAGTTCTTCACAAAGTTTAAGTTTTAATTGAGCTGGAAGAACTCGTCTCCATGGGAACAGCCGAAGCATAGATGAAAAAGCAACTGCGCATTTTCTGATGAAGTGACCAGAAAAAGCGGAGTAACAACCAACAAGCAAACCCAGATCTCTCTCCTCAGACACCACCAGAATTCCGCTACCATTTACATTTAACGAATATAAGTTAAAATCTATGTTATTACGTAGCTTTGTATTACCAATAACAAGCGCTTTTGATTTGTGCCGATTAAGAATCAGTCCATTATCAGA
This sequence comes from Trichopria drosophilae, assembly GCA_030407085.1. Taxonomy (NCBI): domain Eukaryota; kingdom Metazoa; phylum Arthropoda; class Insecta; order Hymenoptera; family Diapriidae; genus Trichopria; species Trichopria drosophilae. The sequence continues at coordinate 64,576,731 of CM059585.1, read as the reverse complement.
CGCCTAATGTGCAATGACATTAAGGTCATCATTAACGGCAGTAAAGGCTTCAGCGACATGATTTGGTACAAATGGCAGTAACATCTGCGTATTATCTGCATATGTTTTAAGAGGTGATTTCAAAAAGTGTTCATGAAGCTTGTTTGGGTAAGACAGGTGAAAAGGGATGTTGGAGGAAATAGAACTATTAACTCCCAAAAATTTTACAGCCTTCCAAAATTTCCTTTAAGAAGAAGAAGGTAGCGTACGGAAAAATGCATTTCGATTCCTCCTATTCAAGACTGTTGTACAATTGCGTAAACTTTTGTGATACGAAATATCAGAAATAGATTCAGATTTTAACATACTATATAGATATATAACGTAATTGTTATTAAATATTGTTAAATAAAATAATTAAATCAAACTTGTACTTGTATAAAAATTGAAAAACGACACACTATATACGGAAATAAATAAATCAAAACTGCTAATTTTATCCGATATTTCATTTGTTACATTCCCGCCCTCTAATCTTGCTTCTGGTGTTCGGCGAGACTTGTTATATTCCTCATGTGTTTATATTTATATATTAAGATCACTTGAACATGCTCAAATGTATAAAGCTTTAAAGTATAAAGTCCTCAGTCAATACTATTATAAAGGCGCTTTATTTAGCATATGAATGCCGTAATTATTTTCAATTATTTATTTATAATTATAATTAATATTTAATTCTGTTGATTTTATCAAAAAAATTGCATTTGGTAATATCGGGGGGCCAACTTCACAAATTACAAAATTTAAAGACCCGTAACTCTCCCATTTGTCATCAGATCAAAAACTTTCATAAGGCAAAGTTGTAGAACTCTTTGGGGGGCAAAAGGAACTCCAGAGAAAAATTTTTTTAATTTTTGAAATTTTTGGATTTTTTGAAAAAACAGACTACCTGTAATTCTCCCGTTTGTCTGCCTGCAATTCATTATGAAAGTTTTTGATCCGATGACAAATGAGCGAATTACAGGTAGTCTGATTTTTCCAAAGATCAAAAAATTTCAAAAAATGATTTTTTCTCTGGAGTTCCTTTTGCCCCCCAAAGAGTTCTACAACTTTTCATTATGACAGTTTTTGATCCGATAACAAATGGGAGAATTACAGGTAGTCTGTTTTTTCCAAAAATCAAAAAATTTCAAAATTTTCAAAAATCAAATTTTTCTCTGGAGTTCCTTTTGCCCACCCCAAAGAGTTCTACAACTTTTCATTATGAAAGTTTTTGATCCGATGACAAATGGGCGAATTACAGGTAGTCAGTTTTTTCTAAAAATCAAAAAAATTTCATAAATTAAAAAAATCGATTTTTTCTCTGGAGTTCCTGTTGCCTCCCAAAGAGTTCTACAACTTTGCCTTATGAAAGTTTTTGATTCGATGACAAATGGGCGAATTACAGGTAGTCTGATTTTTCCAAAAATCCAAAAATTTCAAAAAACTGATTTTTTCTCTGGACTTCCTTTTGACCCCCAAAGGGTTCTAGAACTTTTCATTATGAAAGTTTTTGATCTGATGAAAATGGGAGAACTACAGGTAGTCTGTTTTTTCCAAAAATCCAAAAATTTCAAAAATTTCAAAAAATAAAATTTTTTCTCTGGAGTTCCTTTTGCCCCCCAAAGGATTCTACAACTTTTCATAATGAAAGTTTTTGATCTGATGACAAATGGGAGAATTACAGGCAGTCTGCTTTTTCCAAAAATCAAAAAAATTTCATAAATTTAAAAAAATCGATTTTTTCTCTGGAGTTCCTTTTGCCTCCCAAAGAGTTCTACAACTTTGCCTTATGAAAGTTTTTGATTCGATGACAAATGGGAGAATTACAGGTAGTCTTATTTTTCAAAAAATCCAAAAATTTCAAAAAAAATGAATTTTTACTTTGAGGTCCTTTTGCCCCCCCCCCCCCCCGAAGAGTTCTACAACTTTTCATTATGACAGTTTTTGATCCGATGACAAATGGGAGAATTACAGGTAGTCTGTTTTTTCCAAAAATCAAAAAATTTCAAAATTTTCAAAAATCAAATTTTTCTCTGGAGTTCCTTTTGCCTCCCAAAGAGTTCTACAACTTTGCCTTATGAAAGTTTTTGATCCGATGAAAACTGGCTGATTTACAGGCAATCTGTTTTTTCCAAAAATCCAAAAATTTCAAAAAATAAAATTTTTTCTCTGGAGTTCCTTTTGCCCCCCAAAGGATTCTACAACTTTTCATTATGAAAGTTTTTGATCTGATGACAAATGGGAGAATTACAGGCAGTCTGCTTTTTCCAAAAATCAAAAAAATTTCATAAATTAAAAAAAATCGATTTTTTCTCTGGAGTTCCTTTTGCCTCCCAAAGAGTTCTACAACTTTGCCTTATGAAAGTTTTTGATTCGATGACAAATGGGCGAATTACAGGTAGTCTGATTTTTCAAAAAATCAGACGCCTCACATGACGTAAAAATTGATCTGGCAATTGAGCGTTTGAGTGATAATTTTAAAAAACGGAAGAATTGTCAAAAGAAAATTTCTCGTATTGATATAAATGTTGGTGATTTGGTGTTAGTTAATGAACCTAAACAATCCAGTGCTGCCGATAAGGTAATAGCTAAATTTTTTCATATTTATGTAGGGCCGTATCACGTATCTCGTTCTTTTGACAACAACTCGTTTGAGTTGATGGATCGTGAAACTAAAAAGGTGAAAGGTATCTATAATAGAACGATGTTACGGAAATATTATGATCGAACCTGATATACGAATAATGACGAGGGTCGCGTATAAACTGTTTCGATCATCATATTGTGATTGCCGATTCTGAATTCACTCCTGAACAAATGCGGGTGGGTTCCCATTTGTGGACCCAAAAATTGTTTATATTGTTGATCTCATGTTGTTGTTCTGGATTTCGCGAATCTCATCAATGATGTATACTCGAAATAGGGGGGAGAAGTGATAGATAAAATGTGTGTTGTCGGTAATTTAGCGACATTAGAATTATGTATAGTCGGTAAGGTAGCGAAATACGTACCGATACAGAGAGAGAGAGAGAGAGAGAGAGAGAGTAGGTAGGCGAAGAGCTGAGAGAGGGAGCGTAGGTCATTTCCTAGATGGGTATAGGTAGGATTAGGTAGGATGACCCACCAATCACGCGCGAATAAAGAAGAAGGAATTTGACGCTACAGAAGTTAGATTCGTTCGAGCACTTGACGCGTCGGCACCCATTTTTCGAACACGCATACCAAAAGAGTCAGTACGGTTCGCCGCGGATAATCCTGGTGAGATACGTGTGTTCAACGGTGAGAAATCCATCATTCTTCAAGAAAAACCACGTTCTCTACCGCATGGTGAACCATTCTCCGTTTCGACGTGATCTGGGTTACCGACGTCGAGTGAGGACAATTAAAAAGGAATATTCGTCCAATGGGATTGTGTAACGAAGAGCTTGATTTTTATTCAAATTCGTGATGACTCTCAAGACTTGGGCGTACAATCCGTCGCCTGCAAATTTATGACGCCACTCTTGTACACGTCACCATCTTGGGTCGGATCTTTTTGACACACGAAACCCATTTTCTAAATGCAACCATTATCAAAGGCATCTACGAGGAAATGGAGCAGGGATTTGAAGAGAAGAAGCGAAGTTCATCGACATCACCAGGCCAGGTTTCTTAATAATTCGATTAATTAAAGTGTTATGTATTCTCTCTCTCTCATGCTTTTAATTAAAATAAGTTGAAATTTCATAGTTGTATACGTATAAGGGATGCGAATGTGTATATGAATCTGATTTAATAAATCTAATTAATCTAAAATTTGGATAAGAAAAAAAATTTATTACAATTGGCGCGCAACGTGAGGGCATGACAAAAAAGTGCTCAAAATTTTTATATATTTTTCAATAAATAGTGTATAAAATCTAATGTATGAAAAATTAATATCTTTATTTGCAATGAAATTGATGTGTAAAATTATATATCTTTTAATGCTACGTTATTGATCTGGAAAACATGTCAATTGATTGTGTTGTCATAAAAAAGAATCAGAATTAAAACATAATATATTTGTAAAGTTCGTTAATTCAAAAATAATTTCGGATTTGTAAGTTCAAATTTGAACAATACTTTTGTTTTCATTACGTTGAATTTGATTTATGATGCCTATAGAACGGTCACCTAGTAATACCAGATCCGGGAAAACATATACAAAAACAATAGGTAATGTGGAATTCAACGATAATACTCCGTTGTTGACTGTACAGTCTGAGAATAATGTTTTGAATAATTTAACTGAACAGGCTGATGTGACACAAACATTAAATTCAAATGATAATCAAAATGAAAATTTACAAAACCAAAATAGTAATCAAATAAATGATACTTGAAGGGAAATTATGAGAGAATTAGTAAATTTGCGAAAAGAAAATGCAGAAACTAAAAAACAAGTTAATGAATTTGTGTTGAGTCATACTGGTCAGTTACACAATAGTATTGTAAATAATAAAGATTCGATGAGAAATTTGGAACAACAAAATGAGCAAATAACAGTTAATAGATCAAGTGAACAAAATCCAGTAATCAATGCTTCGGGTATCGATAGTCAAACTATTTTTAATGGATTGATTCGTAATTTTCAAACAGTAAATTTAGAGACAGTTATGCCGAAGTTTAATGCACATCCTGATGAGAATCCTAAGGAGTTTTTAAACAAATTTAGTCGTTATTGTGATATAAAAAAAATCAGTAATGAAATGAAGTTAATTTGTATTGAAAATTCTTTGGGAGAACAAGCACGGGATTGGTTTGAGTCTCGAATTTTCACATCATTCGATCAGTTTCGTGTAATGTTTATACAAAAATTTTACTCTGAATCAGTTCAAACTCGAATTTTGATGGCGTGGCTTTCGCGTAAATATGATTATAGAAAAGATGTATTCTTGCAAACGTATTTTTACGAACAGATAAAAAGAGCGAGATACGTTGAACATTCTTTTAATAACCATTCCTTGAATTATCAAATAATACAACAGCTTCCATTGCGTATCCGTGAAGCCTTAACATTGGTTGATTATTCAGATGAAAATGCTGTAACTCAAGCGCTGTGTCAACATGACCTATTGAATAAAGAAAGGTCAGACCATAGCAAAGCAAGTAATGGTTATCAGCATAACGTGCAAAAGGCTCAAGTTCGAAATACTTATGCTAAAAAACCTGGTAATCGTTCGGTGAAATGTCAACATATGTTTTGCGCTCATACCCAATCACCAACTTTATCAAATAATAGTCAGTCAATTGCTCCGCAAAGTATGTGTGTAAATAACCCTAATGTAATAATTCCTAATGACACGGTATGTGATGTTCGAGTTCCTCCACCAAATATGATAACAAATCAATCAATGAGTCCTTTAAACTCAAATGCAACACTTTGAGAGGTGGGCCCTCGAGGTGTTTCCCATATGATTTCGCTGACGATCTTCAGGGTGAATTTAAGGTCATGTCGCGAAATCAGTCGAATATTAAAAAAATACCAAGTTGCCCGCGATTAATAGTTTCTGTTGAGAAGGTACCAGTTCCGGCACTAATAGATACAGGAAGCCAGGTTACGTGCATTTCAAAGAAATTTTTTGATTATTTAACGAAATATTATAAAATACTGGTGCTTCCCGTTTCCAATTTAGTGATTTTAACCGCAATTGGGAAGAAACCGACTACAGTTAAAAAACAGATTTTCGTCGATTTAACAATAGGTACGCTAAAAATACAAACGCATTTTTTGGTAATAGATCATTTAACGTCACCTATGATAATTGGAAACGATTTTTTACTCAAGAATGAAGTCGTAATGAATTATAAAAAACGTGAACTGAGTTTGGGTGATTTTTCTGTTCCCTCGAACTTAATCTCATATGATTGCATATCGCCCGAGAAGGTCGTGTCGACTGCTAAAGATGACATAATTTATGTACAAGTTGTTCATTGTAACAATTTAATGACCGAATGTAGTGAAGGCCAAATGTCAACTAATGAGTTGAGAAACAACAAAAATTTGCATAATAAGTTTACTGATAATGTTTTTAGAAAAAATAATAATCTTGTCGATTGTCATGAAATGATAGTGACGAACGAAATAAATTTAATTGAACGTAATAAAATGGACAATCGTCATGAAATGATAGTGACCGATTCCAGTGATCATTGTATATCTGAGAATAGCAATCAAAATAGTAATAGTATTTTAGTCGTTCCTCATGAAATGATAGTGACGATCTACAATGATTGTTTATCCTCAAATAATATTGTTGATGATTTTTGTGCACTAAATAATAATAAAAATCATGTTAAAAATAATCCTGTCCGTTGTTGTGAAATGATAGTGACGACCGACAGAGGTGATAGTTATTTAAACGATGTTGACAATCATGATACTAATCAAAATCGGCCTGATAATAATAAAGTATATGATTTATCTAATTTATTTATCGTCCATGAAACGGATATTCGTAATAAATATGATCATTGTAGCAAGAAAGTAAAATTTAAAGAGAATGATCATTTGTGTCTTATGAGAGAATTAAAGGATCACCTCATAGACGACATCTTTGACATGAATAGTTTGTTTTGTAATAAACCATCGACAGATGCCTTGATTAATGAAAGCAATTCTGATGAAAACGAAGTCGATGTTCTAATTTTGAATGATGACCATATAGTGGACGATGATTTGCAAGGCAACCTATGTCATTTGTATCAGGAAAATAATCAATGTTCTTTCTCGAGCGTTGTGCAATCTCTGGCGGATTCCCTTATGACTCTGAATTCGGAGGAGCGTTCAACTTTCACTCAGATGATGTTGAAATTTGAGAGGTTGTTCTCTGTCAAATTGGGGCCAGCTGGTACATATCAACATAAGATACGTTTGAAAAGTAATAATGCATTCGTGAGAAAATCTTATCCGATTCCATCTGCTCTTAGAGAAGCCGTAAACAAGGAAGTTTGTCATATGCTTGAGTTAGGTATAATCGAAAGATCAGAGAGTGGTTGGTGTAATCCTTTACGGATCGTAAAAAAAAAAGACAATGCAATTCGAATTTGTTTAGACGCTCGATTCCTGAATGAACAGATTCAATCGGATAATGAATCCCCACCTTTAATCAACGAAGTGATACAGAATTTTAGTGGTTCACAGTATTTGTCAACAACTGACTTGGCTTACGGCTACTGGCAAATCGACCTGCACCCTGATGCTAGACCCTATACCGCTTTTTTGGTAGGAACCGAATTATATCAATTTCGGAGGATCCCTTTCGGGTTAAAAACCGCCGGAGCGGGATTTATTCGCGCATTATCGTTATCGCTTGGACAAAAATATAATGCCTTTTTATCCATTTATATCGATGATCTGTTATTTGCATCACGAGATTTTAAAAAGCACATCGAACATTTGGATGAAGTTTTTACCGTGTTACAAAATCAAAATTATACGCTGCGATTAGAGAAATCGGTGTTTTTCGCAAAAAGTGTGCGGTTTTTGGGATTCGAATTATCGACCAATGGTGTCCGTCCTGATCCTGATCGATTGAATATTATTCGGGAATTCGTTGAACCAAAAGATTTGAGGCAGCTACAGCGCTTTCTCGGAATCTGTACCTACTATAGACAGTTCAGTATTAAACATGCGTCCTTAGTTGAACCCTTTCGAGATCTCCTTGGATCAAAGAAACGCTGGGAGTGGACGCCGAGACATTCACAGGCCTTTCTTGATCTTAAGGAGAATTTCGCGAATTCAATTATGTTGACGCGTATTAATGAGAACTTACCGTTTGTCTTGCAAACAGATGGATCGGATTCCGGGATAAGCGGTGTGCTGTATCAGATCGATGAGGATGGGATACATCATGTAGTATCACTTGTCAGTCGATGCTTAACTTCTGCGGAGTCGAATTACACGACGACCGAGAAGGAACTATTGGCCATAGTGTACTCAGTTCTGAAGCTACGCACTTATTTGATTGGTAGAGATTTTACCGTATTAACAGATCATAAGGCGTTAACCTTCCTAACTAGTGCACCGTTCCAGAGTCCTCGATTGGTTAGGTGGAATTTGATTCTGCAGCAGTTTTCATTCGTTGTCGAATACTGTGAGGGTAAAAAGAATTTGGTTGCTGACTTTTTAGCCGAAACCCCGATGGAAAATTCGCAGAAGAAACTAATAAAGGTTTTATTATACCAACTCTAAATGTCTCTCTTGTAGCTCACTTAAATTCGATTGTAAGTTCATTGAGCTTTGATTTGTTCGGTTGTAATCCAGAACTACGAGCGAATTTGCGTCGGATGCATAAATTTCAAATGGAAGATCCCGAAATTGATCAAATTCGTGAAAAGTGCGGTGCTGGCGAAGTCGGATGTTTCAAAATGTATAATGATGTGTTGTTTCGATGCGATTCAAAATTAAATATCTGGCAGGTTGTTTTGCCTTGTCGATTTGTTCAGGACGTATGTAAAACAGTCCATTATGCTTTGGGTCACCCGGGGTATTACAAAACGTTTGAATATTTAAGGAAATATTTTTATTGGAAAGGAATGCAGCGAACCCTCAAATACTTTGTCCTTACGTGTGATATGTGTCAACGTATCAAAAAACTAAATCAGAACATGACGGGATCATATCACATGGTTAGTGCTAGGAAACCTAATGAATTAATTGCAGTGGATTACTATGGACTGTTGCCTATGTCAGTGGGAGGGGTACAATACATCTTTGTAGTATTGGATGTATTTTCTAAGTACGTCAGGTTGTATTCTCTAAAAAAAGCAACCGCTGCTGCTACCCTGAATCGTATGGTACGGGATTACTTTCCTACATGTGGTAAATTTCGCTCGGTGTTGTCTGATCACGGGACACAGTTCATTTCGAAGAAGTGGAAGAAGGTGTTATTGGATGAAAACGTTAAGATCATTTATTGCTCCGTGAGACACCCACAGAGCAACCCGAGTGAGAGAATCATGAAAGAGTTGGGAAGGTTCTTCCGTCTGTACGTTTCAGATCAGCATACGTCTTGGGCTCGTCACCTAAAGAAGATAGAAGAACTCTTAAATATTACTATTCATAGAAGTACTGGTTTTACTCCTTATGAGCTCCATTTTGGAAAAAGTCCTAAGGATAATGTCCAATCTTTGATCACGTTTCCTGGTATCCCTGACGCCTCACATGACGTAAAAATTGATCTGGCAATTGAGCGTTTGAGTGATAATTTTAAAAAACGGAAGAATTGTCAAAAGAAAATTTCTCGTATTGATATAAATGTTGGTGATTTGGTGTTAGTTAATGAACCTAAACAATCCAGTGCTGCCGATAAGGTAATAGCTAAATTTTTTCATATTTATGTAGGGCCGTATCACGTATCTCGTTCTTTTGACAACAACTCGTTTGAGTTGATGGATCGTGAAACTAAAAAGGTGAAAGGTATCTATAATAGAACGATGTTACGGAAATATTATGATCGAACCTGATATACGAATAATGACGAGGGTCGCGTATAAACTGTTTCGATCATCATATTGTGATTGCCGATTCTGAATTCACTCCTGAACTAATGCGGGTGGGTTCCCATTTGTGGACCCAAAAATTGTTTATATTGTTGATCTCATGTTGTTGTTCTGGATTTCGCGAATCTCATCAATGATGTATACTCGAAATAGGGGGGAGATGTGATAGATAAAATGTGTGTTGTCGGTAATTTAGCGACATTAGAATTATGTATAGTCGGTAAGGTAGCGAAATACGTACCGATACAGAGAGAGAGAGAGAGAGAGAGAGAGTAGGTAGGCGAAGAGCTGAGAGAGGGAGCGTAGGTCATTTCCTAGATGGGTATAGGTAGGATTAGGTAGGATGACCCACCAATCACGCGCGAATAAAGAAGAAGGAATTTGACGCTACAGAAGTTAGATTCGTTCGAGCACTTGACGCGTCGGCACCCATTTTTCGAACACGCATACCAAAAGAGTCAGTACGGTTCGCCGCGGATAATCCTGGTGAGATACGTGTGTTCAACGGTGAGAAATCCATCATTCTTCAAGAAAAACCACGTTCTCTACCGCATGGTGAACCATTCTCCGTTTCGACGTGATCTGGGTTACCGACGTCGAGTGAGGACAATTAAAAAGGAATATTCGTCCAATGGGATTGTGTAACGAAGAGCTTGATTTTTATTCAAATTCGTGATGACTCTCAAGACTTGGGCGTACAATCCGTCGCCTGCAAATTTATGACGCCACTCTTGTACACGTCACCATCTTGGGTCGGATCTTTTTGACACACGAAACCCATTTTCTAAATGCAACCATTATCAAAGGCATCTACGAGGAAATGGAGCAGGGATTTGAAGAGAAGAAGCGAAGTTCATCGACATCACCAGGCCAGGTTTCTTAATAATTCGATTAATTAAAGTGTTATGTATTCTCTCTCTCTCATGCTTTTAATTAAAATAAGTTGAAATTTCATAGTTGTATACGTATAAGGGATGCGAATGTGTATATGAATCTGATTTAATAAATCTAATTAATCTAAAATTTGGATAAGAAAAAAAATTTATTACAAACTTTGCCTTATGAAAGTTTTTGATCCGATGAAAACTGGCTGATTTACAGGCAATCTGTTTTTTCCAAAAATCCAAAAATTTCAAAAATTTCAAAAAATAAAATTTTTTCTCTGGAGTTCCTTTTGCCCCCCAAAGGATTCTACAACTTTTCATTATGAAAGTTTTTGATCTGATGACAAATGGGAGAATTACAGGCAGTCTGCTTTTTCCAAAAATCAAAAAAATTTCATAAATTCAAAAAAAATCGATTTTTTCTCTGGAGTTCCTTTTGCCTCCCAAAGAGTTCTACAACTTTGCCTTATGAAAGTTTTTGATTCGATGACAAATGGGCGAATTACAGGTAGTCTGATTTTTCCAAAAATCCAAAAATTTCAAAAAAATGATTTTTTCTCTGGAGTTCCTTTTGCCCCCCAAAGAGTTCTACAACTTTTCATTATGAAAGTTTTTGATCCGATGACAAATGGGCGAATTACAGGTAGTCAGTTTTTTCTAAAAATCAAAAAAATTTCATAAATTAAAAAAATCGATTTTTTCTCTGGAGTTCCTGTTGCCTCCCAAAGAGTTCTTCAACTTTGCCTTATGAAAGTTTTTGATTCGATGACAAATGGGCGAATTACAGGTAGTCTGTTTTTTCCAAAAATACAAAAATTTCAAAAAAATGATTTTTTCTCTGGAGTTCCTTTTGCCCCCCAAAGAGTTCTACAACTTTTCATTATGAAAGTTTTTGATCCGATGACAAATGGGAGAATTACAGGTAGTCTGATTTTTCCAAAAATCCAAAAATTTCAAAAAAATTATTTTTTTCTCGGGAGTTCCATTTGCCCTCCAAAGAGTTCTACAACTTTGCCTTATGAAAGTTTTTGATCCGATGAAAACTGGCTGATTTACAGGCAATCTGTTTTTTCCAAAAATCCAAAAATTTCAAAAATTTCAAAAAATAAAATTTTTTCTCAGGAGTTCCTTTTGCCCCCCAAAGGGTTCTAGAACTTTTCATTAAGAAAGTTTTTGATCTGATGAAAATGGGAGAACTACAGGTAGTCTGTTTTTTCCAAAAATCCAAAAATTTCAAAAAACTGATTTTTTCTCTGGACTTCCTTTTGCCCCCCAAAGGGTTCTAGAACTTTTCATTATGAAAGTTTTTGATCTGATGAAAATGGCAGAACTACAGGTAGTCTGTTTTTTCCAAAAATCCAAAAATTTCAAGAATTTCAAAAAATAAAATTTTTTCTCTGGAGTTGCTTTTGCCCCCCAAAGGATTCTACAACTTTTCATTATGAAAGTTTTTGATTCGATGACAAATGGGAGAATTACAGGTAGTCTTATTTTTCAAAAAATCCAAAAATTTCAAAAAAAATGATTTTTTCTCTGGAGTTCCTTTTGCCCCCCGAAGAGTTCTACAACTTTGCCTTATGAAAGTTTTTGATCCGATGAAAACTGGCTGATTTACAGGCAATCGGTTTTTTCCAAAAATCCAAAAATTTCAAAAGTTTCAAAAAATAAAATTTTTTCTCTGGAGTTCCTTTAGCCACCCAAAGGATTCTACAACTTTTCATTATGACAGTTTTTGATCCGATGACAAATGGGAGAATTACAGGTAGTCTGTTTTTTCCAAAAATCCAAAAATTTCAAAAAAATGATTTTTTCTCTGGAGTTCCTTTTGCCCCCCAAAGAGTTCTACAACTTTTCATTATGAAAGTTTTTGATCCGATGACAAATGGGAGAATTACAGGTAGTCTTTTTTCAAATAATCAAAACATTTCAAAAAATCAAAAAATTTCAAAAATAAAAAAATCGATTTTTTTCTCGGGAGTTCCATTTGCCCCCCAAAGAGTTCTACAACTTTGCCTTATGAAAGTTTTTGATCCGATGAAAACTGGCTGATTTACTGGCAATCTGTTTTTTCCAAAAATCCAAAAATTTCAAAAATTTCAAAAATTTCAAAAAATAAAATTTTTTTTCTGGAGTTCCTTTTGCCCCCCAAAGGATTCTACAACTTTTCATTATGAAAGTTTTTGATCTGATGACAAATGGGAGAATTACAGGCAGTTTGCTTTTTCCAAAAATCAAAAAAATTTCATAAATTAAAAAAAATTGATTTTTTCTCTGGAGTTCCTTTTGCCTCCCAAAGAGTTCTACAACTTTTCATTATGACAGTTTTTGATCCGATGACAAATGGGAGAATTACAGGTAGTCTGTTTTTTCCAAAAATCCAAAAATTTCAAAAAAATGATTTTTTCTCTGGAGTTCCTTTTGCCCCCCAAAGAGTTCTACAACTTTTCATTATGAAAGTTTTTGATCCGATGACAAATGGGAGAATTACAGGTAGTCTTTTTTCAAATAATCAAAACATTTCAAAAAATCAAAAAATTTCAAAAATAAAAAAATCGATTTTTTTCTCGGGAGTTCCATTTGCCCCCCAAAGAGTTCTACAACTTTGCCTTATGAAAGTTTTTGATCCGATGAAAACTGGCTGATTTACAGGCAATCTGTTTTTTCCAAAAATTTCAAAAATTTCAAAAATTTCAAAAAATAAAATTTTTTCTCTGGAGTTCCTTTTGCCCCCCAAAGGATTCTACAACTTTTCATTATGAAAGTTTTTGATCTGATGACAAATGGGAGAATTACAGGCAGTTTGCTTTTTCCAAAAATCAAAAAAATTTCATAAATTAAAAAAAATTGATTTTTTCTCTGGAGTTCCTTTTGCCTCCCAAAGAGTTCTACAACTTTTCATTATGAAAGTTTTTGATTCGATGAAAAATGGGAGAATTACAGGTAGACTAATTTTTCCAAAAATCCAAAAATTTCAAAAAAATGATTTTTTTCTCGGGAGTTCCATTTGCCCCCCAAAGAGTTCTACAACTTTGCCTTATGAAAGTTTTTGATCCGATGAAAACTGGCTGATTTACAGGCAATCGGTTTTTTCCAAAAATCCAAAAATTTCAAAAATTTCAAAAAATAAAATTTTTTCTCTGGAGTTCCTTTAGCCACCCAAAGGATTCTACAACTTTTCATTATGACAGTTTTTGATCCGATGACAAATGGGAGAATTACAGGTAGTCTGTTTTTTCCAAAAATCCAAAAATTTCAAAAAATAAAATTTTTTCTCTGGAGTTCCTTTTGCCCCCCAAAGGATTCTACAACTTTTCATTATGAAAGTTTTTGATCTGATGACAAATGGGAGAATTACAGGCAGTTTGCTTTTTCCAAAAATCAAAAAAATTTCATAAATTAAAAAAAATTGATTTTTTCTCTGGAGTTCCTTTTGCCTCCCAAAGAGTTCTACAACTTTTCATTATGAAAGTTTTTGATTCGATGACAAATGGGAGAATTACAGGTAGACTAATTTTTCCAAAAATCCAAAAATTTCAAAAAAATGATTTTTTTCTCGGGAGTTCCATTTGCCCCCCAAAGAGTTCTACAACTTTGCCTTATGAAAGTTTTTGATCCGATGAAAACTGGCTGATTTACAGGCAATCGGTTTTTTCCAAAAATCCAAAAATTTCAAAAATTTCAAAAAATAAAATTTTTTCTCTGGAGTTCCTTTAGCCACCCAAAGGATTCTACAACTTTTCATTATGACAGTTTTTGATCCGATGACAAATGGGAGAATTACAGGTAGTCTGTTTTTTCCAAAAATCCAAAAATTTCAAAAAAATGATTTTTTCTCTGGAGTTCCTTTTGCCCCCCAAAGAGTTCTACAACTTTTCATTATGAAAGTTTTTGATCCGATGACAAATGGGAGAATTACAGGTAGTCTTTTTTCAAATAATCAAAAAATTTCAAAAAATCAAAAAATTTCAAAAATAAAAAAATCGATTTTTTTCTCGGGAGTTCCATTTGCCCCCCAAAGAGTTCTACAACTTTGCCTTATGAAAGTTTTTGATCCGATGAAAACTGGCTGATTTACAGGCAATCTGTTTTTTCCAAAAATCCAAAAATTTCAAAAATTTCAAAAAATAAAATTTTTTCTCTGGAGTTCCTTTTGCCCCCCAAAGGATTCTACAACTTTTCATTATGAAAGTTTTTGATCTGATGACAAATGGGAGAATTACGGGCAGTTTGCTTTTTCCAAAAATCAAAAAAATTTCATAAATTAAAAAAAATCGATTTTTTCTCTGGAGTTCCTTTTGCCCCCCAAAGAGTTCTACAACTTTTCATTATGAAAGTTTTTGATCCGATGACAAATGGGAGAATTACAGGTAGTCTTTTTTCAAATAATCAAAAAATTTCAAAAAATTAAAAAATCAAAAAATTTCAAAAATAAAAAAATCGATTTTTTTCTCGGGAGTTCCATTTGCCCCCCAAAGAGTTCTACAACTTTGCCTTATGAAAGTTTTTGATCCGATGAAAACTGGCTGATTTACAGGCAATCTGTTTTTTCCAAAAATCCAAAAATTTCAAAAATTTCAAAAAATAAAATTTTTTCTCTGGAGTTCCTTTTGCCCCCCAAAGGATTCTACAACTTTTCATTATGAAAGTTTTTGATCTGATGACAAATGGGAGAATTACAGGCAGTTTGCTTTTTCCAAAAATCAAAAAAATTTCATAAATTAAAAAAAATCGATTTTTTCTCTGGAGTTCCTTTTGCCTCCCTAAGAGTTCTACAACTTTTCATTATGAAAGGTTTTGATCCGATCACAAATGGGAGAATTACAGGTAGTCTTTTTTCAAATAATCAAAAAATTTCAAAAAATCAAAAAATTTCAAAAAATAAAAAAATTTCAAAAATAAAAAATCGATTTTTTTCTCGGGAGTTCCTTTTGCCTCCCAATGAGTTCTACAACTTTGCCTTATGAAAGTTTTTGATCCGATGACAAATGGGAGAATTACAGGTAGTCTGTTTTTTCCAAAAATCAAAAAATTTCAAAATTTTCAAAAATCAAATTTTTCTCTGGAGTTCCTTTTGCCTCCCAAAGAGTTCTACAACTTTTCATTATGAAAGTTTTTGATCCGATCACAAATGGGAGAATTACAGGTAGTCTTTTTTCAAATAATCAAAACATTTCAAAAAATCAAAAAATTTCAAAAATAAAAAAATCGATTTTTTTCTCGGGAGTTCCATTTGCCCCCCAAAGAGTTCTACAACTTTGCCTTATGAAAGTTTTTGATCCGATGAAAACTGGCTGATTTACAGGCAATCTGTTTTTTCCAAAAATCCAAAAATTTCAAAAAATAAAATTTTTTCTCTGGAGTTCCTTTTGCCCCCCAAAGGATTCTACAACTTTTCATTATGAAAGTTTTTGATCTGATGACAAATGGGAGAATTACAGGCAGTTTGCTTTTTCCAAAAATCAAAAAAATTTAATAAATTAAAAAAAATTGATTTTTTCTCTGGAGTTCCTTTTGCCTCCCAAAGAGTTCTACAACTTTTCATTATGAAAGTTTTTGATTCGATGACAAATGGGAGAATTACAGGTAGACTAATTTTTCCAAAAATCCAAAAATTTCAAAAAAATGATTTTTTTCTCGGGAGTTCCATTTGCCCCCCAAAGAGTTCTACAACTTTGCCTTATGAAAGTTTTTGATCCGATGAAAACTGGCTGATTTACAGGCAATCGGTTTTTTCCAAAAATCCAAAAATTTCAAAAATTTCAAAAAATAAAATTTTTTCTCTGGAGTTCCTTTAGCCACCCAAAGGATTCTACAACTTTTCATTATGACAGTTTTTGATCCGATGACAAATGGGAGAATTACAGGTAGTCTGTTTTTTCCAAAAATCCAAAAATTTCAAAAAAATGATTTTTTCTCTGGAGTTCCTTTTGCCCCCCAAAGAGTTCTACAACTTTTCATTATGAAAGTTTTTGATCCGATGAAAACTGGCTGATTTACAGGCAATCTGTTTTTTCCAAAAATCCAAAAATTTCAAAAATTTCAAAAAATAAAATTTTTTCTCTGGAGTTCCTTTTGCCCCCCAAAGGATTCTACAACTTTTCATTATGAAAGTTTTTGATCTAATGACAAATGGGAGAATTACAGGCAGTTTGTTTTTTCCAAAAATCAAAAAAATTTCATAAATTAAAAAAAATTGATTTTTTCTCTGGAGTTCCTTTTGCCTCCCAAAGAGTTCTACAACTTTTCATTATGAAAGTTTTTGATCCGATCACAAATGGGAGAATTACAGGTAGTCTTTTTTCAAATAATCAAAAAATTTCAAAAAATCAAAAAATTTCAAAAATAAAAAAATCGATTTTTTTCTCGGGAGTTCCATTTGCCCCCCAAAGAGTTCTACAACTTTGCCTTATGAAAGTTTTTGATCCGATGAAAACTGGCTGATTTACAGGCAATCTGTTTTTTCCAAAAATCCAAAAATTTCAAAAATTTCAAAAAATAAAATTTTTTCTCTGGAGTTCCTTTTGCCCCCCAAAGGATTCTACAACTTTTCATTATGAAAGTTTTTGATCCGATGACAAATGGGAGAGTTACAGGTAGTCTGTTTTTTCCAAAAATCAAAAAATTTCATAAATTAAAAAAATCGATTTTTTCTCTGGAGTTCCTGTTGCCTCCCACAGAGTTCTACAACTTTGCCTTATGAAAGTTTTTGATTCGATGACAAATGGGCGAATTACAGGTAGTCTGTTTTTTCCAAAAATACAAAAATTTCAAAAAAATGATTTTTTCTCTGGAGTTCCTTTTGCCCCCCAAAGAGTTCTACAACTTTTCATTATGAAAGTTTTTGATCTAATGACAAATGGGAGAATTACAGGCAGTTTGCTTTTTCCAAAAATCAAAAAAATTTCATAAATTAAAAAAAATTGATTTTTTCTCTGGAGTTCCTTTTGCCTCCCAAAGAGTTCTACAACTTTTCATTATGAAAGTTTTTGATCCGATCACAAATGGGAGAATTACAGGTAGTCTTTTTTCAAATAATCAAAAAATTTCAAAAAATCAAAAAATTTCAAAAATAAAAAAATCGATTTTTTTCTCGGGAGTTCCATTTGCCCCCCAAAGAGTTCTACAACTTTGCCTTATGAAAGTTTTTGATCCGATGAAAACTGGCTGATTTACAGGCAATCTGTTTTTTCCAAAAATCCAAAAATTTCAAAAATTTCAAAAAATAAAATTTTTTCTCTGGAGTTCCTTTTGCCCCCCAAAGGATTCTACAACTTTTCATTATGAAAGTTTTTGATCTGATGACAAATGGGAGAATTACAGGCAGTTTGCTTTTTCCAAAAATCAAAAAAATTTCATAAATTAAAAAAAATCGATTTTTTCTCTGGAGTTCCTTTTGCCTCCCAAAGAGTTCTACAACTTTTCATTATGAAAGGTTTTGATCCGATCACAAATGGGAGAATTACAGGTAGTCTTTTTTCAAATAATCAAAAAATTTCAAAAAATCAAAAAATTTCAAAAAATAAAAAAATTTCAAAAATAAAAAATCGATTTTTTTCTCGGGAGTTCCATTTGCCCCCCAAAGAGTTCTACAACTTTGCCTTATGAAAGTTTTTGATCCGATGACAAATGGGAGAATTACAGGTAGACTAATTTTTCCAAAAATCCAAAAATTTCAAAAAAATGATTTTTTTCTCGGGAGTTCCATTTGCCCCCCAAAGAGTTCTACAACTTTGCCTTATGAAAGTTTTTGATCCGATGAAAACTGGCTGATTTACAGGCAATCGGTTTTTTCCAAAAATCCAAAAATTTCAAAAAATAAAATTTTTTCTCTGGAGTTCCTTTTGCCCCCCAAAGGATTCTACAACTTTTCATTATGAAAGTTTTTGATCTGATGACAAATGGGAGAATTACAGGCAGTTTGCTTTTTCCAAAAATCAAAAAAATTTCATAAATTAAAAAAAATCGATTTTTTCTCTGGAGTTCCTTTTGCCTCCCAAAGAGTTCTACAACTTTTCATTATGAAAGGTTTTGATCCGATCACAAATGGGAGAATTACAGGTAGTCTGTTTTTTCCAAAAATCAAAAAATTTCAAAATTTTCAAAAATCAAATTTTTCTCTGGAGTTCCTTTTGCCTCCCAAAGAGTTCTACAACTTTTCATTATGAAAGTTTTTGATCCGATCACAAATGGGAGAATTACAGGTAGTCTTTTTTCAAATAATCAAAACATTTCAAAAAATCAAAAAATTTCAAAAATAAAAAAATCGATTTTTTTCTCGGGAGTTCCATTTGCCCCCCAAAGAGTTCTACAACTTTGCCTTATGAAAGTTTTTGATCCGATGAAAACTGGCTGATTTACAGGCAATCTGTTTTTTCCAAAAATCCAAAAATTTCAAAAATTTCAAAAATTTCAAAAAATAAAATTTTTTCTCTGGAGTTCCTTTTGCCCCCCAAAGGATTCTACAACTTTTCATTATGAAAGTTTTTGATCTGATGACAAATGGGAGAATTACAGGCAGTTTGCTTTTTCCAAAAATAAAAAAAATTTCATAAATTAAAAAAAATTGATTTTTTCTCTGGAGTTCCTTTTGCCTCCCAAAGAGTTCTACAACTTTTCATTATGAAAGTTTTTGATTCGATGACAAATGGGAGAATTACAGGTAGACTAATTTTTCCAAAAATCCAAAAATTTCAAAAAAATGATTTTTTTCTCGGGAGTTCCATTTGCCCCCCAAAGAGTTCTACAACTTTGCCTTATGAAAGTTTTTGATTCGATGACAAATGGGAGAATTACAGGTAGACTAATTTTTCCAAAAATCCAAAAATTTCAAAAAAATGATTTTTTTCTCGGGAGTTCCATTTGCCCCCCAAAGAGTTCTACAACTTTGCCTTATGAAAGTTTTTGATCCGATGAAAACTGGCTGATTTACAGGCAATCGGTTTTTTCCAAAAATCCAAAAATTTCAAAAATTTCAAAAAATAAAATTTTTTCTCTGGAGTTCCTTTAGCCACCCAAAGGATTCTACAACTTTTCATTATGACAGTTTCTGATCCGATGACAAATGGGAGAATTACAGGTAGTCTGTTTTTTCCAAAAATCCAAAAATTTCAAAAAAATGATTTTTTCTCTGGAGTTCCTTTTGCCCCCCAAAGAGTTCTACAACTTTTCATTATGAAAGTTTTTGATCCGATGACAAATGGGAGAATTACAGGTAGTCTTTTTTCAAATAATCAAAAAATTTCAAAAAATCAAAAAATTTCAAAAATAAAAAAATCGATTTTTTTCTCGGGAGTTCCATTTGCCCCCCAAAGAGTTCTACAACTTTGCCTTATGAAAGTTTTTGATCCGATGAAAACTGGCTGATTTACAGGCAATCTGTTTTTTCCAAAAATCAAAAAATTTCAAAAATTTCAAAAAATAAAATTTTTTCTCTGGAGTTCCTTTTGCCCCCCAAAGGATTCTACAACTTTTCATTATGAAAGTTTTTGATCTGATGACAAATGGGAGAATTACGGGCAGTTTGCTTTTTCCAAAAATCAAAAAAATTTCATAAATTAAAAAAAATCGATTTTTTCTCTGGAGTTCCTTTTGCCCCCCAAAGAGTTCTACAACTTTTCATTATGAAAGTTTTTGATCCGATGACAAATGGGAGAATTACAGGTAGTCTTTTTTCAAATAATCAAAAAATTTCAAAAAATCAAAAAATCAAAAAATTTCAAAAATAAAAAAATCGATTTTTTTCTCGGGAGTTCCATTTGCCCCCCAAAGAGTTCTACAACTTTGCCTTATGAAAGTTTTTGATCCGATGAAAACTGGCTGATTTACAGGCAATCTGTTTTTTCCAAAAATCCAAAAATTTCAAAAAATAAAATTTTTTCTCTGGAGTTCCTTTTGCCCCCCAAAGGATTCTACAACTTTTCATTATGAAAGTTTTTGATCTGATGACAAATGGGAGAATTACAGGCAGTCTGCTTTTTCCAAAAATCAAAAAAATTTCATAAATTAAAAAAAATCGATTTTTTCTCTGGAGTTCCTTTTGCCTCCCAATGAGTTCTACAACTTTGCCTTATGAAAGTTTTTGATCCGATGACAAATGGGAGAATTACAGGTAGTCTGTTTTTTCCAAAAATCAAAAAATTTCAAAATTTTCAAAAATCAAATTTTTCTCTGGAGTTCCTTTTGCCTCCCAAAGAGTTCTACAACTTTTCATTATGAAAGTTTTTGATCCGATCACAAATGGGAGAATTACAGGTAGTCTTTTTTCAAATAATCAAAAAATTTCAAAAAATCAAAAAATCAAAAAATTTCAAAAAATAAAAAAATTTCAAAAATAAAAAATCGATTTTTTTCTCGGGAATTCCATTTGCCCCCCAAAGAGTTCTACAACTTTGCCTTATGAAAGTTTTTGATCCGATGACAAATGGGCGAATTACAGGTAGTCTGATTTTTCCAAAAATCCAAAAATTTCAAAAAAATGATTTTTTCTCTGGAGTTCCTTTTGCCCCCCAAAGAGTTCTACAACTTTTCATTATGAAAGTTTTTGATCTGATGACAAATGGGAGAATTACAGGCAGTCTGCTTTTTCCAAAAATCAAAAAAATTTCATAAATTAAAAAAAATCGATTTTTTCTCTGGAGTTCCTTTTGCCTCCCAATGAGTTCTACAACTTTGCCTTATGAAAGTTTTTGATCCGATGACAAATGGGAGAATTACAGGTAGTCTGTTTTTTCCAAAAATCAAAAAATTTCAAAATTTTCAAAAATCAAATTTTTCTCTGGAGTTCCTTTTGCCTCCCAAATAGTTCTACAACTTTGCCTTATGAAAGTTTTTGATTCGATGACAAATGGGAGAATTACAGGTAGACTAATTTTTCCAAAAATCCAAAAATTTCAAAAAAATGATTTTTTTCTCGGGAGTTCCATTTGCCCCCCAAAGAGTTCTACAACTTTTCATTATGAAAGTTTTTGATCCGATGAAAACTGGCTGATTTACAGGCAATCTGTTTTTTCCAAAAATCCAAAAATTTCAAAAATTTCAAAAAATAAAATTTTTTCTCTGGAGTTCCTTTTGCCCCCCAAAGGATTCTACAACTTTTCATTATGAAAGTTTTTGATCTAATGACAAATGGGAGAATTACAGGCAGTTTGCTTTTTCCAAAAATCAAAAAAATTTCATAAATTAAAAAAAATTGATTTTTTCTCTGGAGTTCCTTTTGCCTCCCAAAGAGTTCTACAACTTTTCATTATGAAAGTTTTTGATCCGATCACAAATGGGAGAATTACAGGTAGTCTTTTTTCAAATAATCAAAAAATTTCAGAAAATCAAAAAATTTCAAAAATAAAAAAATCGATTTTTTTCTCGGGAGTTCCATTTGCCCCCCAAAGAGTTCTACAACTTTGCCTTATGAAAGTTTTTGATCCGATGAAAACTGGCTGATTTACAGGCAATCGGTTTTTTCCAAAAATCCAAAAATTTCAAAAATTTCAAAAAATAAAATTTTTTCTCTGGAGTTCCTTTAGCCACCCAAAGGATTCTACAACTTTTCATTATGACAGTTTCTGATCCGATGACAAATGGGAGAATTACAGGTAGTCTGTTTTTTCCAAAAATCCAAAAATTTCAAAAAAATGATTTTTTCTCTGGAGTTCCTTTTGCCCCCCAAAGAGTTCTACAACTTTTCATTATGAAAGTTTTTGATCCGATGAAAACTGGCTGATTTACAGGCAATCTGTTTTTTCCAAAAATCCAAAAATTTCAAAAATTTCAAAAAATAAAATTTTTTCTCTGGAGTTCCTTTTGCCCCCCAAAGGATTCTACAACTTTTCATTATGAAAGTTTTTGATCTAATGACAAATGGGAGAATTACAGGCAGTTTGTTTTTTCCAAAAATCAAAAAAATTTCATAAATTAAAAAAAATTGATTTTTTCTCTGGAGTTCCTTTTGCCTCCCAAAGAGTTCTACAACTTTTCATTATGAAAGTTTTTGATCCGATCACAAATGGGAGAATTACAGGTAGTCTTTTTTCAAATAATCAAAAAATTTCAAAAAATCAAAAAATTTCAAAAAAAAAAATCGATTTTTTTCTCGGGAGTTCCATTTGCCCCCCAAAGAGTTCTACAACTTTGCCTTATGAAAGTTTTTGATCCGATGAAAACTGGCTGATTTACAGGCAATCTGTTTTTTCCAAAAATCCAAAAATTTCAAAAATTTCAAAAAATAAAATTTTTTCTCTGGAGTTCCTTTTGCCCCCCAAAGGATTCTACAACTTTTCATTATGAAAGTTTTTGATCCGATGACAAATGGGAGAGTTACAGGTAGTCTGTTTTTTCCAAAAATCAAAAAATTTCATAAATTAAAAAAATCGATTTTTTCTCTGGAGTTCCTGTTGCCTCCCACAGAGTTCTACAACTTTGCCTTATGAAAGTTTTTGATTCGATGACAAATGGGCGAATTACAGGTAGTCTGTTTTTTCCAAAAATACAAAAATTTCAAAAAAATGATTTTTTCTCTGGAGTTCCTTTTGCCCCCCAAAGAGTTCTACAACTTTTCATTATGAAAGTTTTTGATCTAATGACAAATGGGAGAATTACAGGCAGTTTGCTTTTTCCAAAAATCAAAAAAATTTCATAAATTAAAAAAAATTGATTTTTTCTCTGGAGTTCCTTTTGCCTCCCAAAGAGTTCTACAACTTTTCATTATGAAAGTTTTTGATCCGATCACAAATGGGAGAATTACAGGTAGTCTTTTTTCAAATAATCAAAAAATTTCAAAAAATCAAAAAATTTCAAAAATAAAAAAATCGATTTTTTTCTCGGGAGTTCCATTTGCCCCCCAAAGAGTTCTACAACTTTGCCTTATGAAAGTTTTTGATCCGATGAAAACTGGCTGATTTACAGGCAATCTGTTTTTTCCAAAAATCCAAAAATTTCAAAAATTTCAAAAAATAAAATTTTTTCTCTGGAGTTCCTTTTGCCCCCCAAAGGATTCTACAACTTTTCATTATGAAAGTTTTTGATCTGATGACAAATGGGAGAATTACAGGCAGTTTGCTTTTTCCAAAAATCAAAAAAATTTCATAAATTAAAAAAAATCGATTTTTTCTCTGGAGTTCCTTTTGCCTCCCAAAGAGTTCTACAACTTTTCATTATGAAAGGTTTTGATCCGATCACAAATGGGAGAATTACAGGTAGTCTTTTTTCAAATAATCAAAAAATTTCAAAAAATCAAAAAATTTCAAAAAATCAAAAAATTTCAAAAATAAAAAATCGATTTTTTTCTCGGGAGTTCCATTTGCCCCCCAAAGAGTTCTACAACTTTGCCTTATGAAAGTTTTTGATCCGATGACAAATGGGAGAATTACAGGTAGACTAATTTTTCCAAAAATCCAAAAATTTCAAAAAAATGATTTTTTTCTCGGGAGTTCCATTTGCCCCCCAAAGAGTTCTACAACTTTGCCTTATGAAAGTTTTTGATCCGATGAAAACTGGCTGATTTACAGGCAATCGGTTTTTTCCAAAAATCCAAAAATTTCAAAAAATAAAATTTTTTCTCTGGAGTTCCTTTTGCCCCCCAAAGGATTCTACAACTTTTCATTATGAAAGTTTTTGATCTGATGACAAATGGGAGAATTACAGGCAGTTTGCTTTTTCCAAAAATCAAAAAAATTTCATAAATTAAAAAAAATCGATTTTTTCTCTGGAGTTCCTTTTGCCTCCCAAAGAGTTCTACAACTTTTCATTATGAAAGGTTTTGATCCGATCACAAATGGGAGAATTACAGGTAGTCTGTTTTTTCCAAAAATCAAAAAATTTCAAAATTTTCAAAAATCAAATTTTTCTCTGGAGTTCCTTTTGCCTCCCAAAGAGTTCTACAACTTTTCATTATGAAAGTTTTTGATCCGATCACAAATGGGAGAATTACAGGTAGTCTTTTTTCAAATAATCAAAACATTTCAAAAAATCAAAAAATTTCAAAAATAAAAAAATCGATTTTTTTCTCGGGAGTTCCATTTGCCCCCCAAAGAGTTCTACAACTTTGCCTTATGAAAGTTTTTGATCCGATGAAAACTGGCTGATTTACAGGCAATCGGTTTTTTCCAAAAATCCAAAAATTTCAAAAATTTCAAAAAATAAAATTTTTTCTCTGGAGTTCCTTTTGCCCCCCAAAGGATTCTACAACTTTTCATTATGAAAGTTTTTGATCTGATGACAAATGGGAGAATTACAGGCAGTTTGCTTTTTCCAAAAATAAAAAAAATTTCATAAATTAAAAAAAATTGATTTTTTCTCTGGAGTTCCTTTTGCCTCCCAAAGAGTTCTACAACTTTTCATTATGAAAGTTTTTGATTCGATGACAAATGGGAGAATTACAGGTAGACTAATTTTTCCAAAAATCCAAAAATTTCAAAAAAATGATTTTTTTCTCGGGAGTTCCATTTGCCCCCCAAAGAGTTCTACAACTTTGCCTTATGAAAGTTTTTGATTCGATGACAAATGGGAGAATTACAGGTAGACTAATTTTTCCAAAAATCCAAAAATTTCAAAAAAATGATTTTTTTCTCGGGAGTTCCATTTGCCCCCCAAAGAGTTCTACAACTTTGCCTTATGAAAGTTTTTGATCCGATGAAAACTGGCTGATTTACAGGCAATCGGTTTTTTCCAAAAATCCAAAAATTTCAAAAATTTCAAAAAATAAAATTTTTTCTCTGGAGTTCCTTTAGCCACCCAAAGGATTCTACAACTTTTCATTATGACAGTTTCTGATCCGATGACAAATGGGAGAATTACAGGTAGTCTGTTTTTTCCAAAAATCCAAAAATTTCAAAAAAATGATTTTTTCTCTGGAGTTCCTTTTGCCCCCCAAAGAGTTCTACAACTTTTCATTATGAAAGTTTTTGATCCGATGACAAATGGGAGAATTACAGGTAGTCTTTTTTCAAATAATCAAAAAATTTCAAAAAATCAAAAAATTTCAAAAATAAAAAAATCGATTTTTTTCTCGGGAGTTCCATTTGCCCCCCAAAGAGTTCTACAACTTTGCCTTATGAAAGTTTTTGATCCGATGAAAACTGGCTGATTTACAGGCAATCTGTTTTTTCCAAAAATCAAAAAATTTCAAAAATTTCAAAAAATAAAATTTTTTCTCTGGAGTTCCTTTTGCCCCCCAAAGGATTCTACAACTTTTCATTATGAAAGTTTTTGATCTGATGACAAATGGGAGAATTACGGGCAGTTTGCTTTTTCCAAAAATCAAAAAAATTTCATAAATTAAAAAAAATCGATTTTTTCTCTGGAGTTCCTTTTGCCCCCCCAAAGAGTTCTACAACTTTTCATTATGAAAGTTTTTGATCCGATGACAAATGGGAGAATTACAGGTAGTCTTTTTTCAAATAATCAAAAAATTTCAAAAAATTAAAAAATCAAAAAATTTCAAAAATAAAAAAATCGATTTTTTTCTCGGGAGTTCCATTTGCCCCCCAAAGAGTTCTACAACTTTGCCTTATGAAAGTTTTTGATCCGATGAAAACTGGCTGATTTACAGGCAATCTGTTTTTTCCAAAAATCCAAAAATTTCAAAAAATAAAATTTTTTCTCTGGAGTTCCTTTTGCCCCCCAAAGGATTCTACAACTTTTCATTATGAAAGTTTTTGATCTGATGACAAATGGGAGAATTACAGGCAGTCTGCTTTTTCCAAAAATCAAAAAAATTTCATAAATTAAAAAAAATCGATTTTTTCTCTGGAGTTCCTTTTGCCTCCCAATGAGTTCTACAACTTTGCCTTATGAAAGTTTTTGATCCGATGACAAATGGGAGAATTACAGGTAGTCTGTTTTTTCCAAAAATCAAAAAATTTCAAAATTTTCAAAAATCAAATTTTTCTCTGGAGTTCCTTTTGCCTCCCAAAGAGTTCTACAACTTTTCATTATGAAAGTTTTTGATCCGATCACAAATGGGAGAATTACAGGTAGTCTTTTTTCAAATAATCAAAAAATTTCAAAAAATCAAAAAATCAAAAAATTTCAAAAAATAAAAAAATTTCAAAAATAAAAAATCGATTTTTTTCTCGGGAATTCCATTTGCCCCCCAAAGAGTTCTACAACTTTGCCTTATGAAAGTTTTTGATCCGATGACAAATGGGCGAATTACAGGTAGTCTGATTTTTCCAAAAATCCAAAAATTTCAAAAAAATGATTTTTTCTCTGGAGTTCCTTTTGCCCCCCAAAGAGTTCTACAACTTTTCATTATGAAAGTTTTTGATCTGATGACAAATGGGAGAATTACAGGCAGTCTGCTTTTTCCAAAAATCAAAAAAATTTCATAAATTAAAAAAAATCGATTTTTTCTCTGGAGTTCCTTTTGCCTCCCAATGAGTTCTACAACTTTGCCTTATGAAAGTTTTTGATCCGATGACAAATGGGAGAATTACAGGTAGTCTGTTTTTTCCAAAAATCAAAAAATTTCAAAATTTTCAAAAATCAAATTTTTCTCTGGAGTTCCTTTTGCCTCCCAAATAGTTCTACAACTTTGCCTTATGAAAGTTTTTGATTCGATGACAAATGGGAGAATTACAGGTAGACTAATTTTTCCAAAAATCCAAAAATTTCAAAAAAATGATTTTTTTCTCGGGAGTTCCATTTGCCCCCCAAAGAGTTCTACAACTTTTCATTATGAAAGTTTTTGATCCGATGAAAACTGGCTGATTTACAGGCAATCTGTTTTTTCCAAAAATCCAAAAATTTCAAAAATTTCAAAAAATAAAATTTTTTCTCTGGAGTTCCTTTTGCCCCCCAAAGGATTCTACAACTTTTCATTATGAAAGTTTTTGATCTAATGACAAATGGGAGAATTACAGGCAGTTTGCTTTTTCCAAAAATCAAAAAAATTTCATAAATTAAAAAAAATTGATTTTTTCTCTGGAGTTCCTTTTGCCTCCCAAAGAGTTCTACAACTTTTCATTATGAAAGTTTTTGATCCGATCACAAATGGGAGAATTACAGGTAGTCTTTTTTCAAATAATCAAAAAATTTCAGAAAATCAAAAAATTTCAAAAATAAAAAAATCGATTTTTTTCTCGGGAGTTCCATTTGCCCCCCAAAGAGTTCTACAACTTTGCCTTATGAAAGTTTTTGATCCGATGAAAACTGGCTGATTTACAGGCAATCGGTTTTTTCCAAAAATCCAAAAATTTCAAAAATTTCAAAAAATAAAATTTTTTCTCTGGAGTTCCTTTAGCCACCCAAAGGATTCTACAACTTTTCATTATGACAGTTTCTGATCCGATGACAAATGGGAGAATTACAGGTAGTCTGTTTTTTCCAAAAATCCAAAAATTTCAAAAAAATGATTTTTTCTCTGGAGTTCCTTTTGCCCCCCAAAGAGTTCTACAACTTTTCATTATGAAAGTTTTTGATCCGATGACAAATGGGAGAATTACAGGTAGTCTTTTTTCAAATAATCAAAAAATTTCAAAAAATCAAAAAATTTCAAAAATAAAAAAATCGATTTTTTTCTCGGGAGTTCCATTTGCCCCCCAAAGAGTTCTACAACTTTGCCTTATGAAAGTTTTTGATCCGATGAAAACTGGCTGATTTACAGGCAATCGGTTTTTTCCAAAAATCCAAAAATTTCAAAAATTTCAAAAAATAAAATTTTTTCTCTGGAGTTCCTTTAGCCACCCAAAGGATTCTACAACTTTTCATTATGACAGTTTCTGATCCGATGACAAATGGGAGAATTACAGGTAGTCTGTTTTTTCCAAAAATCCAAAAATTTCAAAAAAATGATTTTTTCTCTGGAGTTCCTTTTGCCCCCCAAAGAGTTCTACAACTTTTCATTATGAAAGTTTTTGATCCGATGACAAATGGGAGAATTACAGGTAGTCTTTTTTCAAATAATCAAAAAATTTCAAAAAATCAAAAAATTTCAAAAATAAAAAAATCGATTTTTTTCTCGGGAGTTCCATTTGCCCCCCAAAGAGTTCTACAACTTTGCCTTATGAAAGTTTTTGATCCGATGAAAACTGGCTGATTTACAGGCAATCTGTTTTTTCCAAAAATCAAAAAATTTCAAAAATTTCAAAAAATAAAATTTTTTCTCTGGAGTTCCTTTTGCCCCCCAAAGGATTCTACAACTTTTCATTATGAAAGTTTTTGATCTGATGACAAATGGGAGAATTACGGGCAGTTTGCTTTTTCCAAAAATCAAAAAAATTTCATAAATTAAAAAAAATCGATTTTTTCTCTGGAGTTCCTTTTGCCCCCCCAAAGAGTTCTACAACTTTTCATTATGAAAGTTTTTGATCCGATGACAAATGGGAGAATTACAGGTAGTCTTTTTTCAAATAATCAAAAAATTTCAAAAAATCAAAAAATTTCAAAAATAAAAAAATCGATTTTTTTCTCTGGAGTTCCTTTTGCCCCCCAAAGAGTTCTACAACTTTTCATTATGAAAGTTTTTGATCCGATGACAAATGGGAGAATTACAGGTAGTCTTTTTTCAAATAATCAAAAAATTTCAAAAAATCAAAAAATTTCAAAAATAAAAAAATCGATTTTTTTCTCGGGAGTTCCATTTGCCCCCCAAAGAGTTCTACAACTTTGCCTTATGAAAGTTTTTGATCCGATGAAAACTGGCTGATTTACAGGCAATCTGTTTTTTCCAAAAATCAAAAAATTTCAAAAATTTCAAAAAATAAAATTTTTTCTCTGGAGTTCCTTTTGCCCCCCAAAGGATTCTACAACTTTTCATTATGAAAGTTTTTGATCTGATGACAAATGGGAGAATTACGGGCAGTTTGCTTTTTCCAAAAATCAAAAAAATTTCATAAATTAAAAAAAATCGATTTTTTCTCTGGAGTTCCTTTTGCCCCCCAAAGGATTCTACAACTTTTCATTATGAAAGTTTTTGATCTGATGACAAATGGGAGAATTACAGGCAGTTTGCTTTTTCCAAAAATCAAAAAAATTTCATAAATTAAAAAAAATCGATTTTTTCTCTGGAGTTCCTTTTGCCTCCCAAAGAGTTCTACAACTTTTCATTATGAAAGGTTTTGATCCGATGACAAATGGGAGAATTACGGGCAGTTTGCTTTTTCCAAAAATCAAAAAAATTTCATAAATTAAAAAAAATCGATTTTTTCTCTGGAGTTCCTTTTGCCCCCCCAAAGAGTTCTACAACTTTGCCTTATGAAAGTTTTTGATCCGATGAAAACTGGCTGATTTACAGGCAATCTGTTTTTTCCAAAAATCCAAAAATTTCAAAAAATAAAATTTTTTCTCTGGAGTTCCTTTTGCCCCCCAAAGGATTCTACAACTTTTCATTATGAAAGTTTTTGATCTGATGACAAATGGGAGAATTACAGGCAGTCTGCTTTTTCCAAAAATCAAAAAAATTTCATAAATTAAAAAAAATCGATTTTTTCTCTGGAGTTCCTTTTGCCTCCCAATGAGTTCTACAACTTTGCCTTATGAAAGTTTTTGATCCGATGACAAATGGGAGAATTACAGGTAGTCTGTTTTTTCCAAAAATCAAAAAATTTCAAAATTTTCAAAAATCAAATTTTTCTCTGGAGTTCCTTTTGCCTCCCAAAGAGTTCTACAACTTTTCATTATGAAAGTTTTTGATCCGATCACAAATGGGAGAATTACAGGTAGTCTTTTTTCAAATAATCAAAAAATTTCAAAAAATCAAAAAATCAAAAAATTTCAAAAAATAAAAAAATTTCAAAAATAAAAAATCGATTTTTTTCTCGGGAATTCCATTTGCCCCCCAAAGAGTTCTACAACTTTGCCTTATGAAAGTTTTTGATCCGATGACAAATGGGCGAATTACAGGTAGTCTGATTTTTCCAAAAATCCAAAAATTTCAAAAAAATGATTTTTTCTCTGGAGTTCCTTTTGCCCCCCAAAGAGTTCTACAACTTTTCATTATGAAAGTTTTTGATCTGATGACAAATGGGAGAATTACAGGCAGTCTGCTTTTTCCAAAAATCAAAAAAATTTCATAAATTAAAAAAAATCGATTTTTTCTCTGGAGTTCCTTTTGCCTCCCAATGAGTTCTACAACTTTGCCTTATGAAAGTTTTTGATCCGATGACAAATGGGAGAATTACAGGTAGTCTGTTTTTTCCAAAAATCAAAAAATTTCAAAATTTTCAAAAATCAAATTTTTCTCTGGAGTTCCTTTTGCCTCCCAAATAGTTCTACAACTTTGCCTTATGAAAGTTTTTGATTCGATGACAAATGGGAGAATTACAGGTAGACTAATTTTTCCAAAAATCCAAAAATTTCAAAAAAATGATTTTTTTCTCGGGAGTTCCATTTGCCCCCCAAAGAGTTCTACAACTTTGCCTTATGAAAGTTTTTGATCCGATGAAAACTGGCTGATTTACAGGCAATCGGTTTTTTCCAAAAATCCAAAAATTTCAAAAATTTCAAAAAATAAAATTTTTTCTCTGGAGTTCCTTTTGCCCCCCAAAGGATTCTACAACTTTTCATTATGAAAGTTTTTGATCTGATGACAAATGGGAGAATTACAGGCAGTTTGCTTTTTCCAAAAATAAAAAAAATTTCATAAATTAAAAAAAATTGATTTTTTCTCTGGAGTTCCTTTTGCCTCCCAAAGAGTTCTACAACTTTTCATTATGAAAGTTTTTGATTCGATGACAAATGGGAGAATTACAGGTAGACTAATTTTTCCAAAAATCCAAAAATTCCAAAAATCCAAAAAATTTCAAAAAAATGATTTTTTTCTCGGGAGTTCCTTTTTCCCCCCACAGAGTTCTACAACTTTGCCTTATGAAAGTTTTTGATCCGATGAAAACTGGCTGATTTACAGGAAATCGGTTTTTTCCAAAAATCCAAAAATTTCAAAAATTTCAAAAAATAAAATTTTTTCTCTGGAGTTCCTTTAGCCACCCAAAGGATTCTACAACTTTTCATTATGACAGTTTCTGATCCGATGACAAATGGGAGAATTACAGGTAGTTGTTTTTTCCAAAAATCCAAAAATTTCAAAAATTTCAAAAAATCGAATTTCTCTCTGGAGTTCCTTTTGCCCCCCCAAAGAGTTCAACAACTTTTCATTATGAAAGTTTTTGATCCGATGACAAATGGGAGAATTACAGGTAGTCTTTTTTCAAATAATCAAAAAATTTCAAAAAATCAAAAAATTTCAAAAATAAAAAAATCGATTTTTTTCTCGGGAGTTCCATTTGCCCCCCAAAGAGTTCTACAACTTTGCCTTATGAAAGTTTTTGATCCGATGAAAACTGGCTGATTTACAGGCAATCGGTTTTTTCCAAAAATCCAAAAATTTCAAAAATTTCAAAAAATAAAATTTTTTCTCTGGAGTTCCTTTAGCCACCCAAAGGATTCTACAACTTTTCATTATGACAGTTTCTGATCCGATGACAAATGGGAGAATTACAGGTAGTCTGTTTTTTCCAAAAATCCAAAAATTTCAAAAAAATGATTTTTTCTCTGGAGTTCCTTTTGCCCCCAAAGAGTTCTACAACTTTTCATTATGAAAGTTTTTGATCCGATGACAAATGGGAGAATTACAGGTAGTCTTTTTTCAAATAATCAAAAAATTTCAAAAAATCAAAAAATTTCAAAAATAAAAAAATCGATTTTTTTCTCGGGAGTTCCATTTGCCCCCCAAAGAGTTCTACAACTTTGCCTTATGAAAGTTTTTGATCCGATGAAAACTGGCTGATTTACAGGCAATCTGTTTTTTCCAAAAATCCAAAAATTTCAAAAATTTCAAAAAATAAAATTTTTTCTCTGGAGTTCCTTTTGACCCCAAAGGATTCTACAACTTTTCATTATGAAAGTTTTTGATCTGATGACAAATGGGAGAATTACGGGCAGTTTGCTTTTTCCAAAAATCAAAAAAATTTCATAAATTAAAAAAAATCGATTTTTTCTCTGGAGTTCCTTTTGCCCCCCAAAGAGTTCTACAACTTTTCATTATGAAAGTTTTTGATCCGATGACAAATGGGAGAATTACAGGTAGTCTTTTTTCAAATAATCAAAAAATTTCAAAAAATCAAAAAATTTCAAAAATAAAAAAATCGATTTTTTTCTCGGGAGTTCCATTTGCCCCCCAAAGAGTTCTACAACTTTGCCTTATGAAAGTTTTTGATCCGATGAAAACTGGCTGATTTACAGGCAATCTGTTTTTTCCAAAAATCCAAAAATTTCAAAAATTTCAAAAAATAAAATTTTTTCTCTGGAGTTCCTTTTGCCCCCCAAAGGATTCTACAACTTTTCATTATGAAAGTTTTTGATCTGATGACAAATGGGAGAATTACAGGCAGTTTGCTTTTTCCAAAAATCAAAAAAATTTCATAAATTAAAAAAAATCGATTTTTTCTCTGGAGTTCCTTTTGCCTCCCAAAGAGTTCTACAACTTTTCATTATGAAAGATTTTGATCCGATCACAAATGGGAGAATTACAGGTAGTCTTTTTTCAAATAATCAAAAAATTTCAAAAAATCAAAAAATTTCAAAAAATCAAAAAATTTCAAAAATAAAAAATCGATTTTTTTCTCGGGAGTTCCATTTGCCCCCCAAAGAGTTCTACAACTTTGCCTTATGAAAGTTTTTGATCCGATGAAAACTGGCTGATTTACAGGCAATCTGTTTTTTCCAAAAATCCAAAAATTTCAAAAATTTCAAAAAATAAAATTTTTTCTCTGGAGTTCCTTTTGCCCCCCAAAGGATTCTACAACTTTTCATTATGAAAGGTTTTGATCTGATGACAAATGGGAGAATTACAGGCAGTCTGCTTTTTCCAAAAATCAAAAAAATTTCATAAATTAAAAAAAATCGATGTTTTCTCTGGAGTTCCTTTTGCCTCCCAATGAGTTCTACAACTTTGCCTTATGAAAGTTTTTGATCCGATGACAAATGGGAGAATTACAGGTAGTCTGTTTTTTCCAAAAATCAAAAAAATTTCAAAATTAAAAAAAATCGATTTTTTCTCTGGAGTTCCTTTTGCCTCCCAAAGAGTTCTACAACTTTTCATTATGAAAGTTTTTGATCCGATCACAAATGGGAGAATTACAGGTAGTCTTTTTTCAAATAATCAAAAAATTTCAAAAAATCAAAAAATTTCAAAAAATAAAAAAATTTCAAAAATAAAAAATCGATTTTTTTCTCGGGAGTTCCATTTGCCCCCCAAAGAGTTCTACAACTTTGCCTTATGAAAGTTTTTGATCCGATGACAAATGGGCGAATTACAGGTCTGATTTTTCCAAAAATCCAAAAATTTCAAAAAACAAAAAATGATTTTTTCTCTGGAGTTCCTTTTGCCCCCCAAAGAGTTCTACAACTTTTCATTATGAAAGTTTTTGATCTGATGACAAATGGGAGAATTACAGGCAGTCTGCTTTTTCCAAAAATCAAAAAAATTTCATAAATTAAAAAAAATCGATTTTTTCTCTGGAGTTCCTTTTGCCTCCCAATGAGTTCTACAACTTTGCCTTATGAAAGTTTTTGATCCGATGACAAATGGGAGAATTACAGGTAGTCTGTTTTTTCCAAAAATCAAAAAATTTCAAAATTTTCAAAAATCAAATTTTTCTCTGGAGTTCCTTTTGCCTCCCAAATAGTTCTACAACTTTGCCTTATGAAAGTTTTTGATTCGATGACAAATGGGAGAATTACAGGTAGACTAATTTTTCCAAAAATCCAAAAATTTCAAAAAAATGATTTTTTTCTCGGGAGTTCCATTTGCCCCCCAAAGAGTTCTACAACTTTGCCTTATGAAAGTTTTTGATCCGATGAAAACTGGCTGATTTACAGGCAATCGGTTTTTTCCAAAAATCCAAAAATTTCAAAAATTTCAAAAAATAAAATTTTTTCTCTGGAGTTCCTTTAGCCACCCAAAGGATTCTACAACTTTGCCTTATGAAAGTTTTTGATCCGATGAAAACTGGCTGATTTACAGGCAATCTGTTTTTTCCAAAAATCCAAAAATTTCAAAAAATAAAATTTTTTCTATGGAGTTCCTTTTGCCCCCCAAAGGATTCTACAACTTTTCATTATGAAAGTTTTTGATCTGATGACAAATGGGAGAATTACGGGCAGTTTGCTTTTTCCAAAAATCAAAAAAATTTCATAAATTAAAAAAAATCGATTTTTTCTCTGGAGTTCCTTTTGCCCCCCAAAGAGTTCTACAACTTTTCATTATGAAAGTTTTTGATCCGATGACAAATGGGAGAATTACAGGTAGTCTGTTTTTTCCAAAAATCAAAATCAAAAAATTTCAAAAACTAATTTTCCAAAAATCCAAAAATTTCAAAAATTTCAAAAAATAAATCGATTTTTTTCTCGGGAGTTCCATTTGCCCCCCAAAGAGTTCTACAACTTTGCCTTATGAAAGTTTTTGATCCGATGAAAACTGGCTGATTTACAGGCAATCTGTTTTTTCCAAAAATCCAAAAATTTCAAAAATTTCAAAAAATAAAATTTTTTCTCTGGAGTTCCTTTTGCCCCCAAAAGGATTCTACAACTTTTCATTATGAAAGTTTTTGATCTGATGACAAATGGGAGAATTACAGGCAGTTTGCTTTTTCCAAAAATCAAAAAAATTTCATAAATTAAAAAAAATTGATTTTTTCTCTGGAGTTCCTTTTGCCCCCCAAAGAGTTCTACAACTTTTCATTATGAAAGTTTTTGATCCGATGACAAATGGGAGAATTACAGGTAGTCTGCTTTCAACTAATCAAAAAATTTCAAAAAATCAAAAAATTTCAAAAATAAAAAAATCGATTTTTTTCTCGGGAGTTCCATTTGCCCCCCAAAGAGTTCTACAACTTTGCCTTATGAAAGTTTTTGATCCGATGAAAACTGGCTGATTTACAGGCAATCTGTTTTTTCCAAAAATCCAAAAATTTCAAAAATTTCAAAAAATAAAATTTTTTCTCTGGAGTTCCTTTTGCCCCCCAAAGGATTCTACAACTTTTCATTATGAAAGTTTTTGATCTGATGACAAATGGGAGAATTACGGGCAGTTTGCTTTTTCCAAAAATCAAAAAAATTTCATAAATTAAAAAAAATCGATTTTTTCTCTGGAGTTCCTTTTGCCCCCCAAAGAGTTCTACAACTTTTCATTATGAAAGTTTTTGATCCGATGACAAATGGGAGAATTACAGGTAGTCTTTTTTCAAATAATCAAAAAATTTCAAAAAATCAAAAAATTTCAAAAATAAAAATAAAAAAATCGATTTTTTTCTCGGGAGTTCCATTTGCCCCCCAAAGAGTTCTACAACTTTGCCTTATGAAAGTTTTTGATCCGATGAAAACTGGCTGATTTACAGGCAATCTGTTTTTTCCAAAAATCCAAAAATTTCAAAAATTTCAAAAAATAAAATTTTGTCTCTGGAGTTCCTTTAGCCACTCAAAGAATTCTACAACTTTACCTTATGAAAGTTTTTGATCCGATGAAAACTGGCTGATTTACAGGCAATCTGTTTTTTCCAAAAATCCAAAAATTTCAAAAAATAAAATTTTTTCTCTGGAGTTCCTTTTGCCCCCCAAAGAGTTCTACAACTTTTCATTACGAAAGTTTTTGATCCGATGATAAATGGGAGAATTACAGGTAGTCTTTTTTCAAATAATCAAAAAATTTCAAAAAATCAAAAAATTTCAAAAATAAAAAAATCGATTTTTTTCTCGGGAGTTCCATTTGCCCCCCAAAGAGTTCTACAACTTTGCCTTATGAAAGTTTTTGATCCGATGAAAACTGGCTGATTTACAGGCAATCTGTTTTTTCCAAAAATCCAAAAATTTCAAAAATTTCAAAAAATAAAATTTTTTCTCTGGAGTTCCTTTTGCCCCCCAAAGGATTCTACAACTTTTCATTATGAAAGTTTTTGATCTGATGACAAATGGGAGAATTACAGGCAGTTTGCTTTTTCCAAAAATCAAAAAAATTTCATAAATTAAAAAAAATCGATTTTTTCTCTGGAGTTCCTTTAGCCACCCAAAGGATTCTACAACTTTTCATTATGACAGTTTTTGATCCGATGAAAAATGGGAGAATTACAGGTAGTCTGTTTTTTCCAAAAATCCAAAAATTTCAAAAAACCAATTTTTTCTCTGGAGTTCCTTTTGCCCCACAAAGAGTTCTACAACTTTGCCTTATGAAAGTTTGTGATCCGATGACAAATGGGAGAATTACAGAGCACTGTTTTTTCAAAAAATCACAAAATTTCAAAAATTTAAAAAAAAAACGATTTTTTCTCTGGAGTTCCTTTTGCCCCCCAAAGAGTTCTGCAACTTTTCGTTATGAAAGTTTGTGATCCGATGACAAATGGGAGCATTACAGATAGTCTGTTTTTTCTAAATATAAAAAAATTTCAAAAAATCGATTTTCTCTCTGGAGTTCCTTTTGCCCCCCAAAGAGTTCTACAACTTTTCATTATGAAAGTTTTTGATCTGATGACAAATGGGAGAATTACAGGTAGTCTGTTTTTTCCAAAAATCCAAAAATAATAAAATCGATTTTTTTCTCGGGAGTTCCATTTGCCCCCCAAAGAGTTCTACAACTTTGCCTTATGAAAGTTTTTGATCCGATGAAAACTGGCTGATTTACAGGCAATCTGTTTTTTCCAAAAATCCAAAAATTTCAAAAATTTCAAAAAATAAAATTTTTTCTCTGGAGTTCCTTTTGCCCCCCAAAGGATTCTACAACTTTTCATTATGAAAGTTTTTGATCTGATGACAAATGGGAGAATTACAGGCAGTTTGCTTTTTCCAAAAATCAAAAAAATTTCATAAATTAAAAAAAATCGATTTTTTCTCTGGAGTTCCTTTTGCCTCCCAAAGAGTTCTACAACTTTTCATTATGAAAGTTTTTGATCCGATCACAAATGGGAGAATTACAGGTAGTCTTTTTTCAAATAATCAAAAAATTTCAAAAAATCAAAAAATTTCAAAAATAAAAAAATCGATTTTTTTCTCGGGAGTTCCATTTG
The DNA here is from genome assembly GCA_030407085.1 of Trichopria drosophilae. NCBI lineage: Eukaryota > Metazoa > Arthropoda > Insecta > Hymenoptera > Diapriidae > Trichopria > Trichopria drosophilae. Next base: position 64,539,317 of record CM059585.1, on the reverse strand, counting down.
CCCCCCAAAGAGTTCTACAACTTTGCCTTATGAAAGTTTTTGATCCGATGAAAACTGGCTGATTTACAGGCAATCTGTTTTTTCCAAAAATCCAAAAATTTCAAAAATTTCAAAAAATAAAATTTTTTCTCTGGAGTTCCTTTTGCCCCCCAAAGGATTCTACAACTTTTCATTATGAAAGTTTTTGATCTGATGACAAATGGGAGAATTACAGGTAGTCTGTTTTTTCCAAAAATCAAAAAATTTCATAAATTAAAAAAAATCGATTTTTACTCTGGAGTTCCTTTTGCCCCCAAAGAGTTCTACAACTTTGCCTTATGAATGATTTTGATCTGATGAAAAATGGGAGAATTACAAGCGGTCTGTTTTTTCCAAAAGTAAAAAAATTTCAAAAAATCGGTATTTTCTCTGGAGTTCCTTTTGCACCCCAAAGAGTTCTACAACTTTTCATTATGAAAGTTTTTGATCTAATGACAAAAGGGAGAATTACAGGCAGTCTGTTTTTTCCAGAAATCCAAAAATTTCACAAATTAAAAAAAATTGATTTTTTCTCTGGAGTTCCTTTTGCCCCCAAAGAGTTCTACAACTTTTCATTATGAACGTTTTTGATCCGATCACAAATGGGAGAATTACAGGTAGTCTTTTTTCAAATAATCAAAAAATTTCAAAAAATCAAAAAATTTCAAAAATAAAAAAATCGATTTTTTTCTCGGGAGTTCCATTTGCCCCCCAAAGAGTTCTACAACTTTGCCTTATGAAAGTTTTTGATCCGATGAAAACTGGCTGATTTACAGGCAATCTGTTTTTTCCAAAAATCCAAAAATTTCAAAAATTTCAAAAAATAAAATTTTTTCTCTGGAGTTCCTTTTGCCCCCCAAAGGATTCTACAACTTTTCATTATGAAAGTTTTTGATCTGATGACAAATGGGAGAATTACAGGCAGTTTGCTTTTTCCAAAAATCAAAAAAATTTCATAAATTAAAAAAAATCGATTTTTTCTCTGGAGTTCCTTTTGCCTCCCAAAGAGTTCTACAACTTTTCATTATGAAAGTTTTTGATCCGATCACAAATGGGAGAATTACAGGTAGTCTTTTTTCAAATAATCAAAAAATTTCAAAAAATCAAAAAATTTCAAAAAATAAAAAAATTTCAAAAATAAAAAAATCGATTTTTTTCTCGGGAGTTCCATTTGCCCCCCAAAGAGTTCTACAACTTTGCCTTATGAAAGTTTTTGATCCGATGACAAATGGGAGAATTACAGGTAGTCTAATTTTCCAAAAATCCAAAAATTTCAAAAAATGATTTTTTTCTCGGGAGTTCCATTTGCCCCCCAAAGAGTTCTACAACTTTGCCTTATGAAAGTTTTTGATCCGATGAAAACTGGCTGATTTACAGGCAATCGGTTTTTTCCAAAAATCCAAAAATAAAAAAATTTCGAAAACTTGGTTTTATCTCTGGAGTTCCTTTTGCCCCCCAATGAGTTCTACACCTTTTCATCATGAATGTTTTTGATCTGATGACAAATGGGAGAATTACAGGCAGTTTGCTTTTTCCAAAAATCAAAAAAATTTCATAAATTAAAAAAAATCGATTTTTTCTCTGGAGTTCCTTTTGCCTCCCAATGAGTTCTACAACTTTGCCTTATGAAAGTTTTTGATCCGATGACAAATGGGAGAATTACAGGTAGTCTGTTTTTTCCAAAAATCCAAAAATTTCAAAAAAATGATTTTTTTCTCGGGAGTTCCATTTGCCCCCCAAAGGATTCTACAACTTTTCATTATGACAGTTTCTGATCCGATGACAAATGGGAGAATTACAGGTAGTCTTTTTTCAAATAATCAAAAAATTTCAAAAAATCAAAAAATTTCAAAAATAAAAAAATCGATTTTTTTCTCGGGAGTTTCATTTGCCCCCCAAAGAGTTCTACAACTTTGCCTTATGAAAGTTTTTGATCCGATGAAAACTGGCTGATTTACAGGCAATCTGTTTTTTCCAAAAATCCAAAAATTTCAAAAATTTCAAAAATTTCAAAAAATAAAATTTTTTCTCTGGAGTTCCTTTTGCCCCCCCAAGGATTCTACAACTTTTCATTATGAAAGTTTTTGATCTGATGACAAATGGGAGAATTACAGGCAGTTTGCTTTTTCCAAAAATCAAAAAAATTTCATAAATTAAAAAAAATCGATTTTTTCTCTGGAGTTCCTTTTGCCTCCCAAAGAGTTCTACAACTTTTCATTATGAAAGTTTTTGATCCGATGACAAATGGGAGAATTACAGGTAGTCTTTTTTCCAAAAATCAAAAAATTTCAAAAAATGATTTTTTTCTCGGGAGTTCCATTTGCCCCCCAAAGAGTTCTACAACTTTGCCTTATGAAAGTTTTTGATTCGATGACAAATGGGAGAATTACAGGTAGACTAATTTTTCCAAAAATCCAAAAATTTCAAAAAAATGATTTTTTTCTCGGGAGTTCCATTTGCCCCCCAAAGAGTTCTACAACTTTGCCTTATGAAAGTTTTTGATCCGATGAAAACTGGCTGATTTACAGGCAATCGGTTTTTTCCAAAAATCCAAAAATTTCAAAAATTTCAAAAAATAAAATTTTTTCTCTGGAGTTCCTTTAGCCACCCAAAGGATTCTACAACTTTGCCTTATGAAAGTTTTTGATCCGATGACAAATGGGAGAATTACAGGTAGTCTGATTTTTCCAAAAATCCAAAAATTTCAAAAAAATGATTTTTTCTCTGGAGTTCCTTTTGCCCCCCAAAGAGTTCTACAACTTTTCATTATGAAAGTTTTTGATCCGATGATAAATGGGAGAATTACAGGTAGTCTTTTTTCAAATAATCAAAAAATTTCAAAAAATCAAAAAATTTCAAAAATAAAAAAATCGATTTTTTTCTCGGGAGTTCCATTTGCCCCCCAAAGAGTTCTACAACTTTGCCTTATGAAAGTTTTTGATCCGATGAAAACTGGCTGATTTACAGGCAATCTGTTTTTTCCAAAAATCCAAAAATTTCAAAAATTTCAAAAAATAAAATTTTTTCTCTGGAGTTCCTTTTGCCCCCCAAAGGATTCTACAACTTTTCATTATGAAAGTTTTTGATCTGATGACAAATGGGAGAATTACAGGCAGTTTGCTTTTTCCAAAAATCAAAAAAATTTCATAAATTAAAAAAAATCGATTTTTTCTCTGGAGTTCCTTTTGCCCCCCAAAGAGTTCTACAACTTTTCATTATGAAAGTTTTTGATCCGATGACAAATGGGAGAATTACAGGTAGTCTTTTTTCAAATAATCAAAAAATTTCAAAAAATTAAAAAATCAAAAAATTTCAAAAATAAAAAAATCGATTTTTTTCTCGGGAGTTCCATTTGCCCCCCAAAGAGTTCTACAACTTTGCCTTATGAAAGTTTTTGATCCGATGAAAACTGGCTGATTTACAGGCAATCTGTTTTTTCCAAAAATCCAAAAATTTCAAAAAATAAAATTTTTTCTCTGGAGTTCCTTTTGCCCCCCAAAGGATTCTACAACTTTTCATTATGAAAGTTTTTGATCTGATGACAAATGGGAGAATTACAGGCAGTCTGCTTTTTCCAAAAATCAAAAAAATTTCATAAATTAAAAAAAATCGATTTTTTCTCTGGAGTTCCTTTTGCCTCCCAATGAGTTCTACAACTTTGCCTTATGAAAGTTTTTGATCCGATGACAAATGGGAGAATTACAGGTAGTCTGTTTTTTCCAAAAATCAAAAAATTTCAAAATTTTCAAAAATCAAATTTTTCTCTGGAGTTCCTTTTGCCTCCCAAAGAGTTCTACAACTTTTCATTATGAAAGTTTTTGATCCGATCACAAATGGGAGAATTACAGGTAGTCTTTTTTCAAATAATCAAAAAATTTCAAAAAATCAAAAAATCAAAAAATTTCAAAAATCAAAAAAATTTCATAAATTAAAAAAAATTGATTTTTTCTCTGGAGTTCCTTTTGCCTCCCAAAGAGTTCTACAACTTTTCATTATGAAAGTTTTTGATCCGATCACAAATGGGAGAATTACAGGTAGTCTTTTTTCAAATAATCAAAAAATTTCTCAAAATCATAATTTTTTCTCTGGAGTTCCTTTTGCCCCCCAAAGAGTTCTACAACTTTTCATTATGAAAGTTTTTGATCTGATGACAAATGGGAGAATTACAGGCAGTCTGCTTTTTCCAAAAATCAAAAAAATTTCATAAATTAAAAAAAATCGATTTTTTCTCTGGAGTTCCTTTTGCCTCCCAATGAGTTCTACAACTTTGCCTTATGAAAGTTTTTGATCCGATGACAAATGGGAGAATTACAGGTAGTCTGTTTTTTCCAAAAATCAAAAAATTTCAAAATTTTCAAAAATCAAATTTTTCTCTGGAGTTCCTTTTGCCTCCCAAATAGTTCTACAACTTTGCCTTATGAAAGTTTTTGATTCGATGACAAATGGGAGAATTACAGGTAGACTAATTTTTCCAAAAATCCAAAAATTTCAAAAAAATGATTTTTTTCTCGGGAGTTCCATTTGCCCCCCAAAGAGTTCTACAACTTTGCCTTATGAAAGTTTTTGATCCGATGAAAACTGGCTGATTTACAGGCAATCGGTTTTTTCCAAAAATCCAAAAATTTCAAAAATTTCAAAAAATAAAATTTTTTCTCTGGAGTTCCTTTTGCCCCCCAAAGGATTCTACAACTTTTCATTATGAAAGTTTTTGATCTGATGACAAATGGGAGAATTACAGGCAGTTTGCTTTTTCCAAAAATCAAAAAAATTTCATAAATTAAAAAAAATCGATTTTTTCTCTGGAGTTCCTTTTGCCTCCCAAAGAGTTCTACAACTTTTCATTATGAAAGTTTTTGATCCGATCACAAATGGGAGAATTACAGGTAGTCTTTTTTCAAATAATCAAAAAATTTCAAAAAATCAAAAAATTTCAAAAATAAAAAAATCGATTTTTTTCTCGGGAGTTCCATTTGCCCCCCAAAGAGTTCTACAACTTTGCCTTATGAAAGTTTTTGATCCGATGAAAACTGGCTGATTTACAGGCAATCTGTTTTTTCCAAAAATCCAAAAATTTCAAAAATTTCAAAAAATAAAATTTTTTCTCTGGAGTTCCTTTTGCCCCCCAAAGGATTCTACAACTTTTCATTATGAAAGTTTTTGATCCGATGACAAATGGGAGAGTTACAGGTAGTCTGTTTTTTCCAAAAATACAAAAATTTCAAAAAAATGATTTTTTCTCTGGAGTTCCTTTTGCCCCCCAAAGAGTTCTACAACTTTTCATTACGAAAGTTTTTGATCCGATGATAAATGGGAGAATTACAGGTAGTCTTTTTTCAAATAATCAAAAAATTTCAAAAAATCAAAAAATTTCAAAAATAAAAAAATCGATTTTTTTCTCGGGAGTTCCATTTGCCCCCCAAAGAGTTCTACAACTTTGCCTTATGAAAGTTTTTGATCCGATGAAAACTGGCTGATTTACAGGCAATCTGTTTTTTCCAAAAATCCAAAAATTTCAAAAATTTCAAAAAATAAAATTTTTTCTCTGGAGTTCCTTTTGCCCCCCAAAGGATTCTACAACTTTTCATTATGAAAGTTTTTGATCTGATGACAAATGGGAGAATTACAGGCAGTCTGCTTTTTCCAAAAATCAAAAAAATTTAATAAATTAAAAAAAATCGATTTTTTCTCTGGAGTTCCTTTTGCCTCCCAATGAGTTCTACAACTTTGCCTTATGAAAGTTTTTGATCCGATGTCAAATGGGAGAAGTACAGGTAGTCTGTTTTTTCCAAAAATCAAAAAATTTCAAAATTTTCAAAAATCAAATTTTTCTCTGGAGTTCCTTTTGCCTCCCAAATACTTCTACAACTTTGCCTTATGAAAGTTTTTGATTCGATGACAAATGGGAGAATTACAGGTAGACTAATTTTTCAAAAAATCCAAAAATTTCAAAAAAATGATTTTTTTCTCGGGAGTTCCATTTGCCCCCCAAAGAGTTCTACAACTTTGCCTTATGAAAGTTTTTGATCCGATGAAAACTGGCTGATTTACAAGCAATCGGTTTTTTCCAAAAATCCAAAAATTTCAAAAATTTCAAAAAATAAAATTTTTTCTCTGGAGTTCCTTTAGCCACCCAAAGGATTCTACAACTTTTCATTATGACAGTTTTTGATCCGATGACAAATGGGAGAATTACAGGTAGTCTGTTTTTTCCAAAAATCCAAAAATTTCAAAAAAATGATTTTTTCTCTGGAGTTCCTTTTGCCCCCCAAAGAGTTCTACAACTTTTCATTATGAAAGTTTTTGATCCGATGACAAATGGGAGAATTACAGGTAGTCTTTTTTCAAATAATCAAAAAATTTCAAAAAATCAAAAAATTTCAAAAATAAAAAAATCGATTTTTTTCTCGGGAGTTCCATTTGCCCCCCAAAGAGTTCTACAACTTTGCCTTATGAAAGTTTTTGATCCGATGAAAACTGGCTGATTTACAGGCAATCTGTTTTTTCCAAAAATCCAAAAATTTCAAAAAATAAAATTTTTTCTCTGGAGTTCCTTTTGCCCCCCAAAGGATTCTACAACTTTTCATTATGAAAGTTTTTGATCTGATGACAAATGGGAGAATTACAGGCAGTCTGCTTTTTCCAAAAATCAAAAAAATTTCATAAATTAAAAAAAATCGATTTTTTTCTCGGGAGTTCCATTTGCCCCCCAAAGAGTTCTACAACTTTGCCTTATGAAAGTTTTTGATCCGATGAAAACTGGCTGATTTACAGGCAATCTGTTTTTTCCAAAAATCCAAATATTTCAAAAATTTCAAAAAATAAAATTTTTTCTCTGGAGTTCCTTTTGCCCCCCAAAGGATTCTACAACTTTTCATTATGAAAGTTTTTGATCTAATGACAAATGGGAGAATTACAGGCAGTTTGCTTTTTCCAAAAATCAAAAAAATTTCATAAATTAAAAAAAATTGATTTTTTCTCTGGAGTTCCTTTTGCCTCCCAAAGAGTTCTACAACTTTTCATTATGAACGTTTTTGATCCGATCACAAATGGGAGAATTACAGGTAGTCTTTTTTCAAATAATCAAAAAATTTCAAAAAAATCAAAAAATTTCAAAAATAAAAAAATCGATTTTTTTCTCGGGAGTTCCATTTGCCCCCCAAAGAGTTCTACAACTTTGCCTTATGAAAGTTTTTGATCCGATGAAAACTGGCTGATTTACAGGCAATCTGTTTTTTCCAAAAATCCAAAAATTTCAAAAATTTCAAAAAATAAAATTTTTTCTCTGGAGTTCCTTTTGCCCCCCAAAGGATTCTACAACTTTTCATTATGAAAGTTTTTGATCTGATGACAAATGGGAGAATTACAGGCAGTTTGCTTTTTCCAAAAATCAAAAAAATTTCATAAATTAAAAAAAATCGATTTTTTCTCTGGAGTTCCTTTTGCCTCCCAAAGAGTTCTACAACTTTTCATTATGAAAGATTTTGATCCGATCACAAATGGGAGAATTACAGGTAGTCTTTTTTCAAATAATCAAAAAATTTCAAAAAATCAAAAAATCAAAAAATTTCAAAAATAAAAAAATCGATTTTTTTCTCGGGAGTTCCATTTGCCCCCCAAAGAGTTCTACAACTTTGCCTTATGAAAGTTTTTGATCCGATGAAAACTGGCTGATTTACAGGCAATCTGTTTTTTCCAAAAATCCAAAAATTTCAAAAATTTCAAAAAATAAAATTTTTTCTCTGGAGTTCCTTTTGCCCCCCAAAGGATTCTACAACTTTTCATTATGAAAGTTTTTGATCTGATGACAAATGGGAGAATTACAGGCAGTTTGCTTTTTCCAAAAATCAAAAAAATTTCATAAATTAAAAAAAATCGATTTTTTCTCTGGAGTTCCTTTTGCCTCCCAAAGAGTTCTACAACTTTTCATTATGAAAGATTTTGATCCGATCACAAATGGGAGAATTACAGGTAGTCTTTTTTCGCATAATCAAAAAATTTCAAAAAATCAAAAAATTTCAAAAATAAAAAATCGATTTTTTTCTCGGGAGTTCCATTTGCCCCCCAAAGAGTTCTACAACTTTGCCTTATGAAAGTTTTTGATCCGATGAAAACTGGCTGATTTACAGGCAATCTGTTTTTTCCAAAAATCCAAAAATTTCAAAAAATAAAATTTTTTCTCTGGAGTTCCTTTTGCCCCCCAAAGAGTTCTACAACTTTTCATTACGAAAGTTTTTGATCCGATGATAAATGGGAGAATTACAGGTAGTCTTTTTTCAAATAATCAAAAAATTTCAAAAAATCAAAAATAAAAAAATCGATTTTTTTCTCTGGAGTTCCATTTGCCCCCCAAAGAGTTCTACAACTTTGCCTTACGAAAGTTTTTGATCCGATGAAAACTGGCTGATTTACAGGCAATCTGTTTTTTCCAAAAATCCAAAAATTTCAAAAATTTCAAAAAATAAAATTTTTTCTCTGGAGTTCCTTTTGCCCCCCAAAGGATTCTACAACTTTTCATTATGAAAGTTTTTGATCTGATGACAAATGGGAGAATTACAGGCAGTCTGCTTTTTCCAAAAATCAAAAAAATTTAATAAAAAAAAATCGATTTTTTCTCTGGAGTTCCTTTTGCCTCCCAATGAGTTCTACAACTTTGCCTTATGAAAGTTTTTGATCCGATGTCAAATGGGAGAAGTACAGGTAGTCTGTTTTTTTCCAAAAATCAAAAAATTTCAAAATTTCAAAAAATCAAATTTTTCTCTGGAGTTCCTTTTGCCTCCCAAATACTTCTACAACTTTGCCTTATGAAAGTTTTTGATTCGATGACAAATGGGAGAATTACAGGTAGACTAATTTTTCAAAAAATCCAAAAATTTCAAAAAAATGATTTTTTTCTCGGGAGTTCCATTTGCCCCCCAAAGAGTTCTACAACTTTGCCTTATGAAAGTTTTTGATCCGATGAAAACTGGCTGATTTACAAGCAATCGGTTTTTTCCAAAAATCCAAAAATTTCAAAAATTTCAAAAAATAAAATTTTTTCTCTGGAGTTCCTTTAGCCACCCAAAGGATTCTACAACTTTTCATTATGACAGTTTTTGATCCGATGACAAATGGGAGAATTACAGGTAGTCTGTTTTTTCCAAAAATCCAAAAATTTCAAAAAAATGATTTTTTCTCTGGAGTTCCTTTTGCCCCCCAAAGAGTTCTACAACTTTTCATTATGAAAGTTTTTGATCCGATGACAAATGGGAGAATTACAGGTAGTCTTTTTTCAAATAATCAAAAAATTTCAAAAAATCAAAAAATTTCAAAAATAAAAAAATCGATTTTTTTCTCGGGAGTTCCATTTGCCCCCCAAAGAGTTCTACAACTTTGCCTTATGAAAGTTTTTGATCCGATGAAAACTGGCTGATTTACAGGCAATCTGTTTTTTCCAAAAATCCAAAAATTTCAAAAAATAAAATTTTTTCTCTGGAGTTCCTTTTGCCCCCCAAAGGATTCTACAACTTTTCATTATGAAAGTTTTTGATCTGATGACAAATGGGAGAATTACAGGCAGTCTGCTTTTTCCAAAAATCAAAAAAATTTCATAAATTAAAAAAAATCGATTTTTTTCTCGGGAGTTCCATTTGCCCCCCAAAGAGTTCTACAACTTTGCCTTATGAAAGTTTTTGATCCGATGAAAACTGGCTGATTTACAGGCAATCTGTTTTTTCCAAAAATCCAAATATTTCAAAAATTTCAAAAAATAAAATTTTTTCTCTGGAGTTCCTTTTGCCCCCCAAAGGATTCTACAACTTTTCATTATGAAAGTTTTTGATCTAATGACAAATGGGAGAATTACAGGCAGTTTGCTTTTTCCAAAAATCAAAAAAATTTCATAAATTAAAAAAAATTGATTTTTTCTCTGGAGTTCCTTTTGCCTCCCAAAGAGTTCTACAACTTTTCATTATGAACGTTTTTGATCCGATCACAAATGGGAGAATTACAGGTAGTCTTTTTTCAAATAATCAAAAAATTTCAAAAAATCAAAAAATTTCAAAAATAAAAAAATCGATTTTTTTCTCGGGAGTTCCATTTGCCCCCCAAAGAGTTCTACAACTTTGCCTTATGAAAGTTTTTGATCCGATGAAAACTGGCTGATTTACAGGCAATCTGTTTTTTCCAAAAATCCAAAAATTTCAAAAAATAAAATTTTTTCTCTGGAGTTCCTTTTGCCCCCCAAAGGATTCTACAACTTTTCATTATGAAAGTTTTTGATCTGATGACAAATGGGAGAATTACAGGCAGTCTGCTTTTTCCAAAAATCAAAAAAATTTCATAAATTAAAAAAAATCGATTTTTTCTCTGGAGTTCCTTTTGCCTCCCAATGAGTTCTACAACTTTGCCTTATGAAAGTTTTTGATTCGATGACAAATGGGCGAATTACAGGTAGTCTGATTTTTCCAAAAATCCAAAAATTTCAAAAAAATGATTTTTTCTCTGGAGTTCCTTTTGCCCCCCAAAGAGTTCTACAACTTTTCATTATGAAAGTTTTTGATCCGATGACAAATGGGAGAATTACAGGTAGTCTTTTTTCAAATAATCAAAAAATTTCAAAAAATCAAAAAATTTCAAAAATAAAAAATCGATTTTTTTCTCGGGAGTTCCATTTACCCCCCAAAGAGTTCTACAACTTTGCCTTATGAAAGTTTTTGATCCGATGAAAACTGGCTGATTTACAGGCAATCTGTTTTTTCCAAAAATCCAAAAATTTCAAAAAATAAAATTTTTTCTCTGGAGTTCCTTTTGCCCCCCAAAGGATTCTACAACTTTTCATTATGAAAGTTTTTGATCTGATGACAAATGGGAGAATTACGGGCAGTTTGCTTTTTCCAAAAATCAAAAAAATTTCATAAATTAAAAAAAATCGATTTTTTCTCTGGAGTTCCTTTTGCCCCCCAAAGAGTTCTACAACTTTTCATTATGAAAGTTTTTGATCCGATGACAAATGGGAGAATTACAGGTAGTCTTTTTTCAAATAATCAAAAAATTTCGAAAAATCAAAAAATTTCAAAAATAAAAAAATCGATTTTTTTCTCGGGAGTTCCATTTGCCCCCCAAAGAGTTCTACAACTTTGCCTTATGAAAGTTTTTGATCCGATGAAAACTGGCTGATTTACAGGCAATCTGTTTTTTCCAAAAATCCAAAAATTTCAAAAATTTCAAAAAATAAAATTTTTTCTCTGGAGTTCCTTTTGCCCCCCAAAGGATTCTACAACTTTTCATTATGAAAGTTTTTGATCTGATGACAAATGGGAGAATTACAGGCAGTTTGCTTTTTCCAAAAATCAAAAAAATTTCATAAATTAAAAAAAATCGATTTTTTCTCTGGAGTTCCTTTTGCCTCCCAAAGAGTTCTACAACTTTTCATTATGAAAGTTTTTGATCCGATCACAAATGGGAGAATTACAGGTAGTCTTTTTTCAAATAATCAAAAAATTTCAAAAAATCAAAAAATTTCAAAAAATCAAAAATTTCAAAAAATCAAAAAATTTCAAAAATAAAAAATCGATTTTTTTCTCGGGAGTTCCATTTGCCCCCCAAAGAGTTCTACAACTTTGCCTTATGAAATTTTTTGATCCGATGAAAACTGGCTGATTTACAGGCAATCTGTTTTTTCCAAAAATCCAACAATTTCAAAAAATAAAATTTTTTCTCTGGAGTTCCTTTTGCCCCCAAAGGATTCTACAACTTTTCATTATGAAAGTTTTTGATCTGATGACAAATGGAAGAATTACAGGCAGTCTGCTTTTTCCAAAAATCAAAAAAATTTCATAAATTAAAAAAAATCGATTTTTTCTCTGGAGTTCCTTTTGCCTCCCAATGAGTTCTACAACTTTGCCTTATGAAAGTTTTTGATTCGATGACAAATGGGCGAATTACAGGTAGTCTGATTTTTCCAAAAATCCAAAAATTTCAAAAAAATGATTTTTTCTCTGGAGTTCCTTTTGCCCCCCAAAGAGTTCTACAACTTTTCATTATGAAAGTTTTTGATCCGATGATAAATGGGAGAATTACAGGTAGTCTTTTTTCAAATAATCAAAAAATTTCAAAAAATCAAAAAATTTCAAAAATAAAAAAATCGATTTTTTTCTCGGGAGTTCCATTTGCCCCCCAAAGAGTTCTACAACTTTGCCTTATGAAAGTTTTTGATCCGATGAAAACTGGCTGATTTACAGGCAATCTGTTTTTTCCAAAAATCCAAAAATTTCAAAAATTTCAAAAAATAAAATTTTTTCTCTGGAGTTCCTTTTGCCCCCCAAAGGATTCTACAACTTTTCATTATGAAAGTGTTTGATCTGATGACAAATGGGAGAATTACAGGCAGTTTGCTTTTTGAGTCATTCCACGTCAACAATATCAAAACTGAGGTCGATGTCTCAGAATTCCACGAAAATGAAGTATTTGAAGCGTATAGGCATGGAAAACATTATGGTAGAATATTTTTGTAAAATTTTCAAAATGGCGGCCGTAGCGTCATATTCATTGAATTTCTTAAAATTACGATATCTGTTTTTCTGATTTTTACATTTTAAAGTTACTACGCGCATTTTGTTCATAAAAATGAGTACTTTCATACAAAAATAAAAAATTTTTTTTTTGTTTTTAATTTTTCAAAAAATTTTCATATATTATTTTTGAATCTTAATTTTGAAAGCCATTTCCGTCTTTTTTTCATTCAAACGATATGTCATCTGGTTGGAAAATCTCTCACCTTCAATTTAAAAAAAAAAAATTGATGTAGCCTCTTTCCGTTCCGAAGTTATGATTTTTTTTAAGATTTTTTTCTCGGGAGTTCCATTTGCCCCCCAAAGAGTTCTACAACTTTGCCTTATGAAAGTTTTTGATCCGATGAAAACTGGCTGATTTACAGGCAATCTGTTTTTTCCAAAAATCCAAAAATTTCAAAAAATAAAATTTTTTCTCTGGAGTTCCTTTTGCCCCCCAAAGGATTCTACAACTTTTCATTATGAAAGTTTTTGATCTGATGACAAATGGGAGAATTACAGGCAGTTTGCTTTTTCCAAAAATCAAAAAAATTTCATAAATTAAAAAAAATCGATTTTTTCTCTGGAGTTCCTTTTGCCTCCCAAAGAGTTCTACAACTTTTCATTATGAAAGATTTTGATCCGATCACAAATGGGAGAATTACAGGTAGTCTTTTTTCAAATAATCAAAAAATTTCAAAAAATCAAAAAATTTCAAAAAATCAAAAAATTTCAAAAATAAAAAATCGATTTTTTTCTCGGGAGTTCCATTTGCCCCCCAAAGAGTTCTACAACTTTGCCTTATGAAAGTTTTTGATCCGATGAAAACTGGCTGATTTACAGGCAATCTGTTTTTTCCAAAAATCCAAAAATTTCAAAAAATAAAATTTTTTCTCTGGAGTTCCTTTTGCCCCCCAAAGGATTCTACAACTTTTCATTATGAAAGGTTTTGATCTGATGACAAATGGGAGAATTACAGGCAGTCTGCTTTTTCCAAAAATCAAAAAAATTTCATAAATTAAAAAAAATCGATTTTTTCTCTGGAGTTCCTTTTGCCTCCCAATGAGTTCTACAACTTTGCCTTATGAAAGTTTTTGATCCGATGACAAATGGGAGAATTACAGGTAGTCTGTTTTTTCCAAAAATCAAAAAATTTCAAAATTTTCAAAAATCACATTTTTCTCTTGAGTTCCTTTTGCCTCCCAATGAGTTCTACAACTTTGCCTTATGAAAGTTTTTGATTCGATGACAAATGGGCGAATTACAGGTAGTCTGATTTTTCCAAAAATCCAAAAATTTCAAAAAAATGATTTTTTCTCTGGAGTTCCTTTTGCCCCCCAAAGAGTTCTACAACTTTTCATTATGAAAGTTTTTGATCCGATGATAAATGGGAGAATTACAGGTAGTCTTTTTTCAAATAATCAAAAAATTTCAAAAAATCAAAAAATTTCAAAAATAAAAAAATCGATTTTTTTCTCGGGAGTTCCATTTGCCCCCCAAAGAGTTCTACAACTTTGCCTTATGAAAGTTTTTGATCCGATGAAAACTGGCTGATTTACAGGCAATCTGCTTTTTCCAAAAATCCAAAAATTTCAAAAATTTCAAAAAATAAAATTTTTTCTCTGGAGTTCCTTTTGCCCCCCAAAGGATTCTACAACTTTTCATTATGAAAGTTTTTGATCTGATGACAAATGGGAGAATTACAGGCAGTTTGCTTTTTCCAAAAATCAAAAAAATTTCATAAATTAAAAAAAATCGATTTTTTCTCTGGAGTTCCTTTTGCCTCCCAAAGAGTTCTACAACTTTTCATTATGAAAGATTTTGATCCGATCACAAATGGGAGAATTACAGGTAGTCTTTTTTCGCATAATCAAAAAATTTCAAAAAATCAAAAAATTTCAAAAAATCAAAAAATTTCAAAAAATCAAAAAATTTCAAAAAATCAAAAAATTTCAAAAATAAAAAATCGATTTTTTTCTCGGGAGTTCCATTTGCCCCCCAAAGAGTTCTACAACTTTGCCTTATGAAAGTTTTTGATCCGATGAAAACTGGCTGATTTACAGGCAATCTGTTTTTTCCAAAAATCCAAAAATTTCAAAAAATAAAATTTTTTCTCTGGAGTTCCTTTTGCCCCCCAAAGGATTCTACAACTTTTCATTATGAAAGTTTTTGATCTGATGACAAATGGGAGAATTACAGGCAGTCTGCTTTTTCCAAAAATCAAAAAAATTTCATAAATTAAAAAAAATCGATTTTTTCTCTGGAGTTCCTTTTGCCTCCCAATGAGTTCTACAACTTTGCCTTATGAAAGTTTTTGATCCGATGACAAATGGGAGAATTACAGGTAGTCTGTTTTTTCCAAAAATCAAAAAATTTCAAAATTTTCAAAAATCAAATTTTTCTCTGGAGTTCCTTTTGCCTCCCAATGAGTTCTACAACTTTGCCTTATGAAAGTTTTTGATTCGATGACAAATGGGCGAATTACAGGTAGTCTGATTTTTCCAAAAATCCAAAAATTTCAAAAAAATGATTTTTTCTCTGGAGTTCCTTTTGCCCCCCAAAGAGTTCTACAACTTTTCATTATGAAAGTTTTTGATCCGATGATAAATGGGAGAATTACAGGTAGTCTTTTTTCAAATAATCAAAAAATTTCAAAAAATCAAAAAATTTCAAAAATAAAAAAATCGATTTTTTTCTCGGGAGTTCCATTTGCCCCCCAAAGAGTTCTACAACTTTGCCTTATGAAAGTTTTTGATCCGATGAAAACTGGCTGATTTACAGGCAATCTGTTTTTTCCAAAAATCCAAAAATTTCAAAAAATAAAATTTTTTCTCTGGAGTTCCTTTTGCCCCCCAAAGGATTCTACAACTTTTCATTATGAAAGTTTTTGATCTGATGACAAATGGGAGAATTACAGGCAGTTTGCTTTTTCCAAAAATCAAAAAAATTTCATAAATTAAAAAAAAATCGATTTTTTCTCTGGAGTTCCTTTTGCCTCCCAAAAAGTTCTACAACTTTTCATTATGAAAGTTTTTGATCCGATCACAAATGGGAGAATTACAGGTAGTCTTTTTTCAAATAATCAAAAAATTTCAAAAAATCAAAAAATTTCAAAAAATTTCAAAAAATCAAAAAATTTCAAAAAATCAAAAAATTTCAAAAAATCAAAAAATTTCAAAAAATCAAAAAATTTCAAAAATAAAAAATCGATTTTTTTCTCGGGAGTTCCATTTGCCCCCCAAAGAGTTCTACAACTTTGCCTTATGAAAGTTTTTGATTCGATGACAAATGGGCGAATTACAGGTAGTCTGATTTTTCCAAAAATCCAAAAATTTCAAAAAAATGATTTTTTCTCTGGAGTTCCTTTTGCCCCCCAAAGAGTTCTACAACTTTTCATTATGAAAGTTTTTGATCCGATGACAAATGGGAGAATTACAGGTAGTCTTTTTTCAAATAATCAAAAAATTTCAAAAAATCAAAAAATTTCAAAAATAAAAAAATCGATTTTTTTCTCTGGAGTTCCTTTTGCCCCCCAAAGGATTCTACAACTTTTCATTATGAAAGTGTTTGATCTGATGACAAATGGGAGAATTACAGGCAGTTTGCTTTTTGAGTCATTCCACGTCAACAATATCAAAACTGAGGTCGATGTCTCAGAATTCCACGAAAATGAAGTATTTGAAGCGTATAGGCATGGAAAACATTATGGTAGAATATTTTTGTAAAATTTTCAAAATGGCGGCCGTAGCGTCATATTCATTGAATTTCTTAAAATTACGATATCTGTTTTTCTGATTTTTACATTTTAAAGTTACTACGCGCATTTTGTTCATAAAAATGAGTACTTTCATACAAAAATAAAAAATTTTTTTTTTGTTTTTAATTTTTCAAAAAATTTTCATATATTATTTTTGAATCTTAATTTTGAAAGCCATTTCCGTCTTTTTTTCATTCAAACGATATGTCATCTGGTTGGAAAATCTCTCACCTTCAATTTAAAAAAAAAAAATTGATGTAGCCTCTTTCCGTTCCGAAGTTATGATTTTTTTTAAGAGCGCACCTCGCGACGTTCATCGGTGGGCGTCACGTCGCGTCGCGCCGTTCGCCGCGCCGCAGTGCCTCCGCTGCGTGTAATTCGAAGTCGGGGTAGTTTAGTTAGCTAAGTATATAATAGATTATAGTTAGTCAGATAATCTTGCTATGAATTTTTAATATTTGACGGTCAAGAAATCAGTTAAGGCTCGCAAATGTAGCTAATCTTTTAACTGATCCGCAATAACTGTGACCATGCGAAGTAGCATACAAAATTTTTTACCATACTAAATCCTATTTTTGGTAAGAAAGATTTGTAAAATTATTCCACTTACATTTGTTGATAAGTTTGATAAATTAAATTCTTAAAAGGAAATTGATTATTTATTAATCTTTTTAAAAATCCAGATGTAGTGCTGAAATTGAAAAGACCAAATTACGTAAAGCAAAAGGCGAAATCAATAAAAACGTAATCTTTATCTGACGGTTTGTTTAAAGATACACATTTACAGTGGAATGAACGAAAGATACTTCGACGTTAATTCAGAACAAGAACCATGAAAAGAGATCATACTCTTTAGATATCATAGAAATTATAATAATAAACAAAGAAATAAATATTGAGATCGTCAGAGAAGAACTTGAGAAGCAATGAAAACGCTTCGCATTCTTCCTTACTACAATAAATAAATACAACATTTGACATCGCATCTTCAGCCCATTCAAATAGGGATTGAGCAGTTAAGATTTGGAGGTCAAGAGGCCGTTGAAGACTTGCTCGTGCAGCTAATCGTTTGACAGTGCCTCCTAACCCATCGCAAGGACTTTTACCGTGCGAAGTGGCGAAAAAGTTCCATTCGGCATCAATGCTAAAATCCTCTTTATGGTACGCAAGATTTATAAAATTGTATTTATTTTTATACTGCGAGGCAGCACCATCTGTAAAATATTTTACTCTATTCACGACATATTGCTTTCGTAATTCTGTGAGCAATTTTGAAATGTACAGATGAACTGCAGCCGAATTGTGTTCCAGACTTTCTGAAATTATTACGAAAGAATCGTGGCCTACAACACCGTCCTCTTTATGATAAACAACAAATGGGTGGATTGTTGCTTGGTCGTTACTCCAGTGGTAGGATTGAATCGCATCCTGGATTATGAATGAGTAATTTTCAGCAAAGTCACCTAATACTACGAATTCTCCAGCTTCCAGGGTTTCTTTACAATCAAAAAGATATTGACTTTGTGCCTTGGATATAAAATGATGCTTTAGAAGCATAACGAAATCACAAGTAAACCTTTCAACGTATTCATCTACTGAGGTTACAACCGTTTCTAACCTCGAACGATCAGTTGATGTCCACTGTTTGTAAGTAATTTCTTCCATAAAATGATTTTCAAACGCTACATTTAACTCATCACAAATTTTTTAGATGCTTGGGCAATTTGTACATTTTCGAAAATAACACTCTGGATTGGGAGAATTACAACAGCAGCGGATACTAATGTCTCCAGAGATTCAAAAGCTGATAATTGAGTTTCAGAAGATGTAATATCTTTTAAACGTGCACCAGTCATCATTAATTTGAAATTTTGATGTATCTTACATACACATACTGAATGGGTACCACGGCTACCAGCTAGAATACATTCTTTTGGTCTCAAATCAGCAAATTTTGAAAATCCAGTTTTCATATCGACGTATCGAATTTTAAATTCGGCATATAATTCTTTCAAATTATTGAGGAGTAGTCGCTTCTGAACTTGAATTTTGGAGCCGTCCCTTTTAACCGACACGCAATCCTTCTTACCGGGCAATATTCGACTGAAATCAGAATTATAGTAAAAGTTACAAACTGCGTTTTTAATTTCATCGGGAAGAGATTTTCCACGTTTTGTGCCAGGCAATGTACCAATGCCGAATTCTTTGTGAAAATATTCTGCTTTTGCAGCAAGGCTGTAAGGAACATTGAACTCTGACTCTATGCGACGAGCTGTCCATGATTTTGGTGTCATTGTTAAGTATTTAATTTTTTCAGAATTTTTGTCCGACTCTGATAGCTTATCTTTTATTTCAGAAACGTCCACCGATGAACGTCGCGAGGTGCGCTCTTAAAAAAAATCATAACTTCGGAACGGAAAGAGGCTACATCAATTTTTTTTTTTTTAAATTGAAGGTGAGAGATTTTCCTACCAGATGACATATCGTTTGAATGAAAAAAAGACGGAAATGGCTTTCAAAATTAAGATTCAACAATAATATATGAAAATTTTTTGAAAAATTAAAAACAAAAAAAAAAATTTTTTTTTTTGTATGAAAGTACTCATTTTTATGAACAAAATGCGCGTAGTAACTTTAAAATGTAAAAATCAGAAAAACAGATATCGTAATTTTAAGAAATTCAATGAATATGACGCCACGGCCGCCATTTTGAAAATTTTACAAAAATATTCTACCATAATGTTTTCCATGCCCATACGCTTCAAATACTTCATTTTCGTGGAATTCTGAGACATTGACCTCAGTTTTGATATTGTTGACGTGGAATGACTCTTTTCCAAAAATCAAAAAAATTTCATAAATTAAAAAAAATCGATTTTTTCTCTGGAGTTCCTTTTGCCTCCTAAAGAGTTCTACAACTTTGCCTTATGAAAGTTTTTGATTCGATGACAAATGGGCGAATTACAGGTAGTCTGATTTTTCCAAAAATCCAAAAATTTCAAAAAAATGATTTTTTCTCTGGAGTTCCTTTTGCCCCCCAAAGAGTTCTACAACTTTTCATTATGAAAGTTTTTGATCCGATGACAAATGGGAGAATTACAGGTAGTCTTTTTTCAAATAATCAAAAAATTTCAAAAAATCAAAAAATTTCAAAAAATCACAAAATTTCAAAAAATCAAAAAATTCAAAAATAAAAAAATCGATTTTTTTCTCGGGAGTTCCATTTGCCCCCCAAAGAGTTCTACAACTTTGCCTTATGAAAGTTTTTGATCCGATGAAAACTGGCTGATTTACAGGCAATCTGTTTTTTCCAAAAATCCAAAAATTTCAAAAAAATGATTTTTTCTCTGGACTTCCTTTTGCCCCCCAAAGGGTTCTAGAACTTTTCATTATGAAAGTTTTTGATCTGATGAAAATGGGAGAACTACAGGTAGTCTGTTTTTTCCAAAAATCAAAAAAATTCAAAAAAATGATTTTTTTCTCGGGAGTTCCATTTGCCTCCCAAAGAGTTCTACAACTTTGCCTTATGAAAGTTTTTGATTCGCTGACAAATGGGGGAATTACAGGTAGACTGATTTTTCCAAAAATCCAAAAATTTCAATACACTCATTCCTTCTCTGGCCTTCTTTCTGCCTCCCAAAGGGTTCTAGAACTTTTCATTATGAAAGTTTTTGATCTGATGAAAATGGGAGAACTACAGGTAGTCTGTTTTTTCCAAAAATCAAAAAAATTCAAAAAAATGATTTTTTTCTCGGGAGTTCCATTTGCCTCCCAAAGAGTTCTACAACTTTGCCTTATGAAAGTTTTTGATTCGCTGACAAATGGGGGAATTACAGGTAGACTGATTTTTCCAAAAATCCAAAAATTTCAAAAAATTGATTTTTTCTCTGGACTTCCTTTTGCCCCCCAAAGGGTTCTAGAACTTTTCATTAAGAAAGTTTTTGATCTGATGAAAATGGGAGAACTACAGGTAGTCTGTTTTTTCCAAAAATCAAAAAAATTCAAAAAAATGATTTTTTTCTCGGGAGTTCCATTTGCCCGCCAAAGAGTTCTACAACTTTGCCTTATGAAAGTTTTTGATCTGATGAAAACTGGCTGATTTACAGGCAATCTGTTTTTTCCAAAAATCCAAAAATTTCAAATATTTCAAAAAATAAAATTTTTTCTCTGGAGTTCCTTTTGCCCCCCAAAGGATTCTACAACTTTTCATTATGAAAGTTTTTGATCCGATGACAAATGGGAGAATTACAAGTAGTCTGTTTTTTCCAAAAATTTCAAAATTTTCAAAATATCAAATTTTTCTCTGGAGTTCCTTTTGCCTCCCAAAGAGTTCTACAACTTTGGCTTATGAAAGTTTTTGATTCGATGACAACTGGCTGAGTTACAGGCACTCTGTATTTCAAAAACTAAAAAATTTTCAAAAATTTCAAAAAATCAAATTTTTCTGTGGAGTTCCTTTTTCTCCCCCCAAAGGGTTCTACAACTTTTCATTATGAAAGTTTTTGATCTGATGACAAATGGGAGAATTACAGGCAGTCTGCTTTTTCCAAAAATAAAAAAATTTCAAAAAAATGATTTTTTCTCTGGAGTTTCTTTTGCCCCCCAAAGGGTTCTAGAACTTTTCATTGTTTCGGGTCTTTAAATTTTGTAATTTGTGAAGTTGGCTCCCCGATATTACCAAATGCAATTTTTTTTGTAAAATCAACAGAACTATTTTCAAAATGTATAAAGAACTTCAGAACTGTGTGGGGGCATATAGAACTGTTGTTATTTATTTTTTTTTTTATTCAAGTGGAGGGCCAACTTCACACCGATCGCTTTATTTTATCTCGAATAACGCTTCATTAAGTACACTCCCGTACGCCTTGTTTCATTCCTAATAAGAATATGGTATACTTAAATATGACTAACAAAAGTGTACACTTAAAAATCTACGCGTACTTTTCATTCACTCTCGAAGTGCGTTCCATGAGGTGTACGCGAGTACTCTTAAAATGTCCAAATTCACTCCTGTACTCTCGGTAAGCGAAAGGGAACTTAAAAGTACATGAAGGGTACGTATGCTTTGCTGAAGAGTACGTACCCTTTGTGTACATTTCCCGTACATTTAAAGTGTACGCTTCATTTTTACCAGGGAATCTTTTTCCAGTTGTTGTCTATGAGAGCTTCTGCAACAAAAAGGTTTTTAACCTCGCCTATTAACGTAGACTCACACTGTTGCATCGTAAATGCAGAATCCATATCATACTCGGTGTATCTCGTCGGACGCTTTAGGGTTCTCCGATCACATAACTGTCTCATATAGACTCCTCTTCAGTGTGACTTTCAATCTCTTCATCTGCACACACAACAGACATACTCTCCTTTTCAGACTCAAAACTGTTAAAATCTAAGTTTTCTTCTTCGATACTTACTTCAAGGTCTTCTGCCTCTTGAATTTTAGGTCTACTTTCTGTCCAAGGTATTTCGAAACTAGAAGGGTTTTCACATTTGAGGAACTTATCACATCTCGACCATATTCCGTAAAAACTCTGCATCCAGGGGAATCAATATCGTATCAAACGATAATAGCTTTCCACCAGTTTCTTTATTTCTATTTTCTTTCCGAACCATAAATTAGCAGGACTTTTATCCTTGACCGAACTTGTTCCGGTTAGATTTAATGTAAATACAATATAATTGACTGCTTCAGCCCACAAGTTTTCATTCAAATTTCGAGCATGAATCACAGATCATGCTGCTTCGACAACTGTTCTCATATCTCTTTCAATTTGACCATTTTGCTATGGAATGTAAACATATGACATGCTGTGGAATATTCCCAAATCTTCAATAAATCGTTTTGCATCAGCATTTTTAATTTCTTTTCCATGATCGGACCTTAACATTTTTACCTAGTAACCAAATTGATTTTCGACCAACTTCAAGAAATTTTCCAACTTTTCCAGTGCTTTTTTGTGCTTTAGAAAATATCCGGTTCTGAAATGTGTACCTCTAAAGGGCAGGAAGTATTTTGCTCCTCCTGGAGATCGAATATTCATTTCGCACAAATCTCCATGTACCAGGTCTAAGGATTGGGACGATCTATTTGGATTTAGTGGGTGTGACACTCGGTGCTGTTTACCATACGTGCAACCAGGGAAAATGTAAAAATACCAGTCATCTTTGAAGCTTACCTCGTGTTTCTTCAGAATGGCTCTGACATGTGCAACATTTCGGTGGGCGAACCTCTCATGCCATCTTTTGACGATTGATACGTCCATTAAATATTTTTCAACAGAACACAATGACGTATGGTTATTTCTCAAGCTAAAAGATTACAAAACGTTTGAGCGTTTTTTTCGCTGTTTTTCAATATAGCAGCTTTAGCCACGCGACATTTTGTACGAAAAACATAATTCCTCTTTCCGAAAATAAAAACAACTTTTCTAAAATTTTCATCAATCCGGCAATTATTGGAAAGCACGGATGCTTTGAGATAAGCGGGCAATGTACTATAAGGTGCTGAAAATACGTTAGCATACGGACGGTTAAACGGTTAGCGATTAAATTATTTAAAATTTATATTTGTTTTGCGAAGGTTAATACATCTAAGAAAAGTTGCTCACAAATATATTTTATACATTACAAACCTCTCTACTATATAAAACAAACCAACATCGCAAATTTTCTCAGAAATGACCGTATTCAGCAATTTTTCACGGACTTCAATAATTAAAAAAAAAATTTATATGGATTTTAAAGATACATAGTCTGGGAAAAAGTTCCAATAAAAATAAAAACGATTTTTTAAAAATTGGGAAAAAAAGACCCAAAAAATAGGGGTTTTGAGGCGATTGCGCAAATGTAGGATATTTTTTATAGTTTTTTTACACTTCCCACAGTGACCTGGACTACTCAAACTATCGAAAAAACCACCGCCATAACGAAGTTGCAAAATTCACTCCACCCTAATATATATCAGTCTTATCTTTTATACTACTTTTTTACTGTATATCAAATAAGATAAATGCAGAAAAGAATAAAATCTCGAAATCATATATAGTTATAAATAATTAAGAACGAGTATATAATTTCGTCCCTGAAGAAACATATATGATGGTATACACATAATTTTGATTTCATACATTTATATACAAGTGTATATATAAATCTATGCATTTGCATGCAGCTTTACACAACTATTGAGTAACCCGGTCAACCATACATACATTAGTTATATAAAAAGTATGGAATTGAAGATAATTTTATGCATATGAATTGAATTGCTTATTTTTCGTGAATTCAAAATTTCACGATTCTGTGCATGCAGCGCTATCTATGTGAACAAAATATATCACGCTGCGTTCAAAATAGTTACGACCGCCGCAGTTAATTGTAATAATGTTGCCGCTTAGGTTCCGGAACTGAATCCTCTGTTCCGGCAGTCGAGTTCCACGATCGTTACAACAAGGTAACAAATTTTGCACGCTCTTTTCGCTTTGAGAATCTCGAATATTCTCCTCAAAATTGTCAATCGCGAGCCAACCATTGTGCCAAATCGCAGTATAATGTTTAATAAGTGTGTCAACACGATTATTGTTTTTTTTTAAAAAGGTCTTAAGACATTTTCACGGTAAGGGCGGTTACTGTTATCGCACGTGCTGCTCGCATTCGTGTCCGTCTAAGCACACATCGATTCGGTTTTGCACAAGTCATTTGTATTTATTTGTAATTAAATATATAATTTCTTTTAAAAGGGAGCGTATCTAATTTACACGTTCTAGCATCCTGTAACCACACTCGCAAGGTGGCAGTTTATGAATTTTATTATTAAATTCAACACGTGAAGCATGCATTAAGACTGCATATACTTATATGTTATTTTGTATTATTTACATAAATTTAAGATAGTGAACAATATTGACAAATATTTATATCCAATTTTATATAATTCCATTTTAATAAAAATTTTGTATTTTTTGAAAATATTAACTTTTTTAAATTAATAAGATAATCACATCATGTCTTACGTTTATTGCAAAATATGATATTCATTATCATCAATCGCATAATTTAAAAAATCTAACATCTTGTATTTAAATAATAATTCAGTACATTATATATATATATTTACTTACAATATATATGTAGCAGTCAAAGCACGTTCTTAAATATTTTATTTAAAAAAACTCTAAGTTACGTACTTATACAATAAGTGTATTTTTATTTTTATCATGGCATAAGTGAACAAATGCCAGCCAACATCTTGAAATCCCGATAGTGACTTCCCCTTGGGAGAGCTGCTCCCGTATCCTTAAAATATTCTTTTTCGACAAACTATATATATATATATGAAAGTAAAGAAAGTATGTTTCTAAATTAAAATATTTAAAATACTATAATTCCTAACAGAATACATCTCCCTTGTATATGTAATTCAAAATTTCACGCCGAGCGAGTGCGTGAACGGTCGACTGCGCTTGCGCGGTGAGCGCATACAGCTGATAGCTTCTACCACTGGGAGAGTCATATGCCCCTCACATGACCATGGCTTTCACAGCGTGCGGGCAATATGACCCTCAATTGAGGACGCATCATCCAAGATATGTGACATCACATGCATGGAAAAAAATAGAACGTCGCTCCAGCCAGATTGTCCAGCTAAAACAGCTTCCCACTGACCAGCAGATCGCGATGTAAATCGCGAGTGAAGACGTAAAATGACAATTAAAATTCGAAATCCTCAAAATGTTTTTTTCTATAAATTGGTATACTTTTCTTATGTCTTTAAGAATATTTCTACATAATTTCTAGATGATGTGGTTACAGTAGAACCTCACACTAGTGGCACTGTCGGGACCAGCGGTTTTTTGTTTTTCTCACACTAGTGAGATGCGGAGGGGTGGAATGTTTACCCCCTCTCTAGGGACGTATCGTATTTGCGAGCGCATGCGCATCGGCAGATGTGCAAACATGTGCATACATATGTCTACACACTTTCATAACGTTCATAAACAAAAATACTTGTATTTTTCTCGCTTTCTCAAAAGAGGTTATGCCAATTTTAAAATAATATGGAGAACAAGGAGAATGTTAACGGTTAAAGGATAAAACTTGTTAATAATAAATGAGTTGATCCACATAACACTTCTATTTAACCTCTTTTGCCAGTAATTTTACATTTGTGTCCGCATTTAGATTCTTAAGCGTAGAATTATTTTCACATGATATTCCAAGCCACCGATACTAAATTAATTACAATAAATAATACACAAATCGTAATGTGTTACAGCTTGAGTATGTAAATACATACGTAATACCCATATGTAGACATACATCTTTTCGAGTATATTTGTGTACATACATACACATGCATAAGAAAGTGGCAGAGTGGCGGTACGAGGGGAAGTTGATATTTCACTACACGGAAAAAAGTCCGCGCATATACAGTCAAGGCAGCGCGTGCGCTGGTAATAGGGATCCCGCCTTTCCGTATCAACAATGGTGCACCGACCATGAGAGTACGGCGCTGTGAGCGCCACTGGAAAGAACGAACCCTCTCCATTTAAATACGAGGCTGAGTGAGCATCAGTTTTTTGAGTGCACACGAGCATCAAGATTCTCATTAGGGTTACCAGACGTATTCGTTTATAACCGGACGCTCTAACTCTAAAACTATGAGCTTCTATAAGAAAATGCTAAGAATGAGTTGTTTTGAAAAAGTAATTTATTTGATAATAGGTGTATGAGAATCTATCATCCGGCGTTGCTTAATGCATATTTCATAATCATGTTGAATGCATCGATTGTCCGGATCAGTGACATGTTGGATGAAATAATTTAACATCAATTTTTTTTTGACGTTTCGATGACCATGTCCATTATTATCAGAACTAAATAGTTTATTAATTATGAATAAAAATATTAATTTAACAAAAATAATATTATATGTAAAAAAAAATATAACCCACCGCGTAAATACTTCATTAATAAGAAATTATTTCATCATTTACGCGGTGGGTTATATTTTCTTTTTACATATAATATTATTTTTGTTAAATTAATGTTTTTATTCATAATTAATAAACTATTTAGTTCTGATAATAATGGACATGGTCATCGAAACGTCAAAAAAAAATTGATGTGAAATTATTTCATCCAACATGTCACTGATCCGGACAATCGATGCATTCAACATGATTATGAAATATGTATTAAGCAACGCCGGATGATAGATTCTCATACACCTATTATCAAATAAATTACTTTTTCAAAACAACTCATTCTTAGCATTTTCTTATAGCGCGAATGCAACTGCCAGCTGAAAATAACATTACAGTGGGAGTAAGGGGAGAAAGAAAATGTTCAATCTAGCGGGGTGTTCAATGTAGCGGGAGTTCCATGTATTGTCGCATATATAAAGATATACATCCACTATAATGTGTTAGAAAGGAATTGGATCATTTTTTGCACGATAATTCGATTGTTAGTGAGAAGTAAAATAGATTTAATTTCGTAACCACACTTGAATTCGTTCATTATTTATAATTGTCTACAAACTCGGATCTGGTCATTTTTCTTACACAAATTCAGCTATTGTGAAAACATAAAGTATTGGCAGGTTCAAAATTTGTGCAAATATTTTATTTTTTCTTAGGAACAATGTGGAATTAATTTTGTGACAAGCGTGGCATGCTATTACCGGCTCATAGTTCGTGCATTAATAAACAAAACTGTTTAAAATTTTTAGAGCATATTCAGAACAATTATGGAAAAACTACAAATAAAATAAAATAATTTTAAGAAAAAAATTATTAATTTCTAAATCTTGGATACGAATATAAATAAAAAATAGAATAGCGCAAATGTTGAATTTCCCGGCTCTTTGCGTGTGCAAAGCAGCCATATTTGTTTAAGAAGAAGGCCCAGATCTGAGTTTATATTTGTAAGCAATGAAGGGATTCGTGTGTGGTCACGAAATGAATTCCAAATTATTTCTAATGAAAAACAGAATATTTGTACAAATATTGAACCTCTAAGCAGGTTGCGTTCGCACAGCAACCATATTATTTTCAAAAAAATTTTGTAAAAAAACTAACATCTGACAAAAAATTGTTTCAAATAAAAGATGTAGAGCGGAAAATTCTCGACAAAAAAGAATTTATACATTTTTTCCGTAATTGCAACAATAAGTCCGTAAATGAGAGTTGAAAGTTCCCATGATGGGTTTCTACCGACTACACAGGGTCTCCCATCAAGCGCCTCCCCAGATAGGGGAATGCCCGCCAGTTATGGGTACCGGGGTATCGGGGAAATAAAAAACCCGGGGCGGACCAAAACCCGGGGCGGACCAAAACCCATACAGTCGAATCCTCGTGAGATTGGGCCCAAGGACATAATCAACTGCAAATATGCAAAGGCAATGCGTGGACCTAGAGATACTTTAGTGCTACCTATCGAATAAAAGGAAGTAGTATGTGTTGTGAATTTTCAGTACAATGCGTGAACCTAGGAGGTGCTTGCGTACTGGGGGGCTCCGCCCCCCAGACACCCCTTTTATACTAACCTCACCTCCAACCACAGAGATGTCGGTGATTATCAAACCCACGTGCTACATTAGTACGTTATTTACTGCAAACCTAATCTCTGACCATTCACATAGCACATGGTATTGATTCTCACCCACACCAGTGTGGTTGGAGGTTAGGTTAGTATAAAAGGGGGGTATGGGGCGGAGCCCCCCAGCACGCAAGCACCCCCTAGATTCACAATCGGTTCGGGAATTATATCTACCTAGTACCCGGTAGAAACTCATCATGGGAACATTCAACCCTTATTTACGGGCTTACTGTTGCAATTACGGAAAAAATGTATAGAATCTTTTTTGTCGAGAATTTTGCGTTCTACAACTTTTATTTGATACATTTTTCTATCAGATTCGTATTTTTGAAAATAAATCCAAAAAACTAAAAAAAAACGCGTTTATTTGCTATTTTTTCAAAGTAGCAGCTTTAATACGTCCGGCCCGCAATTTTTGTTGTCATATTCGTAATCAGGGGGCAAAAATACGTCGGAATAGGGTACAAACAAATTTTAAGCACCCCCTAGATTCACAATCGGTTCGGGAATTATTTCTACCTGGTACCCGGTAGAAACGCATCATGGGAACTTTCAACCCTTATTTACGGGCTTACTGTTGCAATTATGGAAAAAATGTATAAAATCTTTTTTGTCGAGAATTTTGCGTTCTACAACTTTTATTTGAAACATTTTTCTGCCAGATGCGTATTTTTGAAAATAAATGCAAAAAACTAAAAAAAACGCGTTTTTTGGCTATTTTTTTAAAATAGCGGCTTTAATACGTCCGACCCGCAATTTTTGTTGTCATATTCGTAATCAGGAGGCAAAAATACGTCGGAATAGGGTACAAACAAATTTTTTTAGGTGGAGGTGCCTTTTCCGAAGGTTTACCAGAATTAACGAGCATATATCCTGAATTAGATTAACGATAATCTGGATTGGGATTTATAATAAGGTTATAGGTCCATATTATATTCCTATATCGGGATTGAATAGCATACTATTTTAATGCCTCTGAGTTCCTGCATAAACAAAGTGAGGTTAATTTATAATTTAATACTCGACTCATGAACTATTTTAATTTCTCAATATTCCTCTATATTCCAAAGTGTTCAATAAGAGAATTAAAAGACATTGATTGGAATTGAAATTTTAATTCCTCGCAATTATTTTGGGCTGCTATTTTCATTCTCACCTAGAAATGGTTCACTTTGCGATCATATAAGACTATTCATGTTATACTTTAATTTTTCTATGCATTGAACTTTTGAATAGATATAAAAGGAGGTGTATTCCATTTATTTAAATTTAATTCGTTTATGGAATACAGTACATTAAAAGATAATGCTGCTACATTACATACATACATACATTGGTCAGATTTACTTGCCAACTTTATGCCATCTATGGCTAATCGGGCAAGGCTTAGTCATCATCCCACACAGGACGATACAAACAAGTAAACAATCACAAATACTACACATAATCGACACCGTCAACAGTTAGTCGGCGGCCTGTGCCGTAGCAGGCGCATCGCAAACATTGTCTTATTTTCATTCAAGACAATATTGACAAAGCGTCGACCACGGAAAAACCATTCACGGTGTCGATAACTACCTACTGATGTCAGTAGCAGTCCCAAATTCGTACCTTCGCCCAGCAAGGTTTCCCGAATTATCCGCAATGGAGATAATCAGAAAAAGTTGCCGGACGGGGATTCAAACTTACGACCTAAGGAACGTTCAGTTTACGAGGCGAGCATGCTAACCACTTAACCATCGCGTTCCCATATAATGCTGCTAAAGCTAACCAATTAAAAAATTGGAGGTTAACATTATACTAATCATTCCAGTCTGCATTTGCATTCATATTTTAAGTTACATTTATGCTTAGATGTGTGACTTACAAAACAGCAACCATATATTTCGAATCGGCTGCAAGTTTCAGCGTTATTAAGATATAAGATATTATTTAAGAAACAAACATTTCTAATTTGTACGATAATGTATATGTAACTGCATAGAAAAAGAATTAAAACTACTACAAAACACTACAAACTTGGTAATATTAAAAATAAATAAAAGAACAAATGACAAATAAATTATAATCATAAAATATTTTTAATTAAAAATCAAACCTGTCACCAAAGAAAAACTTCTGATCTTCCAATCTTTCAGATAATGCTTCACAACACCTTTTGACATCTTCATAGACTTGATCTATTGTTTTGTTTGTCCATCCATGGATGTTTAGTCGTTTTATAATTTGATTCTGCTTTTGCCAATTTAAGATGTAATTTAATGGACAAGGATAAACACTTCCGTGTCTAGGCTTCGTGACAGAATTTAATGTGTTCTGGTCGCACCAGCAAATATACTGTTCAGAATTGAGAAGAATATTATTTACTAGAGATATGTAAGCACGAAGATCAATCTTCTCATCTCGTGATAAATTTTCAGATAAGCTTGTCCCTTTCTGATTCACAAATTTCACAATGTTATCAAATTCTGAAACAATAAAAGCTCCACACTTAATAAAAGGAACCTTTCCGGTAGGTGACATATATTCAGCATTACTGCGAGGTTCAATTTGAAATTCAAGTTTACACATCTTTAAAAATGCTTGCATGGCTAAGCAGTTTGCATTATCTGGTAAGAGAATTTGTTCCACTTCATAAGGTTGAAATAAAGAGATAACTTGCGGCCACGACCCATGAGCTGCAACAATCATTCTGCAGAATAATATTCTGATCTTAAGCCGAAAATAGGATGCAGTATATTATAGAGAAATACGTATTACATATATCACCTGCTAATTCTATAATGAGAGACTCCGATAAAATTGGATTTGGCATTTCAGGTACCTGAAAACACCAAGGTAAATAGTAAAAGCATATAACCAACAAATATTAAAATTGGAATCATTAAAATCTGCGCTAACGAATTTAGACGGCGTATAGCGGGTGAATAATTCAAAGCCGAACATAGGGGAACACATGTATTAGCTCTCAGCCAATCGCTATCGAGCTTGAGAGTATGCATTATCACCACCGACCAATCACGGAAAGCGTATAACATCTATCAACTTTTTGATGTTTACGATTAAGAAAATGATTTATTTATAAAATCTATGCATTAAAGGCTTCCGGTTCCGGTGAGTAACTTAATAGCACTGTCTTTCTCTCGTTCCATCTTTTCGGCATTTTCTGCTGTATTGTGCCTGCGGGCGTTGATTTTTTGCAGCTCACCGACAAGCTTGATTCTGTCGCTCCGCCTTATC
The DNA here is from genome assembly GCA_030407085.1 of Trichopria drosophilae. Lineage (NCBI taxonomy): Eukaryota > Metazoa > Arthropoda > Insecta > Hymenoptera > Diapriidae > Trichopria > Trichopria drosophilae. Next base: position 64,508,174 of record CM059585.1, on the reverse strand, counting down.
AATTCTGTTGCTGGCCTTTGTGATGCTCTCTCGTTGTTGGCATCTCATTTGGTGACAGGATTTCTAACCTCCAAATTCCACGTGGCCAGTCTCCTACTTATACACAAGTTGTCTAGGACAAGTACCGCCATCTATTGGCTCTAAACACCTAGTACCGCAAATCAACTAAGGACTTCTGCTCTTGAGGTAACATCGATCCGTAACATTAGATCGGACGAACCGCTGTTGTTTACCATCTGCTGATAATACAGGGATCTAGACTTAATGTAAATTACTTACGCCGATTGTAACTTAAGGTTTTTCTTCGGTCACTTCTACATTTTGAACAACAATGGCTGATTTTTTGTGTTCTTCGTGTGATAAATCCATCACAGACAGTACATCTATCATATGCATCGTATGCAAAAGTCGCTACCATACTGATTGTTGGCCTGAGTCTAGCATCAAAACTGATGAAGGGCATTACACTTGCTGCCTTACTAACAGGGGACGAAAACGAAAGGGAGCCGAAAATCTACTACGTCCTCCACGCCTCCTACGGTCAACCAGTGCATCATCAGCTGAATCTGGCGTATCGGAGACGTTCCAACAGTCCGGTACAACGTCTAACAATCATGTCGACCTGCAAACTTTTTACAACGAGTTTAAAAATACCTGCGCCATGTTAAGCACCAAAATGGATAAGGTTCTCAATGTATCAACGAGAGTTGATGAAATCGAGACGAAACTTGATGCACACACAGTTGAAGCGAAGGCCGAAATGAAATCCACACGTCGAGACATCGAAAAATCTCGTGCTATTGCAGGATATGAGGCTCGAAACTGCGAACTAGTAGTTTCTGGACTACCTGAACGTGACAACGAAGATCTGCGTAACATTATTATTAAAATCTCTGAAATATTACATGTTACTATGGATGCCAGGGACATACTATCGGCGTATAGACTTAAACCGCTAAGAAACTTAGCTACCAATGCAGCAACCTCTACGGACCAGCAACCTTCTAGGCCGTTATCTATTCTCGTGAAACTAACCTCCTCGCGCTTGAGATCTGCTTTTATTGTTGAGGCTAGAAACCATCGCAAACTGGTATCAACAATGATCGACGACACCCTGACAAAGCAGACAATATATATCAACGAACACTTACCACCAGGAACAAGAGAACTACTAAGAAAAACCAAAGCTGCGGTGCGAGGGGTTCCCGCAAAAAGATGCTATGTCTACAATGGTATTGTCCACTACCGCACGGCGAGTGGTGAAGCTGCAATTGAAATTCTGACAGAAGAAGACCTAGCCCAAATCTCGTTATGAGGCGAAGTGCGTGACTGTGAATCAGTAGCTTCTAATGTCGATACTAGCTGTTCAAATTTACTTACGTCATTCATTCCTAATAATGAAAACATCAAATTATGCCATATAAATGTGCAGTCATTAGGTTGCACCAATAAGTTCCCAATATTCACAGAATTTTTTACAACTAACTTCTTTCATGTTATCTTGCTAACTGAAACCTGGTTCAATGCTTTTCATTTGGATAAACAGTTTAACTTAAAAAATTACGTATTACTGAGGAATGAAAGACTAGGGAAACGAGGGGGTGGTGTCGCTGCATATATTCATAGCTCTCTAAGACCAACTGTGCTTGCAACATCTAAATATGTTATAAATGAGCCTGAATTTATGCTCATAGACTTAAAAATAGACCACAGTACTAAAATCTTACTTTCTGTCATCTACAGAGCGCCTTCCACGTCTTACCTGAACAAATTTGAAGATTCGCTACTGAGATATAGTCACGCATACAACGATATAATAATATTCGGGGATTTGAATATCGATTTAAATAAAAACAACTCGGCTTCGTCACATCTTCGTGAGTGTGCCTCAAACAGTGGTCTTTCCTTAATCCAATTTAACTCGACTCATCATAGCCACATTTCAGATTCATGGATTGACCACTGTCTGGTGTTAGATTCAACCAAGGTAACTCATTATGACCAAATTGTTACTCCGTTTGTCGCTGGACATGATTTAATATCTATCGAATACGATATCAAGGTACCAACCAAAGCTGAGGGAACCATCTCCTGTAGGAACTACAACAGGATTAATATAAACAATCTGTTGACTGATCTCGACAACAAGGATTGGTCCGCCTTCCTATCCCTCCCTAGTATTAATGAGTCATGTAAATTTTTAAGTAAAACGCTAAAAACAACGCTTGATGATCATGCGCCTCTACATTCCTTCCGGCCCAAAGTATCACTTGCCCCTTGGCTTACTCCAGAACTGCGTAGAATGCGCGTTCATTACAACTCTTTAATCTCAGCAACTAGACGCACGAGGGACCCTCAGATCAAATCACGACTAACAACATTTCGAAAGAGCTACAGGCAGCAATTATCAACGACGAGAGACAATTATTACGCCGTTAGGCTAACGGGAATATCCGATCCGAAGAGACTATGGAGGGAGCTACGCGAAATGGGTTTGGTTAAACGTAAAACAGATAATTTACGACTTTGCTGCACTGTTGACGAAATTAATCAACATTCTGCTTCTCTATCACAAAACTTTACTGATGTATCAACCGTAGATCTCTCCTCGTATACTTGGCACTCTGATTTCTCTGAAGAACGTTTATTCTTGGCTTATATTACACCCGAGGTATTACATAGAAACATTATGCTGATATCATCGGAAGCCAAAGGAGTTGATGAACTTTCCCGCACGTTTTTACTGAAGTGCTTACCGGCTATTTTCCCCTATTTGCTGCACTTATTTAATCAGTCTCTACAGACATCATCTTTTCCAGCATTATGGAAACAGGCCCTGCTAACACCGATCAAAAAAGTTAATGAACCAACTGATCCCTCTGACTACAGACTCGTTTCCATCCTGGGTATGCCATCTAAAATACTAGAACGAATTGTTTATGAACAGGTGATTGAATTTCTAAATGGCAGAGGCTGGTTTGACCCATTTCAATCGGGGTTCCGAAAGCAACACAGCACTCAAACCGCCCTACTGTACGTCACAGAGGAAATTCGTACTGCAATTGAGGAGGGCATGATTGTTGTTCTAGTGCTTTTTGACTTTAGCAAAGCGTTTGACTTAGTAGACCATGCTCTGCTACTCCTAAAGATGAGAGATGCGGGTTTCTCCAACTCGGCGATTGCATGGTTTGCATCCTATCTTGGGGGACGACGGCAAGCAGTTCGTGGGCCTGACGGAAGTATCTCATCATGGTTATCAGTGAGAGCTGGAGTACCCCAAGGGTCTGTTCTCGGGCCCCTCCTTTTCTCGCTGTTTATCAATGATCTGCCTTCAATTTTCCAACATTCATCTCATGCAATATTTGCTGATGATACGCAGATATTCTTAAAATGTCGTCCTGAAAGTATTGACTCGGGGATACAGAGAATCTCGTCTGATGTGCAGCGGCTTGCTGACTGGGTTGTCAGGAACAAACTCGTGATCAATGCCACTAAAACCAAAGCTATGATCATTGGTGGTTCGAGGAATATTAGTAAAATGAATGCCAGTGTTATCCCTCAAATTGTTATTCAGGGACAACCCTTAACATGGACTGTCACTGCCAAAAACCTGGGACTGTACATCGACCAAACATTGTCGTGGCGTGAACATATTGTGCAGATGTCCCGAAAAGTGTATGGTATCCTACGGCAGTTATACTCTAGAATGAACGCTCTATCGGAAAACCTGCGGCGCCAGTTGATCATTTCACTGATACTTCCCTACTTTGATTATTGTGCTGCGGTCTATAATGCGATTGACACCACCCAAAAACTCCAAATAGAACGCATACTGAATGCATCAATACGTTTCATTTACCGGGTTCGGAAGTTTGAGCATATTACTTGCTATAGACGTCGACTAGGATGGTTGACCGCTGCAAACTGCAGAGTTTATGCTATCGGTTGCCTGACTTACCAGCTTATCAACAATAATCAGCCACAATACCTCTATCAGCGCTACATTTGGCGTTGTGATATCGCCTCCCGTGAGCTTAGGCCAGGGGGGCGGTACTACGAAATCCAATCATCGAACAGCTGTATTTGCTAATTCTTTCATAATAACTTCTAGCAAATTGTGGAACTCTCTTCCTCTCAATATTTCAAATAGCGCTACAATTCAGTCCTTTAAGAGCAGACTTTTTGAATATTTGTTGGAGGCTGATAAGTCCGGCCGTAATGTGCTACGGGCATATTAAATGCAGCAATCCCGACTATGTGCAAAGTTGCTAATTACAAATGTATTGTGTTATTGCATATTAAAAAGTTATAGATATTGTAAAATTATATCTTAGTTACTGAGTGTGAAATTGGATTATTACTTATAAGGTACTTTTATTCATGTTATCTCTAAATAGTTACTTTTACTTATGAACACTACTATCGCATTGTAAATTTTTTCTGTATGTATACATAATCTGGTTGGCTTAAGGGAGACCATATCCCGTGCCATAAATAAACGAAACTAGAAACTAAAAATATGAAAAATGCTAATAATTGAACTATTTTTTAATACGCATCAAATTACTTAATCGAAAAAGTCTTCCCTACATGTAATCATGTAAACATGCCTTACATGCTAGGTTAGGTTAGGAAGACTGGTATATAGGTTTTGTTGTTATCCTCACTGATCTATACACATGGATAGGGCATAGCGTCGAAAACGTCATATGATTAGAAAGCACCGAAAGCAGTTTTTTATCAAGCCGGAAACACCCGAAGAGTGCCGAACAGTCGCGAGTATAAATAACATTGTGTAGATCATGGTGTAGATATATGTATAGTGTAATGGGGGGCGTCCGTGGTCAGAAAGGAGCCGTTTTCAGCTGAAAGGAGCCGTTTTTAATGCGCACCTTCCGCGCGCAGGTTGCTTCAGCAGTCGTCGGCGGTCTGAGCTTGTGGGCCCTCGGGAGGGGAGCGGAGCGAGAGGAAAATATATGGTCGGGCGCGTGAAAGTATTGAACAAATGACGGGGGGTTGAACTTTATCAGATACTGATTGAACTTTATCCATTGCTTCAATGCATCTTTCTGCATTTAATTTGCATTTTCGCCGGTCTCAGGTTTCTCATCGCCGTTGCATGTTATACCTTCGGCACCTTTTTCACGAAGTAGTACTAATGTTTGAAATTTCCATTGAGCCCAATTCAAAGCTCCTTTCAATTTCGTGATTCTACTTGTTTCAAACTCTATTTTCGATCACTTCGGGTTACTTCCACTATTGCACACGTGGTCGGGTTAACCTCAAAAAATGAAAATCGGAGAAGCCAAAGGAAACGCATAAAACACTGCCTGTTTTACGAAAACTACTGTTTTAATTTTGTGGCCTGGGCCCATAACCTGTTGTATTTAGTGGAAATAATAGCAAATTACTTTTGATCGCAACAATATTTTTTGCTGAATGTACAAGAAGGTTAACCACTGATCTATACACATGGATGGGGCACGCATATGTTCGGCGGCCGAAAGCGTGATATAAGACAGGCAATTATCCAATATGGCGGAGGAGGACCGAGGGCGCACGAATAAACCCGAAGCCCGCCAAGCCCGAAGCAGTGCCGTCAGAAAGGAGCCGTTTTCAGCTGAAAGGAGCCGTTTTCAGCTGAAAGGAGCCGTTTTTAATGCGCACCTTTCCGGCGCATACCGGCGGTCTGAGCTTGTGGGCCCTCGGGAGGGGAGCGGAGCGAGAGGAAAATATATGGTCGGGCGCGTGAAAGTATTAAACAAATGACGGGGGGTTGAACTTTATCAGATACTTCCAAAATTAAAGTTGCGTATACTCGTCGTAGTCGAGTAGTACAAGCGCATGAGTTGAGCGCAGCGCGTTAATTTTTTAGTTCGATTTCGACGTCGGGGATTTTTTATTATTTTTTTTTTTTATTGTTCATTTACTCAACATTTGTAACGAAAACAATTTTTTACTTGTTTACTATTAGTTATTTTATTTACAAAAATGAATTGAGAAAATAAATTTTAAAAACATTAAACAATATGTTTTTGCAGAATGACATTTGTAAGAATCGAATTCTCTGTAATATTAAAAAAAATAAATGTTCAATATTTTATTGTAATTTCCGAAATAATGTACAAAAATTACAAGTCGTATCAGACGAGACCTTCCATCTCATTTCTAATATCGGGCGGTATCTTTATTTATATATACGGCAACAGTTTATATTGCATTTACGGTAAATGGAAACATCTTTTAAAAAATACAGAGTAAACGAAAGTATCGTGCAATCAAATTTAGGAAACAAATATTTGGAATACTCGATTAATGTAATATTAAAATAAAAAGACGTTTTTTACTTCTCCAATGAAATTGTACTAAATTACTAACTGCTTTTTTGAAATATTTCAATACTACTAGACAATAATATTTTTATCCCGTTACAAAATTATATGATTACACTAACAGCATTCTGTAAATCAGTATATCTATATAGTATAAAATCTTATTTAAATTAGTTATACGTTTTCACCAATATTTTTTTAAACATTTAAACCCTTTCACGACAATTTTACTTACTTTTAATTAAATTGATTTCAAGAATGCATCATTCAGCAAGATGGTTATTCGTCATTCATTATTTACTTTGTTTTGTCTACATTATGCTATTATTTCTAGCTATGGGTTTTCTTTTACGTATTAATTAATTAAATAAATATATTATACTAATAATATTGTAATACACCGATTAAGATATCGAAAATTAGTACATTATGTTTCAGATACTGATTTTGACTGACCTATTTAAAAACCACAGGTTTGGCACAAGACTGGGTATATGGTCTTTTATTTATCAACAAATTGTCCAATTTCATTCCCGACTAGAAAAGGTGATAAATAATTGATAATCATTTCCTTAAAAAATGGTTTAAATCTGATTTTTCCTTTTATAACAATATACAATAAATTTAGTTTACTATATTTAGAACAAAATAGTAAAGAAACGTTCGCAAAATCCAAAGGTTTATTAATAAATAGGTTGTATTAACAAATATACCCAGTCTTGTGCCAAACATGTGGTTTTTAAATAGGTCAGTGAAAATCAGTATCTGAAACATAATGTACTAATTTTCGATATCTTAATCGGTGTATTACAATATTATTAGTATAATATATTTATTTAATTAATTAATACGTAAAAGAAAACCCATAGCTAGAAATAATAGCATAATGTAGACAAAACAAAGTAAATAATGAATGACGAATAACCATCTTGCTGAATGATGCATTCTTGAAATCAATTTAATTAAAAGTAAGTAAAATTGCCGTGAAATGGTTTAAATGTTTAAAAAAATATTGGTGAAAATGTATAACTAATTTAAATAAGATTTTATACTATATAGATATACTGATTTACAGAATGCTGTTAGTGTAATCATATAATTTTGTAACGGGATAAAAATATTATTGTCTAGTAGTATTGAAATATTTCAAAAAAGCAGTTAGTAATTTAGTACAATTTCATTGGAGAAGTAAAAAACGTCTTTTTATTTTAATATTACATTAATCGAGTATTCCAAATATTTGTTTTCTAAGTTTGTTTGCACGATACTTTCGTTTGCTGTGTATTTTTTAAAAGATGTTTCCATTTACCGTAAATGCAATATAAACTGTTGCCGTATATATAAATAAAGATACCGCCCGATATTAGAAATGAGATGGAAGGTCTCGTCTGATACGACTTGTAATTTTTGTACATTATTTCGGAAATTACAATAAAATATTGAACATTTATTTTTTTTAATATTACAGAGAATTCGATTCTTACAAATGTCATTCTGCAAAAACATATTGTTTAATGTTTTTAAAATTTATTTTCTCAATTCATTTTTGTAAATAAAATAACTAATAGTAAACAAGTAAAAAATTGTTTTCGTTACAAATGTTGAGTAAATGAACAATAAAAAAAAAAAATAATAAAAAATCCCCGACGTCGAAATCGAACTAAAAAATTAACGCGCTGCGCTCGACTCATGCGCTTGTAGTACTCGACTACGACGAGTATACGCAACTTTAATTTTGGAAGTATCTGATAAAGTTCAACCCCCGTCATTTGTTTAATACTTTCACGCGCCCGACCATATATTTTCCTCTCGCTCCGCTCCCCTCCCGAGGGCCCACAAGCTCAGACCGCCGGTATGCGCCGGAAAGGTGCGCATTAAAAACGGCTCCTTTCAGCTGAAAACGGCTCCTTTCTGACGGCACTGCTTCGGGCTTGGCGGGCTTCGGGTTTATTCGTGCGCCCTCGGTCCTCCTCCGCAATATTGGATAATTGCCTGTCTTATATCACGCTTTCGGCCGCCGAACATATGCGTGCCCCATCCATGTGTATAGATCAGTGGTTAACCTTCTTGTACATTCAGCAAAAAATATTGTTGCGATCAAAAGTAATTTGCTATTATTTCCACTAAATACAACAGGTTATGGGCCCAGGCCACAAAATTAAAACAGTAGTTTTCGTAAAACAGGCAGTGTTTTATGCGTTTCCTTTGGCTTCTCCGATTTTCATTTTTTGAGGTTAACCCGACCACGTGTGCAATAGTGGAAGTAACCCGAAGTGATCGAAAATAGAGTTTGAAACAAGTAGAATCACGAAATTGAAAGGAGCTGAGAATTGGGCTCAATGGAAATTTCAAACATTAGTACTACTTCGTGAAAAAGGTGCCGAAGGTATAACATGCAACGGCGATGAGAAACCTGAGACCGGCGAAAATGCAAATCAAATGCAGAAAGATGCATTGAAGCAATGGATAAAAGCAGATAGCGCAGGCCAAAGACTCATTGCGACAAGTGTAGTCGATTCTCAGCTGGTGCATATTATGAATTGCACTTCTGCACATGAGATGTGGCAAGCTTTGAAAAATATGTATGAACAAAAGTCGGATACGAGCATTCACATGTTGCAGCAAAAATGGTATCAAGTCTCCAAAGATCGACAAGACAGCATCGCAACTCATATAGCGAAGTTGAAAGACCTCGCCCATCGACTGGAAGCACTAGGTGAGCCAATAGCCGATTCAATGGTAATGACCAAGATTCTAATGACCTTACCAACGTCGTATGGACACTTTGTCACCGCCTTGGAATCCACTCCTCATGCCGAGCGCAAACTTGAAAAAATGATTGAAAGGGTTCTCGCAGAAGAAACTAGGCTTTCAAATACAGAAGAATCAAGTATTCATCGCAACGCAAAGAAAATTCAAGAAGACGTGGAAACGAATAGATTACCCTTCAAAAGAATCCAGTGCAACCAACAAGAGCAACTCAGATGTATGCTACAAGTGTAACAAACCGGGGCATTGGGCTCGTGGATGCCGAGAGACCAAGGACAACGAAAGTAAACCTAGAGGTCAAGCATTAGTGGCACAGGCAACATTGTGTTCCGAACAATCTGAGTGCAATAGCGAGGTATGGTATTTGGATTCTGGTGCAACAGACCACATGTCAAATAAAGAAACTTGGTTTGTAAATCTAAAATTTTTTGAAAAGGGTAGACCGGTCAATTTAGGCAGGAAAGATATTTCTATCGAAGCCCTGGGCGAAGGAGATATCAATATTCTCGCATTCGATGGAAACAAATGGGTTGAAAAAACCTATCTAATGTACTGTTTGTGCCTAATCTTAGACATAACCTGTTTTCAGCAGGATCTGCATTAGATAAAGGGTTGGTACAAACATCAAGTGCGACCGGATGCAAGTTTTAAAAAAATGGGATCACAGTGGCAGTGGGAGTTCGAAGGCACAAATTGTGTGAGATGCAGTTCAGAGTTTCTCAACTAGGTCTTGAAGAAGCAGAAGCGAATCTCATGGCCAAGGGGAATATTCAATCATGGCATGAAAAGCTCTGTCACCAAAATATTGAGTATGTCAAAAGGTACTTAACTGCTGAAGGAATCAAGGTAGTCGATCAAGGAGATTTCTTTTGCGAAGCATGCGTCTTGGGTAAGTCTCATCGACAACCTTTTAAAAGAATTGATAACGCCTGCAAGACGAACTTCCCTGGTGAAATCGTTCACGCTGATCTGTGTGGACCCATGCAAATGAAATCAATAGATGATTTCTCTCATTTTAAAGCTGCGCATTTTCTGAAATCTACAGACGAAATAGTGGAGCGATTGAGAGAATTCCTTAATATGGCCAGAAATCATCTGGGAAGAGACATAAGGACCCTACGCACAGATAATGGACTAGAATTTGTGAATTCAGAGGTCAATGCTGTGTTGACTGCTCGTGGAATTCATCACCAAAGGACTGTAGTTTACACCCCCGAACAGAATCGCTCTGCAGAAAGGGAAAATCGCACCATCGTTGAGGCGACAAGAACGTTACTTTGTGCAAAGAATCTACCTTTCAAGCTGTGGGCTGAAGGTGTCAACACGTCAGTCTACTTATTGACTCGAACAGGCACAAGTTCTCAGAAATCGAAAACCCCCTACGAACTCTGGTATGGAAGAAGAGCAAAATTGCAACATTAGTCTCCTTTGGAACAACGGCTTATGCACATATTCCGAAAGAAAAGCGAAGAAAACTTGACAAAAAAGCAGTAAAGGGTTATTTCGTAGGATACGATCAAAATGTCAAAGGATTCAGAATATGGTTTGCAGATTCAAACAGGGTGGAAGTGAAGCAAGATGTGATTTTCAGAGAGAACGACACTGATATAGATTCAGTAACAAAACCTCAAAGGAGTGAACAAATGCAACTAGTCGTTGCTGACGAGGAATCTGATGTGGAACAACAGGTTCAAGTAATTGATGACTTGAGGTGCCGCAACTACCAAATGAAGATCCAGACAATGAAGACAATGAAGATAGTTGGAATTCGGCAAGTGATTCAGAAGAAGTCTCGAATCAACCACCAGAACCAAGTACTGGCGAAGGCAGAGTCATAAGAGATCGGAGTCGAATTAGAAGACCGAGCAAATATGACGATGGAGTAGATCCCGATACTCTTGCTCTCATCATGGAACAGGATGAACCACAAAGCTATCAAGAAGCAGTCACTAGTGTGCATTCGTCAAGATGGAAACAAGCCATGGATGAGGAACTCGAGTCCCTTCGAAGAAATGACACCTGGAGCCTGGTAAGTCTCTCGGATGTAAAAATCAAGAAGAATCCTGTTGAAAATCGGTGGGTTTTTAAGATAAAAAGAAATGCGGATGGAAGTATTGACAAGTTTAAGGCAAGACTTGTTGCAAAAGGCTATTCACAGACAAAAGGAATAGATTATCAAGAAATTTTTAGTCCGGTAGTCAGGTTCGACTCAATTCGAGCAATTCTGGCTTTGGCAGCTTCAACGAACATGAAGCTGAAGCAATTGGACATTAAAACAGCCTTCCTAAATGGCAGACTCGAAGAAGATATTTTCATGACGCAACCTGAAGGATACGAAAATGGATCAAACGAGATTTGTAAATTAAATCGAAGCTTATACGGTTTGAAACAAGCATCTAGATGTTGGAATGAAGATTTCACTCAAGTTCTAAAAAGCTTCAACTTAGGTCCGAAGTAATAGTCGCGGCTCAAGCCCAAGCTTAGCTGAGCGGCTCAAGTACCGGAAGTAGCGTGTTCCAAAAGACATATGAAAAAATACTTATATAAGTGTATCGAACCGAACCAATCCATGTATGTACACATATACCGACCTTTAAGTCGTAACAAGTCGCCGCCAGACGATTTAAAAATTCAAAATATTAAATTGGATATTCCGAAAAAATTGTGTTTTAGTAAAATTGTAAACGACAGATATGAGTAAACAAACAGAAGTAAGTGGTAAATATATGTACAAGTTTGTTAATGCATCGTTGTATTGATGTATGGTTATATGTCTTAAATAAATTGCAGTTGTCCATGAAAATTACTGTTTTGAATTTATTTTTACCAAAGAAACAGAAAAATCACCTAACAATCGATGTCTTTTTTGGCTGTGCATATTACTTTGAACTTTAATTCATGTGTGTAATGCTCTGCCAACAATAAATTAAACCTCTACGTCACAGTAGCATACATATATGTCACCTTATGAAATGGGTTTGTTATAAAGTTTATTTTATTAATATTTTACATTTTTAAAGTTATTTTATGATAAAATTATTATTCGTAATACAATGTTCTGTTTACTGAAGGAATGCATTGGAATCCTTGAAGTAAATTGTAATAAAATGTTGAGGATGATGCAGTCGTGCCGGTTGATTTTAATTTAAAAAATGTTAATTTAAAAATGTGACATTTTACGTATATTACAACAGTGGCGTTAAAATTAAATAGTATAATGCAAAGAAAGTTTTCCAGCATTTTTGTTTCAAATAAATACTTTTATTTTACGGTTTCTCAGTTATTGGTCACTTTATGCGAAGGAAGTTTTCAGCATTGTTGTTTCAACTAAATGTTTTTAATTGTACGATTTCTAAGTTGCTGATCAATTTGTGCAAAGAAAGACTTCCTGCATTTTTGTTTTGAATAAACACTTTTATTTCTACTATTTCTCAGTCGAAAGATTTAATATCTGAAAATGTCCTTACTTAATGATGTAATTTAACATTTTAGTCCCTAATAATGAATTGTTTGATTGATATTTTTCTATGAAATAAGTTTTTAAATATTTTTGTTAAGAACTGTTATAAGTACATTTTCTTCAACATTGATTTATTGTAAGGTATTATAGTAATCACATTTTTAAGCCCTTCGTATGTCACCTTAACTTATAAATTTCTGTAATCAGAAATGCATTACAATGTGTAGTGTTTAATTCATTCTTTCATTTTTAAATTCGCTATTTGACTTTGATAATTGGGATAAAGTTTTTCTACAACATTTTTTCAAAATATTTTCTAATGAAATTTCGCAAATAATTTTTTGTAATAGATTTTGACAACTTGTATATTTTTTATCTAAAGTCTTCCTTCGACACATGTTTTACAGGCAATTTCAGAACCGAAACCTTCTTTCGTAGAGAATTGTACCAGCGATACAAGATTTAAGGTCTAAAACTTTGTTTACAACAAAATTTTAACACCGATGACATATTTTGGTTCTAAAACCTTCTTTCGACAAGACTTCTACCACCAATAAAAGATTTAAGATCTAATACCTTCTTTCAACATGCCTTTTACAATCAATAGAGTTTCACATCCAAACCTTCCTTCGATTAAATATTGACAACTTCTACAAGATTTTAGATATAAAATCTTGTTTTGACCAATGTTTTACCATGTATACAAGATCGTAGATTCCACATCTAGTTTCGACAAGATTTTTAAGATCGATAGGCAATATCAGATCCGAAACCTTCTGTCGTAGAGAATTGTACCAGCGATAAATGATTTAAGGTCTAAAATTTTTTTTGAAACAAAATTTTGACCAATAGATTATCAAATACAACTAGTCGTTGTTGACGAGGAATCTGATGTGGAACAACAGGTTCAAGAAATTGAGGAGCCGCAACTACCAAATGAAGATCCAGACAATGAAGACAATGAAGATAGTTGGAATTCGGCAAGTGATTCAGAAGAAGTGACGAATCAACCACCAGAACCAAGTACTGGCGAAAGTAGAGTCATGAGAGATCGGAGTCGAATTAGAAGACCGAGCAAATATGACGATGGAGTAGATCCCGATACTCTTGCTCCCATCAAGAGCAGATCCATGCGTTTTTACGAACAAGCAAAAGGAAAACCCATTGATCTTGGCGATATACATCGATGATGGCCTAATAGCAGCATCGAACGAGGAAAAAGCCAACGCACTTCTAAAAAACCTACAAAGGGAGTTTGAAGTGACGACCGGTGACCAAAGTTTGTTCCTCGGCTACGAAATGAAAAGAGCAGGTGATGGCTCAATTTTTCTACATCAGACCAGATATGCTCGAAAGGTTTTGGAACGTTATAAGATGTAAAACGCAAACCCAGTTGCAATTCCAATGGACAAACATCAAGAACTGAGCGTAGCAGCACATGGAAAATAGGACTCAGATATAGTTAAAGCACCTTATCGAGAAGCAGTTGGGTCGCTCATGTATTTGGCTATAGGTACAAGACCAGACATCTGTTTTGCATTGAGCACCGTGAGTCAACATTTAAAGAAACCAAACAGGATACACTGGAATGCGTTGAAAAGGATTTTAAAGTACCTGAAAGGAACTGTAGACTACGGATTGGTTTTCGAGTCAAGTGTAACGTGTGATTTGCTAGCTTTTAGTGACGCGGATTATGCGGGAGATCTTGAAACGCAAAAATCAACTTCTGGTTATATTTTCAAATTAGGTGACAGTACGATATCGTGGTGCTCTCAAAAACAGAAGGTAGTTGCGTTATCTACCACAGAGTCAGAATTTATAGCCGCAGCTCAGACTATCAAGGAATTGATTCGGCTGGATCGGTTAATGTCTGAAATTTGCATAAATGAAGTAAATAAGCCAACACTTTTTCTTGATAATCAAAGTGCTATCAAACTTTTGAGGAATCAAGAGTTCCACAAGCGAACTAAGCACATAGATGTCAGGTACCACTTTGGGCGTGATTTATTTTTAAAAGGTTTGTTTGATTTACAATATGTTTCTACTAAAGAGCAGCAAGCAGATATTTTTACAAAACCTCTGTTAAAAGAGCAATTTTGTAATATTCACGATTTGTTAAACCAAAGAGGTTAATACAAAAATTTTTGATTTAGTTTATTTTTTTGAATTAGGGTACCTTGTTAAAAGAATAAGAATCCATAAAAAGTGGGAGTGTTAAAAAGATTTGTTTCATGGAATCTCAATCTTTCGAAAGCCATTATGGCATTTTTAAATTTGGCACGCTCGGCCATCTTGTCGTTCAAGTAGCAATCTAACTGCTCTAGTGTCGAAGTCGATCTAGAAATCGAACCTTCTTCGAAGCCTCAACTTGCCGTGTTTTTTTGCTAACCTTCTTGTATATTCAGCAATAAATATTGTTGCATTCAAAAGTAATTTGCTATTATTTCCACTAAATACAACAGTTTTTTTTCAGGATTATTCAAGAATGCGTGAATTGGACTGCTATTAACGAAGACGTTAAAGTTATGAATTTCAACTGGTTAAAACGGAACGGGAGGTATGTTCTTCAAAAGATTAACCGCTTCATTTTTAATTGATTAATGTACGTAATATGTATTTTTAATTTAGCGACTTAAACCAACAATAAGAAGACAGTCCTATTCAGGACCGAAATAATCAAATTTGTCAGATGCAAAACCCGAATCTGTCATCACTGATGCTAGAGATGCGAGTACATATTATTGTACGCCAAATGAGAAAGGCTTTATATTTTAATCGTAATAAGGATCGCTCAAATAATAATTTAATTTTATTAAAATCTCTCTGTATTAAAAAACGATTGATATGCATCTGAATAAAATGGACATTTGTACAGTTCATTCTTTATGTGACCCCATACAAAAAAATTCAAAGGATTTAAATCCGGAGGGCGGGCTGGCCATTTGATGGGTCCAAACCGTCCAATCCAGCGTCTCGGACAATTGTCATGGAGGTGTAGTGTAACGGATTGCGTACCATGAGAAGGTTGCTCCGTCTTGCTGAAATCATATCGTTTCTTCTTCCTAAAACAAGTTTTTCCGAATCAGCTAATATGTCATAACATCAGACCCATCAAACTACACTCCGAAACGTCCGAAACCATACCAGTCTTCCTAACCTAACCTAGCATGTAAGGCATGTTTACATGAATATACGGAAGACTTTTTCGATTAAGTAATTTGATGCGTATTAAAAAATAGTTTAATTATTAGCATTTTTCATATTTAATGCATACATTTTTTAAATAAATCATTTTCTTAATCGTAAACATCAAAAAGTTGATAGATGTTATACGCTTTCCGTGATTGGTCGGTGGCGATAATGCATACTCTCAAGCTCGATAGCGACTGGCTGAGAGCTAATACATGTGTTCCCCTACGTTCGACCTTGAATTATTCACCCGGTATGTACCTGGTACGGCTGGTAGGCCTGGTACGTGTGAGAGAACAGAGAACTGGCCATAGGGCAAACCAAGTTACTGGTTTCACAACCGCGCTTGTGATTGGTCAATGCCTGTTAGTCTGTTTGAAGTCTCTTGTAATTATAGTTGCAACGAAACATTAGTATAAACGTCAATGTAGGGTGAGCGGGGCGGAATGGGCAGCGGGGCGGGACGAGTTTCACGATTAAAAAAAAAACAAGGTTTCCTTGTGCCATCATAATTTTTTTGAACTTGTAAAATTGTATTCCGCTTTGAATTTCGTCTTTTAAATAATTAAAAACAGTGTTGTTATTTAAAAAAAAATACACATTTTTTAGGGGCGGTATGGGTTCTCGTTTTAGAACCTTAGCCTACAATAAATACTGATTTATTTTGTAACGAATTTTTGCATAATTATCATAGCAGACGAGTTCTTTAACTTTATAAAGTGCACACTGGTTTTTTGAAATTTAATTTTTATTTTATAAGCATAACTGTTTTTAACTTGAAAGGTCGTTGGGGCGAAATGAGTAAGTGTCTGCGGGGAAATACGGGACAGTTGTCCCGTTTATTAATGTTGTGACAGGTTATGAGCGCAAGAATCAACTGTTCGTACCGCCCCACTCTGCAATATTGCCGGCTGTTAGTTACGAGCCACCGCCATTTTGCCTCTCCCCACTAATTACCATCCTATTAAATATTATTGCGTCTTTATTAGAAACTAGGACCGATATTCATTCTTGAATAGTTTAATAACAAAATGCAAATGCGCCCACTTCATGACTTTCAATATTAAAAACGAAATTTCACTATAAAGCCAAGATTGCCCATTACGCCCCGCTCTCGCCTAAGTTTCGCATGCTTTTGATTGTCTTTAATTGAGGAATTTTATTATGTATAGGAACTGTTACTACATCAAATTGACACACAATTGGGAAATGCTAAACAATGCTCAGGTTTAAAAATTAAAAACAAAAATTAAATAAGTTAGGTTGCTCTTATCACAGAGTAATAACAGAGAGCCACAGGTCCCGGTTGAGGCGTGGTTAATTTTTGCCTTCTAAATACCGACTCTACTTGGACATTGTTTGTTGACATTACCGACTCTACTTGACCATCGCTCTTCTTGACCATCGCTATACTTAAAGTTACTTACCGACGAAGCTACTTAGATATCTTACGTACACTTATCAGCATTAATTCTTTCACACACACTGCTCTGTTATCCTTGTGTTCACCTATGGGGCATTCCAAGCCAAACGGGCAACTGAGAAGATTAGCCTTTTTCGGTGTCTCTGTTTCGGAGAAAGGAAAAAATAATTAGTGGATTTTATTCGTCTTTTTATGCACTTCCCGGTGATTAAAATAATTTTTTATTTTATTTATATATTCATTATGATTTTTAAGTTTAAAAAATAAAAATTGATTTTTTTCAAACTTGGACATTTTAAATATTTTTTTAAACAGATTGCAAATTTGATTTTGTAAAGCTATAGTGTGCAGAACGTTTAAATTAATCCTTTTTACATATCAGGTACAAATATCATCACGTCTACTTTATTAACATTTAATATTGTTTTACGTTTACTTTGTAACGGTCTGTATCGTAATAAGAGATTTAGAATTTCGCGCGCTCATTTGAAATTCGCGCGTGAGTTTCGGAGTTATGCCGTGGTGGTCGGTTCGCGGAGGATGCTGCGAGGAGGTATCGCGAAACGATGGCGAGATGGAAAGGGAAAAGGAGATGGCGGGCTGGAGAAAAACAGGGGAAAGCGTTTTCGGCATTTCAAATTAAAGCCAGTAATTTCGTTTATTTATTCGAATAAGGTAAATTTAAGAAAGATTATCGGGACGGAGCCATTGCGATAAATATTCTGGCAGGTTATGCGAGTGTGTACGGATGGATGAATGTACTATTACTCCAGTTCTCGTTGTTCGCTACGAGTGTAGATTGATACTGATTACACGAGAGCTTCTAAAAGTACGAACTTTTTCCTTCTACCAACTTATCGTGATGCGAACTTAAAAGTAATGTTCCCTTTTTTGTAAAAAATTAAAAAGAAAGGGGTTGTGTTTTTTGTAATGAAATAATTTAATTTAAAAATAAATATATGCATTCCTGGAATTGCACTCTTTCGCCTGTGCATTGAAAATATAATTACAGGTGTCAAGATACAACCGGCACTATTTGACAGGTTGCATATATTTATTCACAAAAATATCATTTTAAGCGTGATCCGCTCTTAACTGAATAATATGAAGTCCTTGTGTGCAACATGCAAACGTGAAATTGATGAGGACCAGCAAATTGAGTGTGGCATCTGTAAGTTGACATTTCACAAAGAGTGTTTGCCAGCTCGAAGTACTTTTGCTACTAATGGTACGCTTATCTGTTGCGTTACAAGTGTAACAAGTGTAACTAAGGGCAAAAAACGTGCAGGCGAACCCATGTTAGCTCCACCTCGCTTACTAAGAACAGGTAGTCAATCATCCATCGATTCTGAAATTAGCGACTCAATTTCTGCGGCACCTGCTTGGTTCAAGGCGTATGTGGATAAACAAGAGCAACAGAACAGAATAACTAATAGTAAACTGGATAAACTACTTAATATGCAAGACAAAGTGGACAGCATTGGGAAATCCGTTGAAACTTTACAAATTTCATCGCGTAAACATGAGCTAGATCGCTTTAGAATGGGCTACGAAAATCGCAACTGCGACTGAATTATTTCTAATTATCCTACCAAACAAAACGAAAATCTGCGGTCGATTACAATGCGCATTGCCCAGGTTTTAAATATAGCACTCGATGACCGGGATATCTTATCTGCTATTCGTATGCATAAAAAATTGAATTTAAGCAATGCTAGTACCTCCGTGGAAAACACGACACAACGTGGAGTGTCCGGAGAGTACGTTCGACCACCAACGATCATCATAAAATTTTCATCGCCGCACATTCGCACTAGTTGCCTTCACAGCATGAGAAATCGTAAAGTTATTAATACTACTGACATCGATCAAGCACTGCCAGCCACCAGATTCTTCATTAATGAGCACCTCCCATATGAAACTCTCCAACTTCTAAAACAATCACGGGATTTTCTTAAGGGTGACTCTAACAAATTTGTTTACATCTATCGTGGTATGGTATGTTACCGTGCATCTAGAGGCGCTCCAGTCTCTGAGATTGTGTCTCTCGATGACTTAAAGGACATTAGCAAATGACGCCAACCCACATCGTCGGTCAACACTTCACCGCAGCAGACTATTGTAACTTCTCCATCTTTATCAAATTCAAAACCCACTACTAATATTGTTTGTAATTCCTTAAGCTTATGTCACATCAATGTCCAATCTTTAAATGCAAAAAATAAATTTAACGAATTGCGAGACTATTTTCGATCCAAATTTTTTCACGTGATATTGGTTTCGGAAACGTGGCTCAACCATAGTCTTGATGATAGATATTTTAATTTGGAAAATTACAGTCTGGTTCGTAATGACAGAGATTCCGGCAAGGGAGGTGGCGTAGCTATGTATATTCACCAACTTTTTAAGTTTAAGATTTTACTTACCTCTACGTCACAAGTATCAGCCGCGGCAGAATTTATTTTTGCTGAGATTACTCCACCTCGTCTACCGGGTTTTCTAGTTATTGTAGTGTACCGTCCGCCTAGGAAATCACTCCAGCAATTTTTTGAAACTTTTCAGAAATTTAATTCCAATTATAATAATATCATAATTATGGGCGATTTTAACATTGATTTGAACCGTGATGTTAGTGACTCGCTTAAACTAACTCAATTTGCTAGTGAAAATGGTCTGCATATTATACCTTTTAATAATACTTTTCATAGTACGTCTTCAGAATCTTGGATCGATCACTGTCTTGTAGACAGCCGCGATAATGTACTATCAACATCGCAGTACAATTTACCATTCGTCTATGGCCATGATTTGATTGAAATAAAATACAAAGGTCTAACCAAAATACCTGTTAAGTCGATAACGGCGAGGGACTTCAGAAACTTTAGTTGTCCACTTTTGCTCAATGATCTTGAAAATTGTGACTGGAGTGATTTCGCTGAACCAACGAGTAACAGTAATGATATTGACAAACTGTCGCGACTCATGTCTTCAAGGCTTTTATCTGCTTTTGATATACATGCGCCTTTAATAACTTTCGTACCGAGACACAAACCTGCACCATGGGTCACTTCAGAACTAAGATCGTTGAGACATGAGCGCGATATAATCTTAAAAGCATATCGTAGAACACTTGACGCTCGGCTTAAAATACGTTTACTTGTACTTAATAAACAAAATAGAGATGCCTGGAGAGCAGCACGATCTCGCTATTACTACAACCGATTATCTGGTGTTACAACTACAGGAAGGATGTGGAAGGAACTACGAAATTTGGAGTTGATTCCTAAATCCAACAACCTTCCTTCCTTATGTTGCTCTGCTGATGAAATAAATAATTATCACACCTCACTTACATTGAATTATTGTGGTATTCAACAAATTTTTTTAATCATACTCTAAATCAGGATTATGATGAGAGCCTCATGTATTTTACTAATGTAACGATATCTGACCTGGCAGAATGTATCGCATCTAGTAAAGCTGAAGCCAAAGGTATCGACGGCATTCCGCACAGTTTTCTGATCAAATCTTTTCCAGCACTAGCACCCTATATGGTAGATCTAATTAACCTATCTTTTAGTACAGGAACGTTTCCATCTGATTGGAAAAAATCCATTTTGATTCCCTTGAAAAAGGTTAAGACTCCCACTGGACCATCTGATTACCGATTGATTGCTGTTTTATGTGCCTTCTCTAAAATTGTTGAGAGATTAGTGTATAACAGGACTGCAAAATTTTTAAACGATTATAATTGGTTTGATACTCAACAGTCAGGCTTTCGTAAGGGATATAGCACTCAAACTGCGCTTCTTAATGTCACGGACTACTGTCGCCAAGCAATTGACAATCGAATGATTGTCATTATAATTTTATTCGATTTCAGCAAGGCATTCGACCTTGTCGACCATGAACTTCTTCTTCGGAAAATGAAAATGGCGAACTTTTCTCCATTGGTGCTTGCGTGGTTTGCTTCATACTTAACTGGAAGAACCCAAGCAGTACTAGATAGTAATGGTGAGTTGTCATCGTGGAGGCCCACTAAAGCGGGAGTACCACAAGGGTCTGTCTTGGACCCTTGCTTTTTTCTATGTTCATTAATGACCTCCCAGACGCACTTGAACATTCTCACCATATGATCTACGCTGATGACACGCAAATTTTTCTTCGCTGCTATTCACATGAATTAACTTCAGCTGTTGCACGAATATCGGCGGATGCAGAAAGGTTTAGTGATTGGGCTCAAGAAAATAGGCTAGTGATCAATTTTTCTAAAACAAAAGCCTTATTGGTAGGTAATCAATTTTACGTAAAAATGCTATACTCTAATTCCCTGCCTTCCATTAGAATTCGAGATTGCGAGATACCATGGGTACGATCTGCAAAAAACCTTGGCTTAATTGTTGATTCCACACTTTCATGGAATGATCATATTATTCACATTTCGAATCGAATTTATTGTATACTTAGACAATTGAGAGTCAATCAAAACGCACTTCCCATGCGTCTTCGAGAGCAACTTGTATCTACGCTCATTATCCCGTATTTTGATTACTGCTCAGCGGTATACAACGACATCACTGTTTTCCTGAAAATAAAGGTTGAACGCCTGCTGAATGCCGCAATCCGCTTCATTTTTGGGCTTAGAAAGGATGTTCACATTACTCCTTATCGACTGAAATTCGGATGGTTAACTGCAGCATCTCGGAGGCTTTACTTTATTGGGGTAATTTTATTTAACCTGCTCCGCACAGGGTCTCCATCATATCTTCGATCGCAATACCTTATGCGTAATAATTCAATAAGAAACCTACCACGTCCCACAGCAAATGATCTTATTATCCCGATCCATCGAACGACTACATTCTCGTGTTCCTTTCTTATTACATCATCAAGGCTATGGAATGCTTTGCCCAAATCAATTAAAGAGTGCTCGAGCACCAACGCGTTCAAATCTAAATTTTTCCGACTGCTCCTTAAATTGGATTCGGAGGGCACTGCACTCATCTCTATTTTAGTTTAAATCAATTTAATCTACCGAAATTTAAATGTATACGGCTTTATTTTATATTAGTTGTTAAGTCTAGGAAATTATGTAATTAATATCATAGAAAACAGTAGTTAATGTTTGAACTATAGTTAATATCTGAATCTACCGAAATTTGTTATTTCCGCATTCCTCAATGTATAAGTTACTAGTTCAGTTACATGCTGTTATATGCTTATTTACAAGAAATGTATATCACTAATCCTAGTATTATCTATGTATCTACTTAGTTGGTTGGCCAGAGAGGTGAACTCCTCAAGCCAAAGTGAATAAATAAATAAATAAATAATAAATAAATATATCTGTAAAAAAAAACGCATACAACTTTTATTATATATTTTTAGTTATATATATATACAACTTTTATTATAAATATGAAGATTTTTTATGACAAAAACGATTTAAGCGATTATATTTGTACCACATAAGTTATTTTGAAAATATTGAATGTAAAAATGTACATTTTTTATTATTTGCAAATAATATTACAAAATTTCAATGTTATGGATATATATTATGAAATTAAATATTTTTTAAAACTACACGATTTTTAATAGATGTGATGTTCTTATTAGCTCGAATACTATACGAACTTAATAATAATATATTTTATATTATATATTATATATATATGAATAGCGAGTACTCTTAAACTTTCCAAATCCATTCCTGTACTGTCAGCTAGCGAGAGGGAACTTAAAAGTACATGAAGAGTACATACGCTTCGCTGAAGAGTACGTACCCTTCGTGTTCATTTCATGATGCTGAAACTGGCAGTGGATTCGCAGCAGTGGATTCGGAAAACAGAGGTTCTTAAAAAAACAAAAAACTATGGTTCAAACGATTCAAAATAAAATGTCCCAAAGTTCTTCTATTAAGTTGAGTCTTTATGGACCTTTTTTGGATAAAAACATTACGAACCGCAGCAACCAAAATCGACCTACATCTCGAAAACTAGAGTATGTTCGGGGCTGAAAATTGTGCGAGAGTATCTTGATATTATTTAAAAACAATCCCGCGCTGCAGAAAAAATTAGAAAAAATGCTCGTGATTGTTGTCCAATAAATAAACAATGCAGCAGTGGATTCAAAATTAAGCAATATTTCGAAAACCCGGATATGTTCGGGGCTGAAAATTTTGCAAGAGTATCTTAATAGTATTTAAAAATAATCCCGCGCTGCAGAAAGAAATAGAAAAAATGCGCCAGATTGTTGCAACAATCATAAATAACGAAAATACATACGCCTCTTCAGCGAAGCGTATGTACCCTTCATTTACTTTTAAGTTCCCTCTCGCTTGCCGAGAGTATAGAAATGGGTTTGGAAAGTTTAAGAGTACTCGCTATACATATATATATACAGGGTGGCCGATTTATCTGAAGACATCGAAATATCTCGAGAACTATGCACAGAATTAAAAAAGTTATCGGATGAAAGTTGTTCGACACGAAGGGGGGCATCCAGTGATAATTAAATTTACCCCCTCCCCATCTTCTGGGGGTGGAGTGGGGGCAAAAACAATAAAACTTAAATAGGAACCCCCAGTTTTTATTGCAGATTTGGATTCTCCGTAAAAAAGTACACGAATTTGACCTAGGAGCTATTGCATTTTGGTTCACAGGTGGCGCTGTAATCGATAAAAATCCAAATTTATCCGAAGACATTGAAATACCTCGAGAACTATGCACAGAATCAAAAAAGTTGTCGGTTGAAAGTTGTTCGACACGAAGGGGGGCATCCAGTGATAATGAAACTTACCCCCTCCCCCATCCCCTGGGGGTGGAGTGGGTGCAAAAACAATAAAACTTAAAAAGGAACCCCCAGTTTTTATTGCAAATTTGGATTCTCCGGAAAAAAGTACACCAATTTGACCTAGGAGCTATTGCATTTTGGTTCACAGGTGGCGCTGTAATCGAAAAAAATCCAAATTTATCTGAAGACATTGAAATACCTCGAGAACTATGCACAGAATCAAAAAAGTTGTCGGATGAAAGTTGTTCGACATGAAGGGGGGCATCCAGGGGGCAAGTAGGGACAATTTGATCCCTTTATGAAAATTTAATATTAATAATTCTAATATTAGAATTTTTAATATTGGAATTTAGTAATATCAATTGCGAAAATTGTTATTCTGAATATGAAATTTTAATAATGTCCATTCGAAAAATTAAGATAATGAATAATTGATATTCTTCATATTAAAAATCAAAACTGATTACATAAAAATTGTGCGTACAATATGGAAGCAATTTTATAAATAAGTTTTCTACCTTCAATAAAATTACATTTTAGGTTTTAAATTTATTATTTAATAAACAAAAAGAGGACATCACGCAATCCATTAAAAAACGCGTCATGTCGCTTCACTCAGCTCATTCATTCTCTCTCTGTATGTTTTTTCCGAAATGAGAATAAATAAGCTGAGCATTGACGGTCAACCCAGCTTCTATTAAACAAAACGAAACTCTTACTTCATTTGGGGATTTCGTCGCCATCTACCGGACCCCGAGAGAACTCACGTGGTTTCATACATGTACATCGCTTGCATTTCGGCCATCACCGGCGCCGGTTCTGTTACATAACGCTAGAGGGCGACATAACTCGAAAATAAAGTAGCATATCATTTTATACATAAGTTGAGTCACACGTAACCAGTTCACCTACATTTTTCTCTACTTTCCTGAAGGGAAGTAAATGGATATCGCGACTTTCTAATCCCCATATTAAAATTTAGTATTCACGGTCTCTCAGTGTAAGACTGTTTTTGAAGTCCATTGTATTGGTAGTAATTCGGTCGGAGGTCACTTTGCTTTTAGAATAACAACTTTCCGTTGACGTGACTATTTTTTGTCTACCCTTCATTGCTTAAATCGAATTGCAAGTTAAAAATGAATCCTGCTACAGTTCCCGAAAAAATCGAAATGATTCTTATTTATGGTGAATGTAAGAGGAATATTGACGATGCTGTTGCGTTGTATGCAGAGCGTTTTCCAGATAATGCTAGCTCGCGTTCTTTTTTTTACAAAGTTGTGAATGCCTTTCACTCTGATGGCAGCGTACAAATGAAAAAAAGGAAGCGAAGATTAACAGTCACAGGAGAAGCTAACGAAGTAGCTGTACTAGCAGCTATTCACCAAAATCCACATGCAAGCACACGACAATTACATCGCGATTCCGGCATTTCCAGAGACAGTATTCAAAGAATATTGCATCGTCATAAGTTTCACCCATATCACATTTCACTGCACCAGGAACTAGATGGCGATGATTTTCATAACCGCGTGGTGTTTTGTGAATGGGCATTTCAAAAAATGCAAACGAACCACAATTTCTTTGCTAATGTATGATTTTCAGATGAATCTACATTCACGAACCATGGTGGCGTCAATAGGCATAATATGCATTATTGGAGTGTAGAAAATCCCCATTGGTTACGACAAGTTAATCATCAACGTCCTTGGTCGGTGAACGTTTGGTGTAGAATCATAGGAAATAAACTCATTGGTCCTTATTTCATTGAAGGTAATTTGAATGGAACAAAATATCGAGATTTCCTAGAACAAGAAGTACCATTACTACTTGAGGATGTTGCTATGGACGTCCGACGGACAATGTGGTTTCAGCATGATGGTTGCCCAGCACATTTTTCAAGAGTAGCAAGGGAAATACTAGACCGTGATTACAATGGTAGGTGGATTGGTAGAGGTGGCCCCATTAATTGGCCTGCGAGGTCACCTGATCTAACATCTCTGGATTTCTTCCTATGGGGTTACCTAAAAGGTAAGGTTTATGAACAAGTACCAACGACTCATGAAAACATGGTGGAACGCATAAGAACTGCTTGCGCAGAAATTTCTGCAGATATGATTCTATCATGTATAAAGTCATTTGAAGAAAGAATAAATAAATTCATTGAAGTGGAAGGTCAACATTTCGAACACTTACTCAAGTAAGTGAACAGTGAGACAGTGAGAGGCAAGGGGACTCACGTAAAACAAGCACCCCAAAGGGAACAGAAAAATACTACGTCCACGTCGTTGTTCCTGGGTAACGCTAAATGTATTTTTTCCCGGCTGTTTGTATATAATAATATAAAATATATTATTATTAAGTTCGTATAGTACTCGAGCTAATAAGAACATCACATCTATTAAAAATCGTGTAGTTTTAAAAAATATTTAATTCCATAATATATATCCATAACATTCAAATTTTGTAATATTATTTGCAAATAATAAAAATTGTACATTTTTACATTCAATATTTTCAAAATAACTTATGTGGTACATACCGGATGGATGCGAGAGAATTGTCCATAGGGAAGACCGTGTTAAGACTAGCGCGCTTGTGATTGGTCCATTCTAGTTAGCTGAATGCTTAAAGCCTTTAGTGATTGGTTCTAACAAAATTCTAGTAAATTTCAATTCAGATCTTATACGTGAGCTCTTTGCTTGCAGTTTATCAATTTTATTTAAAAAAAAATATTAATAAATCTAATTTTAATATAATTCGAAGTTTCAAACAATTTTCATTGAAGAATTACGAAACATCTTAATAGGTTAGATTGTCCCCATGTTATGATTTTCTCAGCACCTCCAGCAGCTCCAGTCCAGAGTCTCATTTCCATTCGGTCGCATTAAATAGTCGATTTACATACAGTAATATAGGAAAATCAAGAATTTCAGAGTGGTTTTGGGACATTTTTTACATAAACTGAAAGGTGACAGCAATCCCTAGAAGGTGTTCAGATCAGATAACTTTTAAATATTAACTTGATGCATGTCATAAAATTTTACTATTAATATACGTTACTTTGTTACATTTTTTTCTTTATTTCAGAACCGTCAATTCCAAAAGTGAATTCTGGATTTTCAGAAAGTGAATACCGAGCAGTGATAGCAGGGTTTCTAAGATTCGGCTTAAGAGCAATCAAATTCAAAGTAGAAGAATATGATACTCGGTTTAAAAGGTATGCAGACTAATATTTTAATTGCTATCTTATTATAATTTCTATCTTATAGTAATGAATGTTTGACGTTTTTAGCCTTTAATCGAAAATTTTAATCTCCCCCCCCCCCCTTCATATTTTATGTATTTAACTGTTTTCTTTAAAAAGCGAAGTGATGCAATTATCCAATTTTTTTATTCAATTTGGTTATGATTTCAGCATGTACCTACTACGTAATTACTTTGAAGAAGATTCACATTGATTTGGCAAAAGGCGAATAAACTTGGAAAGGAAATCAAGCAGAACGCAGAGATTAGAGAATGTTTTGAACATATTTGTACCATACCAGTGCCACAATTACCAGATTTCTACTTTTAGGCACAGGCATTCAAGATGATAATTGCAAAATCAAAATGCGAAGAATGAATATGTTTTTTGTGAAGTGAACATAAATTGCCAATAAGTGTTTTACATAATGACATGGAAAATTGTGCAATTATTTATGTTCAAGTGTATGTAATAAATTGATAAAAATTAAAATGAATTAATTAATATGTGTTGTAACGAAATACGTTACAGATCTTACCCCTACCCTATTTAAATTATAAGTTTCGGCCACAAAGACCTTTCGATCTAGTGATTAAGTGTGACCAGACAAGAGGTCAAGAAGAGATACCAGCCTATCAAGACGCGGACATCTGGAAAATGCCAATAAAGCCGCGCAGTGGCAACATCGGTGACCTCTTCTAAACCCAAGGTCACTTGGACCAAAAACCCTGAGGCTAGGGCATCATCTTTGATTTGACCACCCTATTTCTCATCTCTCCCGTTTCATTTACCTCCATTATTTCCTCCCACCTCCCATTTGCTGTCCGTCAATTGCAATCCGAGCAATTGAACGGAATTACCGATTGCTCGCTAAAGCATCTGCTTGTGTTCGAATACTTTCGTCACACTCTCGATGTGCGAGTCCCCTTCCCCCTCTGTCGCCCCTTCGGCGCTTCATCGTTCGTCGTATTCACGACGCGTGCCCGTTCCCCCCCCCCCCCCCCTCCACGGCTATGCATCCGCCAGCCGTTCGCTTCGTTCGTTACGAACTTTTGGGAAAATCGCTCGGAAACTTCTATGGAGATCGGAAATGTTCTACAGGTATACCGCACGCTTGTAGATCGCCGGACGGAATGTGTCGAGGCTCTCGACGAAATCTTCGAGGTTCGTACCCACGGGCACGGTGTTGCCAATTTTCCATCGGCGTAGAGCATCATGGGTAAGGAGGATAAGGAAGACAATATGTCGCGGGCATGCTGACGGAAAAGGACAGCGATACCGGACGAAAGTAGCAAAGGTGTGGCGGCTGTATAAAGAAGGGGGGGGGCTGATGTGACGTAATAAGACTTGTCGTCATAAGGAGATAAGGAGAGGGTAATTACATTTCCTAATAAGTAAGAAAGAGAGAGAGAGCATATGGAAACGTCTCAGAGCGACGAAGCGGGACGGCGAAGATTTCCGTGTCCTGGAGAGAGACGGACGGGATATTGTCTCTTAATGTAAAAACTCCTGGTGGAGTGACGGCAGCCAGCGAAGAATGCGGCATAAGGTCTGCCATTGAGTTTTGCCGAGGGATGACTGTCAACTCGGGCACGAAATGGTGGCGACAACCAAAGTCGCCGAACATGCATGGATGCATGTAAGAAAAGAGGGGTAGGGAGTGAGGCGGACGCAGCGAAGGCTGCATGAGTCCGACGGAGAAGAATAAGTATTGGTGGGGGCTGCGCAACACAGGCGAGCCAAGGGGAGGGAATCGGCGCGCGGGCGCGCGGCACGTAACGTCCATTTGACGTTCGAAGTATTTGGACGGCTGGCGGATGCATAACCGTGGTGGGGAGAGATACGAAAATCGGACTCTCGCGCGTCGCGGTTGCGACGAAGTCGAGGCGAGGCCGTTACATGGAAAAATCCAGCGGGGAGAGGGGGGAGAGTTCGTAACGAACGAAGCTAACGGCTGTCGGATGCATAGCCGTGGAGGGGGGGGGGGGGGGGGGGGGGGGGTGGAACGGGCACGCGTCGTGAAAACGACGAACGATGAAGCGCCGAAGGGGCGACAGAGGGGGAAGGGGACTCGCACATCGAGAGTGTGACGAAAGTATTCGAACACAAGCAGATGCTTTGGCGAGCAATCGGTAATTCCGTTCAATTGCTCGGATTGCAATTGACGGACAGCAAATGGGAGGTGGGAGGAAATAATGGAGGTAAATGAAACGGGAGAGATGAGAAATAGGGTGGTCAAATCAAAGATGATGCCCTAGCCTCAGGGTTTTTGGTCCAAGTGACCTTGGGTTTAGAAGAGCTCACCGATGTTGCCACTGCGCGGCTTTATTGGCATTTTCCAGATGTCCGCGTCTTGATAGGCTGGTATCTCTTCTTGACCTCTTGTCTGGTCACACTTAATCACTAGATCGAAAGGTCTTTGTGGCAGAAACTTATAATTTAAATAGGGTGGGGGTAAGATCTGTAACGTATTTCGTTACAGTGTATTTAATTTAAAATATTAAAATCTGACAAAATAGAACATCAATAAACTATAAATAACATTTAATTAATAATAAAATGCAGGAAAATAAAATAAAATAATAATTAATCCAACAAATGTTCGAAGTGGCGTCCACCAGAAGCAGTACAGTACGCCAGTCGATCGTAGAATTCGTTTTCCTCATTGATCAGCATTTCAGGTGTCATTGTTGTCATTATTTCTATTATTCTATTTCTTAAATCTTCTGAGGTTTTTACATACGTGCCACTATAGAGCATATTTTTTACGTAGCCCCAAAGAAAAAAATCCATTGGTGCCAAATCCAGGGATCGTGCTGGCCATTTCATAGGGCTGCGCTGACCAATCCAACGTTCCGGGAAATTTTCATTTAAGTGATTGGTTACTTCTCTGACTCCACTTGGAGTAACAGTACATTCATCGATCCGTACACACTCGCATAACCCGCCAGAATATTTATCGCAATGGCTCCGTCCCGATAATCTTTCTTAAATTTACCTTATTCGAATAAATAAACGAAATTACTGGCTTTAATTTAAACCGACCCGAATATAACTATTTCGTCTGAATTGACAACCGAACAGACCACAATAAACGTAGGCTGATTCACCTTATTACGCAAAGTCACTTAGTCCTTGTATTGACTCGTTTTTTAATTCAACGAATATCTAGCACGTCACTACGAAACTGAGTCCATGCTCGTCACTGCACAATTGCTCGTGGCTTTGGAAAATCAACCGAAGCGAGTCACTGCACTGTACACTGTACGGAGGCCGTATATGTATTGGTTATATAATAAGGTATGTACCCTTCATGTACTTTTAGGTTCCCTCTCGCTTGCCGAGAGTACAGGAGTGAATTTGAACATTTTACGAGTACTCGCGTACACCTCATGGAACGTACTCACGCGTACAGGAGTGTACTTAAGGAAGCGTGATGAAATAAAGCTTACGAATATTTTTGTTCGACCTAGAATGCATTCGATAATTAATGCATTCATATGCTAAATAGAGCACGTTCAAGTGATCTTAATGTAAAAATATAAACACATGAGGAATATAACAAGTCTCGTCGAACACCAGAAACAAGGTTAGAGGGCAGGAATGTTACAAATGAAATATCAAATAAAATTAGCAGTTTTGATTTATTTATTTCCGTTTATAGTGCATCGGTTTTCAATTTTTATAGAAGTACAAGTTTGAATTAAATATTTTATTTAATAATATTATTTCAAGTCTGTTTACAAACCATCAACCTTGCAGCTGTATCATCGGATGGAGAGAAATTCTTTATAAAATAGTTACTCGATTACATCGGCCGACATTTTGTTGGCATCGCAGGGATTAAAAGATACGCTAACTTCTGGACCGGACCAAATTCCCTCTACTATTGTAAAAAATTGTTTATCTTCCCTCATGAAGCCTCTTCAGATTCTTTTTAATAAATCGATTAATCTGGGAGTATTCCCTAGTTTCTGGAAAAATTCTTATATTACTCCAATTTTTAAATCAGGCAATAAATGTTTAATTACTAATTACAGACCGATATCCATCATTAGTGCTATCCCTAAGCTGCTCGATTCAATAATTACATCTAAACTGTCATGTAATGTATTTTCATTAATATCACCTAGGCAGCATGGCTTCATGAGGGGTAGGTCAACATATACCAACCTCCTAGTTTTCTCTGATTTTGTTAACGGAAAGATTTGCCACGGGGCATCTCAGGTGGACACCATTTACCTAGATTTCTCTAAGGCGTTCGATAGTGTTCACCATCAAATATTGTCGAAAAACTTAGGGGTTTTCGGGTGGGTGTTCCCCTCCTTGAGTGGATTATATCATTTATTAGCAATCGAAAACAAGCAGTGAAGTTAAAAAACTATGTTTCTGAGGATTATTTGGTCACATCGGGTGTCCCACAGGGCTCACATTTGGGACCCCTATTTATTAACGACATCTTAGATAATCTTTCACACGTGAATGCGTTGTTATTTGCTGATGACATGAAGCTGTATACTGTCATAAATTCGATTGCTGATGCGTTAAACTTTAAGCGCGATATTAATAATATTAGTAGTTGGTGCAACACCAATCGACTTCAGCTTAATATAGATAAAAGTAAGATTATGCGATTTTCTAAGAGACAAAATAACTTCTTATTCGATTATACCTATCGTGGCGATAAATTTTCTTCGGCAGATCTGTCAGACCTTGGGGTCATTTTTAATAAGAATTTAGATTTTAGACAACATCTCATTGTAGCAGGAAACAAGGCAGTTAGAAACTTAGGTTTTCTGCGTAATGTTACTCGGTTGTTCAAAAATCCTCAAACGATTCTAAGCTTATACAAAACTCTAGTCATGCCTTCTCTATGTTATGGTTCGCCTATTTGGTCACTATACTTGTTGAAGGACATAAAATTGTTAGAATCTACTCAGCGTAAATTTTTGAGATATCTATCGTGGAAAACCGACAGACCCATGAATTATATGGATCACGACTTTGGACCTATATCTTCGTCCTTTTCTATACCCACAATACACTCGGTTCATAACTATTCCGAGATACTATTAATTAGAAATATAATTAATGGATCTGTAACGTCTGATGAGGTTCGTAAATTATTCGTAGATAGACAGATTTTGAGAAACGTGAGAAATATGCGTCCCTTACTTGAGCCGCATAGTAAATCAAAATTTGTATTTTTTGCTTTATATAATAGGCTACGCAGAGCATGGAATGCCCTGCCCTCAAACTTGCGAGAAGAAACGACTCTAGCCACGTTTAAAGCAAATTGCAAAAAATTAGTCTTTTGCTATTACTAAGTACTCAGTTTTATTAATTCATTATAAGTTATATTCTTGATTCATTTTTTTTTGCGACGTCATATTAGACATTTGTTATGTTTGTTGTATTGTATTTTTTATATTTTTTACTTCTGTTCCCTACACAACCTCGAATCTACTGTAATTCTGTTGTATATTGGGCGTTTACGCCCGTACTAAATAAATAAATAAATAAATAAATAAATATTTAATAACAATTACGTTTTGTATATTTATATATGTGTCTAGGCGAAGTGTGGCATACTTATATTTACAATCATATTTATATTTTACTCACAGCTCATAACATTAATCTCCAGTACATTCGTGAAGAACAATGCGAACATATTCCTGTTCGCTATTTCACATCAAAATGCATTTTTCCTGTACACTATAAATACACAATAGGTATGCTCATTTGTAGATTGTGCAAACATTCGAAGACATTCGGATATGTACACATTTCGAAAAAATTATTGTTTTTTAAGTTTAGGAAATTTTCAAAATTCATTTATGTGTGTATGTATTAATCGACTTAAGGTCATCCCCTTTTCAACAACCATCGAAATTTTATCAGATTTCGCGAATCTCTTGTAGTTTTCGAGATAATTAAAATTTTTTTTAAATTTTAACATGTAACACAAATCTCATATGACGTTATAAATAGCGGTCGTTGATCGCGTAAAGCATCCTTGTTGAAGAACAATATATGGATAGGTAACTGCTTGAGATCAGCTTTTTTTAAGATCATTTATTTATCTTAAAAAAAGGTTTAAAAAATATTAAAATTAACTAATAAACTAAAAATAAGAAAAAAATAAAATTTTGTATTAAAATCTCTTATTGTACACTTTGGGAAGCGATATTTAATGTCCAAAATCACTCTTATTGTACGCTTATTGTACTCTTATCGTAACGTACACGAAGCGTACGTACTCTTTACGTACCTTTAATTTCACTCTTACTGTACTCTTCGTGTACGCTTCCATTTTTACCAGGGAGGAATTGAAAATGGAATTTACTTGGATTGAAAGGCATTCGCAGGCATAGGAGTGAATCAAAATGAATCCATTGTAATCAATTTCAATCAAGGACAAATTACGAATTCGCAGGGATTCAAATTTTGAATCGCTCCGAATCCTTTTTTGATTGCTGGGTATATATATTAGCGTGGTTCACGAATAACAAAATCGCCTATAAGGCAAACTAGCGTGCTGAAAGTATAACGCCACACCACATTGATTAAACGTACACAAAAACAAAAATGTTGACGTGTCGACGTTCTTAATTTAAGATCATTTAAAGGTCGTGTAGATGTAGAAAGTGGGTGTAGAAAATGGCCATTTATGAAAGAAAATCCCTATCTTAATATTGGGCGTTTTATTTTATGCCCTGAAAGCGAGGCTATTTGATTTTTATCCTTTAAAGTTTTTGAACTGCCGGGTTT
The DNA here is from genome assembly GCA_030407085.1 of Trichopria drosophilae. Taxonomy (NCBI): domain Eukaryota; kingdom Metazoa; phylum Arthropoda; class Insecta; order Hymenoptera; family Diapriidae; genus Trichopria; species Trichopria drosophilae. The sequence continues at coordinate 64,474,188 of CM059585.1, read as the reverse complement.
TTGACTGTCGGGTTTTTACTGTCGGTTTTCTGATTTGTTGTATTTTCGACCCGCATCCAAAATAGTGTATTATGCGTCAAGGGCAAACGAAAACGAAAAAACTTTTTAATTAAAATAAAAATAATAATTTGTCGGTACTTTGTACAAATCAGAAAGTGCGATTGAATGGAATAAGAAGATTCTATTAATTAAACAAACGGAGAAAAGGGACATTGTGTACAATGTCGGGTCCGCCATTTTGATTTTCGAAGTCTTTACATCATAATCATAAGTATGACCGTAGAACCACGAAAATACCAAATTTCGCCTATTCGAAATCATATTTTCAATTTTCGTTGGCCATATTGTGTCCGCCATTTTTAATTTCGAAATTCTGACATCAGATGCATATTCAGCGATCCGAAAAACCCGTAAATACCAAATTGCGTTGATTTCGGATCTCAATTTGAATTTTGGTTCGCCATATTGGATCCGCCCTTTTGAATTTCGAAACTCTGACATCAGATTCATGTTCCGCGATCCGAAGAACCACTAAATACTAAATTGCGTTAATTTCCCATTTCAATTTGAATTTTTGTTTGCCATATTGGATCCGCCATTTTGAATTTCGAAACTGAGACATCAGATTCGTATTCAGCGACCCCAAAAAACCCCGAGTAACAAGTTTCTAGTGAACCCAATGAACTTTTGAAAGTGTGTGACCTTTGCGCGACCTCTAAATGACCTTCAATCAAGATCGTCGACACGTCAACATTTTGTTTCTGTATTTTTAATCAATGAGGTGTGCCGATATACTTTCAGCACGCCAGTTTGCCTTATATGCGATTTTGTTATTCGTGATCCACCCTCATATATAGGGTGGCCGATTTATCTGAAGAGATAGAAATATCTCGAGAACTACGCACAGAATCAAAAAAGGGGTGGGATGAATGTTGTTCGACACGAAGGGGGGCTTCCAGTGATAATGAAATGAACCCTCTCGACCACCCCCTGGGGGTGGGGTGGGGGAAAAACAATAAAACTTAAATAGCAACCCCCATTTTTTATTGCAGATTTGGATTCTCCGGAAGAAAGTACACCAATTTGACCCAGGAGCTATTGCATTTTAGTTCACAGGTGGCGCTGTAATCGATAAAAATTCAAATTTATCCGAAGACATTGAAATACCTCGAGAACTATGCACAGAATCAAAAAAGGTGTGGGATGAAAGTTGTTCGACACGAAGGGGGGCATCCAGTAATAATGAAATTTACCCCCTCCCCATCTTCTGGGGGTGGAGTGGGGGCAAAAACAATAAAACTTAAATAGGAACCCCCAGTTTTTATTGCAGATTTGGATTCTCCGTAAAAAAGTACACGAATTTGACCTAGGAGCTATTGCATTTTGGTTCACAGGTGGCGCTGTAATCGATAAAAATCCAAATTTATCCGAAGACATTGAAATACCTCGAGAACTATGCACAGAATCAAAAAAGTTGTCGGTTGAAAGTTGTTCGACACGAAGGGGGGCATCCAGTAATAATGAAATTTACCCCCTCCCCCATCTCCTGGGGGGGGGTGGGGGGCAAAACAATAAAACTTAAATAGGAACCCCCAGTTTTTATTGCAGATTTGGATTCTCCGTAAAAAAGTACACGAATTTGACCTAGGAGCTATTGCATTTTGGTTCACAGGTGGCGCTGTAATCGATAAAAATCCAAATTTATCCGAAGACATTGAAATACCTCGAGAACTATGCACAGAATCAAAAAAGTTGTCGGTTGAAAGTTGTTCGACACGAAGGGGGGCATCCAGTAATAATGAAATTTACCCCCTCCCCCATCCCCTGGGGGTGGAGTGGGGGCAAAAGCAATAAAACTTAAATAGGAACCCCCAGTTTTTATTGCAGATTTGGATTCTCCAATATTGACAATTTTCGCCCGCGTAGCGGATATGGAATACGGTCATTCTAACAAAGCCGGGAAAAAATACATTTAGCGTTACCCATGATAGAATCATATGTGCAGAAATTTCTGCGCAAGCAGTTCTTATGCCTTCCACCATGTTTTCACGAGTCGTTGGTACTTGTTCATAAACCTTACCTTTTAGGTAACCCCATAGGAAGAAATCCAGAGATGTTAGATCAGGTGACCTCGCAGGCCAATTAATGGGGCCACCTCTACCAATCCACCTACCATTGTAATCACGGTCTAGTATTTCCCTTGCTACTCTTGGAAAATGTGCTGGGCAACCATCATGCTGAAACCACATTGTCCGTCGGACGTCCATAGCAACATCCTCAAGTAGTAATGGTACTTCTTGTTCTAGGAAATCTCGATATTTTGTTCCATTCAAATTACCTTCAATGAAATAAGGATCAATGAGTTTATTTCCTATGATTCCACACCAAACGTTCACCGACCAAGGACGTTGATGATTAACTTGTCGTAACCAATGGGGATTTTCTACGCTCCAATAATGCATACTACGCCTATTGACGCCACCATGGTTCGTGAATGTAGATTCATCTGAAAATAATACATTAGCAAAGAAATTGTGGTTCGTTTGCATTTTTTGAAATGCCCATTCACAAAACACCACGCGGTTATGAAAATCATCTCCATCTAGTTCCTGGTGCAGTGAAATGTGATATGGGTGAAACTTATGACGATGCAATATTCTTTGAATACTGTCTCTGGAAATGCCGGAATCGCGATGTAATTGTCGTGTGCTTACATGTGGATTTTGGTGAATAGCTGCTAGTACAGCTACTTCGTTAGCTTCTCCTGTAACTGTTAATCTTCGCTTCCTTTTTTTCATTTGTATGCTGCCATCAGAGTGAAAGGCATTCACAACTTTGTAAAAAAAAGACCGCGAGCGAGCATTATCTGGAAAACGCTCAGCATACAACGCAACAGCATCGTCAATATTCCTCTTACATTCACCATAAATAAGAATCATTTCGATTTTTTCAGGAACTGTAGCAGGATTCATTTTTAACTTGCAATTCGATTTAAGCAATGAAGGGTAGACAAAAAATAGTCACGTAAACGGAAAGTTGTTATTCTAAAAGCAAAGTGACCTCCGACCGAATTACTACCAATACAATGGACTTCAAAAACAGTCTTACACTGAGAGACCGTGAATACTAAATTTTAATATGGGGATTAGAAAGTCGCGATATCCATTTACTTCCCTTCAGGAATGTAGAGAAAAATGTAGGTGAACTGGTTACGTGTGACTCAACTTATGTATAAAATGATATGCTACTTTATTTTCGAGTTATGTCGCCCTCTAGCGTTATGTAACAGAACCGGCGCCGGTGATGGCCGAAATGCAAGCGATGTACATGTATGAAACCACTTGAGTTCTCTCGGGGTCCGGTAGATGGCGACGAAATCCCCAAATGAAGTAAGAGTTTCATTGTGTTTAATAGAAGCTGGTTTGACCGTCAATGCTCAGCTTATTTATTCTCATTTCGGAAAAAAACATACAGAGAGAGAACGAATGAGCTGAGTGAAGGGACATGACGCGTTTTTTAATGGATTGCGTGATGTCCTCTTTTTGTTTATTAAATAATAAATTTAAAACCTAAAATGTAATTTTATTGAAGGTAGAAAACTTATTTATAAAATTGCTTCCATATTGTATGCACAATTTTTATGTAATCAGTTTTGATTTTTAATATGAAGAATATCAATTATTCATAATCTTAATTTTTCGAATGGACATTATTAAAATTTCATATTCAGAATAACAATTTTCGCAATTGATATTACTAAATTCTAATATTAAAAATTCTAATATTAGAATTATTAATATTAAATTTTCATAAAGGGATCAAATTGTCCCTACTTGCCCCCTGGATGCCCCCCTTCGTGTCGAACAACTTTCATCCGACAACTTTTTTGATTCTGTGCATAGTTCTCGAGGTATTTCAATGTCTTCAGACAAATTTGGATTTTTATCGATTACAGCGCCACCTGTGAACCAAAATACAATAGCTCCTAGGTCAAATTCGTGTAATTTTTTCCGGAGAATCCAAATCTGCAATAAAAACTGGGGGTTCCTATTTAAGTTTTATTGTTTTTGCCCCCACTCCACCCCCAGGGGATGGGGGAGGGGGTAAATTTAATTATCACTGGATGCCCCCCTTCGTGTCGAACAACTTTCATCCGACAACTTTTTTGATTCTGTGCATAGTTCTCGAGATATTTCGATGTCTTCAGATAAATCGGCCACCCTATATATATATAGGGTGATCCAAAAGTCTCGGAACACCAAAATATCTCAGCGAGAGGACATTTTCGGGGAAAATGTTTCAGACAAAAGTTGAAGGATTTTTTCCTGGCTATTTAATAGCGACATTGCATTTGACCTTGAAAGTTATTTCAAGTTCATATTTTTTTAAGTGGAAACCCCTATTTTTTCTCACGTATTCGGAAAGAGCACAAAATTTTAATTCCGAATATGATATGGTCGATTTTTCCGGAAAGGTCATTTCAAGGTCAAACTGAAAAGTCCCGGAACTGCGAATTAACTCAGCGGGAATGCATTTTCGGGGAAAATATTTCAAACAAAAGTTGAAGGATTTTTCTCTAGCTATTAAATGGTACCATTGAATTGGACCTTGAACATCACCTTGAAGGTTATTTCGAGGTCAAGTATATTTTTTTAAATGAAAACTCCTGTAACCTTGCCGGAAAAATCGACCATATCATATTCGCGCGTAAAATTTTTTGCTCTTTCCGAATCCGTGAAAAAATAGCAGTTTCATTTAAAAAAATTAACTTGACCTCGGAATAACCTTCAAGGTCAAGTTCTATGCTACTATTAAATAGCCTTGGAAAAATCCTGAAACTTTTGTCTGAAATATTTTCCCCGAAAATGTCCTCCTGCTGAGTTAATTCGCAGTTCCAGGAGTTTTAAGTTTGGCCTTGAAATGACCTTGCCGAAAAAAAGACCATAGCATATTCGGACGTAAAATTTTATACTCTTTCCGAATCTGTAAAAAAATAGCAGTTTCCATTTAAAAAATTAACTTGACTTTGGAATAACTTTCAAGTTCATGTTCAAGATCAAATTCTATGGTACCATCAAATAGCCAGGGAAAAATTCTTAAAGTTTTGTCTGAAACATGTTCCGCGAAAATGTCCTCTTGCTGAGATATTTTGGTGTTCCGGGACTTTTGGATCACCCTGCATATTGTAACCTCGTTCCTGTAATTTAAAAGAAAAAGTCAGGGCAGGTTAAATAAATCGAGACGAAATTTACTCGGAAACACTCAACTATAAAATCCAATAAAATTATGTTTATTCGCTATACATTTGAGTTTCTTTATTTTACATATCCGGTATAACGCGATAACTCCAATAACGCCACGAGGGGAAATTATATCCAAAAGGGGGGCGCAGGATCGGAAATCACTCTACGGCGAATTTCTTGAGTATGACCGGAGGAAGTATAAAAGAACCAACAGTCGAAAAACGCAACTGGAAAGGGGGTTACCGAGATTCACTGTCCATCAAATTCACCGGGTACATAGAAAATCGTGGCCCTATGGGCGACTTACGGTTCGCTGGACGTTGGCACTGTAGGTGGCGAGAATGTCCTGGGAGCAGACCGACGGAGCCGCTTAATTCTGGATCGGAGAATGGGGTGGCGTTGGCAGCACAAACTCTTCCCTCTGGCACTGCGGTGTCACTAGCACCCCGGGATGGACGAGACACTGTCCTTACGTACAGCGCGAAGTTGTTAAAAGACACCTTTTTGGAGTTAGGAGATAACGCTCGTGATGCGCGTTCGGGACGGAATACTTGAGAGATTTGCGGACGAAAGGCGAGAACGGACCAATTGCTCATCGGAGCCGACGTGTTCCGTTGGAGAGACTGCCGGAGATTGCATGCGCTCGCGTGCGCGACTCAGGCCATGGAGAGGGCGCGGCATCGGTCCTGATCGGCCCGAATCGGGAGGCTTGCCGGAGTGACAACGAGCATCATCTCCGGGGCATTCGTACTGGAGAACGACACGGAGCGCTGAAAAGTGCTCCTGACGTTCCCAGTTTCTGAGTCGCCTCAGGCACGGCACATGGGGCGAGGGATTTGCCCTATCTGCGCATGAAAGAGAGAGAGAGAGAGAGAGAGAGAGAGAGAGAGAGAGAGAGAGAGAGAGAGAGAGAGAGAGAGAGAGAGAGAGAGAAAGGGAGGGAGAGAGATTGATTGATTGATTGATTGTCTTTATTATGGCTTGAGGTATTACTTCTTAGGCCAACCAATATAGAGCATGCATACAGATAACTAAAACTAAAACTAAGCTTAATATAACAAGGCATACTAACAGATGCATATAAAAGCGCAATACTAGTTCTATAACAAAGTAGATATAAAATAGATAGATAATAATAATAGTCGAGCGATTACAACGTAGGGTAGGGTACACGCGTACCAGAAGTAAAAGTGGACTAAAATACTAATGTTAAATACTAAAAATACTAATACTAATACTAATAATGCTAATACTAAAATATAAAATACCAAATAATTACACTGAAGTCCGACTTAATAGGAATTTTTTTTTGAATAGTTTTACTTTAAACGAATGCACATTTTCACTTGCGCGAATTTCGACTGGAAGTTCATTCCATAACAGGGTAGAAGTGACAATAAAAGAGTTGGAATAGGATTCTAGCCGATGTGTCGGTACTCGAAGTTCTTGCATAGAGCCTGGTCGAAGAGCCCTGGATGTAGATTCTTCACGCCGCTGATAACGTTCATAAAGATAGTGGGGTACGTGGGTCTTAATAATCTTATAGGTGACGATACCAATGTAGTATAACCTACGTGATTTGGTGTTGAGCCAGCCAAGCTTATTACGATATAGGGTAATGTGCTCATCGCGCCGTAGATCGGAGATCAAACGAATGCCCGCATTAAACATTCGTTCCACCCTGATTTTTTGAGTTACATTGATGTCGTTGTAAACTGCGCAGCAGTAATCGAAATAGGGTAAAATCAACGAGGAAACAACGGTTTGCCTAACATCAGTTGGTAGTTGGGCACGGTTATTACGTAGTTGACGTAGAGTGGAGAAGACTTTATTGGACATTTCTATAAGATGGTACTTCCACGAGAGCGTTCCATCAAACACGAGACCCAATTTCCTCACCGATTTAACCCGCGGTATGACCGAATTATTAATAACAATCGGTGTGATCGAATCAGTATTAAAGGTGTTCAGTTAAAAACCACTGCCGACAATTAATGCCTTAGTTTTTTCAAGGTTAAGGACGAGGTCATTGCTATTCGCCCATTGACAGAAGCGAGTGATATCGGATGTTACCTTTGCAATGGCGATGTCAAATTCTGAAACACGACATTTAAGAAAAATTTGAGTGTCGTCAGCGAAAATCATATGATCACTATGATGGAGAACCCCAGGTAGATCGTTAATAAAAAATGAAAACAACAAAGGTCCTAACACAGAACCTTGGGGCACTCCAGCACCCACTGGAAGCCAGGACGATCTAGTGCCATCCACACCTGTGACAGCCTGCGATCGACACGAGAGGTAAGACGCACCCCACCGAATAGCGGTATCCGATAAATTAGCCATTTTTAGTTTCTGCAGTAAAAGCCTATGACTAATAGTATCGAACGCACGGCTAAAGTCAAAGAGGATAACAATAGTTATCATGCGATTGTCTATTGCTTGCCTGCAATATTCAGATACATATAATAGTGCTGTTTGCGTGCTGTAGTCTTTACGGAAACCCGATTGGTGAGAATCAAACCAATTACTGTTATTCAGGAACCCAAGTAGCTGATTGAAAACAATACGTTCTAGTATTTTAGAGAGAGCAGGAACAATAGCGATAAGTCGGTAATGAGCAGGAGAAACAGGGTTAGTAATTTTGCTAATGGGTATCATCAATGATTTTTTCCAGTCAGCAGGAAAGATGGATAAATTAAACGATTCATTGAAGAGATGAACTATGTGAGGGGCAATGACAGGGAATGATTTGATGTAAAAACTAATAGGTATCGAATCAGAGCCACATGCCTCCGACTTTGCTTCCGATAAACGAGCAGCTACGTCCTCGATGGTGACGTTAGCGAAGAAAAATCTACTATCGTTAAAATCTCCGTGATAAAAGTCTTCATCGAAATTTAGGTCGAAAAGATCAGTGTAAGGAGAAACAGAAGCTGTGTGAAAGGAATTGAGTTCATCCAAAGTGCAACACAACGGTTTAACAGCTTTTTTGGAAGCCACCAGATCAAGGTTGCGCAACTCCCTCCACATGGTCTTAGCATCCCGAATAGTAGTAAGTTTGTTTCGATAGTAGTTTGCTCTCGCTAATACCCATGTCTGCTTATTAGCCTTGTTAGCAGAAATGAGTCTAATTCTTAAGGAGGGGTCCCTGGTCCTGCGATAAGCACATAAAAGGCTATTTCTTTCGTATTTAAGTCTAAGTAGCTGAGGTGAAATCCAAGGGGAAGGCTTGTGAGTCGGTGTAAAGGTGTGCCTAGGGGCGTGCTTATCAAAAGTTTGAAGTAGACGATAACTAAGCATATTCGTGAGTAAGTTCACATTATTCAGTTGAGAAACAGAATTAAAAATATTCCAATCATAGCTACTCAGGTCCCTATGCAAACTCGATACGTGGAACGAGCGATAGTCTCTACATGTGATTTGTGTCGGCTTTGCTTTCGGTGTTCCAATCTTACATTCGATATCTATCAGATCATGGCCACAGATAAAAGGTAAGTTGGCTTGGCTATGTCCTAGGACATTTGTAAGGCTATCGACAAGTCAGTGGTCAATCCATGTATCAGTTCGGTTCGTATGATTAGTAGGATGATATGGCACTATTTGAAGAGCATTGGCTACAGCAAACTGCTGCAAATATGTAGATTCAAAATTAGCACGATTTAAGTCAACATTGAAATCACCCATAATAATGATTCGATCATAATTACAGTTATGTTTTTGCAGTACAGATTCAAATAGTTCGAGAAGAGCTTTCTTCGGTGGTCGATAGATAACCGCAAGTAGCACTCTGAGGTTCGTAGTAGCGCTGTGTCCGACTTCAACAAGCATAAACTCGAGGGGGTTAACGGAAGAGCATTCAGATTTTTCTAAGATTTTGTAATTTAGAGCGGTATGAATATACATAGCAACACCTCCACCGAGCTTATACTTGCGGTCATTGCGAATCAAGTGATAGTTAGGCAAAGAAAAATAGGAGTCAACAGTTTTAGTATTAAACCAGGTTTCAGAAAGAATAATAATATGATAACAATTTTCGGTGAAATAAGATTTAAAAAAGAAAATTTATTAGCAGAGCCGAGAGATTGAACATTAATATGACATACTTTTAGATTAATATAGTTAGCGTTTACTGGAATTATTGAATTAATTAAAGCCTGGTTGCTTCCGGAAGTCGATGCAGCCGTTTCACTATTTTCGCGAACACTAAGAGTGCCACATGCCAAACGTCAATCGCTAATTCTTCGAAGATCTTCCTCGCAAGTAATGTCGATCGCGTTAGCGCCGCTAGTTGGTCGAAAGCGTACAATGCCGTGATAGGTGTAAACATACTTATGCGGATGGTCCTTCACTAACGCACGTGCTGTTCTGAGTAAGTTAAGCGTCGCAGATGGTAAGTGCTCATTGATAAAAACGCGGTTTTTCGCATAAGAGTTATCAATGTCGGTGGTAAATAGCATCTTCTTAGCTCTCATGCCTTTGATGAATGCAAATCGTAGGTCGGGATTGAAGAGTTTTACCAGTATTGCTGGGTGCCTATGGGATGTTGACGAAGACGCAAGCATGGAAGCAGATGAGTCGGTGCTATTTGTGCGTTGTAGCCGATAAGCAGAAAGAATGTCTTCTATGTGAAGCGTCACATTCAATACATCGGCAATTTTAAGTGAAATTTGTCGCAAATCTTCCATGCCTTTCGGAGGAATCCCTGTGATTATTAAATCGCAGTTCCGAATGTCATAGCCCATAGTCGCTCGATCTGCCTTTAAGGACAGTACATCAGTTTGGAGTGATTTTACACTAACTTCTATGTCTTCTACTCGCTCCTCCAGCTTCAATATTCGATCCATCTTTTGATTTATTTCTTCAAAGCGCGCATTCTGTTGCGCGTTAAATTGTTCTTGTCTATCAAGATATAGTTGTAGCGCATGAGGTATGGCACACGTATTGGACGTATCCGATTCTACAGAAGTAGCGCTATTGGAAGGGAGAAGACGAGGCGGAGCGAGCAGAGTTGAGTTCAGCTTCCTTTTTTTGCTCTTAGCGGCAGGTGTATTAACGCAGCAAACAAATGCACCCGATGCAGTCGTGGCCGCATTTTCAGGTTTGCAATCTTCATGAAATGCAAGTGCGCAAACAACACATTTTATTTTGTCGTCTCCAACGAGTTCGGCATTGCATTTATTGCAAGTACGTGTCTTGTGCACCGCGCAGCATGTGAAGAGAGGGGCCGCCGATAAGCCGTCAGCTGAATGTATAGTTCAGAAATAACGCAGATGATCACAATATGAGTGGTTGAACTAATCAATCACGACAATGCATGCGTGATTAGAAGGTAAATGTCAGGCAGAAAATCATTTAGATAATGAAGATTAATTTAACAATTATATGCATTCACAGGTCTCGCATCTCCACATTTCACCAACCTGCCAGCGGAAAGAAAGCGAAGTCAAAGGTGACAAACACTCGGTGATCGGTGTCATGCGACAAAGTGTCGAAGTCACTGACAGCTAGTGGGCAGCGCCATTTTGCGTAGTGTGACGTAGGCGATGACGTTCCGGGCATGCGCAGATGTCTCGGTGGAAAAGCAGCAACGGTTAATTCAAGAATGACTTTTTTAACTTTTCTCGCCTGAAGTAGACTGGGAGATAAATATCCCAATTAGTGATCGTGATCCGAGTCTGCTCAGGAAGGTCTGTGCAAAATTTTAACTCCCACAAAAAGGGGTGTAGAGTGCAATTTAGAGAAATTTAGCGGAGCTCGACAAAACGTGACTTCATGTACTCACCGCTAGAGAGAGAGAGAGAGAGAGAGAGAGAGAGAGAGAGAGAGAGAGAGAGAGAGAGATAGAGAGAGAGAGAGAGAGAGAGAGAGAGAGAGAGAGAGAGAGAGAGATTAGATTAGATTAGATTATAAAATGTAATATAAGATATGTGTATTACATACGCATAGCATAAATGCTCTCATCGACGCAGTTTACAATTTGACCCATACATTGGTGATAACGCTAACCTTACATAACTAAATTAACATTAAGTGATTAACATAAATACTCAACGCTAGCAGTGTCATAAAAAGACCAAATCTACGGCGCCCTAGAGTTTAGACCTGATAGATGTTAATGTAGTAACAGAGGCATCCGAAGACAAAAGAAAAGAGCGTAATCGGTCTCTAAACAATTCAACAGAAGTTACTGAAGTGATGGTTGAAGGTAGTGAGTTATAAAAGTAAGATGCAATAATGGTGAATGAATTCTGATAGGTACTTGTGCGATAGGATGGTATGTGAAGCACTTCAGGATGAGTTCTACGAGACGATCTTCTCAGATCCGTCAAATCTACATTCAGAATGAATCTGTTTGCTAGATATGGAGGCGCTTGTTGATTAAGAATCTTCCACATAAGAGTGCCGAGAAAAAATTTCCTTCTACTTGTGACAGTCAGCCAGTTTAAGTTGACACGATATGAAGAAATACTTTCGTCCCTGCGCACATCAAAAACGAAGCGAATGCAGCTGTTAATTGCCCTTTGAAGTGCTAGATTCAATTCACTAGGAAGATCATAAAAGGCAAGGCACGCGTAGTCAATATGCGGAAAAACAAGTGACTCGACCAGCTGCTTTCTCAAGCCCATAGAAAGGCTTTTTTTGTGAAATTTAATGGAGTAAAGAGTGGAATGAATTTTGCGGATGATGGATGATACTTGTAACTTCCAGTCTAGTGTGGATGTAATCCATACTCCTAAATTTTTGAGCGACTCAACGAATGGTATATGATGATCATCTACCATAAGAGAGTTTTTAAACTGAGTCAAATCGATAGCGCTAATATACGCACGGCTGCCCAAAATCAACGCTTTAGTTTTCGATGTGTTAAGCGAGAGTCCATTATCCCTCGCCCAATTCGCTATTGCCTGTGAATCTATAGAGAGTCTGTCCAGTCCCTCACGAAGTTCTGAGATTGGACACTGAAGATAAATTTGGACGACGTCAGCAAATAGCATGTGTTTCGTGAATTGAAGGGCACCACAAAGGTCGTTGATAAAAATAGAGAACAGTAAAGGGCCTAAAACCGACCCCTGCGGAACCCCTGAACTCACATGAATCCACTCAGATAACGCTCCATCATCATTTAGAACAGCTTGTGATCGTCGGTGCAGGTAGTTGAAAAACCATGTAAGGGCTTCGCAAGAGAGGCCAACGTTACAGAGTTTACGAAGCAACAATTGGTGTGGAATGGTATCAAAGGCTTTGCTAAAATCAAAAAGCACGAGTATCGTCACCATACGCTTATCAATGCCGTTACGCACATCATCCAGTACATTGATGAGAGCAGTTTGAGTACTGTGATTAGGTCTGTAACCAGACTGGAATGGATCAAGAATAGAATGTTGGGAAAGATATGATGAAAGTTGCGAATGTACAAGTCTTTCTATGTACTTTGATGATTCACATAAATGTGATATGGGTCTTGTATCTGCAGGTGTAGATGGTGACTTACTTTTGCTCAAAGGAACAATTACAGACTGCTTCCAGAGAGATGGAAAAGTAGAGTTGCGCAAGGAGGAATTAAATATTTCACACAAAGGTTCAACAAGCGCCTCCATACCGAGCTTATAATGGGCAGAACTGATTTTGTCAACTCCAGAGGAAGTTGTTTTTCCTAAATTAATAACATTGATGACGTCACGATGATTAACAGGCTTGAAATCGAAAAGAGGTCTATTTAAACAGTGAGTGGGTAATGAGTGGAGAGTTTCAAGATCGGAAATGATGAGAGGTCGATGAACGTTAGAGATTGACGCATAGTAAGAATTTAAATTATTAGCAGAGAAGAATTTAGTGGGCGATTGACTATAGTCTGAAGAAATGCCAAGGCTCTTTAATTCACGCCATGTTTGTCTCGAACTATTCGCTTTCTTCAGTCTGATTGCAAAGTAATCATGACGCGCCTTCTGTAATTGAAAATTAATATCACCACGCATAGACTTATATTGACTCATTAACACCGTAGATCCGGTGGATTTAGCTATTTTGTAAAGAGAGTCACGCTGTCTCATGAGAGATCGGTAATTAGGTGTTACCCACGGTTTTTTCTTATTTGACAGTATTACTGTCCGATATGGTGCAATATCATCCAGCGCCTCCGTAACTTTACATATTAATTTTGACACTGTCGAATCAATATTACAATTGGACCAATCAGTATTTAGGCATTTATCCTTGATTAAGTCTACGTAAGACGCGATGTCAAAACCTCGCATATTTCTGGTAGATATTGTCTTGCTATGAACCACAGGTCTTGAAAAGGAAAACAATACCTCGATAAAATCATGACCCGCAATAAACGGTGCTTCTGATTTGGAATACTGTTCAATGCTACCTTCCGACTTCACTATGAACAAATCTAACCAAGTGTTTGAAGTAGAGGTATGATGTGTGGAATTTGAGTGAACAAGGTGTAAACAATATTGCGAAATTAAAGAATTTAGATACTCTGATTCGATAGTTTTGTTATTCATATTACAATTGAAATCTCCCATTATAATTACATTGTTATAATTCGGTAAATAAATCGACAATGTGTGAAAAAAATCGGAAGGTAGAATTGCCTTAGGTCTACGACAAACAACTGCCGCAAGAAGTACGTCTTTACCAGTGGATATTTCGCATATAATGTATTCCGGTTTATTTGCAAAGTCGCCAGTTGACGTAGCCAGAACTCTTGTACAGTAACCCGAATGAACATAAATTGCAACACCCCCTCCCGACTTGCCAATCCTGTCATTTCTATAAATATTATAACCATGAATGTTTGCTGTAGAATGAAGAATCTCTGGAATTAAAAATGTTTCAGTTATGCCTAAAATGTGATAATTATTAAAATGTGCATGAGAAGAAATTAAATGAAGGTGTGAAAGCAATCTATTTGCATTAATATGACCTATTTTAATAACCTGATTTTTATTGACAGAATTAACAATCTGTGAGGGAGCTGCCCGCGCGCAAGGATTGACAACGTAAGGAGATAGTCATGAGGAATGGGGATGAGCATCATCCTGTGTGTTTCGTAGCGGGGCAATCAAATTCGAGAGCGAAAGCTCAGTGATTATACGAATCTTCTCCGAGGATTGGTTTCTACGCATATAAATTTGTTTATGATCTGTCCATGGATTCGGTAAAGAGTGTTCCTTAGCAAACTTTCTGGCAGAAGTAAATAATTTTAAAACATCTGGCGAAAGCATCTCACGTATTGAAATCGAGAATTCCGACGATACATTGAAAATCTTAGACGCAAAAAATTCTCTAACACTACGACGTTTACGCAATATAATATCTTTCGCAGATTCACCCGATAACAATAAAATAAGCGATTTCGTAGTACCAACATCCACGCCTACAGCTCGATCACGACGTACTTCCCGTATCAAAAATATATTTGAGAACATGTGTTCTAATCCCAGTGCTGCTAAAAGCATGCGCACAATTTCCTCATTGGTCATTTCGATATTCGTTGGAATATTTGTTACGATGACTTCAGGTGGTGAATACATCGGTGAAGTAGAGCTCGAAGTGTCAGATGACGCCTGTAAGTTAGATAGTCCTTCACGAAAAAAGAGAGAGAGAGAGAGAGAGAGAGAGAGAGAGAGAGAGAGATCCACAGGACAAGGCGAAATTGAATAAAATAACAAAACAGCTTAAGAACGGTTTAACCAACGAAAAAAATTAATCCATAAAAGAGTTCCTTATAAACCTAACTGCATTGATAGACACTGATTGCTCGCTATGGAAGACTGCAAAAAAAACAACAACGGAAACAATCTATACGTCTTACAGACGGAAAATGGGCAAGAAGTAGCAAGGAGTATGCTTTGATATTCGCACAATACCTGGAAACCGTTTTTCAGCCATACCCATCAATGACAACAGAGGGCAAAGAAAAGGAAATCCAAGACTACCTTCATTCCCCACTCCAAAAGGTAAGGGCTCTAAAACCCTTTCAGCTAAAAGAAATTGAGCACGAAATTAAAAAAAAAACACCAAAGAAGGTAAATCTCCTGGATACGACCTAATAACTGGAAAGCCACTGAAAGAACTCACAATGAAGGCCAGCAGGCTAATAACAATCATCATCAACACTGTTATTCGTTTCAACTACTTTCCAGTGCAGTGGAAAGTCGCACTAATCACCATGATTCAAAAAAAAAAAAAGGGAAAGACCCTGAAGTCTTAACATTCCATAGGCCGATTAGCCTATTACCCATTCTGTCCAAAATCTTTGAAAAACTACTCCTGGGGAAAATTAAAAGAACAATAAGATATGTACCACCAATTCAGATTCTGTGAACTACGCGCCACCGCCGAAGAAATCCACCGAATTGTAAGAAAAATGAAAAATGCTCTAGAAGGGAAAAAATACTGTACTGCAGCTTCCTACAGACCCTACCCAAACCTTTGACACGATCTGGCACCAAGGATTACTACATAAGATCAAGAAATACCTCCCGCACAGTTATTACTTGTTATTAAAATCCTATCTGACAGATAGGTATTTTCAAGTCAAACACTAAGTCATACACCACTCTATCCGATCACATCTGGAGTACCTCAGGGGAGTGTGCTAGGGCATTTCCTATATCTTATATAATCGGCCGATTTACCAGCCATTGGAAATACCGTGCTAGCTACATTCGCAGATGACACCACAGTCTTTGCAGCCCATAGAGAACCAGAAGTAGCCACAAAAATAGTACAAAAAAAAACATCACTAAAATTGAACACTGTTTGGCAAATTGGCGACTTAAGGATAACGAGCAGAAATCTTCACAGGTCACATTTACCCTAAAAAAGGAACATGCCCTACGATAAAACTCAATAGTAAAGAAATCCCTGTAACAGATCATGCTAAATATCTAGACATGTACCTTGATTCCAAGTTAACCCTTTTCGTCCCAAAAGTCCGGAATTTTGACACAACTTTCAACACTGTAACTTTTGTTCCAAAAGTCGTTAAAAAAAACTAAAATAAGTCAAAATCGACAGATTTTGACCTCCTCTTTCAAATGGCGTGGTCCGAAGCAGCCGGAAAATTCAGGGAAAAAAGTTATGATCATTTTTCGAAAAAAATACTGATTTTTTCGACGTTTTTTCCCAATAATTGCGTTTTTTGACATTGAAAAGGGCAGTGCTGATCATTGCAGAAGGTACTAATCGCGTCATTTTGCACAGACTATTCTTCTCCTGTCGGATTTTTTTCAAAAAACAAAATGGCGGCTTCAAGATGGAGTCTGCAAGTTATAAGTTTAAATTTTCTCGCCCAAATATCGATTATTTGACGTGTAACAGTTCAAATCATGGAGAATTGGAATGAAAAAGTAATATTCATTCATAACCTCTAATTAGTCATATACAATGGGTTTTTACCGATATTTTGTCTGATTTTCACTCAATTTCCGAAGTTTCCGTATCATTGCGTATGAAATTGAAAATGACCATATATGATTGTGACCTTTGAAGAATTTGTTTATAACCTAAAAATTGAGTGCATCACGACTATTATGTGCGAATAGCTACCTGGTACTATGCCGTGTTTAGGTTTAATAAAAGTGAATATTATCCACCCTCGAATGCCTAATTTAAATGCTATTCATTCTTGAAGATAAATATAATATATTACGTACACAGTATTGATTCACAACGTTTTACATCGCGTTCTTTAGCCGGCAATACATATTTTGCCGTTACCACGGGGAGGTAAAAGCTATTCGGAGAGTCATATATTTTTTTGTTATTTTTTAATACTTTTCAATTTTTTTTTGTAGTTTTCATTTAATTTTCTTGTATTTTTTTTCAGTTTTTAAAAATTGTTTTTTCATATTGATAACATTTTTTATATTGGATTCTTCCAAGAAATAGGAACGGTGAATCAAGTCAATAGTTCATACGAAATAAACCAGTAACATGGTGAATTTATGTAACTTTATGAACTGATTTGAAGCATAGCTTGCAAAAATGTTTATTACATTCTGAACAATAAGATGTTGTTCGTCTTTCGCACTTATCACCAGAACAATATCTTTTTGACTCCCCATTCTTGATAATGTGGGTCTCCAAAAGTTTTTTCGATTTTCTTTGTATATAATCTGTGGCAACACATATCGCGAAGTCTTTCATACTTGATTTTTTTTGTGAAAACACTATTTTCTAAAATTACAGAATTAGTAAGAGATGATTGAATCAATCTTACAAAAATGGGAAACGTCCATTTTTTACTGCGCATTGTTGGAAAACATTTACTGCAATATTGATCGTGCACATCTACCCCACCCATATTCTTATATACTGAAAACGCAGCTGGCATCGGTATCTCTTTTTTTTTTTCATCTTTCGAATGACGTCTATTGATACCTCTTTGGAGGCCATCAATGTGATGTAATTCAACCAAATATTTTTGTCGTGCTTGACGACGTGCGTTCCTCTAACAGCCTTTTTGTCCAATTCATTTCTTTCCTTGACTCTATCTCTTCTGACAACGCCAGTTGCTCGCAGGCCTATCTTTTGTAGATGTATAAATAAATCAGGACAAGTGAAATAATTGTCACAATACAAATGATACTGAGACAATTTCTTCGGCACTGTTTTCATCAACACATCTTCCAATAGATTCATAACTACTCGACTGCTTAGTGGAATTTTTTGCAATTTATCTGTTGCATAATTTTGTCCACCATATATATCACAATCAAACATAAAACCATCAGCCCCACAGAGAGCCCGCAATTTTATGCCAAAGAGGACTGGTTTATTTCGTATGAACTGTTTTATTGATAATCTACCAAAAAATTTCACCATCATCTCATCTACGGCCAGAGCAGTTTGAAAGTATCCAAATCGCTTGATGTTTTGTTTGAATATTTCAAAAATTTTCCGAACATGCCAAGCTGGGTCACTCGAATCTTGATCAGAAGATTTTGAATATTTTATTCCACTTTTTATAATCCAAAAATCATTCCTGGACATAGCTGTCCTAACTATAGGGCATTCTAGTAGAGGGCTGATTGACCAGTAATCTTTTATTGCATCACGCTTATTGAAAGTAGACAAAATTATAATTCCGATAAATATTTCCAATTCAATGAGTGACATAGATAGCCCATTTTCAGCAGATGCTTCAAGAATGTACGTTTTTATTTCAGAAGAGAAAAAAATTTCGAATATCTCAGTTCGCGACGAATTAGAAACTTTCTTTATATCAGATTCCTTCAACAAATATTTATTTACAGCAATATCATCGTATACTTTTTCTCCTGATGTCCATTCGTATTTATGGTCATTTTCGAGTTGTTTCTTGGTAGGTGTATATTTTTCATGAATTTGTTTGTAAGATTCACATGAATCACCCTGAAAAATGCTTGCTACTGACTGCGTGGCCGAACGTTTACAAAATCTTTTCCTTGAAGACATTTTGATATATGATTCCTTCCTAACAAGTCGAGAGAAAAGTACTTGCACGGGTAGCAAAGAATAATACAAATATTTATGAATAATTTTTATTTTTAATAAAAGTGAAAACAAAGCGGGGAACAAATATATTTGTGGGCTGTAACTATAATAAAGATTATATAGTATAATACGGGCTGTAACTACTGATATTAGGAGCGGCACTTATATTTGTCGCGGTACACTTTGCTTGCGGGAAATGAAGAATGCTCAAGGCTGGAATATCACATCAGTAGTTGCAGACTTTGCAGGGGTCAGCCATAATAGCGCACAGGTCAACCCACATCTTATAGTGCGACACAACCTTCAATATGTTCAATACTAATTTATAAAAAAAATACGAAACAAAACACAAAAATAAAAAACAAATATTTCCTCATTGCCTCCACGTGTGTTTGAATACAAGAAAATTAAAGTAATAACATTAAAATAAAAAATGAAGAAAAGTATTTTAAAAATAAAAAAAAGTCGAACTGCACTAAATTTTTAGGTTATAAACCGATAATTGATAGATCATAACGGGTATATGGTCATTTTCAATTTCACACATAAGTAATGATACGGAAACGTCGAAAATTGTGTGAAAATTAGAAAAATAATCGGTATAAACCCATTGTGTCTAACTAATTTGAGGTTATGAATAAATCATGATGAGACTAGGTATTCACAAATGATAACAATTACTTTTTCTTTGCAATTTTCCATGATTTGAACCGTTACACGGTCAAATAATCGATATTTGTGCGAGATAATTCAAACTTATAACTTGCAGCCGCCATCTTGAAGCCGCCATTTTATTTTTTGAAAAAATTCCGACGGGAGAATAATGGTCTGAGTAAAAAGACGCGATTAGTACCTTTTGCAAAGATCAGCACTGCCTTTTTCAATGTCAAAAAACGCAATTTTTCGCAAAAATGATCATAACTTTTTTCTCTGAAATTTTCGGCTGATTCTGACCACGCAATTTGAAAGGGGAGGTCCAAATCTATCGTTTTTGACTTATATCAGTTTTTTTAACGACTTTTGGAACAAAAGTTACATCGTTGAAAGTTATGCCCAAATTCCGGACTTTTGGGACGAAAAAGGTTAACATGGGGGACACACATTTGGCAGAAACGAAAACAACTGGGCCACCTTATATGGAAAATGTACTGGATAATGGACCCTAAATCTCAGTTGTCACTTCACAACAAAGTGCTAATTGGTAAAGTAAGCCTCAAGTTTTGGACCAGTTTGGACATACGGGATTCAACTATGGAGCTCGGCCTCCAACATCGAAATACTTGCTCATACAACGCTCCCTGGTTCGTGACAAACGAGATCATCAGAAATTACCTTGGTATCCTAACCTAACAGTCAAGGAAACAATTTCTAGATTAACCAAAAAATATCGCAGCAGATTAAACCTCCATCCCAATAGGCTTGCCAAATCCCTTCTAAGTGAAGATTCAGACTATCAAAGGCTAAAGCGATTTAGGCCACTAGATTCTCCAAGGAGATTTACTAATCTACAAATCTACTAACTCCACCGGAAGATCGTATGTTTTTCTCTTTTTAAATACTAATCAGCCATGATTAGATAATTAAACGGTATGACTCGATGGGCGAGTACCTGCGGGCCTTATATGTATTAAAAGTATATTATAGTATATTATTATGTGTATATTTATTATATTATCATATGTATATTTAATATATTATTATATGTATTATGTATATTATAGTATATTATAGTATAATGTACATTATTTATTTTAACATTTACTTATTGTCTACCGACACATTGTAAACACTGGGAAAATAAAAAAAAAATTGTGCATTAAGTAAAAAATGTAATTCTTGCTTTACATTTATCTGTAACCATATTTTTAAATGCGTTTTTATCTCAAAAACATGCAGAAATTTGGTTCATACCGAATGGTTGAAGTTATAAGCTTCAAAACCGTAAATTCGCCATTTTGAATATTGAAAATCTCTGTCAGATTCGTAATCAGCGACCCCCAAACCCCCGAGTACCCAGTTTCATATCAATCAAGTAACTTTTTCACATTTCGGTCCGCCATTTTGGATCCGTCATATTGAATTTTGAAAATCTGGGTTCAGATTCGTAATCAGCGACCCCAAAAAACCCTGAGTACCCAGTTTCTTCATGTTTGAGTGACGTTTTCGTCTCAGCATACATTTTTTGTGAAAAAATCCATAAAATTTACAATTTGTTAATTATTTAAACAGTTATAACATAATAATTAATGATAAATATTGATTTATTTATGTTTCATAATATGTTTTCTAAGGTATGAAGCAAAAAATTACAAGAAAATTGATTAATAATTACCTGAAATATGTAAAAAATGCATTACAAAACGGTGTCGATCTGGTTCGACACCGTGCTTGTAAGGGTTAAGTTAAAAATGTAATTCTTGCTTTACATTTATCTATAACCATATTTTCAGAGACGTTTTGATCTCAGAAACTTGATTCACAGCGACTGGGTGATGTTATCACCTTCAAAACCGTGAAACAAAAAAATAACAAATTTAAGCCCGACACAGCTTTTTGTACATTTGGATAAAAAGTGGTGTACTTCAAATTAGTTGTGAACAATTTACATGGATTTGTGTCTAAATATATAATTTAAAACTAAATTAGTGGTAAAACATTATAAAAATTATTATAAAACTTCGCTCTTATCGATCAATATTGTTTTCTTCTATATGAGAACCAAAGATATTGTTGCCTTAAATTTATCTATAGCTATAAAACATTTATTTATAACAATGCAAATATATATGGGACGTTCCGCGTCAAGCGGTACAAAGCTGTGTCCAAAATTGGTATGCACGAATTTTCACGTAAGAGGGCGGAAAATGTTCGTTTTTAAAAGGATTATCGAAAGTCGTGTGGCATATATGCATATTTCTAAATGGCGTCATAGTTATGGCGGGTTAAAGGTGTAAATACAAAATTTCGGTTCCATCAGGGGTTGACAAAACTGCGAAAAGTTGCTGAATTCATCTAAAACTCGTTATTCGGGTTGTTTTGGGGTTGCTGATTATGAATCTCGACTTAAAATTATGAAATTCAAATTGGCCGATCCAACATGTCGGAAAACAAATTAAAAGTTGCTCAATTCATCTGAAACTCGTTTTTCAGGGGTTCTCGTGGCCGCTCAATACAAATCTCAACTTAAAATTATGAAATTCAAAATGGCGGATCCAATATGGCGTGCCAACAAAAAAAAGTTGCTTGATTCAGCTAAAACTCGTTTTTGGGGGGTTCTTGTAGAAGCTGATAATGAATCTGGAATTTAACTTAAGCCGCACTCAGTCGAATCCAGAGACACGAACGTAGACGTGGCGGTTGTTGTCTCCATTTTTTTTTATTTTTCGTATTTTTTATTTATTTTTGTTATTTTCGTCATTTTTATTTTTTTTACCTTTTGAAATTTTTATAGATTATTTTCATTCCTGTGAATCTTTCTTAACATAAAAGTAGTATTTTCAGTGTTGTAGGACTGTAAGTGGTTCAGCCTCACCAGAATACCTGTAGACCCACAATTGACTATTTGAGTTCATTATGAAAGCATGTCCTTTTTGATTATTTGGCACAGCTGCAGCATGTGTAACTTAAACTTTTAACGTCGGAATATACAAAAGTATGTCATGAAGCGTAAATATAAGTTGAAGCGATATTTCGGTATTTAAAAATCGGAAGAAAAATGGTACATTGATCATTTTTAATATTTTACAACCTGCTGTTTCGATTGATGTAACAAAATAAAATGACCATTTTTAAATAAAACATTACACACGATTTTTTTTTAAATCGGATATATTTCTTTAAATAACTGTAACACCATATTAAAAAATAATACCTTTAATTATAATAAATATCGTGTCAAAATATATAGGCTACGAGATAGAATTAAGAAAATAGTCGAGATACTAATAACCCATTAACGCCCAGAATTTTATATTCTACGTTGTTTAGAAACGAAAGCATCGAATAAATCAGACTCGAATTAAGACGTCAGTTCATATTCCAATGTTTTTGGGGTCGCTCCTCAAGATTCCGCGGTCAAGATTGAGCTTCAACCAGCAGAAAATTCAATATGGCGCTAAATTTGAGGAAAAATGCTTCAAAAATCAGAAATATTTTTTTCAACAATTTTTTTTAGTCACTTAGAATTACAGGATGCAGCGGAAACTATGCACGATAGTGCACGGAATACTTGAATTGTAAGGGAAAAAATTGTTCTTTAACGTACATCACTGTAACATCTCCAAAATGGTAGAAATGTTATAACATTCTGTAAAATATAATTTTTTTCAAATATTTGATCATAATACTTATGGAATTTTGTGAAAATCACTATCTTTATGTTTATGTATCGCTTATTACGAATCCGCCATTGGATTCTCCAAATTCAGAATGACGGATTCAATATGGCGGAAAGGGAATTTTGAAAAATTATGAAATTTGATGAAAATCACTATCCGTATGTTTTTCGGGTTGCAGATTACGAATCCGTCATCACATTCTGGAAATTCAAAATGGCGGTGCAATTGATATTTATATTTTTCAAAACTTACTTTCCACAATATTGGATCCTCCATTTTGAATTTCATAATTTTAAGTTGAGATTTACAATGACCTGACACGACAACCCATGAAAAACGAGTTTTAGCTGAATTAAGCAATTTTTTTTGTTGATACGCCATATTGGAGCCGCCATTTTGAATTTCATAATTTTAAGTCGAGATTCATAATCGGCAACCCCAAAACAACCCGAATAACGAGTTTTAGATGAATTCAGTAACTTTTCGCAGTTTTGTCAACCTTTGATGCAACCGAAATTTTGCGCGATTATGTTTGAGATGCTGATTCTTTTTTCAGAGTTCTGGTCTCGAAATAACATGAAAAACGTTTAGTTGGATTTTATTATGAAAATGCAGAGGAGTTCTGGTCGATTAGTATTTTTATTAATTCTTTATAACACATCAAATACGGGAAATCGCCATCAGAGCGATTATGTTTGAGATGCTGATAGTTTTTTCAGAGTTCTGGTCTCGAAATAACATAAAAATCGTTTCGTTGGCTTTTATAATGAAAATATAGAAGAGTTCTGAGCGATTAGTATTTTTATTAATTTTTTACAACAATTCAAATAGATTTATTTAATGCTTTACATACGTGATTACATAGACTTCCGCCTTACATATTCTATTACGATAATTTACAATGTATTTACACTTATAATTTTTCTTCAAATTTTCCAGCTCTCCACCCCGTTTCCACTCTTAATTTAGGCCTTTCCAGTTCCTCCCTTACTATGTATCGCGGAGTTGTCCTCTCCACCCCTAGAATCCATCTCAGATATTTCTTTTGTATATTTTCCATTTCCTTCCATTCTCTGCACCCCCATATTTCTACCCCATAGTATAAAATTACTTTAACGATGCCGTCAAAAAGCTTTAACCTCCACGCTACGTTTCCTTTAAATTTTCTTTCTCCATAGCTCCATACCCACCTCATCGCCACCCTCGCTTTCCTTATCCTCTCTCTAACGTGTTCTTTTTCTCCTCCAGTTCTTTCAATCACGTAACCCAAATACTTATATTTTTTTACTTCTTCTAATATTTCTTCTCCCCACCACCAAAATCTTTCTTTTTCTCTTCCCCCTCTATTCTTAAAAACCATTATTTTCGATTTTTCAGCACTCAGTTCTAATTTTTTTCTTTCCAAATACTTCCTTACTCCGCTTATCATATCTCTCAGTCCCTCTTCCTCTTCTGCTACCAATACTGCGTATTCAATCGACCAGCCCTTACTGTTTCCAATCTTTACTCCTCCTCTTCCTCTTTTCATCTCCTCCTCTATATCTGCTATATATACATATATATATACATATAGGGTGATCCGCCAACCATTACCCAGCGGCTAACTGTAGATTGTACAGATAATTCTGAGCAACTTTTTCCTCTGAAAAAATTTCCGGGAAGGTAGAGTTTTTAAGTTATTCAACACTAAAATTTAGGGGGAAAAAATCACTTTTGAAATATCTCGGCTCTGTATGAAGGTATCTTAACGAACCGAAGCTCATTTTAAAGATATTTTCAAGCTATATAAGTTGTATCTGTTGATTTTTGACCTGCAATGAATATTTCTCTTGTTATAGCCATAAAAACGGGGGTAAATACCGATTTTTCAGGTTTTTCGCGTCTAACTCGATTGGACACATAGCTATCGAAATATCACACAGGAAAAAGTTGTAGACCTTGAAAATACAAACATTTTTTGTCCTCTAATAGGATGGGATTAAATTAAAACTGAACCCTATTTGTACTCGTTTTCATAACATTTTATTATTAATATCGATTTATTTGTCGAACTGTATTTTGTCAACTTTACGAGGCTCTTGTAGGGTTCAGTTTTAATTTAATCGCATCGTATAAGAGGACAAAAAATTTTTGTTTTTTCAAGGCCTACAACTTTTTTCTGTGTGATATTTCGGTAACTATGTGTCGAAACGAGTTAAACGCGAAAATCCTGAAAAATCGGAATTTATCCCGTTTTTATGGCTATAACAAGAGAGATATTCATTGTAGATCAAAAACCAATAGAGACAATTTATAGAGCTTTAAAATATCTTTAAAATGAGCTCCGGGTCGTTAAGGTACCTTCAAACCGAGTCGAGATATTTCAACAAATGTGATTTTTTCACCTAAATTTTAGTGTTGAATAACTTAAAAACTCTACCTTCCCGAACATTTTTTTAGAGGAAAAAGTTGTTCAGAATTATCTGTAGAATCTAGAGTTAGCCGCTGGGTAATGGTTGGCCGATCACCCTGTATATATATATATATATATATATATATATATATATATATATATATATATATATATATATATATATATATATATATATATATATATATGTATATCGAATAGCGTTGGGCTCAGAGGGCATCCTTGCCTTACTCCATTTTCTACCCAGAATTCTTGTGATGTTTTCTCTCCAACTTTTACCAGGCACCCTGTTTCTTCATAAATTTCTCTCACTCTGTCTATCATCCACTCACTTATTCCCCTTTTTGACATCATTTCCCACAGACCCTTCCTATCTACTCTATCGAAGGCAGCCTTCAGATCTATGAAGAACGCGTGTAGTTTTTTATTCTTGCCCAGCCTTTTTCCCACTATATGTTTTAGGATTTTAATATTTTCCACTGTTCCTCTTCCTTTTCTAAATCCTGCTTCAGACCTACTCCACCCATCCTTCTCGTCCAACTCTCTCACCAGTCTCTTGTTCAATATATCTTATAACCTGAGCTGGTTAGCGTTAAACCCCGATAATTTCCCAGTACATTTTTATCCCCTCTGTTTCAAATTGACACTACTACCCCTATTCTCCACTTCTCCGGACCCCCCTCCCCCCACACTCTTTTTATTAAACCGTACAATTTTTTCCTAACTTCTTCTCCTCCCTCCTTCCACGCCTCATTCTTAATCTCATCTACCCCCGCTGGTTTCCGCTTTTTCAACCTCCTTATTTCATTGCTAAACTCCTCCCAACCTATTCCCTCCTCCTCACTTCTTCTTACCCTCTCTCTTCTCTCTAACTCTTTCCTTTTTTCTTCTACTCCCCCTAACGCTTCTCTAATCCGTCCACTGTTCCATTTCTATTTCTTTGCATAATCCTTCTCTTTTCCTTCTTCCCCGATTTATAAACTCCCATGCCTCCGCTTCAGTACTTATTTTGTCAATCTCTCTTTCTTCCTTTCTCCTAAATTCTTCCTCCTTCTTCTCGTATAACTCTCTATATCCCCTTCTTTCCTTTCGAAACTCGTCACATTTTCCACCTCTTCTATATATTTTCCTTGCCCTATTCATCTCTCGCTTTTTTTCTGCACTCTTGATCCCACCACGGAGCCCACCCTATTCCTTTTCTTTACCCTCTTCTCCTTTTAGTTACTGCCTCCGTTGTTGCTTTCTCCATCTCCACCCAACTTTCTTCAACTCCTTCCCCTTTCCATTCCATCTCTTCTATTTTTTCTCTTAAATGTCTTATTCCGTCCTCGGACCAATCCTGCATAATTCCCCCGCAATTACTTCTTCTCTTTTATACATCGTTCCAAAATCTACTACTAAAGGTTCGTGATCGGACTCCACCCTGCACCTCACCTCAAACTTCTTCACCCTCTCCTATGCCGATTACTGACCTTTTCCCAGCCTTCTCATATGTCCACTCCCCCTCTTCCTCTGCGTCTTTTACCCCATTTAGCACTATCCATCCCCTCTCCTCTACTATTCCCTCCTAAGTCCCTCCCTTGACTATTCATAACCCCATCGTTCGATCTCCTACCTCCCCTTTCTTCTGTATTTCTCTCCTCTCTATACCTATTTCGCCCTCCTTCATTCCCTAGCATTAACGTCCCATATTATCACCAGGTTTTCTTCTTCCCCATCTTTTATTACCTCTTTCACACCTACGAGCAATTCCTTATCTCCCTCTCTATTATATATTGTGATAACCCCCCACTTCTCTCCCTCAGTAACAAAAGCCCTCTCCTGCAATCCCTCTTTTTCTTCATGCCTTATCTCCCTTTCCTCAATCTCGACTCTCACTCCTGTTATAATACCTTCCTTCGCTCTTCCTTTCTTCTCCTCCCGCGTTGATATTTCCACGTCCATCTATCTGGCAACTTCTCTCTTATTTTTTTCCATTCTTTCTCATCTACCCATGTTTCGACAATTCCAATCACCTCAAATTTCTTAAAAAATTCCTAAAATCCCTCATCTTTCTTCTTAAGGCCCGCTACATTCCAAAACAAACCTCTCCCCATGTCACCCGCACATCATCTCCCCCCCCCCCTTCGCTTCGGAACTTCGTTTTAATCGTGGCCCTGTATATGAAACCAACAGCAATTGTCCTGTGATCGGCGCGACGCACAGTCGCTCTTTCAAGTGAAGCATCCTGATTGGGAATGCATACTTGGAAAGGTGACTATTAAAATAAAAAAAACGAGCGTTGCGCTCGCTACGGCAAAGATAGCAGGCCGATTGCTGAGTGGGAGACATAGCTGCTTTACCATCAGAGGGTAACCCCTGATGATAAAGTAGTTCGTCGACTGTATCTGTCTGGGTTTTCCTTAGTTTTCCCAGACCGTGCAAATGCGATACAGAGGAGTCAAGACGCTCTACGGGGCGCAGTAATGGGGGGACTGGCTCTGGGTGGGTGTTACCATGTATTGTCTCATGTATTGTCTTGTAAATATCTTCGATTGTCTGTCCGAACTATCCACCCGAGAACCGACCCGCAAATAGGCAAACCAATTTCATTAAAGCGGGGATAATTCCTGTTCTTTATCCTTATCCTGTATATGAAGCATTTTCTAAAAAAACCTACCATTACCCTTCTCTACTATATTCATACCACTTTCATTCAAAACATACTCTTTTCCATTCATACTGACTCTTCCATACTTCACTCTTTCTCCATTCGCCCAAATTTGCAGCTTTGTTTGTTTCTCGCGCTCTCTTTTTGTTAAATCGTCAGAATTCTTTAGATGATTCTTCAGAGTGTTAGCCGATTTCTTCGCGGAGGATAACTCCTTATTGACGAGATCATTCTGGATTCGGACGTAACATATATATATATACAACAATTCAAATACAGGAAATTGCCATCAGAGCTGTTATGTTTGAGATGCTGATACTTT
Source organism: Trichopria drosophilae (assembly GCA_030407085.1). Classification (NCBI taxonomy): domain Eukaryota; kingdom Metazoa; phylum Arthropoda; class Insecta; order Hymenoptera; family Diapriidae; genus Trichopria; species Trichopria drosophilae. The sequence continues at coordinate 64,445,729 of CM059585.1, read as the reverse complement.
TATTAACGTTCTGGTCCCGAAATAACATGAAAATCGTTTAGTTGGCTTCTGTTATGAAAATGCAGAAGAGTTCTGATCGATTAGTATTTTTATTATTTTTTTATAGCAATTCAAATACGGGAAATCGCCATCAGAGCGATTTGGTATGAGATGCTAATACTTTTTTTCAAAGTTCTGATCTCGAAATAACATGTAACATGGTTAGTTGGGGTTTATAATTAAAATACAGCAATGTTCTGATCGATTAGTATTTTTATTATTTTTTTATAACATTTCAAATACGGAAAATCGCCATCAGAGCGATTAGGTGTGAGATGCTAACAGTTTATTCAGTGTTCTGGTCTCGAATTAGTATGGAAAATGTTAAGTTGGCTTTTATAATGAAACTACAGAAGAGTTCTGATCGATTACGATTTTTATTAATTTTTTATAACACTTCAAATACGGGAAATCGCCATCAGAGCGATTTGGTATGAGATGCTAATACTTTTTTTCAAAGTTCTGATCTCGAAATAACATGTAACATGGTTAGTTGGCGTTTATAATTAAAATACAGCAATGTTCTGATCGATTAGAATTTTTATTATTTTTTTATAATATTTCAAATACGGGAAATCGCCATCAGAGCGATTTGGTATGAGATGCTAATACATTTTTCAAAGTTCTGATCTTGAAATAACATGTAACATGGTTAGTTGGCGTTTATAATTAAAATACAGCAATGTTCTGATCGATTACTATTTTTATTATTTTTTTATAACATTTCAAATACGGGAAATCGCCATCAGAGCGATTAGGTGTGAGATACTAACCGTTTATTCAGTGTTCTGGTCTCGAATTAGTATGGAAAATGTTTAGTTGGCTTGTGTAATGAAAATGCAGAAGAGTTCTGATCGATTAGTATTTTTATTAGTTTTTTATAACACTTCAAATACGGGAAATCGCCATCAGAGCGATTATGTTTGAGATGCTGATAGTTTTTTCAGAGTTCTGGTTGCGAAATAACATGAAAATCGTTTAGTTGGCGTTTATAATTAAAATAAAGCAATGTTCTGATCGATCAGTATTTTTATTGTTTTTTTATAACAATTCAAATACGGGGAATCGCCATCAGAGCGGTTATGTTTGAGATACTGATACTTTTTCAGAGTTGTGGTCTCAAAATCACACGAAAAACGTTTAGTTGGCTTGTGTAATGGAAATGCAGAAGAGTTCTGATCGCTTAGTATTTTTATTGTTTTTTATATAACAATTCAAATACGGGAAATCGCCATCAGAGCGGTTATGTTTGAGATACTGATACTTTTTCAGAGTTATGGTCTCAAAATCACACGAAAAACGTTTAGTTGGCTTGTGTAATGGAAATGCAGAAGAGTTCTGATCGCTTAGTATTTTTATTGTTTTTTTATAACAATTCAAATACGGGAAATCGCCATCAGAGCGATTAGGTGTGAGATGCTAATAGTTTGTTCAGTGTTCTTGTCTCGAATTACTATGGAAAATGTGTAGTTGGTTTTATAATGAAAATGCAGAACGGTGGCGGATTTAGGGCATAGGCAACGTAGGCCGCTGCCTAGGGCGGCGAATTTCAGGGGGCGACAAATTTCAATCGTTTACACTAGATATAATGCTACTTGAGTGTTAAAAATTTGAAAACTTTTTGTTGAAAGTTTATATTTTTTTGAAAGTTATTATTTCATTATATGAATTTTATTTATTTATTTATTTTAGAATAAACTGTAAATTTTGGACTTAAGGATGTACGGGGACTACACTCATCCAAAGAGAATAATTCCAAATTTGTTAATAATATAGATAAATTCTGAGATTAACGTAAAAAATCTTTATTCGAAATAACAATATTATAGCTTACTAAATTGAGATTATTATTATTATTATCATCAACATTAATAACATTTGAATTGTATTATGCACCTATTCCTCGAGATCAAATGGTAGTACTTCATTCTGGCTTGAAACAACACATTTAAAGTTAAAAACTTCTCGATTTTCCCTCCGGTTTTCTCCACTTTCCTGTGACCAACTTCTGTTTATGTCATTTCTTTCATTTTGTGTCAAAAACCACACACGTCGATTTATCAAAATTGGAACGAAAAGGGCAAGAAAAGAATTTTCAGATACAGATGAAGAAGATTATTATCTTCTAAAAAAGTTGAAAAGACTTAAAAACAAAATTCGTAAAAGGAAAAGATTCAGATGTGGAAGCAGCGGTGAGTACGATATACAAGTAATTAAGGTTATGAGTATTATAAGTATAAGTGAGGAAGAGTTATAACTCAAGACCGTTCGATTTGAAGATCCTAATCGATGAAGTTTACACTTTGGTCAATATAAATATATATATTTCTATACAATGTAAATCCAAATGAGATCATTGTGAGATATTAATGGTAAATGTTTATAGGAGATCCTATACATATACCAACACTAATAATTATCCTAACCTATCTAATCTCAAAGTTGCACGTCTAATCAGAGATCTGGTTTCATTTTAACTAATGATAAACAAACTAATATTGCATATTCATAGAAAAAAATAAATAAATAGTAATTCTTAGTCCGAATTGATTATTTTTAGAGAGTGAAAATTCGAGACAAGTCACGGAATTATCGGATAGCGAAGAAAGCGATCATCAGAATGACGAAACCTCTAAAAGTGATGTTGATGTTAATGAAGTCGATAGAAGCCAGGAAGGAAAAATTCAATTAGATGATGATCTGGTAAAAGTCATTGGTGATAGACTGCAAGAAGAAAAATCATTAGCACCAGTACTTCATGTAGATATCGCAATTCGTTGGCAGGACATCTTAAAGAAAGGTATTCCAAAAGAAGAGAAAGATTTTCTAATAAAAAAATACCAGTCACCAGAAAATATCCGGGAAATTGAACCTCCAAAATCAATCCGGAGGTTAAAAATGGGATTTTAGAGTCAGCTGAAAAAAGAGACGAGCGAATATTTAACAAAGAATTAAAGATCAGTGCGGGAATTTCAGCTTTAGCCAAATCAATAAACATGATTCAAAAGCTAAGCTTTCATGGACGAGTTACTCTTTTTGAATATTTAAATGATTGGGGAGATTACTCGTCGATCAGCAACATGGTGAATCGGAAATAAGAAAAAATCTGATTCTTCCCAATATCAATTCGTCCATGAAAAGCACTTTATCCAGTGCTACAACCGATTAAATGCTGTTTGGTAAAGACTTCGATGAAAGATTGAAACTGGCTAAAACATTAGAAAAATCATCTAATGATCTGAAAATGTGCAATAATCCACCAATAACCAAAAATTCAAAAAACTTGAAAACAGCGCCTCGTTGGAATTTTTCAAAACAACCTTATTATCCAACAGGCGCGAGATCGACATCAGACAAAAGGGATACATCGAACCCGCCGCTCATAAGCCGTCATCACAAGAAATTTTTCAGGGACAAGAACAGAACGAAAAAATATTACCGCTAGAAAGTGTAAGTGTAATATCGGGAAGATTGAAATATTTTAATTCAAATTGGAAAGAAATAACATCAGATAGTATTATTCTAAGTTAGATCAAAGGTTATAAAATTGATTTTATATCTTCACCAAGCCAACGCACCATTCCCTCAGACGGGCCTTGGTCAAAGAAAGGAGAAAATCAATTTTTTTTGCCAATAATCGCGTTAAAAGAAAAGGGTATTATTGAAACATGTAACCATACTTCCAATGAATTTATTTCAAACATATTTTTGAGAACAAAAACAGATGGTTCTTTCAGACTAATTCTAAATCTTAAAAGAATAAATGAATGTGTAAAGATATCAATTCAAATTAGAAGATTCCAAAGTCGTAAAAAAACTTACCAAAATTATGAAACCCATATTTTCTCATTTACGTCAATTAGGCTATAGATCTGTAGTCTATTTAGATGACATTTTGTTAATAAGAAATTCTTATTCCGAATGTAAAGAAAATGTAGTAAATCTATCAAATATATTACTATCAAAATTGTATTACTATTAAAATTGGGATTCGTAATAAACGAGGAAAAGAGTCAAACTACGCTATCAACAATATGTTTGTACTTAGGATTTATCTATAATTCAAATTCAATGACGATAGAATTACCGGAAGATAAGAAAACTAAATTACTTGGTGAAGTATCAAAATTCAGTATTTTAAAAACCTGAAAATCAAAAATTTCGCTATAGGATCATTAGGTTCATGTGGTTTGGCAACGAAATATGACTCGACGCATTTAAAAGAATTTGAACGAGAAAAATTCATCAGGCAATTATGAAAATTCCATGGAACTTTCTAAACATTTGAAAAATGACTTTGACTGGTGGAAAACTAATATACTAATTTCTAATGGAGTGATAAGAAATGAAAAATTTGATCTTATAATTTTCTCGGATGCTTCGCGGTCAGGTTAGGGAGCTTTCTGCGACGATTAAATAACTAATGGTTGCTGGAATGAAAAAGAATATTTATATCACATAAACGAGCTGGAATTAATAGCAGCATTTCTTAGTTTGAAATATTTTGCTAGTAATATGTCTTATCGAACCATTTTACTCAGAACAGACAACACGACGGCGATAGCGTATATCAATCATATGGGAGGAATTAAATACGCTAACCTCAATAGAATAGCAAAAAATATTTGGAATTGGTGCGAAGAGAAAGATATCTGGATGACAGCGGTATAAATAAAATCAAAAGATAATAAGGAAGCAGATGTAGAATCTCGAAGATTACAACCGGAGTTTCAGTTTCTTAGTAACGCCTTTCAGGAAATTACACATACATTTGGACAACCAGATATAGATCTCTTTGCATCAAGATCAAATAAAAAACGTGAACGTTATGTAGCTTGGACAAAAGGTCCAGAAGCATATGCTATAGATGCGTTTTCTATTACTTGGAAAGGGCATTTTTTGTTTGCTCTTCCGCCTTTTTCTATTATTTTACGAACTTTGCAGAAAATTATAAAGGATGAAGCTATGGGTATAGTAGTTGTTCCTTATTGGCCAGCCCAACCATGGTTCCCTTTATATTTTTCAATATTAATAACCCCTCCAATTTATTTTCAACCACATATTGAGTTGTCACATTTTTCGAATAGTCAACCTCATCCCCTTTGGAAAAAGATTACCCTGGTAGCAGGAATCTTATACGGCAAGCGTTCTTAACCTTGCGAGTCGGCTGAAATTTTAATTGTCTCATTATCGGAAGCATCTCTAAAACAGTACAACTCTACCCTCAAGAAATGGCGGTGTTTTTGTAAAACAAAAAACGTTAACGTGTATACTGCGTCGGTAAAAGATATTTTAACTTTCTTAACTATTGAATTTAATAAAGGTGCTTCATATGCATCTCGGAATACTATCAGATCTTTTATATCATTAATAATTGACGATATTGGTCAGGACATAAGAATGAAACGATTTTTTAAAGGAGTCAGCAATTTAAGGCCAAGAGCACCCAAGTATGACCATACATGGGATTCTCAAATCGTCTTGCATTACTTTAAAAATTTGCCAATTAATCAAAAGTTATCTTTAGAACAACTCTCTCTGAAATTAATTACACTATTAGCTCTAATAACCGGACACCGAATGCAAACTCTTGATTTAATTAACATTGAAAATATATACATCACAGAAAATAAAATTGAAATAAAGATACCTAGCAAAATCAAAACAACTGGTCGGAATAAGAAGCAACCCTTGCTGAATGTACCATTTTTTTGAGAAAACGAAAAAAATATGTACAGCGTCAACTTTAATGGAATATTTAAATGTGACTGCGAACCTCAGGAAAAATGAAAAAAAAATTATTTATATCTTTTAAAAATCCACATAAGAAGATAACAGTTCAGATTGCAAGTAAATGGATAAAAAAGCGTTAACAAACAGTGGAATAGATAATACCATTTTTTCAGCCTACGGTACAAGACATGCGTCTACGTCTGCTGCACACCGAAATGGCGTGAATATTGAATTAATCAAGAGTACAGCTGGATGGACAAATTCGTCAAGCACGTTTGCACGCTTTATGATCTCCCATTACAAACTGACGGGGATAATTATGTTAAAGCAATTATTAATAACAAACAATTAAGATTTGTGTAAGTTCAATGTTCTCTTACATAAGAATAATTTATAAATAATAAATCGATATTATTTAGTTCAGTTGATAGTTTTATGATATTGTATATAGGTCTCACATCAACAGAAACTAATTTTTATATATACCGTAACAGCTTTAAAGATCTACCATTTTATCTCGAGGAAGAGGTGCATAATACAATGTAATGATTAAACGAACTTACCTAAGTGAAGTTGTAGCATAATTGTATTACTGACACTTCTTCCGAAGAGATCACTCCCTTCCAAACCCTTTTAGTAAAACTATATAGTTATCCCTTATCAATCATCAATCAATCTGTTACGGAAATTCTTTCAAGAAATGACATAAACGTCACAGGAAAGTAGAGAAACCCGGAGGGAAAATCGAAAAGTTTTTAACTTTAATTGTGTGGTTTCAAGGCCAGAATGAAGTACTACCATTTGGTCTCGAGGAAGAGGTGTCAGTAATACAGTAATAGAACTTCACTTAGGTAAGTTCGTTTAATCATTAAATTAATAAGACAATAATCGGGTAGGCCGAGTCTCGGCCGCGCAATCACTACTCGTTCCGTAGATTTATTGTACTTCTTCGAACTTGCGGGCGTTCCGAAGTGAGCAAATATTGAAATTTTGTATAAAATTAAAATCATTTGTCGTTTAAATTCGGTCGGTTACACATGCATGCAATATCGCGATTTTCATGGGGGTAGGACAAAACATTAATAGTTTGTCAACCGACTGAAATTTTTCCCAAGAATCTTTGAAGGTTAAATTTCATTTAAAAACAGTCAAGTTAATTTCGAAATCAACATTATTAATATATGTAATCTTTAATGCTACCCCGCAGATGAACTTAGTGATGAAGATTCTTCTGAAAATCCCTTTGAAGATATTGATAGACGACAAAGTGATATTCATAAAGCCGTCGATAGAGATTGTAGGGAGTCTACAGAATCTAGGAAACGAACAGAGCATGACTGGAAAATCTTCACATTCAGCGATGACCCTGCGAAATGCATATTAAATGACTAAACCCGTGATTATATAGCTGAACACAACTACAAACAAAATAATCATCTAGATTTTGCGCAGTCAAAGAGAATAAATAATAATGTCGTGTGATATTTGAACTTATCATTGTTCGATAGAAAACTTTTGAATGGTAAAAAAACTTCCCGTGTCTGGCTAGTGTATTCCCAAAGCAAAGGATCTGTGTATTGTGCGCCATGTCTTCTTTACGGAGACGAATCATCTTTTGCTGCCGAAGATGGATTCAGCGATTGAAAAACGCAGTAAAAAGAGTGAGTGAACACGAACAGTCTGAAAAAACATCAAATGTGTTTAAAATTTAAGAAATAGAGCAAGTGATTTCCGTAGAATTGACAAAACTTTAATTACTGAATATAATAAAGAATTAGTAGCTTACTGGAAAAATGTTTTCAAACGAGTTGTTACCACTATTAAGAGTTTAGCTTCACGCGGAATTCTCTTTAGAGGACATGATGAAAAGTTTGGATCTCTTCACAACGGAAATTATTTGATGTGTTTGGAATTGATAGCCGAATTCGATCCATTTTTAGCAGATCATATTGCTAGATTTGCGAATAAAGGTTTCGGTATTACCAGTTATTTGTCAAAAACGATCTATGAGGAGTTCATCCAGATTTTATCTGGCAAGGTATTAGATGTAATAATTCAAGTAGTAAATTATGCGAAATACTACTCTATTATTATCGATTCCACACCAAACATTTCACACCCCACACAGCACACTGTCCTGGGGACGTCGTCAGGAGCTCCTCAAGACGTCCAAATGTCCGCTTTTACCATCCTGTTAACGTCCACAGGACATCCTCAGGACACAGGACGCCTTGAGGACGTTAATAGGATGATAAAAGCGGACATTTGGACGTCCTGAGGAGCTCCTGAGGACGTCCCCAGGACTGTGTGCCGTGTGGGACGTGGATCAGCTGTGCCTCATACTGCGATATGTAAATAAAGACGGTATGCCCGTAGAGCGCTTTGTGACATTTTTACAAAATGTAGGCCATAAGGCTGCAGATATGCATGATGCTGTAATTTCTACTTTGAAACCTCTAGGAATTGACATTGAAAATTGTCGAGGCCAGTCATATGATAAAGCGCGAAATATGTTAGGAATATACGCAGGGCTTCAGCAATTAATAAAAAATAATAACGAATATGTAGAATACGTTCCATGTGCTGCCCATTCTTTGAATTTAGTTGGCACTCAAGCAGTTAAAAGTTGTTCAGAGGCTGCTATTTTCTTCAATGATCTTCATAGTTTATATAACTTTTTCGCTGCATCTATGAGTCGTTAGGATGTTTTACAGTCTTGCAGCGAAAAGTCTGAAAGAATTGTTCTGAAATCCCTTTCAATAACACGTTCAGCTCGTAATGACGCCGTTTGTACTCTTAATGAGTATTATACTGAAATACTTCAAGCTTTGCACATCATAGAAAACGACGTTTCACTAAAAGCTGCAGTACGCAGTGAAGCTAAAGGGATTCGAGCTCGTTTCGAATTACTGGAGACAGCTTTCATGCAAAGTTTGTGGAGTTTTTTACTTTAGAAATTCAATTCGGTTAGCAAAAAATTTCAATCTGCACAAACTAATCTGAATGAAGTAGTTAGATTGTACAAAAGACTGATCAAGATTGTGGGCGATGCACGTGAAGACTTCGACTATTTTGAGAAGAAGGCACTTGATTTGTCAATTAATCAAGAGTAAAAAACAATTTCAGTTTTTATAATTTGTTATCTGAGATGGAAGAAAGATGTCAAAAATATGAAGCTGTTAACGAAAAATTCTCTGTTCTGATTTATATCACGAATTTGGATGTTGCTGATATTCGGGAACAAGCACAAATTTTACAAAGAGCTTTCAATAAAGATTTAGAGAGTTCTCTAGATGATGAACTAATCCATTTTAAAGCTTACCTTGATTGTGATAAACAAAACTTGAAGCCGCTCACGACAATTGAAACTTGAGTTTTTAAAAGAGAATGAACTTGACTCGGTATTTCCCAATGTCGACATCGCTTACCGAATGTTTCTCTGCATGGCTGTCACAAACTGCAGTGGTGAGAGATCTTTTTCTTGTTTAAAACGCGTCAAGAATTATTTAAGATCAACCATTGGACAAACTCACTTGAATTCCTTGGCTATGTTAACGATAAACGCGGAAATTTTACGTTCGTTAAATAGTGATGAGATAATTCATCAGTTCGCAATTACGAAGTCAAGGCGTAAAAAATGTAGAAGTGAGTGATGATCTAGTCCATTGTAGTATTTAAAAAAATTATTAAAAAAATGCAAAAAAATAAGATTTAAATAAATTAGAGAATTATATTGCGAATTATATTGTAACGTGATTCGTCACAGATCTCACCCCCACCTTCCATAAATTCCCAGTTTCCCAGAAAAGGAACACAGGATCACGACGAAGCCGCGCAGTGGCAAGTCGGCAGGATACGAAGGCCATCCTGAATCGCCGCATATCATAGGACGTCAAAAACACAGGTGTTTCCCCTATTCAAATAGGTACATCCTCTCCTCACACCTCCTACCATCGGTCCGTCAACTGCAATTGCAGCGCTTGAACGGCAATTTATTAATCCTCTAAGAAGCGTCCGCTCGTGTGAGAACTCTTCTCTCACACCTTCGATGAGCGAGCCTCTTCCCCCCTTTTTGCCCCTCATATATCAACAAGCTGAGGAATAGGTGCTCCAACGATCGTCGCCTCGATGCGCGAGAGCCCGTTTCCATTTCTCGCTCCCACCATGGCTCCGCTAGCCGGTCGCCTCAGTCGTGCGTGCATGCCTCCACCGCACGTTTTCGACGCACGAGCCCCTCCCCCCCCCCCCCCCCCCCCTCTGGATTTTTCCATGCGGCGTCTTTGCCTCGACGTTCGTCGCAACCGCGACAAGCAAGGAACCGATGCTCGCTTCCGTTTCCTCACCACGGCTACGCACTCGCCAGCCGTCCCAAGTCGTTCGAACGACAATCGGACGCTCCATGCAGCGCGCCCGCGCGCCGATGCCCCTTCTTTCGTTCGCCTGTAATTCGCAGGCCCCTCTCTCTGTCGGACTCAGGCAGCCGTCGTTGCGTCCGTCTCACTCTCTCCCCCTCTTTTTGTGCGTGCCTCCTTACACGTAAGGCAACTTTCGTTGCCTCCACCATTTCAGGCCCGAGTTGACAGTCGTCCCTCGGCAAAACTCAACGGGAGACCTGATGCCGCGTTCTCCATTTGCTGCAGCCCAAAACCGTTTTCATAAAAAAGGGAGAGACGATCTCCCGTCCGTCTCTTTCCACGACACGGAAATTCCGCTGTCCTTCCCCGCTCTGAGACGCCCAATATGTTGCATCTCTCTCTTACACACAAGAGGGAACGTAAGCACCCCTCTATGTGGTATAAAACGAAATCTCTTTACTTTCCCCCTCCACACCGCCGTGACACATCTATCCTATTTAACTTTAAATCGCTGTCCTTTTCCTTCTGCTTGCCCGTCATACCTTCTATTTATTTTCCTTCCTTCGCCCCGACGTTCTGCGATAAGCACGAAGCGGCAACACCATGCTCGCGGCACGCGCCTCGGAAATTTCGGCGAGAGCCCTGACACATTCGCCGTGCATGCCCGTAACCAAGCGGTCTGGACATTCGTAGTGCGTGCATACACCGGAGAAAATCGAGTCGTGTGACCAGTGAAAAGTATTGAAAGTTTTGTAACACGAACTGAGTGACTGAGTCCTGTCAGCTAGTGGACCACGATCCGATCTGAGGCGCCGACGCAAGACCCGGACGGAATCCAGCATCTTCGCCACAGGGAAGTGTCGACCCCGACCGAGTCCCCCTGCAGCCGCGGAGCGACTTCAGCCGTCCCGAGTGGACGCTAGCGAAACACGAACCCGCAGATGGTCACCGTGAGTACCGCCGCCCTTTCTGATTTTTGTGCTCCTTTCGTCTTTTTTCTTTAGTCCATACGTAACCGGTCATTTCTCAAGAGATTTTCCCTTTGCGTGGTTTCGATCCCACCACTTTTTTGTTTCCGAACTCTGTTTATCGCGGTCCCCCACTTTTATGTACAGCCCCTCTTTTTTTTGTGAGAAATATGTAGATTCTTTGTTTCGATACATTTTTTCATAACTCTTTTCCCAGCCGGAAATTTACGGTTATAATATTATTTATCTTGATTAATAGCGACTCATTGATCACATGTTAAATAAATCTTATATATTCTGAAGTGCAATGTATCTATACATGTATATGTTTATAAGACGAGCTGAGTAACAGTGGGGGGGGGGGGCAATTTCACATATGCCTAGGGCAGCGAATCCTCTGAATTCGCCCTGTACAGAAGAGTTCTGATCGATTAGTATTTTTATTAATTTTTTAGAACAATTAAAATACGGGAAATCGCCATGAGATGGATTAGGTGTGAGATGCTAATAGTTTTTTCAGAGTTTTAGTCTCGAATTACTATGGAAAAAGTGTAGTTGGCTTTTATAATGAAAATACAGAAGAGTTCTGATCGATTAGTATATTAATTAATTTTTTACAACAATTTAAATACGGGATTCGCCATCAGAGCGATTTCGTATGAGATGTTAATACTTTTTTCAAAGTTCTGATCTCGAAATAACATGCAACGTGTTTAGTTGGCTTTTATAATGAAAATACAGCAAAGTTCTGATCGATTAGTATTTTTATTTACTTTTTACAACAATTCAAATACCGGAAATCGCCATCAGAGCGATGATGTTTGAGATGCTGTAACGAGACTAGGGCCGCAGTAAAAACACAACATGTAATATTTCAAAGAATTTATTAAATTATAAAGGTTCACTTGCTGGTTAACATAGTCTACGAATTCCCCAATGGGCACTTTATTCTATAACTATAGCGATTTGCTCGCTCGCACAACACTAACTAATATCTTCTCGAGCCGCGTTACGCCGAACGCATCGCCCCCACACTTCTCTCTCTCTCTCTCTCTCTCTCTCTCTCTCTCTCTCTCTCTCTCGCTCTCTCTTAGTAACGGCCCGTTACACCCCTCTCTCTTCGGCCTGTGTGTGTGTGTGTGTGTGTGTGTGTGTGTGTGTGTGTGTGTGTGTGTGTGTGTGTGTGTGTGTGTGTGTGTGTGTGTGTGTGTGTGTGTGTGTGTGTGTGTGTGTGTGTGTGTGTGTGTGTGTGTGTGTGTGTGTGTGTGTGTGTGTGTGTGTGTGTGTGTGTGTGTGTGTGTGTGTGTGTGTGTGTCATGGTTCCGTCCAGTCTATTAAGTCTGTTTCTATTTGTTTCTGTTGTTTCTTGTCTAGTTTTATTTTAAAAATGTCTATGTTTTCTTCTGCTGTTGTGTTGTGCATTTCTTTTTGTGTATTTGTATTTGTGAAAATTTCCTTTATTTCTTCGTAGTTTTTCTTTGTCTTTTGTTCGTCTTCTTCAATGTCTGTGTCTATAAGTTTAAAGTGTGGTTCCCTGTTGTATAATTGTCTTTGTCTGGTATCGCTTTGTTTTTGTTCTTTTTTGGTTGGTGTTTGTGATTTGTATTTGTTGCAGTGTACACAGTTTTCCGGGTGTCCTTGGTGTAGTTTGTTTAGTTGATCTGGGGTTAGTTTTTTCCCTGGTGAAAATCGGGGAATACGCAAAAAGTACAGAAAGAATGCGCTTTAATGTACAGTAAGCGTACGGTGTAGTGGACAACAGAGTGCAACGAGCGGGAAATTAGCGTACGGTAAGAGTAAATTGGACCTTTTTAAGCGTACAACAGTAGAATAAAAAAGCGTACATAAATAGTGTCTGAAAGTGTACATCAAACGAACATTAAAGAGTACCCATAGTGTACAAAAGGTGTAACTGATTTATTTTTGTACAATAAGCGCACGCTATTAGTGTACTGGAGACGTACGGGAGGCGAAACTAGGCTGTACATTGATGTCCCAGCAAACGAAAATGGATTCAAAAAAATTGAAAAAAAAAATATTTTTCATTTTTATTATTTTTATTTAATTAAATTCTTTTTTAAACATGGTTTAAATGATTTAATTACCTTTAAAAAAGCTGTTCTCAAGCGGTCACCTATCCAAGTAGTGTTCCCCAATATGGATGCTTTATTTTAGATAAATGACTGCGCGCGACATGGACCACTGGTCTACTACTGTCGATCAGCATTTATAACGTAATATGATATTTCTGGTACGCCTTAAAATTTTCAAAATTTTAAGGGACCCGAAAAGTCAACTATATGAAATACTGGTTCAAAAACCGCTATTTTTTTGTATGTTTTTTCTGTTCCCATGTATCTGGCTTGTGTATCGTCGTGGTTTTCTTGTAGTATTTTTTTGTGTTGTGAGTCCGGTATTACTAATTTCCATGGGTTTGGGTATGGTCTAATGTTGCTGTGTAGTGGGTCTGGTATGTATTTGTAGAGTTGTTCGTTTTCTAATTTCCATTCTGGATATAAGTCTTCATTGTTTTGTATTGTTGTTTTTTGTTTGTGGTACCAATTGTCTGTTTGTCTCTCTGATAGCGGTGATAGGTGTTCTGTATTTCATATTTGCGTGAGAGTGCGCTTGGTATATAGTTTAGTGTTCCTTTTCAGTACTTTATTTCGTAATCGTATTCGAGTAATTCTAGTCCCCATCTTGCTAGTCTGCCTGTTGGATTTTTTAAATTGTGTAGCCATTTTAACCCTAATCGACCCAGGCGTACAGATTTCTAACGTTGACTTTGATTGTTCACTGTATTCACAAAAAGTAATATTCGGTTATGCAAATGGTCATATCTTATGTTTTCGAGGTTGCTCTATCGATTGACGCTGAAAAATATTCAAGAAAATGACACCTAAACCCAATTTTTCAAAGAAATTAGAAAAAAATACTAATTTTTCGTGACTTTTTTCCCCTTTTTCTACAATTTTCGGCGGGAGAAAAATGTTCTACCCCTACAAAACATGTCAGAAAAGTGTTAAATAATATCATGCCTAGGAAATTTTTTTTTTTCAAACTGGTGGTTTCAAAATGGCTAATGACGGAATCATTTTCTGTCGATTTATGAATTTCGATATTTACATTTCTTTTTTAATGTTTCCAAGGTCAGAATATCATTCTAACATATTTTCGGGGTAGCTGAATACGATCTGGATGTCCGAAATACAAAATTCAAGATGGCGGATCCAATATGGCGGATATCTGAATAAAATATCGTTGTTTCTTATCGAATAAGAAAGAAATTGCTCATATGGGAGGCTTTTGGGGTCGCTGAATACGATCTCGATATCCCAAATACAAAATTCAAGATGGCGGATCCAATATGGTGGATATCCGAATAAAAAATCGTTGTTTCTTATCGAATAAGAAAGAAATTGCTCATATGGGAGGCTTTTGGGGTCGCTGAATACGATCTCGATATCCGAAATACAAAATTCAAGATGGCGGATCCAATATGGCGGATATCTGAAACAAAAATCGTTGTTTGTTATCGAATAAAAAAGAAATTGCTCATATGCGGCCCTTTTAGGGGTCGTTGATCATGATCCTGACGATAGAATTGCTAATCTCGGAATATTGGATATATTATTATTTGGTGGGTGTTACCTTTTCGTCGTTCATCACTGAACGTTGCCCGATTACCATGCCCGCGTGGAGGTAGGTAAATATTCAGAATCTTATTTTTATTTATTTTTTTGGTATTTTTCATATTTTAAGTATTTCTTGTTTGTTCTTTTTTAATTTTTAAGTTTCACAATAATACAAGTTACATTGGACACGTAGTTTTTTTCTGTTTGTATATATATTTTTTTTTTATTTTTATTATTTTTTTTTTTACATTTTTCATAGTTTAGTAAACTATGAAGAGTCGGTAAAGAAGTCAGTGACGGATATGACTCTTCATAAATAAAACCTAATAAAAATGACCAAAGTAAAAATATATATATAAAAATACAACAAAAATACATAAAATATGAAAAAAAAAATAAAATAAGATTCTCAATGTTTACCTACTTCAACGAGGTGATAATCGGACAACGTTCAGTGATGAAAAGGTAACACCCAACAAATAATAGTAAACAACTAAACGTCAAGCTTGACGGTTGTTTTCGATCGCATGAGCCGTATCTGTGATTGAAAATTTATAGTATTGTTTATAGCTTATGATTTGAAACAGAAATATTTTGATACTCGCGAGTGAGTCTGTGATCATATGCAACGTTTATCACTTGTTATCGTTAATCAGTTTTTATTTTCGTGCTTTTTTGTGATTGCGTCTTCGATTTTTGAACTGTCTAATTTTTAAGTCTGTCAATGTTCTTTTTGATAACTATTTTCGATTGTGTATTGTGTTCATGGATTAATTTTCATCGACTATCGAACTTACAGTGTTGATGGTAGTGTCCCGATTTTTATTATATTAACGAGTTTGGAGTTCCGAACGTGAAAGAAAACGAATTCCTAGTCTGATTTGAATACGAACAATCAATAACAAGCTGTGGACGTGTTAGTAATTATTCGTATGTTTACTACATGCCTATGTATTTCTAAACAAGCAATAATACGACAAAGTGCAGCGCAATGTCTATATCACAGGATGGTTCAAATTCTCCTTTACAATCGAATAATAATATTTGCATCTACTGTGATCTTACTGATGATGCGAACATTTTATTTTGTAATATTTGCAAAAATCCGGCGCATGCACAATGTATCAACTCAAGCAAGCGTAATGAAGATGGAATGTTTGAATGCTGCTCTATTCAATTATCTGACTCCGAAATGCAAGGTACGTCAACGGAAAAATCTGTAATAAAAAAAGGTCCTGGTAGACCTGTAAAGGAAAGATCTAATGCAAGAAATAAAAAACGCAGAATCGAGGAAGAAAATTCTAGCATAGAAAGTCGCGCAGGGAACCTGAATTTAAATGCTGTAAATAACACTATTACTTTCGATTTTCTGAACACAAAATTCTCCGAAATATTTTCGCAGTTAAGTACATTGCATGTTCTTAATTCCAACATGAATGATTTGAAATCTTCGTTTGAATTATCTCGCATTCAAAACGAGGAAGCAGTGCTTAAAATGACAGACAGATTTGATAAACTCTGTTCCGAGATGAACAGAACAGTATCCGAGCAGAATAAAAGAATCGATATTTTGGAAAAAAAACTGGGCAAATAGAAGATTTAAAACGGGAAGTAAACAAATTAACGAATGATAATAAACAATTACAAACGGAGAATGAAACTTTCAAGAAGCGCCTTAATTCCATTGAACTTAATGAGTGTGAATGTGATTTTGTAATTGTTGGTATTCCTGAGCAACAGAATGAAGATCTTGTTTCCGTAGTGATTTCTATCGCAACAGCTTTGAATGTTTCTCTCAACAAGGATGAACTCTTAAGAGCCGGGCGTATGCCTCCACCTCGTTTTAACAAAAAATTAGTTCCCGTACATGGGACTTGTCCTCAAGATATCGCAAGTTCCTCAATTCTAAAAAATACCTCAAAACAAACATATTGTCGCAATATATTTGTTCGACTTATTAGCAAAAACAAACGTGATGCATTAATCAGAGCTCGTCTTTCATTAAAATCTCTCAAAGTGAACAATGTGTTACCTGCATTACTCTCTGCCGCTAATGACATTTATTTAAATGAATACTTTCCGAGTGATTTCTTTAAACTGTTTATGAAAGCAAAAGAGACTGCAAAGCATCTTGGCCTTAAATGCATGCGGAAAGGATCAGTGATCACTCTGCGATCGCTAGATAACTCGGAAGTGTATTATATCAGAACTTTGTATGATCTTGACAAACTGGCTCTGGAAAAATGACGCAGAAATACCGAATTGATCTCTTCAAACACAAATAGGAATAATCTTCAATAAAATGAATTGCCGTCGAGAATAAATCTGGATCTAGCTTCCTCTTTAAGTTTCTCTGGTGCATCATTATTTTTTAACGCCGGTAATGGATTTCATTCTTCTACGGCTGAGAATACTTCAAGACCATTAAGAAGTCCACCACAATCGCCAATACTACAGACTTCATTTGTATCATCAAGATCTTCAATTGTATCGCCATCAAGTTCATCGAATTCAACAAATTTATCGGAATCAGACTTACATAACTTTTTAAAAATTGCTCACTTAAATGTAAGATCTTTATTGGCCCATTTTTTCGAGATAAAAGATCTCCTATATTTAGAAAAATTTGACATTTTGTGTTTATGGGAATCTTGGCTGAATGATTGTATAAGTGATGATAACCTGCAAATTTCTGGATATAAAATTATGAGATCCGATAGGAACCATTCTCGGGGTGGTGGAATTTGTGTCTTTTTTAAAAGTTCTCTGACATGCTTAAGTTTCGATGTTAAACCAGATGAAAATGGTTTGGAACAACTTTGGATAACTTTTAATCATCATGGCACAAAATTCGCAGTTGGTATCCTGTATAGGCCAGTTTACGTGTCTTTGCATTTTCTTATTGATCTTCAATCGACATATAATTCTATAAGATCATCGATTGATCAGATTATAATATTAGGAGATTTGAATATTAATCTACTAAATTCTGGAAAATCAGATACAATCAAACTTCTCAAACGGTTCCAAGACAATGACCTTCGGCAATTGATTAATTCTGCAACACGTGTTACCACAAATTCCGCTACCCTATTGGATCTTATTATTGTTACGTCCTCTGTTAAAGTTCAGAATATAAACGTTTTTAGCGAGCATGGGATTTCTGACCATTCTTTGATTAGTTGTGATATTTATTGCCCTAGACCTCCGCGTAATCACAAATTTCTTAAAATACGTGATTTTAAAAATTTCGACAATAATTCATTCAGCATTGCTGCAAGTTCTTTCCCTTGGACTAATGTGATGGACTTTACAAATATTAATGATAAAGTATTATTTTTGACAAACTCCATAATAAACATTTTTAATACATATGCACCGGTAAAATCAATTAGAGTCACAAAATCTCATGCTCCATGGGTAACAGATACCGTAAGAACTTTCATAAAAAAGCGGAATGTAGCCCGAACTAAAATGCGAAAAACAAAATTACCATCTGATAGACGTTATTATAATGACCTCAGAAATTGTTTTACTAGCATGATACGGCGGGAGCGCAAAACCTACTTAATGCAGCTTTGTAATTTATCAGAAAAAAATTTTTGGAAGGCAATAAATTTTATGGGGATCAACAAAGGCATTCCTCCCGAAATCCCAATAGCCTTAAGAGATGTAAATAAACTAAACGATCATTTTATTAATATTCCCACTATTTTTCCTAATCCTCTAACATTACAATACTTTAGAAATTCCAGATCTACGAAACTGCCTAACGAAGTTTGTTTTTCCTTTAATAAAATTTCAATGCCAAAGTTGATCTCCATAATAGGTTCCGTAAATTGTAACTCTGCAGGTGCAGATGGTATCTCCGGGGAGATGTTCCTTAGAGTTTATAAATATTGCCTTCCTGAGATTTTACATCTTATCATTGCATTTTTTATACATGCAGCTTTCCAGACATTTGGAAGCACGCCATTGTGCGTCCCTTGCCAAAAATTACGCAACCTTTGCAATTCTCAGATTTTCGTCCGATCAGCCGACTGCCCATCTTCTCAAAAATAATTGAAGGGATAATGTATGATCAAATACTTCACTATTTTAATACATATAAACTTTTTCCAGTATATCAGTCTGGCTTTCGACAATATTACAGTTGTGAAACGGCACTTCTTGATGTTTCTGATGAAATTCTTAAGGGTTGGGATCATAACCTGCTCAATATAATCGGCCTCCTAGATTTTACACGTGCATTTGACACACTAAATCATGAACTTATTTTGGCCGAACTTTCTTTTTATGGGTTCACTGTGTCAGCTTGTAACCTGATTAGAAACTATCTGCAGGACAGATCACAATCTGTTGTAATTGATAATGCAATGAACAATTCCGATAAGAAACTTGTCAATAGTGGTTGTCCTCAGGGAGCTAAACTAAGCTCCCTATTGTTTATTATCTATACAATTGATATTTGGAGTTCCGTTACAGACGGTAAGTAGAGCAGTCGTGTCTCTTTTCGCTCCGAATTCTCGTCTGGAATTTTTGCTTAAATTCTGTTTTTGGGAGTTCAAATTTTAGTGACATTCCGCCGGAGCGGCTCGGACTACGTTCGATGAGCATTTTTTGAGTGTCCGAGTCTCTATTCTGGAGCAAATTGAAGCTTTTTACCTCGGCATTTACTAAAGTGACAGTTGACTCTGCACCGGCTCTCGTGGTGACGTCACACGTCCGTGAGGTATTGACGGACCAATCATTTGTCACATTTCCTCGAAGGAAAGGAATTTGAAGGAGCGGATGGTTTTTTGGTGCCTGGAGCTTTATAACAGAACCAAATATCAACGAGGAGGGTGACATTGGTGGCTAGGTCCCAGGAATTGTTTTATACCACGCAGTTCGATATCAGAGCTGTCTTTTCTTGCAAGACCACGGAATTTTCTCGGACAGTCGTTATCGCGTAGTTGTGCCTCGCCCCATCGGTGAGTTTATGTGTGCGGCCCACTACAGGCTCAGAGCGTTCCAGTTGTGGGCTCATTCGGTGTTCGTTCGGTTATCACAGATAGTCGCTGGACGGCAGCACCTCTCGGACCCCCTACCTGAAGCACGCCGGTAATTAACCGGCGATTACAACGTGCATATACGGTCACCTGGAGTCAGGGGCGCTCTGGCTAATTAACTCATGCCAGATATTAGTCCGATTTGTAACGAAACTCAAGTGCTTGCCCTCCCAACGGCCGCTGCTGTTGGTGGAAAAGAAGAGCGTTCTTCAGCAATCCTGCACCCGCCCGTTTTTTGCGGTCGTCCGTCAACAGCGACTAGGTGGAAAGCGCTCCGTACTAACAGCTGCAGCGCACTGGAAGATTTTGGTTTTGCCAAGCGCAAACGAGATTGCCAGTCTTTCACAGACGATCCAAACGACTCACCGCCACCACGACAACGGAAGTTCTCGCTTCCTCGAGGCGCTCAAGGCTCTCCACAAACCGCATCTCAGACCATGTCTGCTATTACAGCGCCGCAACTCACCCTCGAAGCACTGCAACAGTCGCTTCTCGCAGCGTTAAAAAGCGAATCAATTCGTGTTACCGATTCACTGCAAGCCAGCATTAACCGATGCACAAACGAAATATCAGCAGTGAAACTAACAGTGGATCAGATTAATTCTGATCTCACGAATCGTCTGTCTTTATTAGAAGAAAAAATAGTTTCGCAAGACTCCATCATAAAAACACTTGCGGCCAAACTCGAGGTGCAAGAAAAAATTAATAAACGAAAAAACATTATCCTAACTGGTTTTACTCCTGGACCAGGCTCTCTAAGGGAGGAAATTTACAAATTTTTGGCCTCGAAGTTCCCGTTAGCCTCAACGCTTGCAGCCGCCAGACAGATCCGGTCAAATCCGCCAGCCTATTTAGCGGAATTAATGCTAGGAGATGACAAATTTTTAATCTTAACGTCTAAAAAAACGGCGCTGCGGTCATCGGAAGTATATGTTAACCCTGATTACACCGACAGGGAGCGTTTCATGGCATTTAAGGTCAGAGAAGCTCGCCGAACAGCTTCTGCTTCCGGCTCATCCTTCAGGAGAAGAGGAGACGCTTTAGCCATCAATAACGTATGGCTCAAATGGTCGGAGGCGGACCAAGATTTCAAATCCCCGTGCTCGGATCCATCACTGGGAAGAAAATCTGCCTCCTCTCGCACTACACCGGCAAACAATAGACATTCGTCACCTCGTAATTTGTTGACCGAGCCTTACCCGCCGCATGGCTTTAAGGCTCGGGCCCCATGGCGCGGAGCCGGGATACGCCCGGACCAACGCAACGGCAAGACTTCTCGAGCTCCTCGGTGAGGAGAGGACCTACGACTACTCTAATCCCTACGACTCTCTGCAGGGTCGCGCCCGAGTTGCATTGCAACTCACACAGCGGAGCAAGCGAGACCTTCACAGACCCGGGGAGAGTCCTTCCAGTCCTATCAGAATGCTCCTAGCCCAGCGTGCAGGCTATTGAAACCACTACCCGCTCGAGTCCAACACCAATGGCTGAAAGGGTGCCCCGAAAGACACCCCGCTTGGAACAGCCCCCGAGAGTACTGTTTTGTGACCTGGTGTGTCATTGCGAGGACTGGCCATGATTCGAACACCAGCCCTCTATCAGTTGAGTACTTGCCTACACGGGATTGGTTGCCCAGCTCGATGGTATGCGGGGTCGCCAGCTCCCTAAGGGCCGAAGCCCCCCCCCCCTGCATGCTGAACCTGTGCGCCCATCGGCCGGAGCCAGATGGGACGCCACTCACGTCTCAAAGGCGCTTACGCGCTTTCCAATGAGGCCCGTGCCGTGTCACGGGCCTCACGCTTTGATCATTTGCGGCGTCAGACCCCCTACTCGGGGTCCTCCGCCGCCCGGCTCAACGAACCCCGTTTGCGCGGGGGTAACTCAACGGGCGCAGCCGAAGCCACTTGTCTCGGGTCCCTCGGGGCTGACCACGTGCCCGTAGCCGACCTTCCAGCGTGATGAGTAGCTCACACCTTCCAGCCGACCCCCTGAGGTCGCAAACAATAGACAGGACAGTACTCGATCGAATCGCACAAACGCAACATCCATGGACACTGACACATCTTCTCCAACCGAAAATGCGGTTTTTTAAATCGCCCCCGTCCGCAGCAAGATGCCATCGTCTCTACGCCATCGTCTTCTGCTGTAGCGCCGTCACCGCTCCTTAGTTTTAGTTTTAATTCATCGAACCGTTATAATTTATTTAAAACAGTCTTTTGGAATGCTCGCGGCTTTTTTAATATTAAAAATAACAATTTTTATTCCGCATACAAAGTTTCAAATTTCTCAGAAACCTGGCGCGACTCCAAAATTCGCACAGAGGATCTGTCTACTGGTCACTCAGTGACTCATTCACCAGCCGCCCGCCTCAGTAACTTTGGCCGATGTAGTGGGGGCCTTTTATCCTTAATCAGTCCTAATTCCACTTTTTCGCGTCTTGATTCGTCTCCCCACTGGCTTTTTTATAAATTAAATTTGTTCCAACTCAATCTAATTATCGGATCTTTTTATTTTCCGCCAAACTCCGATCTAGAACCTCTGCTCTCTTCCTTACAACTCGTCTTAGACTCACTGACTGACCAGTACTCAGACTGCATTTTTATCTTGGGAGGCGACTTTAACTCTCGAGTTGGTCCCTCAGACTCTTTTGCCGATCTTCCTCAAGTTTTTGATGACGCTTCTGTGCGAGTTTGAAGGCGATCTCATGATGTGACTTCCAATCGTCGCGGTGCCCTTCTGTCTGATTTTATGTCTGTAAATAACTTCGTCTTATTAAATGGTCGGAGTCCAAGCGACTCTCCGGCTCATTTTACCTTCCTCGGGCAGAGGGGCTTTAGCATCGTTGATCTGGTCTGGGTTTCGGTATCGCACTTGCCATATGTTCATGATCTTACGATCGGCGATGATCTTTTCGGCTCTGATCATCTTCCAATAACAGTGGTACTCCATCTATCCGAAGATAGACCCCCTACGCAGCCAAATGTCTGTGCTACAGCAATTCGAACCGTGACACGTTATCAGCGCCCCCCGGACGGGGCAGACAGCGCTTTTGCGAATTATCGAGCACAATTAGCGGCATCAGTGCAAAATATCAGCATATCCGATGAACCCGACTTAATTTATAACCGCCTTCTAGAAATAGTTCGTTATTCAGCGTTTTCTACCGGACTATTGAAAGAATTTGTTACTCGCTCCTATAGTACTCCCTCGCGTTTTTATAAGCCTTGGTTCGATGAGGCGTGCTTCTCGGCAAGGAGATCACTGGCCCGAGCCTTAAGACACATGAGGGGGGCTGGATACGGCGCGACCGCGGTCGAACAATACAAGTCGGCACGAAGGTCTTACTACAACCTACTTTCTCGGAAAAAAGCCAGTTTTGACTGCAGGATATCTGACAGATTTTCGGAAGTTCGCAATTCTGCGGACTTCTGGAGTACCGTGCGTCAATTCAGATCAAAACCCGCGTTAACTCATCATGTGTCAGAAGAAGTCTGGACCGCATTCTTTCGGAGCATTTTTCCGCAGTTTCAACCAATAGCCGAGTTGTATTTTGGAACGTTCGACCCCGTGCTCGACTCGCCTCTCTCAATGATCGAGCTCAGAGACAGCCTGAGAGCTCTGAAGGTGGGAAAGGCCACTGGTCCCGACAAAATTCCCTCTGAACTTTTCAAACTCATGGACGACCGGTGTCTTTCTCTCCTTCTCTCGCTCTTTAACAGGATCTTTTGGCGGAAACTTTTCCCTCAGGTTGGGCCGACTCATTAATTTTTACGCTATATAAGAAGGGCGCGCGCGACAACCCTTCAAATTACCGATTAATAGCAATTACGAACGCCCTGGCGAAGATCTTCTCCCAGATCTTATGTACACGACTGACCAAATGGGCATCACAAAGAGACATCCTTCCAGAGGAGCAATCTGGATTTCGCGGTGGAAGGGGGACAGAGGATAATATCTTCTGCCTTCTTGCATCAGCGCAGGTCGTTCTTAGACGCCCGAACTCAAAATTATATAGCCTTTTTGTTGACTTCAAAAGAGCCTTTGATTCGGTACCACATGCTCTTCTTTGGCGAAAGCTCCTTGGTCTCGGCGTCAGCGCTAAATTCGTCAGGGTGTTAAGCGCGTTATACCGTTCCGCTTCAGTTCTGTATCGTAGCGAAAATGGAGATACGTCCTGCTATAATGTAACAATCGGCGTGCTACAAGGCGAAATTCTGAGTCCTTTATTGTTTATTTTATATCTTTCAGATATTGTCTCTTTTTTTCGCGAAAATAATGTACGCGGGGTAGACGTTACCAGATCTATAGATTTGTTAATGCTCCTCTATGCCGATGACCTGGCCATCCTCGCATTCTCTCCAGCCGACCTTCGTAATAAACTAAGAATTCTTTCTGTTTACTGTGCAAGCAACCTGCTTACCGTTAATGTAGATAAAACTAAGATCGTTTGTTTCAGGAGGGCTGGTCCGCTTGCTCAGTACTCGAGGGATTTCTTATACGACGACGCTCCGGTTGAGGTCACGAATGCCTACCGATTTTTAGGTATAATTTTTTCATCTTCAGCATCCGGCCTTCAGCCTACTGAGGATGCTGTCGTCCGTACAAGAGCCGCCTCGGCTGCGGTCCTAGCGTTAATTAACTCCGCGAAGATTGATTCCTGGGACGCATTCTGGAAACTGTACAGAGCCATGATTACCTCCGTCCTTTTGTATGCGGCTCCATTTTGGGCCCTGCGACATTTGGATAGGCTGGAGTCGGCGCAGATTGATTTTTTTAAGAAGCTTCTCCACCTGCCGAGAAACACACCGGCATACCTGATTCGTTTAGAACTCGGCATTCCGCCGATCGCGGTAGAGATTCTCAATAGGTCGATAAATTGGGTAATCAAAACCCTGAGACTGCCCGACTCCAGATTGCCCAAAATCTTACTTCTTCGCCTTAGAGAACTGGCTACCTTCGGGTCGTCGCAAGTACCTCGAAATTGGCTTTCTCAGATTGGGGCACTTTTGGACGAGGCGGATGTTGGCGATCTGTGGGTCGATTTTGATGCCGAGCACCGGGCAGTAGCTGGACCGCGGTTGGTTGCCAAATTTGCCGAGTCTTGTAGAGCAAGAGATCTAGCGAGATACTTCAACTCTGACACTGTACAGCTGCCGCTCTATCGACAGCTCACGGACTCGTCGCTCACGTTGTGCCCGCTCCGCCTCCCTCTGGCCTGCCTCAGAGTTAAAGCCCAAATCAGACTGGGGACGGTCTATTCTCGCTCGCTTTCAGTTTCCGGAATGCGTTTCCTTTATAACCCGCAGAGCCTGTGTTCATTATGCGTCCTAAATGTTGCCGACACGCTTTGGAACATTCTCGCTGCATGCCCTCTGCTAACACCCGTCAGACTGGAGTTTGCAGAACTTGTGCTCGGGCACCATTCGCGTGAGAACAATTTTCTATACAAACTGACTTGCAACACCGACTCATCATCCGCGAAGCTTTTATTTAAGTTTATAAAAGCAATGTTTACTAGAAGAGCGTTTTTGCTAGGCGAATGATGTATAACGAAAGGCAATAGTCCCACTATCTAGTGTGTCTGCGAGTAGTAACAATTTTGCTTCGTGCGCTCCAATTAAATAATTCTGCGTCCATGTAATCCGGTCTTTTCCGGAACTCCTCCCTCTACAGGATTTGTATCCCTTACAAGAGAGAGTAAATAAATACATACATACAATTGATATTTATGATAGCTGTTCTACTATTAATTTAAAAACATATGCCGATGACACGCAGGCTTTGATGTCTTTTCCAATAACAGAGACAAATAAAGCGTTTCAAACATTTAATATAGAATTGAACAAGGTTGTAGAATGGGCGGACAATAATGCATTAGTTTTAAATTCTAAAAAATAAAAAATTCTCTTAGTTGGCAGTTCCAATCGTCTTAGTAAAGTTAACATGGTTGAAAGTGGAATAATAATTAAAGGAAATGTCCTTCCAATAGTTGAAGTGGCTAAAAATCTGGGGGTTTTGATTGATTCCAATTGGTCTTTTTCAACTCATGTTGCAAAAAAGTGTTCAGCTGCATTTTTGAGGCTTCGCCAATTGTTCCCTAGCCGACGCATTTTGCCTACCAAAATAAAATTAAAATTATGTGAGTCGCTAGTCATATCTCATATTATGTACTGCATTACGGTTTATGGTCCATGTCTGAATGGCGAAAACTGGCGAAGGCTTCAGGTAGTGCAAAATGCGTGTGTAAGATACTCGTTCGGGATAAGGAAATACGATCATGTCACTACTGCATTTAGGAAAACCGGTTGGTTACAAATTGAAAATAAAATGTATATTCAGATTCTTTCTCTGCTATGTCGGTTACTATCCAATGAGTCTCCAGAATATCTTTATCTAAGGATAAAGATGCTAGGTAGCTCGAGAGCCACTTGTCGTGAGGAAATTGGCTACACAATCCAGTATCCTGCACATGCAACTGCAAAATTTCGAGGCTCGTTCTCTTACGTAGCTGCGAAGGCCTTTAATGATTTACCCCTTGAAATTAGAATATTATTAAATGACATACGTGCATTTACTTTTAAGCTGAAAGAACATTTCCTATATCTGCAGAACACTTAAATTCTTTTCCCACTTTTAGCGTTTTCAGCGATTTGTCGTCTTTTATTTTTTCTCTGTCAATTATTTATTTTTCGTTTTATTTCTGTCATTGACTTGTAATTCTAGTCTCGAACAAAACAAAAATAACTGAGTTATCTTTAACTTGGCGTTTATTTATTATTTATTTATTACTTATTTATTATGTATTTTTATATATTCTATTATTAGTCTCAGCTGTGTACTATAGGTCAGACTGTAAAGCAGCTTGCGCTGTGCCTCGCCTTTTGTATGTTTTATGTACCTACAATAAAGACAATATTATTATTATTATTATTATTATATTAATATATCCAATATTTCGAGATTAGCAATTCTATCGTCAGGATCATGATCAACGACCCAAAAAGGGCCCCGTATGAGCAATTTCTTTCTTATTCGATAAGAAACAACGATTTTCGCTTCAGATATCCGCCATCTTGAATTTTGTATTTCGGATATCGATATCGTATTCAGCGACCCCAAAAGTCCCCCACATGAGCAATTTCTTTCTTATTCGATAAGAAACAACGATTTTTTATTCAGATATCCGCCATCTTGAATTTTGTATTTCAGATATCGATATCGTATTCAGCGACCCCAAAAGCCCCCCATATGAGCAATTTCTTTCTTATTCGATAAGAAACAACGATTTTTTATTCAGATATCCGCCATATTGGATCCGCCATCTTGAACTTTGTATTTCGGACATCCAGATCGTATTCAGCTACCCCGAAAATATATTAGAATGATATTCTGACCTTGGAAACATTAACAAGAATTGTAAATATCGAAATTCATAAATCGACAGAAAATGATTCCGTCATTAGCCATTTTGAAACCACTATTTTGAAAAAAAAAAATTTCCTAGGCATGATATTATTTAACACTTTTCTGACATGTTTTGTAGGGGTAGAACATTTTTCTCCCGCCGAAAATTGTAGAAAAAGGGGAAAAAAGTCACGAAAAATCAGTATTTTTTTCTAATTTCTTTGCAAAATAGGGGTTAGGTGTCATTTTCTTCAAAATTTCTCAGCGCGAATCGATAGAGCAACCTCGAAAACATAAGATATGACCATTTGCATAACCGAATATTACTTTTTGTGAATACAGTGAACAATCAAAGTCAACGTTAGAAATCTGTACGCCTGGGTCGATTATGGTTAATGATTCGTGGTTTGTGTCAATCTTGAAGTGATATCCTTCTATATATTGCCTGAATTTCTTTATTGCCCATTTCTGTACTACTCCTGAGCATTCCTTTTCGTATCTGAGTATTTTTTTTTCTTGATATGTGAGTGCCCTACTTATGTAAGCTATTGCGTGTTTTTTTTTCTACTATTTGTGATAATACTGCTGCTAATCCTGTCTCACTTGCGTCTGTACTTATGTGGAATGTTTTTGTAAAATCTGGTCGTATTAGGGTTGGTGAAGATGTGAGCCTGTGTTTTATGTTATTAAATGCTTTTTGTTGTTCTTGTCCCCATTGTAGTTTTGTGTTATTTTTTAATAGTCGTGTTATTGGTTCTGTTATTTGTGCAAAATTAGGTATAAATTGTCTGTACCATGATGCCATTCGTAACAGTCTGCGTATTTGTTTTAGTGTTTTGGGGATTGGGTAGTTATATATTGCCTCTGTTTTTTCTGGATTAATCTGTAATCCATGTTTATTTACTATGTAACCTAAATATTCTACTTGGCTTACGTCAAATTCACATTTTTCCGTGTTTAGAATTAAACCTGCATCTTTTGTTGTATTTAGTGTTTTTGTTAGTAGTTGTTTGTGTTTTTCAAATGTTTCTGATACAATTATAATGTCATCTAAGTATGCGAATACGTGAGGATTTTAGTCGTGTCATATTATTTTGTCTAGTAATCTTTGGAATGTGGCTGGTGCGTTTGTTAATCCGTATGGCATTCGTTTGAATTGGTAAAATCCTTTTCCTGGTACTATGAAGGCGGTTAGGTGTTTGCTATTGTTTTCTAGTGGGATCTGGTAGTATGCTTGGCTTAGGTCTAGTTTCGATATTATTGTTGCTGTTGGTAAGGTTTTTAGTATGGAGTCTATTTTTGGTAGTGGGTAAGCGTCTTTTTTTGTTACTGAGTTTAATTTTCTAAAATCTAGATAAAATCTGTACGTACCATTTTGTTGTTTTATCATTAATATTGGGCTTGACCAATCGCTTTTTGATGGTTCAATGATTCCATCTCTTAGCATTTCCTCTACTTGTTCCTGTATTTTTTTGTTAATGATTGGTGATACTGTGTACGCCCGTTGTTTTATTGGTCTGTGATTTTGTACGTCAATTGTGTGTTCTGTCAGTCTGGTTAGTCCTATTTTTTTTATTTGTTGTTAATTTGTGTACTATTGCTTGGATTTCGTGTTGTTGTATTGATGTGAGTTCTATCAGTCCTGTTTGTGTTTTTGTAAGTGTTTTCTCCTGTATACTGTATATTGTTCTGTTTGGTAGTGTGTCTGGTGTTGGTAATAAAGGTTTTATTTTGTATATGTGTGTTTGTTCTTGGTTTTTCGTCGGTTGAATGTCTGTCGGTTAAAGAACCATGTTTCCTGTCCAGGGTCTGGTATTATTTTTGCTTTTTTATGTAGTCTATTATTAAAATGAATTCTATTTTTATGTCCGGTGCTATTCTTATGTTTGTGTTGAGTGTTTTATTTTTTAATGTAATTGGTAGTTCTACTATTCCTATAATTTCTATGTTAGTGTCGTTTGCTAGTTGTACTTTAATATCGTTGTTTTTAATTTTAATTTTGTCTTGTATTTTGTATGCCTGTCTATCCTATGTATTTGTTGCGCCTGGGTCAACTAATGCAGTAATTTGAGTGTTACCTATTTTAATTTGTGTGTACCAACGAGGGTCGTTTTCTATTTCTGAAGCTAAATTGACCCATTCTTTTAGCCTCAATTCCGGTTTCCCTGTTCCTTGTTGTTTGTGTACTGTTTGTATGATTGTTGTTTTGTGCATTCTCGTTTGTAGTGTCCTCGTTGTCCGCATTTGTAGCATTGTTCTACTGTATTTTGTGTTTTTTCTTTTTCTGTCTGTTGTCTGTAATTTTTGTAAGTTGAGTAATTATTTGTTTGTGGTGTATATGTTTTCGGTTTGTAATGTTGTGTTTTTTGTGTGTAAGTATGTGGTGCAGGTGTGAATTCTTTTGCGTAGATGTTTAATGGTGTATAATTGTGTGTGATTTGTTTTTCTCTGTTTTTTTGAGTTAGTCTTTCGAATTCCGTCCCTATTGTTTGTAATTCTTTGAATGTGTGTATTTCATAACGTCTGATGTGGTATTGGTATTCTTGTCTTAAGTGTTCGTATGTTGTATCTAATTGTTTTTTAGTGTGTATGGTGGGTGTAACTAGTTTAATAATGTCCTGCAGTGTAATATAAAGTCTATTATTTTTTCTGTTGGTTTTTGAAAATTCTCTTCTAATTGTTTTTTATATTAGTTCTATATGATTTATTATGAAATGTATCTAATAATGTCTCTGTAAATTGTTCCCAGTTATTCCATTCGTTTTTATTTAATTTATACCAGTCGTATGCATTTCCTGGTGGTAATATTGGTATTGTTTTTGTATAATTCGTCATTTGATAAATTATATCCGTTTTGTAGTTCTGTTAGTGTTTCTAAGAAGTCGTATATGTTTTCATTTTCCTTTCCTTTAAATTTTAATTGCCAATTTTGTACTACTTCCATAGGTGTTTTTTTTTTGTATAGATTTGCCATGGAATGAAGTTTTGATTTTGTCTCCGTATATATTTTGATGTTGTATATATGTTCTTGTCTGTGTGGGTGTATTATTTTCCTGTTCTATTTGGTCATAGTTTTGTGTTTGTCGTAAAGCGTATGCGCTGTTTCTTTGTAAATGTGTGTTCCTACCGTCTTCTGAGTATTCGTCCAATAGATTTCGCACACTTATATTTGGGATAATGTGTTGCGATTGTTGATTTTGAATATTTCTTGGTGTGTATTGTCTGTTTGTTTTTGTATGTAGTTCTTTATTTAGTTCCTCTTTTGTCGTGTCTAATAATGATTTGTTGTCGTCGGAATTGTTTTCATATAGTTGCGTCACTTCTATGTTTATGTTTATCGTCGCGCCTGCTCTTGCTGGCGTGAATGCCGGCGTTCGTAGCATGTTTATTGCTTTATTTATTGTATATAAATATATTTTTTTGTGATTGAAAATAATATCTTTTGTGTTTTTATGTTCTGTAATACGTGTTCTTGTCTCTGATGTTCTTAAGTTTGGTGTGCAATAGTAAGATGTGTAATTGTGTTGTGTGGTATGTTTGGTTTATTTTTGTGTCTTTATGTTGTCTGTATTGCATGTTTTATATATAATCTATTATATTCGTTTTGTGTCACGTTTAAATTATGTGAGTTTTTCACGTTGGCGCTATTGTAACGAGACTAGGGCCGCAGTAAAAACACAACATGTAATACTTCAAAGAATTTATTAAAGAAAATTTTAGCAATTCAAATATGCGAAATCGCCATGAGATTGATTGGCGTGAGTTTATAATAGTTTTTTCAAAGTTCTGATCTCGAAATAACCCGTAACACGTTTAGTTAGCATTTAGAAATAAAATACAGCAAAGTTCTGATCGATTAGTATTTTTATTAAATTTTTATAACAATTCCAATACGGAAAATCGCCATCAGAGCGATGATGTTTGAGTTGGTTAACATAGCCTACGTATTCCCTAATGGGCACTTTATTCTATAACTATAGCGCTTTGCTCGCTAATATTTTCTCGGGCCGCGTTATGCCGAACGCATCGCCCTCCACTTTTTTCTCTCTCTGTCTCTCTCTCTTAGTAACGGTCCGTTACAATTCTGATACTTTTATTAAAGTTTCGGTCCCGAAATAACATGAAAATTGTTTAATTGGCTTCTATAAT
This sequence comes from Trichopria drosophilae, assembly GCA_030407085.1. Classification (NCBI taxonomy): domain Eukaryota; kingdom Metazoa; phylum Arthropoda; class Insecta; order Hymenoptera; family Diapriidae; genus Trichopria; species Trichopria drosophilae. The sequence continues at coordinate 64,414,398 of CM059585.1, read as the reverse complement.
GAAAATGCAGAAGAGTTCTGATCGATTAGTATTATTATTAATTTTTTATAACAATTCTTTATAAGAAAAATACTAATCGATCAGACCTCTTCTGCATTTTCATAATACAAGCCGACTAAACGTTTTCGATAGTAATTCGAGAACAGAACTCTAAAAAAAGTATCAGCATCTCAAACATAATCGCTCTGATGGCGATTTCCCGTTTTTGAATTTTTGTAAAAAGTAAATGAAAATACTAATCGATCAGAACTCTTTTGCATTTTCATTACATAAGCCAACTAAACGTTTTTCATGTTATTTCGAGACCAAAACTCTGAAAAAAGTATCAGCATCTCAAACATAATCGCTCTGATGGCGACTTCCCGTATTTGAATTGTTATAAAAAATTAATAAAAGTACTAAGCGATCGGAACTGTTCTGTATTTTCATTATAAAAGCCAACTAAACATTTTCTTTAATATTTTGAAAAAAGTATTAGCCTCAAAAACATAATCCCTCTGATGGCAATATCCCGTTTTTTAATGATTTTTTTTTCATTATTAACAATCAGATCTGGCATAATATGATCTAATAATTGCATAACTAGGCTGTAGTATATTTGCGTTTACCTAAACGATAATACTAATCGATCAGAACTCCTCTGCATTTTCATAATAAAATCCAACTAAAGGTTTTTCGTGATGTTTCGAGACCAGAACTCTGAAAAAAGTATCAGCATCTCAAACATAATCACTTTGATGGCGATTTCCCATATTTAAATTGTTCTAAACAGTTAATAAAAATACTAATCGGTCAGAACTCTTCTGTATTTTCATTATAAAATCCAACTAAACGATTTTCCTGTTATTTCGGGACCAGAAAGTTAATAAAAGTATCAGCATCTCAAACATAACAGCTCTGATGGGGATTTCCCATACTTAAATTGTTGTAAACAGTTACTAAAAATACTAATCGGTCAGAACTCTTCTGTATTTTCATTATAAAATCCAACTAAACGATTTTCCTGTTATTTCGGGACCAGAACGTTAATAAAAGTATCAGCATCTCAAACATAACAGCTCTGATGGCGATTTCCCGTATTTGAATTTTTGTGAAAAATGAATAAAAATACTAATCGATCAGAACATTGCTGTATTTTAATTACAAAAGTCAACTAAACGTGTTATATGTTATTTCGAGATCAGAACTTTGAAAAAACTAGTAGCATCTCACACCTAATCAATCTCATGGCATTTCGCGTATTTGAATTGCTATAAAAAAATAATAAAAATACTAATCGATCAGAACTCAGACCTACTCCACCCATCCTTCTCGTCCAACTCTCTCACCAGTCTCTTGTTTAATATATTCGCATATATCTTATAACCTGAGCCGGTTAGCGTTAAACCCCGATAATTTCCCAGTACTTTTTTATCCCCTCTTTTCCAAATTGGCACTACTACCCCTATTCTCCACTACTCCGGACCCCCCCCCCCCCGCCCTACCCCAATTTTTTGTAAACAATTAATAAAAATACTAATCGATCAGAACTCTTTTATATATTCATTATAAAAGCCAACTATACATTTTCCATAGTAATTCGAGACCAGAACACTGAATAAACTGTTAGCATCTCACACCTAATCGCTCTGATGGCGATTTCCCGTATTTGAATTGTTATAAAAAAACAATAAAAATACTAAGCGATCAGAACTCTTCTGCATTTCCATTACACAAGCCAACTAAACGTTTTTCGTGTGATTTTGAGACCACAACTCTGAAAAAGTATCAGTATCTCAAACATAACCGCTCTGATGGCGATTTCCCGTATTTGAATTGTTATAAAAAAAACAATAAAAATACTGATCGATCAGAACATTGCTTTATTTTAATTATATACGCCAACTAAACGATTTTCATGTTATCTCGTATCCGGTACTCTGAATAAGAGTATCAGCATCTCATACCTAATCGCTCTGGTGGCCATTTCCCGTATTTTAATTGTTATAAAAAATTAATAAAAATACTAAGCGATAAGAACACTCTGCATTTTCATTATACAAGCCAACTAAACGTTTTTCATGTTATTTCGAGACCAGAACATTTAAAAAAGTATTAGCATTTCATACCAAATCGCTCTGATGGCGATTTCCTGTATTTGAATTGTTATAAAAAATTAATAGAAATAATAATCGATCAGAACTCGTTTGCATTTTCATAATACAATCCAACTAAACATTTTCGATAGTAATTCGAGACCAGAACTCTAAAAAAACTATTAGCATCTCAAACCTAATCGATCTCATGGCGATTTCTCGTATTTGAATTGCTATAAGATGTAATAAAAATACTAATCGATCAGAACTCTTCTGTATTTGCATTATAAAAGAAAACTAAACATTTTCCACAGTAATTCGAGACCAGAACACTGAAAAAAATGTTAGCATCTCGCACCTAATCGCTAGCAATAAATTTTCGTATACGATGCACGGAGACGCAATGTGCCAGCGCCGGTCTGATCGATAGTGTAGAAACAGTAATAAATATTCATTTGACATTGGTTCACGTCAAAATCCTGATATTTCGAATTTATTAGTGAATTTATTGTTAAAGTCAATTATTTTAGTAAGTAATAGAAATTCTACACAAAGTATGTCGTGAAAGAAAAGCATTTAGGGGGGGAGGGGGTACACCATAGACAGAATATCGCTCGCCCCATTTTTCGGAATTTTGTTAAAATAAACAAAAAGATCTAGAATATTTTGATAATACATACTTTTAAAAATACATACAAATTTTTGCAGGTGGTATTAACAATAAAATAGCGGTGTCATCGATATAAGTAAAAAACGCGTTTTCATAAATGAATAACTTAAGAGGTACGTCTCTCTTGGTTAAATATCGTTATGGGTGGATTTTCAACTTGAGCTTGCGAGCACCGAATTTTTATTATTGATATTTTAAAACCACCTAAATAACTAGACAGAATGCGATATAATCTAAATTTTTACATCAACTTCAAAGGCACTTTTCTCTTGGCTAGATATTGTTAAGGGTGGCTTTTCGACTTGAGGTTGCGAGCACCTAATTTTTTATATTGATATTTTAAAAGTATCGAAATAATTAAATAGAATGGGATATAGTTTAATTTTTGACTATCAGCTTAAGAGGTACTTCCCTCTTGACTAATAATCGTTAAGGGTTGATTTCCGACTTGAGGGTGCGAGCACCTAATTATTTATTTTGATATATTAAAAGCACATAAATAAGTAGACAGAATGCGATATAATTTAAAGTTTTACTATCAACTTCAGAGGTATATCACTCTTGGCTAATAATCGGTAAGGGTGGCTTTTCGACTTGAGGTTGCGAGGACCTAGTTTTTATATTGATATTTTAAAAGCACCTAAATAAGTAGGCAGAATGCAATATAATTAAAATTTTTATCAGTTCAAAGGTACTTACTTCTCTTTTGGCTAAATATCGTTAAGGGTGGATTTCCGACTTTAGGGTGCGAGGACCTAATTTTTTATATTAATATTTTAAAGCAGCTAAATTAGTATGCAGATTGCGATATAGCTTAAATTTTTACTATCGACTTCAGATGTACTTCTCTCTTGGGTAAATATCGTTACGGGTGGATTATCGGTTTGAGGTTGCCAGCACATGATTTTTTGCATTGATATTTTAAAAGTACCTAAATAATTAGACAGAATGGGGTATAGTTTAAATTTTTAATATCAACTTCAGAGGTACTTCTGTCTTGGCTAAATATCGTTAACGGTTGATTTCCGACTTGAGAGTGCGAGCACCTAATTATTTATTTTGATATATTAAAAGCACATAAATAAGTAGATAGAATGCGATATAATTTAAATTTTTACTAATCACTTCAGAGGTACTTTTCTTTTGGCTGTATATCGTTAAGGGTTGATTTCCGACTTGAGGGTGCGAGCACCTCATTATTTATTTTGATATATTAAAAGCACATTGTTGGTTTGGCGTGCAATATCTGCAATAATAGTGGATTCTTGCAGCACCTCTGCGGGTCCAGGATCGTGAAGGAAACTGCGCGCTTTCTTTAAGTTTTGTATGCACTTAATTTATTGCATTAAAATTTCTGTACAGAGTATTGCACGTGGACAATGGCGAAGGTGAATGTCCCCTTTTCTTGCGATGCGAGAATCGTAAGATGCGTACAAAAATGTGCTTCTGTCCAAAAAATTCAGATCACGGTGTGTGCGGATCGATAGCGGTTTTGGAACTGGCGAAAAACGGAAATCTCTTCGTGTCTTGCCAGGAGGTCGGAATAAGAACGCCGCAGGTGGCCAAAATTGGACCTCGAAAATCCTGAAAAGCCCGCAAAAATCTCAAAATTCTAATCGGGCGGTAAAGTCGATACCACGCTTCCGAATATCGATTTTCCGCTACGGCGATCGCGTAAAGATGGCGCGTCGAGTACGAATTGCTCGTTGAACGAGCAACATACCGCCTGCCTTGCGGTATACATATACCGCAATAACTTACATCTAGGCACTATGTACACTTAAATAATCTTACAGGCTATAATTTAATCTAATGGTTTGAGATTTGGCGGCGTGTCAGCTTCGATTGGCAGCAATGCCAGCTTAGTAATTGGGCACTTATAGACCGCTGTGGCGGTGCACACAGTGACAACGCGTACCCGACCGCCATGGCCCGGGTGGCAGTCGATGACACGCGCGAAGTCCCAATGGGCAGGAGGCAGTCTATCGTCGCGTAATAGTACCATTTGACCTTTGAGAAGTGAAGGGTTCGGATTGTACCATTTCGCTCGGTGCTGGCACGCGGTGACATAAGCGCGGGACCAGCACTTCCAGAATTGGTCCAAGAGTTGTCGGTACAATCTCCAACGCGACGAGCGACCGGTCGTAAGGTCGGCTGTTAATGGAGCCGGAACTTACATCAAAGGACCGACGATAAGGAGGTGCGCGGGCGTCAGCGTTTCGAGACTTTCTATATTTTCATACAACGGGGAAAGCGGTCGCGAATTCATGCATGCCTCGATGCGGCACACAAGCGTGACAAGTTCCTCGAACGTTGGTGTAAGCGTTCCCAGAACACGTCTGAGGTGGCGTTTCATGGATTTCACCCCAGCCTCCCACAACCCTCCCATGTGAGGAGCGGCAGGCGGGATGAAACTCCATTCTATGCCATCATCTGCGACGCGGACGCGAAGTTTTTCCGAGCAAAGCGCTGCGCGATACGCTGCGCGCAACTCCTTATCCGCGCCAACAAAGGTTGTCCCGCAATCGCTGAGCACAATACGTGGGAGACGCTGCCGAGCCGTGAAGCGTTGGAAAGCCGCGAGAAATGCATCGTCGGAATAATCGCTCACCACTTCGAGATGGACGGCGCGTGAGGCCATACATACAAATATCGCGATGTAGGCGGCGTGCGATTTTGCACCACGTCCGGCGGCGAGTCTGAGTCGGAGTGGACCGGCGTAGTCTACGCCCGTCTCTGTGAACGCACGGATCGGACGATTTACGCGAGCCGGCGGCAGTGAACCCATCATCTGGGTAGGGACATTCGCGGAAGAACGAGCGCATGGCAAACAATGAGCGACAATGGATTTGACGAGTTTACGTGCTTGCAACACCCATACATGGGTTCGCAACGTACTAAGCGTTAATGTTATGCCTCCGTGAAGGCATCGTTCGTGGGCGTGACGCGCGAGTAGCAGAGCGACATGCCCGCTAGGCACGATTATGGGGAACTTAGAGTCATATGGCATTTTTGCTAAAGATAAGCGTCCTCCGACGCGTAGAAGACCTTTAGTATCTAAAAAGGGGTTCAAACGGCGAAGTGGACTGCATTTGGGAAGCATTTGGCCATTTTGAACGTAACGACACCCATCTTGCGCCTTAGAGTTATTTTTCAATAGCGCGATTTCTTGTGGAAAGGCTCTAGCTTGCGTGAGGGATAAAACGCGATTGGCGACGCTTGTCAGCTGGACTACTGGCGATTGGTCGTCATGGTTTGACCTCCAACAGGGTGAAAGGCGAAGACAATGGTTGAGTGCGCGGCACAGTCGTGGCCAAGACGAAAATTTACTAAAGAATTCGTGTACCGAGTCGTTTTGATGAACGTTTACGTGATGAGCCCGACCTCGACGTTCGAGAGGAGCATCATCTTCTTCAATGGGATCTTGCGAAGGCCAATTGGATGGCGCGGTGGACAGCCATGATGGCCCGTGCCACCGCAGTGGGCTGGAGCACAAGTCGTCGGCCGACATACCGCGAGAAGCAAGATCGGCTGGATTGTCCACTCCTGGGACGTGCCTCCATGAAACCTCTGGAATGAGAGTGTGCACTTCACTGACTCGATTCGTGACGTATGACTTCCAGTCGCAGGACTGACCCTTCAGCCAAGCAAGCACAATGGTCGCATCAGTCCAGCACTGAACGGCACATGGCGCAAATGTTGGTATAGTGCGTACTTGCTGAATTACTCACTGAGGTCTTCGCGGTCAGCATCTGGACGGAAATTTCACCGGAACATGTCGTGGTGCGAACATACCACCGCGGCGTACGCCTTCATTGAGGCGTCCGAAAAGCCGTGCAATTCGACAGAGCTCGATGACGTCGTGTTCAGCCAACGAGGTATCGCAAGTTCTGAGAGTGACGGAAGTGCGTTATGGAAAGCAAACCACGCGGACTGGATGTCACCTGGGACCGGAGCATCCCAGTCTGATTTACAACTCCACAACAATTGAATTAAGTGTTTAGCGACGATGACGACTGGTGCTAACCAACTGAGCGGATAAAAAATTCGCGCAATCTGAGAGAGAATTGCTCGCTTCGTAAGAATAGGTGGAGGGGACAAGTTTAGCGTGAAACAATAGGACTCGATAGCGGGACGCCATGCGATTCCCAGAATTTTCACGCTGTCGTCCTCTTTTACCGCTTTGTCGCATGACAATCCATGGTTGGAGGGATCAATGTCCTTGAGAAGCGACGCTGCATTACTGGACCATTTAGGCAAAGTAAAATGACCATTGCGTAATAAGGTGTTAGTTTCGTCTCGAATTGCGATGGTAGCTTCAGGGGTGTCCGCTCCAAACAGCGCATCGTCAACAAACATATGCGTACGCACAACGTTTGAACCGAGAGGTAAATCCTCACCTTCGTCTTCCACAAGTTGTTGGAGAACGCATAGCGCGAGAAAGGGTGCGCTGGATGTCCCGTACGTCACGGTCATCAGATTGTACTCTGATACGGCCTCAGAGGGATGAAAGCGCCAGAGGATACGCTGGAGATCGGTATCCCTGGGGTCGACCTGTATCTGCCGATACATCTTTTCGATGTCGGGCGTGTACACATACTTGTACGTGCGCCATTGCAAATGGATATAGGGTAGATCTTTTTGCAGCTTTAGGCTGGTATACTGAATATCATTCAATGACAACCCGGCTGTTGAGACCGCGGCCGCGTTGAAAACCACGCGAGTTTTAGTAGTCGCACTGGTTTTCTTCACCACGGAATCATGAGGGAGATACACGGCCGGAATATCCTCGTCCTTTGGCGTTGCGATTTGCATGTACCCTAGAGACTCATACTCATGCATGAATGCATGGTAAACATCGCGTTCTTCCGGTCGTGTCGTGAGCCGACGTTCGAACGAATACAAGCACTGAGCAGCTCGTCGATATGTGTCGCCGAGCTGCTCAGAGGGTGGTTCGCGGACCGGAAAGCGGACAACGCAAATAGCGTCTTCCTCTGATACCGGGCGACCGTCGTTGACTTCTTCACTCTGAATGAAGATCAATGTCAGCGTGCGTATGTGAGTGAAAACTCCCATGCGGCGCGAGTACACGAATCAAGGCGTTGCGAAATTATGTAGACCGCTACATCATCGTGAATAGGGCGACCAAGTTTAGAGAGCGCATCAATGGTTTCTTGCGCGGAGTCCATGAGATTGCGCAATTCGGTATGAGAGCCATCGCGTGGCATCGCCTTAATATTAAATAACTTATCAAGTAATATATACAAAAGTCTACGTTTATTTTCGCAGCCTTCCGTGAGCAACTTCCAAGCAATCTCATAATTCTCGGCAGTAACTGCCATATTTTTTAACAGAGCGGCTGCATCGCCTACTAAACACGACTTTAGATATTACAATTTTTGAAAATTGTCGAACGAGGTGTCGTTAACAATGAGAGCTTGGAAGTGGTCACGCAACTCGGACCAATTTAAAAAATCGCCAGAAAAAGACGGTAATTTGACAGCGGGTACTTGCGACCTCTTATGACAGCAGACAGGATGCGATTCACAAGACGTTGCGGTGCACGGTGTTGAAGCAGTTCGCGCATGATCCTTGATGAACGTTGACAGGGCACTGACGGTTGTCAGATATTCTTCTTCGGTAATGCCGAAGAAATCCTGGGCGAAGTATTCGTGCGTGGCGCAGGAAGGTACAGTTTCATACGGAACCATGCCTTCGTCTCGTTCCGTTATTTTTCTCCATTTCATTTCTATATAATCTCGTCGACTGCGTGCTTCTTCAATTGTAAGGTTCGGATCGTTCAGCAAATTCGTTGCGTGGGTGAGAGACGCGCGATCCCTCTGTTGCAGATTGACGAGTTGGAGAAACTCCGCATAATCGTCGACATGGTCTGACTGGCCCTTGTTGCAAGTCATTTTGGAAATTATGACGAATTTAACGAAATGTCGTAGTCAAATGTAATTCGAAATTTAAGATTTGCGTTACGCGCGCGAAAATGAAACGCACAAGGCAGATCACGGTTGACCACCACTTTCAACTGACGTCACCGTCCGATGACGTAGCGGCGCGACTACGTGTAAGTGCACGTATAGAGTCGTGAAAATCTGCGAGCGGTCGTGACAATTCGTGCACGGTTGTGCGACCGTCTTCGAAGCTTATAATCCTGAGCGGCTGCCGAAGCGCGTGCGTTTCGCTTGTGGCGGACGCGCCACGCGTTAAAAAACGGGCGCAGAAACGAGAACGCGTAGGTTCGACTCACAGCAGAATATAAGAGCGAGCAGTACGCTAATTCAAATTAAATCTATTCCGCGCCGAATACGGAATTATACTTACACAAGTATAAACATCGAAGTCACACACACTTGAGGTAACAGGAGACAATAACCAAACAAAGTGGCACGAGAATTTAAAGTAAATATTCAATATTTACTTTATATTCAAATTGAATATAATACAAAAGTTAACAGAGCATTTAAATGTAATTCCGAGAATTACGAGTATTTCTGAATTAAAATAAAATTTAAATTGTTCAGTATATATATTCGAAAATGGAAATGATTTTTTACGAAGATGTCCACTAAACTAAGTTCCAGAGTATTTTTTCAAGACACTGGACCATACACATCATAACTCGTATAGCGGAATACAGATATTTTTACCTAAGACGAATCGGAACGATTTTTTATGGTTATTTTTTAAGTTCTATTCACGTATTAATATAGCCCAGGAGAAATGACATAAAAAATGTTTATGTGGAACAACCTAAAAAACACAGCATTAGAAACTAATAAGCGTTCAATACAGAAGAACCGTTAGACGTGAAACACGCTAAATTAAATGCATAAAGAAAGTTCCCTGAATTTTTTAGAAGTTAAAAATTCACAAGTTAAGAAGCAAAAAAGGGTTAAAAAGTAGAAACGAGTCTGAATCTTGATTAATATTAGAAAGTAACAAACTTAGCATGTCTTAACAGAAAAAGCTAATTTTCACACAAAAAATAAAACATTTTATTATAGACTATTTGGTGAATCTTAAAGCAACCAAAGTCAGGAAACAGGAACTCATATTTATTTACTAAAAAAACGTAAGTTCATTTTTTTACCTATACTATTAACGCCCCACCGCGTAGTCACGAACCAATCAGACCAAATGCTGTGCCCGGTCAGGGTATAAATTACGGGCATTTCCTATGGAAAATGACTCGAGATTCCACCTTCAACATTGGCACTTTCAACAGGCGACAAGTCAAGAATAGCTGAACGTCAAGGAGGTTTTGGTACCAGCAGCATCCGGAAGGCATAGTACTGCCACTAAGCTACGCTTCACGAGATCGAGTTCAGCACTCGGGCCGAATATACCGGAATCTACGTGACGTCGCAGCATCCAGTCAGTGGTCCATGACCGCAGCCTAGTTAACAACTAGAAATTAACTTCATTCGATAAGTCCTTTTCAGGACTTTTAATTGAGTTTCTTACAGCTACCTGGACCACAGTTAGTGGATACCGTTCAAGGTCTTGAGCACTTTCAAGGACGACGGGAAAAAACTACCGTTCGAGAATTCGTCTGGGCTGCCTGTAAGGTCGGCCACTCATCCTATATCATCCAGTGGAGGACTACACTTTACAACTCAGGTTCAACCAGGCGAACATGTAATTGAGGAGCAATCTTACGTCCGTGTCGCCGGCTTGGTAGGCACCCGTAAGTCTCTGCGAGTTTCCTGCAACCCTAATCTTTCCCTAAATTGGAAACTTATACCGTGCGAAATAGATTCTGATCGTACATTATTAATGACTAAGATTTTTCGGTCTGATCCGCGATTCCTATCCGTACATCGCAAATATCACTCCGCTTCACCAGCATTACAAAAATATTCTGGTCATTTAAATTACGATTCTGAAATACCCGATTCCAGATGTATAAATATTGCTCCTCGGGCTGTAGACGCAATTGAACGTCATCGCACCAGTAAAAATGTCAAGCGACGTGCAAGAGCGCAGAGAGCCAGCTTGTATAAAAATATGCATTGAATAAATTTCTATAGTATTTTCTTTTTTTATTAACTTCAAGTATTAGTCAATAAGTATTCCCTACGTGCATAATATTGAATACTTGTCGTAGAGAGCATCGCAACAGGGAGATTAGTTTTTCTTCTGCAATCGTTGAAATCACCATCGACGTATTTACAATCAATTGTTTACCTTTTCGTATCATCAACGATTTGAAATACTTCCTCTTGTTTATATATTCCGCATTGGATCAACAGCAGAACTGCTTCATAAATATAAATTTTTTTAGCGGACTAGAGGTGGCCCACCGGTACCACGTCGTATTGCTCGTTTTCACCGATTCGGAAATTAATTATAAAAAAAATTTTATTATATGCAAATTTGCATGCTAAATTTATGTGCGCGGATAGAATTCGAATTTTGAAAACGAATCCGAATTTTATAATTAAATGACGGCACTCCCGAGCACTTCAGTCCACAATTTTGTCCTTTAAAAGTCTCATTCACAAGGGAAACTTGTGAATTAAAATAGTCTTTTATGCGCTATAAGTGTCCACTTTTTTTTCACTGCGGGTCTACTCACTTTAAAATCCTGGCAGGATCGCCATGTTGGTTTGGCGGCAATATCTGCAAGAATAGTGGATTCTTGCGGGTCCAGGATCTGAAGGAAACTGGCAGCTTTCTCTAAGTTTTGTATGCACTTAATTTATTGCGTTAAAATTTCTGTACAGAGTATTGCGCGTGGACAGTGGCGATGGTAAATGCCCACGTGGCGCATAGCGAATTTTCTTAGCGAAATGGAAAACGAACGTATTTAGCGAGAATTATCGTGATTTTTTAACAATCGCGATTTGGGAGGCAACTCCCCCTTTTCTTGCGATGCGAGAATCGTAACACGCGTACAAAAATGTGCTTCTGTCCAAAAAATTCAGATCACGGTGTGTGCGGATCGATAGCGGTCTTGGAACTGGCGAAAAACGGAAATCTCTTCGTGTCTTATTAGGAGGTCGGAACAAGAACGCCGCAGGTGGCTAAAATTGGACCTCGAAAATCCTGAAAAGCCTGCGAAAATCGCAAAATTCTAATCGGGCGGTAAAGTCGATACCACGCTTCGGAATATCGATTTTCCGTTACGGCGATCGCGTAAAGATGGCGCGTCGAGTACGAATTGCTCGTTGATCGAGCAACATAAATAAGTCGATAGAATGCGATATAATTTAAATTTTTACTAATCACTTCATAGGTCCTTCTCTGTTGCCTAAATATCGTTAAGGGTGGCTTTTCGACTTGAGGGTGCGAGGACCTAGTTTTTATATTGACATTTTAAAAGCACCTAAATAAGTAGTCAGAATGCGATATAGTTTAATTTTTTACTATCAATTTAAGAGGTACTTCCCTCTTGGATAAATATCGTTAAGGGTGGCTTTGCGACTTGAGGGCGCGAGCACCTAATTTTTTATATTAATAAATTAAAAGCACCTAAATACGTAGATAGAATGCGATATATTTTAAATTTTTACTAATGATTTCAGAGGTCTTTCTCTGTTGGCTAATAATCGTTACGGGTGGCTTTTCGAGTTGAGGGTGCGAGGACCTAGTTTTTTATATTGATATTTTAGAAGCACCTAAATAATTAGGCAGAATCGGATATAGTTTAAATTTTTACTAATGACTTCATATGTACTTCCCATTTGACTAAATATCGTCAAGGGTTGATTTCCGACTTGAGGGAGCGAATACCAAATTTTTTATATTGATATTTTAAAAGCACCTAAATAAGTAGATAGAATGTGATATGATTTAAATTTTTACTAATGACTTTAGAGGTACTTCTCTCTTGTAAAATATAAAAAGATAAAAGCACTTAATTTTTGCACTATTGTTTTTAAATTTCGACGACCAGTACTGCTAGCATGACAGACGTGGTATTTTATGCCCGTGATACGAAAATAACTATTTCGATATAGCTAAAAGATGTTTTATAGATATCTAAAAGATATCCGTTAGTAATCTTTTTGACACTTTCAAGATATCTTTGACGAATTATATGTATATATATATATATATATATATATATATATATATATATAATATATATGTATATATATATATATATATATCGTTTATATAAGATCATAATATTACACACAGTAATTAGTAAAACATAGTAAAGATGTAATCTGTATCGAATAGTCTATTACGATACAAGTGCATGAAGTATGTATTTTACAAGTATTATTTATTAATACTTCGGCTGGCCTTCGCTCGGATCGAAGTTTTGAAAATCCTCTTATTCAATTTTACTTCGACCCAGGCCATAGGTCATAGTTGTGAATCATTTTCAATTTCATACATATAAGAAAGACTGTATATTGTTGTAATATATCTGTCGCAGCCACTTGGACCGAAATATGATTGGACCCCCAAATATCGGTATAATTTTATAAGATAACTGAAAGCTGTTAGTAAACGAACGAGTATTAAGGAATAGCCGACTCTCCGCAGGGTCGAAGTTGCTTAGCGAGCGACGCACCACGCCAATACTAGTTTATTTATTAAAAATTAATGTATTGTATTTCCTCAACTTTTTAAAATCGTAATACGTATATTTCACTATTTTTATATATAAAGGGTACCCGAGTGTTTTTTTCAAATTATGTTAACTAGTTTAGCTATTTTCGGATAATCCTTATAGGGCCCAGGCTATCTAGCACTGCCGGAAGATAGTGCCGTGTTTTTGTTGTATTTTTGTACTTCAGGTTAAATACCTACCTGTACGATAATTACCTATCACTACGGAGAAACTAAACTTGTTGCGTATTGGTATGAGTGTGTTAACTTAAAAAGCAGTGTCCGCGGAAAAATAATAATCTTCGAGTAATTTGTGCAAATGTAGTAGCGTTCACAGTATAGTGTAGATGATTAAATTATTTGTCGCGTTTAGTAGATTTCGGTAATGGTTTCTAATAGATCAATTTAGTCAGTTTCAGTTACGTTTTCTTGTAATTTGGATAATGTCGCTCAAAATTCGGATAAGTTCGTGTACATAGTGTAGTGTCGTATATGAGAAGGCGTGTTGTTATCGAACAAGCGCGTCCCTTCGACGGTACGTCGCAGGTCACCGCAGCCGCACGCGTAAGCCCAGACCGAGTCCATCGCATGGTAACGCGCACCGAAAAGTCCTTGTCGAGTTCGTCGGCGGGCACTCCGTATTTAGAAAGTCCTGGTAGAGTTCCTCACCAGGCATAGCGCCTGAAATGTCCCTGTCGAGTTCGTCTCAAGGCGTCGTATTCGGAAGTCCTTGACGAGTTCGTCGACAGGCAACGTCCTGGTTGATAGAACGTTATAAAGGGAAAATAAATTTACTACTTAAATATACTTGCAAGAAAATAGAATTTAGTTCGTCATAATATCACACATTTGGTCCTTTATTTGTTCCTTATTTCCCATTTTCGGTGGCTGAAATCGCCAGCCCGGTTTAATAAGTATTATTCTTTATGTCGTTAAATTCACCGAAAACCCCAAGAAACATGCTATATACTAATTATGAGCCTTGGATCATCTGGCGCATTCCTTTATCATCTAGGGCGCCACGCGGTTTTATAACCCCCTGGTAAAAGTTCGGTGTTTTGAGGGCGGCCATGATCGACAATGTCGGACGGGCGACTGTGAAAGCACAAAGGAGGTTGGGGGTCACGAAATATAATTAGATAGAACAAAATAACGAAACATACGAATTATCCTGGCGTTAGAACCTTTCTGAAATAGAAGTGTATTTGTTAACTACTAGTTTAAAATGCATTCAATTATTATATGAGCACTTTATAAAATGTCTAGTCTATTGTCAAGCTAATTTTATTTACTTTGAATTATTGTGGTACTGTTCAGTCTATTTTCCACTCAGAGCTAATAAATATGTTCTGAGCGAGCATTAGCGAGTGAAGATATATATCTAGTATAAAATTATATGAGTTCAAATCTTGTATGTATATTAAAGAGGAATATGAAATAAGAGATTATGAACGTGAAATATGACATTGATAGCACATTTCTAGTAATTCCTGTTTGAGAGTTTCCACTGGAAACGTGCACGGAAGTGAAGTTAGTTGCTCTGTTGCACCAAAAACGGCAGATATATAACAAATAAGCGGTAAGATATTATGACATTGATTTGGGGCTTGTAATGATTAATGTTTGGAGCTATTTGTTCCCAATCGCATTACCGATCCAATCCTAAATCTTTGGTGCCATCCGCGCTCGGAGCTATTTTTTCCCAATATTTAGGTTATATGAGGTACCATGCTGATCGGGAAATTTTCAATACGACGGCGAGTGAAGCAGTGCAACCAAGTTATTTTCGGTGGACATTTACACAATATCATTTTTACCAGTGCTATGGTATTCTTAGGATCGGTAAGTTACAAGACATCGGCATTGAATTCGTGTATCCCAAAAATGTGTTCATATTATAGTTATATCACATTGCAAATTTCTGCGTCGATTTCGTATAATGATCTAAGTAACGATACAAATTTCCGCTGATAAAGTAATCAGATTATATTAATTGTCAAATAAATGTTGGAGGTCTTCCTCATAAAAAGCGATAATGAACATTATTCCAACACCTATGGTTAACCCCAAAGCCTGCAGCAAACACGGCCAGTGCGAACCACCCATAGATGTATGACTCGATGACAGTTCTGGTATCTATAAATAATACATGTAAAGATTTCATATAATGTTATATAAATATTTTCTATTGATAACAAGAATAAATAGTACCATATCAACCAAAGCTATATAAATAAACATGCCGGCAGCAGCTGCGAAAATCCAACTACTTGCTTTTGGCGTACCACCAAGCAATACTCCAAATACCATACCGATGAGGCAGAGTATTGATGATAACAGATTATAAAAAATGGCCTGCTTGACACTCATCCCTGCTTTCAACAGTACCGCAAAATCACCTAATAATAATAATTAACAAAATAATAATAATCTTTTATGCTTTACATAAAGTAATCTCAAATTTAATGTTATATATAATATAAATGTAAAATCTTTAAATTATCATGAATAAGGAGTAATGTAAACAGAAAGCTATAACACTAATAATTTCTCATAATGATAAAATTATTGGTGGGAATTCTTGACGATAAAGTAATATTAAAAAGTCTACGAGGATCTAGTGGCCCTGCTCTTTCAATTGC
The DNA here is from genome assembly GCA_030407085.1 of Trichopria drosophilae. Classification (NCBI taxonomy): domain Eukaryota; kingdom Metazoa; phylum Arthropoda; class Insecta; order Hymenoptera; family Diapriidae; genus Trichopria; species Trichopria drosophilae. The sequence goes on along the minus strand of CM059585.1, from coordinate 64,398,433 downwards.
GTATTCGAAAGTTAATGTTTTGGATGTTTTTATGAATTAACAAAAATTGTTGTCAAAAAGTATTTCTGTAATTTCGTAATGGATTCAATTTGTAACCATTAAAAACAGCGTTGTAAAGGCCAATAAACAATCCGAGATTCCGCCTGTCGCACAATGGGGAACAGGTATTTTATTGCTTCACGGCATTCTACAGGTCTCAATTTTCTAATATTTTTTGTTGAATTGATTTTTTTTACGGAAGCTTCTTATTATCTCATTTTAACTAACTGAGCGTCGCGAAGGTCCCGAGTTCGAATCCCCGTCGGTGCAATTTTCTCTGCTTATGTCCAGTGTGGAATAACCGGGGAACCTTGCTGGGCGAAGGTACGAATTTGGGACCGATGCCGACCCCCGTCGGCAGTTATCGGTACCGTCAGCGTCTTATCCGCGGTCGGTACGTCGTGGATCTTATCTCGGATAAAGATGGGATAAGCCCCGCGTCGTACTCGCTGTGGCACAGACCACCGAATGTGTTGTGTATCTGTCTAGTTCTGTCATGTACTGTTCTGTATTTGTCCTGTACCTCTCTACCCGAGAGCAATCACGTCCGAATCGAAAAATGCAGTGACCCGAAGGCAATGCGTCTCTGCATTTTTTACCACGGCGTCTAACGCTGTCACGAATCGTCTCTGAAGTAATTTTTTGTAGTGCTAGATTTTTGTTAATATAATCATAAACGAACATTTTTACATCGTAGATATGTGTAAGTACGCCGAACAGGCTGACGAGGAGTACAAAACTCTGCAGGAGGTAATCGTGACCTACCTATCAGATGGCCCACTCTTCACCGACAAGAATCTCTTAGGATATTCTAAACTCCGGATAGTAAGCCACGCAGGCTACCATTAGTCGATGAGTACGCAAGTATGATTAACGTCCTAGAATACGGATCCAGTCGCCGAGCAGGCGGTATCAAATATCCAAGCAGACGACTAGTAATTTTTTGAAAAAAATCTGCTAAGCGCTAGTAGTTTGGGAGATTCCTGAACAGCCTGAAAAAATCTTAAGGTTAGACTGTCGGTTTTAAAGTTCTTTTTTGTATAAAAAAATGCAGCTGGCTCCGCCTGCATATTTCTTGGTTATAGAGATGAAGATTTTACTTCCACCATCGTAGCTGCTTCTTGCATGCCAGAGAAAACCAGGAGTCTCGAATGACCGCCTGCTAGTGTCCTTTTGGCCAAAAGTGGCCGAAATTTATACTTTGACCGAAAAGGACAAATTAACCGGATTAGTCACCATTCACATAAAAGGGGTTTAGTTAACCCGAAATACTTAGTGGACAACGACTTCCAATCTAGGTCGACATGACCTTAAAAAAATGTACTAGAGCCCAAAAGTTGTCTGTTCCAGTATTATAATCTTTATCTTTAATTACTAAACACGACGTTTGTCTAAATGGAACTACAAAAATGCGAGTAAAAAAATGTGCACGGTACTTAGTATCATTAATTACGTGTTTCCATAAAATTATTATGATGAAAGTAGCACGTACTCGGGAAAAAACGTCATGGAAATCGCTTAGAGCATGAACTTACTAAAATAGTGTTCTCATCCTTAATTAAATGACAATTTTGAATTAATTTAATTAACGAAATACTCAAATTCTCTGAAATTAAAAATTCTCATTTGAATATATGTGTCGACGAGCATCATTTATATGTTTAAATTTTATTTATTTTGACTTGTCGTAGTCTCCTAATAGGCAATATATGAAATAATAACTTACTATCGATAAGAATAAAATCAAATTAACATAAACTAAGATAGAATTCTTATTCGAAATTCTGACTGTCTCTTACTTGCTTATTGATTCCTAATCCAAAACGTCTTTCGTTACATTGTACTTGCCGGTTTTTTAAATCGATAATGAATCCGCCACAGGTCTTTCGAATATAACCTATATATACCGAAATCGAAAATTTTCGACATTCATACAACAGGCGAGGCCTCGTTAAAAAGAAAACTCCACTTCAAAGAATGTGAAACTCTGTTTATGTGCAAACTCATCAAAATTATCATTCATTTGTGCTAGGTTTTAATTTCGTTTTAATAAACGTTTTCTTTGTTCTTAATCAGAGTTTACGGTTATTAGTAAGAGTTAAAGTTCCTGTTCAAAGTTGGTATATGTAAGGTTGAGACTTCGGATCAATGAAACGGAATGAGTGAGGGCACTTACCTTTACATATAAATGGATTTGAAAAAAGCCGGGAAATAGATATTTTATTAAAATTGAAGAACTGAAAATATGGAAGTCAATAGAAAATTAACAATAAGTTAAAACCAAGACAGCCGGGACAAGAAAATGAACGCCGCGAGTTATAATTGGACGCGCGGATCCTTCTGCACGCACGCTACGTTCTCTTATCTAAAAAATTTGTTTTACATGACGCGATATGGGTAGGTATACCTCCAATACCACGGACGCGTCACGAGGTTTCGAAGACCCACCACCTCAAACTCTTCCTAAATAAAAATTCTTAGTATATTAGACTGCCTTTAATAGATCTGTTGACAAGCTGACTTAAGCTCTTTTTGAAATCGAAACGAAACCTATTACGGAATTAAAAGCTTGATGCGATCTAATATAATACCATATCAACAAATTTCAAGCTTTTCAATTAAACAAAAAAATACATGGTTACGTTAATCTGACGTAAACAATCCGAATCAGTACTTCTATTCGAAAAACGTCACGGCCATGTTTAATGGGCCCTTATGTGCACACGTTGTTACACACTCAGGGTACCTGGGTACCCACTATAAATTTATCTCAGTTTTTAAGGTTATATGCGTACGGAATGGTTTGAAATAAATTAATTTCAGTAAATAATTACAGTAAATACTCTTGTAATTTCAGGAAAAATCAGTCTGGGAAATAAAACATAGGTAGATGCAGGGTGGCTCAGTGGTAGAGCACCTGCTTGCAAGCGGACCTGTTGTAATTTTTTATTCTTCAGACTGATAGAAATACTGCTTTTATCTAATGTAATTTATTCGTACTAGTTCACTACGTATCGATGTCTTATTATCATGAGAAACTGATGCTTTAAAACCTCTTGATTCGCGGACATGTCGGCGTTACGAGTGCATGGTGCAGTTTCACGTGACCCATCGTATTTTCAGATGATACCGTGTGTGGTAGTGATACAGTCCTATATCCCCGTCGAAATACGTGCTTTGTTTGCTGGCTAGGTTTGTAGTTCCACGGCACCCATCGTAAATTCCTACGGGTTCAGAGGAATTTACTACGAACGATGGTATGATATTTTCTTACTGATTATGTAGCTGGTGACATATTAGATCTGTAGAATATTACTAAGATTATCCGTCATTTTACTTACGGACAGATGGCGTACTCAAAACATATGAAATTTGTATTCCGGTAGTATGAAAATTGAGATGAAATATCCTACGCAGCTCAGTCATGCTACCCTACGCTAGATATTTCGTTTTGAATGATCATCCAAAATATAATGTATGTATTACTAATGTAGGAGCCAAACTAAATCTGATATATTTAAGAACCATATTTTATAAAGCTTTAATAAACAAAAGTTAAGAATTTAAGTAGAATTTTGATGGCGTTCTTATAACTTATTATTTTGTATATTTACTTATCAAATCTTCTCTTAATTCTGCTTTTCTAAAAATGTAATAAGATACTTCCTTATAGATCCAATGAAACGGTAATAATATTAATAAACGAATTTTTTGTGACACATTGACATTGTCATATCTAGTTTTTATGTTTTATATACAAGCTTGAAGCGACACCTGATCTTTTTGAAGTTGTATGAGTTCTGTAGAATTATTAAACTCAATATCATATAAATTGCTCATTTTGTTCATGACCTGTTTAGAAATAGTTTTTACTAAGTTAGAGCCCGTTTCTCGAAACGGTCCTTTGACCGTTTTATTGTCTCCTAATCGGTGACAGGTGAAAAACGTCTAATATTATATACTTATTCTTTTTAGATCTCTTCTGTCATTTTCTTTTTCTTGGCTTTCAGTGCAATAAATCGATCCTGAATTAGATTGAGTAGCATTCTCAGTAAAGGTTGATAAATTAGAGCAAGAAATAGGGAGATCAGAAGAGCATGCCGTTGATTCCTGTGTTTCTTTCCACGATTTTATTTATACATTTACTAAGTCGGAACGAAACACTTAGGACACAATTTTTTTCCTGGGATCAAAGCAACATCACTGTTTATGTCCTTGAACCTCGTGGACATTTCCAAAGTTATGTTTCTCAAATTGCCTGCCCTACGACTATGCGTTTGAAAAGGATTACAACAAATAAGTTGATTAGTTCCATAATAAATTAAATACTTCGCTTTGTGATGGTCACAGATAATATCTTCCGTGTCTTTTGCGAAGTCTAAAATTCGGTACTCAAGAATTAAAATTTCGTGCTTTGATAAATCTCGTAGGTTGGAAATTCAAGAATTTGTCCTATATGCATTGATGTGACAAGCTTCACACAATAACCTCCCAACTTAGCACTGGTCATTACCACCCATACGTGTGCAATACAACTATTATAAGTTATAATGAAACTATCAGAAACTTTTAAAACATACAAAGGTATTAAACATACAGAGACGAGATTACCTCACCTTCACATATGATGGAATGGCGAATAGCGCGTAGTTGACATTGTCACATCAAATAAGGCTGCCGGTACACGCAGTCGGAATCGGAAAAGTGAGTATAATTGTAACCATCTTCAAATTATACAAATATTTATTACACATAGTCGGCAGTAGAGCGACTTATAATGCCATATGTACATACGGACGAACACATGAGACCCATCTCATATAAATGTGGTTAGTGACCAAGCATGAGACAAACGTGCGCACATGCTGGTACAGTATAGCGTATAAGGACTTTTTGTACCTAGAGAAGTACCTAGAGACTTAAGCCGGAGTAAACGAAATCGGCGATACAACGGCAGTTGAAAACGAACATTGGAAGGCAACACATTGTTATAAAATTAAAAAGGGATAAAGATGTGTCCAATTGGAATTCTCTGGAATCTGTTTTTTTTAATTAATCCCGACGAGAAACCGCCTTACCATACGTTGAACACAAGGCGCGAAACGCGAACATATTCAACAACAATCTTTCGTTATTACCTCGTTTTGTATGAAATAATGACATAAAAAGAAGGCCGAAAAAAAGTAGCGTCGAAATGGGGCCTAAGGGCAGAATCAAATTTTAGTGTGGTTTGCTACTATGTTTAGGCAATATTTTACCATGATTTAAGTTGCAAAAAATTTAGGCAGGAATTGCTGATAGTGTTGCCAAATTAGCAATTTTCGCAAAAACACTCGACTTCAAAGAGCTCTATCATTGGTTCTAATTGATAAAATTTAAAGTTTAAAAATAATGATGAATGCCTTCTTCCCAAGGAACAAAATGGTCCTAGGTACATCTTTAAATTTGATAAATAGGTAAAGCAGCATGATTTCAAACATAACCAAAAAATCGACAAGATTCACGTCCACGTTTCGCTTTGTCTAAGTCGCATTTTGCAATTTAATAAATCAAAATATTTTTTTCCGAAAATAAGCATAAACAGAAACATTTTCTTTCTCTATACATTGCAATTGATTAAATAGAATGCCCACAGCAATTGTAAAAAACTTGATAATTTTACCTTACTCAAAAGTAGCAACGAATAATTAAAAGGTCATAGATTACCATTTGTGAACTAGCTATTGGACTAAATATCAATCTGTATGTTCCCAAATCGGTTCATAAAGAGATACCAGCTTGCAATGTAATTTCTGAATACACATAAAACCGGCGCGTTTCAACTAAAGGATCCTAATGTAAAAAATTTTCTATGGAAATGTTGGTATTCTGACGAAGACATATCTAGCCCTGCAGTGAGGAAGGATCCGTTACTGAAGTTGGGGAATTTCCCCTCTTCGGCGTGGCCTCCGCCCGCCGCGTTCAAGTATGCGCCTCATCGAGGTATATACCTCCCCGCCGGGCGCTCCAGGAGTCAGTCGCTGTCGGGAACCCCCTTCCAGCACGTCGAGATGAGTGCCCTCAGGTCTCTTTCACTCTCTCTCTGTCATAAGGACCAAGCCCGAGACGAGCGGGCGCGCACCGCTCTGTACTCCATTCCATCGGCCGAGTGCCACCTACCGCTTTCCGCTCGCTACCGGGCCTAGCTCGAGGTGACACCAGAGTACCGTCGTCGCATTGTAGAAGTGACCGCGAATCGAGACTCAGTTCTCGGTAGTCTCCAGTCCGAGATAGATCGGCTACCGCGGGATTAATAAGTGCGCTAATTTGGTGAAAGTGCCATTGTGTCGCGAGTGAAGAGTGAGAAAGGAGACCACTACAAACCAAGTGCAATGACGTGCAGGGCCCCCAGTATTGCAGCTGGAAGGACGCCACCCCGGTCCACGCACAGGCGGATTCCCCTAGCCGACATCCGTCGACGCACAGCAACCGCCACCCCGGACCCCGGATCATCACCTGTAAATAGGCAACATTTGTGTGACCCCAGCCATATCGTATCCCGAGGAGGCCGTGGAGCCGTCGCGAGTGTGATTCGTTTTCCCGGTCATTTGTCGAAGAAGTTCCGCCGTAGAGGACTTCGAACCCGCGCCCGGTCATCGCGCTGCTTAGTGTGAATGTCGTTAGGATATTGAGCGCAGTAAAAATAAATATTTTAGAAACACTTAATAGTGAAAGTAAATTTATTTCAACCCCTAAATAGAGATAAAAAGGGAGGGGGGATTACAGTATATTTAAAACGACTATTCGAAAAAAAATAATTCTTCCGCGGCCCATGCCGACGAAGCGGCGCGACGCACCAACGCTGCGCTCGCCATTCAATCGTCAGGTTAACTAACGCGCTTATATATACCAGCTCGTGCGCAAACAATATATATATATATATATATCTAAATACGGTGTATCTAAAAGACCGGAATCGACCTACATCCGGAGGTAGGTTTTTTTTTCGGAATCGAATGCCGCTGGAAATAATTTTCTGGAATGTAGGTTATTTTTTAATTGAACGTTAAAAACGTATGTATTTAGGGGGGATTGCCTCAGGGAAACAATTGAGACAAAGTACGATCGGCCTTCAATTCAAAATTCCCAGGAAGGTAGGTTCGAACTGACAAGTGATGGCTTCTAACCAATATTACCAAGCCCATTCGTAGAAAGAAACGGCTTCTAGTATGGCATAATGAAGCAAATAAAGAACGATAATTGCTATTATTAATATGACTTCATTAATTTATGTACGTACTCCTTTCGTCGCACAGGATACTGAAGCGCTATTAAGTAATAAATTGCCATGCAAAAAAATGAAACATTGTCGGTTTTAAAAACATGCAAAATAGTATAATACGAAAAATTTTTTTTATGCGCTTGGGTTTAAATGATTAAGAAGTAAATAAATTAACGATTTTCGGCCTGTTTCACATGCTTTGTATTATTGCGAATTTGGAAAATTATTCTCCATATTGACATAAATTTATGTAAATATTTGAGCAAAAATGTGTGGAATTTTCGAGAAATTTTAAAGTTTTAAAAGAAGAACATCGTCCACACGGATCTAAAAGTTGGTATAACCAACTAAACGGTTGATCCAACCAACAGTTGGTTAAGAGGACCTGGTGGGCGGGAATTAAGGGAGGAGTCGATCTGACACAAGAGTGTCGTGAACTCGTCAAATGTAGGAGTATGTTCACCTAGGACTGTTTTCAGGTGGAACTTCATACTTTTGACCCCGGCCTCCCATCAACCGCCAAAATGAGGAGCGGTGAGGGTTTGAAGTGGCAGCTGATTTTGTCGGTAGCAAGCCAGTCGATAACAATTTCAACGAGAATGACTCGGTGAAATTCTTTAGCCAGTACAGTATTACCACCAACGAATGTTTTCCCCTGGTCGCTATACATACATGATGGTCGTCCACGGCGTGAGACGAACCTCTTAAGGGCCGCGAGAAAGGCTGCGGACGAATAATCTGACACGACTTCCAAGTGTACGGCCTTTACAGCGGAGCACACAAACAAAGCGATCCATGCCGGCTGTGACCTGTGACCGCGTCCACTACCCAGTCTGACCTGGAACGGACCAGCGTAATCCACGCCGCAATGTACGAACGGTCGTTTAGGACGTACGACCCGAGGAGTAGGTAATCTACCCATGATTTGAGTGCTTAATTCTGCCTTAAGGCGAGTGCACGTCAAACATTTAAAAATAACAGACCTAATAATCCTTTTGGACTGCACGATCCAAACCGTATGACCTGAGGGGACTCTTAGAAGACACTGCTCTTTGAGAACGTAGATCCAGTAGCTCGGAAGGAAACAGTATGTTCTGCAGCCCCCGATAGATCGTCGTCGCGGATGTTCGAATCTCATCAGCAGTTAGACTTCCGTTGGGGGAGCTGTGTTTGAGACACTGTCTCCACCTGCGCATATACGCTACAAAGTTCAAGACGTGTCCAAGAACACGTCCTCTTTGAGAGGGCATTTAAAAGATCATCTGAATGCACTGTGAGTCCGATGGTCACGGACAGTGATTCAAGCGAGGCCGTTTCTAAGAGGTTAGGAGGGAGATGCGGCAAAAATACGGCCTCTTCACACAACCAGGAGGGCCCACTGACCCATAAGGAGTTGGTGAGGAGCTGGTCGGCAGAAATACCCCGCGAAGCAGGATCTGCGGGATTGTCGATACTCAGCACATAGCGCCAAGAAATTCCTGGAAGTAACGATTGAACCTCCGCTACTCGGTTCGCGACGAAGGTCTTCCACCGAATCGGAAGCTCCTCCAACCAATGCTGCACGATAGTAGCATCGGTCCAACACTGAATAGGTACTGCTGCAAATTCAGGGATTCGACGAATGGACGAAATCAATCATGCCAAGAGCACGGCTCCAGATAATTCCAAACGTCGAATAGCGAGCTGCTTAATCGGAGCTGCTTTTGTTCGACTCATAAGGGTGGTTTGACACGAATGTATAGAACGGCTGCATAAGCAGCGCTCGACGCGTCGCAAAACCCATGCAGTTCACAATCGCTGGCATCAATCCCTTGACCGGTCCATCTAGGGATGCTAAAAATGCTAAAAAAAGAGCGCACAGGTCTGCGTAAAGCGGTGTGTCCCAAACAAGTCAAGAGAGCCAGAGTTTCTGGATGAAAATCTTGGCCGTAATAACGACCGAGGACACCCACCCCATAGGGTCATACAACTTGGCGATTTTGGAGAATAGTTCTCTTCGTGAGAGTTTTGGGATGAGACAGATTTGTAATGAATTTGAAAAAGTGTTGAGCTGGATTCCAGCTGATTCCGAGAATTGTTAACCCCTCACTCTCCTTCAGCGGTTTTTCCCATGTTAGGCCATGATTTGCCGGGTTAATATCCGCGATTAGAGCAGGTGAGTTGCTGTCCCATTTACGTAATATGAAGACACCACCTTTTAGAAATGTAATGAGCTCGTTCTTCAATTTCAGGGCGGTCTCAGTATCATGGGCTCCACAGAAACATTCGTCTACGTATAACCCGTAGCGTAGTACATACGAGGCTAATAGAAAGCGCGGACCGTCATCAGTGCCGAGCTGCTGGAGAACCCGCAAAATGAGATGTGGGGCACAAGCTACACCGAAAGTGACCGTACACAAACGATAGACTACGAGAGGGACACAAGGTTCATCGCGCCATAAGATGCGTTGAAAATCGTGATCCTGAGGGTCAACCAAAATCTGACGGTACATCTGGGCGATGTGTGCGCAGTAGACGAATGGAGATGTTCGCCACCGCAACAGAACATGACACAGATCTGCCTGAAGCTCGGGGCCCGTCAGGAGATGTTCATTTAGCGACGTCGAATTGGACGTCTTGTGCGGCGCGTTGAACACCGCTCGCAATTTGGTGGTAATGCTGGTGACATTGATCGCTCCGTGAAGGGGAAGGAAGACTGCAATGGTCGCGCGATCTGAAGGAACGACAGGAGACATGTGGCCAAGGGCGTCCACAGGGAGGGGCAAGAGGGGGCAGTTGCCACCCCCTGGCCCGACAGTGTATATTTATTAGTCTACGTAACTTCCATTAACATATAGTCGCATATTTAATTTTGCCTCCCCCTGAAAATTATCCTGCGGACGCCCATGCATGTGGCCTTGGGCTATATAACCCTGCATAAATTCGCAATAAGCCAACGTTGAATCCGGATTTCTGGCGAAGCGTTTTTCTAACGAATCAAAAGCCTTCATCGCGGCATGTCGGGATGTTCCGATGTTTATCGGAGCTAGAGACCGAAAAGGTAATCGGACGACATACCGCCCATCAGCTGTTGGATAGTGTGTACTAGCAAAATTATTTTCGCATAGTTCTTCGTCAGACGAAAGAGGTTTCGGGGACGAAACGTCCGCAATTCTCAAAACCGTTGAAGTCGGAAGTCCAATTCGTCATTGTCAATGCAGTGTAACACCTGCATGTCGGACGGGATGCGAGTGGGGGGAGTGCCTTTGACAAGGCCTTCTAAAAGAATCGAACTATAAAGATCGGAGCCAATTATTAAATTAATAGGATCTGAACAATTCGGATTAGTGTCTGCTAAAAGCAGGTGCTGCAAATGGATCTATTGAGTTTGGAACCGAGTTGGGGAGGGTGTGTAAGATGTGAGCATGTTTAAAATGAGAGCGTGCGTATGGAATAACGGATATTCAGTACTGACAGGAGAAATTGAAATCTCGGCAGCGCGACTCGCGACTCCAGCTGAAGCACCGCCGATACCCGAAATTGCGGATGGAACACGACTGGTGCGGGTATTGAGCGTATTGACGAGACTTCCCGAGAGGAATGTCCAGGTAGACCCTTGGTCTAATAGCGCCCGATCGACGAGTGTCCGACCGTTTTTAGCATGAACTTTTACGTATGCGGTCGCGAGTAAAATAGACGCCGACATTATCGGCGTGTTGCACACACACAAACTTGTTGTCTGAGGAGGGACTGCAGCATTTGAGCTAGTTGCTGATGCATGAGAAATTCCCTTTCCCGTTTCCGAATTCGTGGACTCAGTTGGTGAGGAAGTTTGCTCCCGGTGCAACAACGTATGGTGTTGACGATTACATATAAAACATGATCGCGGATTCGAACATTTCGTCAAAGAATGCGCGCCTAAACAATTTGTGCATAATTGATGCTGTTTCACAAAATCAAATCGCTTAGAAATAGACAGGTTTTTAAAAAGTTTACAAACATAAATAGCATGAGCGCCTGAGCATATGGGACAGCTGATAGAACTCGTTGTAGCATGAGACTGAATAATCGCTGACGATTTACGGCCAGCTGGGCCGGTTTGTTTATTTTTGACATTGGACCCGGAGTCACGAGGTCGTATATTACCCGCAGATTGAGGACCACACGATCGATCATTTAAAAATTTAAGAAACTTTAAGAGAGTAGGATACTGTTTTTGCGAACCTAGAGTAAGCAACCAAGCCTTACGCGAGTCGGGATCCAACTTCGACTGCAGAAGATGCACGACAATCGCGTCCCATTGATCGACCGGTAGATTCAACGCTTTCAACGACCCTAAAATTGCGCTGGATTTATAAAACAGTTCGCGAAGTTCCGATGCGTTTTCTGTGCGCGACACCGGAAGAAAAAAAGGGGGAATCTAAATGATCATCTCCGATTTTAAAAGTGATTATTTAGTAGGTCCCATGCTACAGCGAAGTTTTCGCTTGTCGAAGTCACATGAGCGATCATTGATAAAGGCTCACCGGTGAACGATGACTTCAAGTAGTGAAATTTACGTATTTCATCGATTGACGTATCTTAAATAATAATAGATTTGAAATAATCCGCGAATGTGTCCCATCTGTCATAGTCACCTGCAAATTTAGGAAGTTCGATGCGTGGCAGCTGCGATGGCGGTCGATGAAGTCTCCGATGATCTGTAGGAAACGCTTCAAATGATGAGCGATCCAAGTCTGATGAGACCGTTGGGATAAATTGGTTGAGTTTGTCTTCCATTACGCTGACTGAGTCCAGGTAAAACAATTAGGCCGCGGCAAATTGTTTTTCAGAAAAATAAGGATGCCGACGTTTCAGGTCCGTCGCGATTTACGTCAGGTGTGCATGAAGTTCACGACAGTTAGTCCATATACCTTGGATATAATAATAAAGTCAATCGCACTTTCAATTTTGTAAATGACAAGGCAGGTGCGGCTGGTATCAACTGGACAGCATCACGAATAGCCTGAAGTTTGTGAGTTGTAGTGAAATGGAAGCCTCAAAATCAACCGTGGTCGCCATGATTTATCTTCGAGATTGGAAGCTGACAACAATCATACGAAGAAATGCGACGGAGAGGTCCTGGACGTCGTGCGTCGAAAAATGCAGGCGCTCAAATTTTCGGAATGGAGATTCCTGTTTCGTTCCCGCGAAATGCGTGCGGCTGTCAAGGCAGGAGTGGGGATCTAAGTCTGGTCTCCGAAAAAGGAGCGTGCAGGAAGCGCGCACGGCCGAAGTGGCGATCCGAATCTGGATGCCGAAAACTGCGTTGCAGGCGACGACACGGTTTCAAGCGGGGAATACCAGAAGGGAGCCCGCGGAAGAAGCGGTGAAGGGACGGTTGAAATGGACGCCGCGTGCTTGAAGCCACGTGCAAATTTTGCCAAATTACGAAATTATCCTAAGGAGGGTTATTACCCCGCCCGCCGCGGGAAGGCAAGTTATTTTTACAACAATACCATTTAAAGCTTATGCAGTCAAAAATTGTTATTTACATAAATACATAATGTGGTAGTTACTTAATCAATTCGGGTTTTACTTATAAATATTATTATGCACTACTTTTTCATAAAAATTTCATTGCATGAAATTCATTCTAAATCATAATTGTTGAATTATTGAATCTAGATTGATTTCGACCTGCACCTTTCATGAAACGTGCAAAAGTAATGCCATCTTTAAAATACACATGCACGCACGCACGCACGCACAAACAGGTGACAGTAAGCAACCACCTGAACAAAGCACCCTGAAACGATGTACACCCGACCATGCAACTTTCACTCGGTACATCTCGGGTAATGCTGATGCCAGCGGTATTGTCAGCATATTGCGGGATGTTTGAAATTTCAGTAAAAACGACGCTCAGTTCTTATTGCCATCCCTGAAATTTTCGAGCATTGACCTTGAAATGACCTTGACACTGAATTAAAGGGTGTGGTCAAAATCATATTATGACGTAAGACTTTTAGCTCTAAAAAGGCTCATAAAATAGATAGAACGGGATAAAATAGAACACGACAATTTATCACGCGACAAAATATCGCATGGACAAATAACCATAAAAAATAATATCACTATGTTTATTTGTATAGTAAAAGCATATGCGTGCCCTAAAAATACCCTAACTTAACCTAAGTGTGGCTGCATAGAGAAAATTTGTTCGTGGAAAATAAATCTGTAAACATATGTGGATATCGTAAACAAAATATTATAGATTTTCAAAATATTATTTTAACACAATGAAATATTTAATAAATATTTTCAATATAATCTTTTAGACATCATAATACATAAATATATGATATTTTGTAATACTGTCAATGAAAATATAAATTAAGGTCATTTAAATATAAGCAAGTAGTACAAATATTATTTTTTTAATCAAGAAAATATTTAAATGTGTGATATTTTGTCGATGTGATATTTTATCGATGTGATAATTTGACGTGTGATGAAATGTCCGTGATATTTTCTCATGTGATCATTTGTCCGTGAAATAAAGACGTGCTACCCCGTAAAAAATAGTGGTTCTGATTTGAAAAATTTAACTTGACCTCGAAATGACCTCCAAAGTAATAGTCAAGGTCAAATTCAATATTATCCGTAGATAGTCAGGGAATAGTATTTCGCAAAAAAAATGCGAGCACATGTAATAAAATATGAATTTATTTCTCGGTTTTAACGATCAACTGACTTGTAAGTAGAAAATTTAGGGATATACAGTGTTGTTGATGTACAACTATTTAAAATGTTAAAAGTGAAGGAAAATGTATTAAAAACGTAGTAAAAGTCGGATATTATCGCGACTGAATTTCTTTTTGCTGCTGACCGAATATATAAGAATTATGGATATATAAAATCTTAAATGCTTAAAGACTTCCATTTTTAATACAACCATATGCATGTATAAGGCAAAGTATACTGGGTCGCCGTACTGATCAGTCCAACTAGTATACTTCGGACGAAAAGGCATTTGTTACAATATTATCGCCAGAGGGATACTGAATCTGATTTGCAAAATGAAGTTGACCATGAAATGACCTTTAAACTAATAGCCAAGGTCAAAATTAATATCACCATTAGATAGATAGGGAAAAATCTTAAGCTTTTGTCTGAATCATTTTCCCCGAAAATGCACTCCCGCTGAGATATATCATCGTACTGGAACATTTAAGTTTCGCTACATATAGATAGATTCTATAATGATGTAGATGTTATGCCTGTATAATAATAAAATTTTGCAATGATTACTTTGTTAAAAAATTAATATTCTGTATTTATATATATGTAGAGAGTGTTCCGATCCTGAGGATGTTTGTACATTTACGCTTCTGTGCCGTAAAGAGGAATATGAGAAACTGATCGTAGGCAAGAATACAAGAGAAACGCGAAAAAACATTCATACCATTAAACCACGCGTTAATTTGCTTAATGGAAGAGCTTTAAATTTGGAACCTGGTCAATCCAACAGCTCTTAAAAAACTCTTAAATGTGGCCGTGGCGTTTTTTTCGAACAGAAGTACGGATTCGGATTGCTTACACCAGCTTAACATTAAGCTACTTCAACCATGCATAATCTTGTTAAGTAAAGAGCGTTAAATTTGGAACCTGATGTATTTGGCAGCTTTTAAAAACTCTTAATTATGCCCGGTCGATTTTTCGAACAGAAGTACGGATTCGGATTGGTTACGTCAGCGTAACAACATTAAACAGACTAAAGATGTATTTATATTCACTTTGGGCCGAAGGGTTTGCATTTCTTGATATTAAATCATTTAAAATAACTTTCAAAATTTAATTCCCGTAACTCAGTTTTTAGTTTATTTACAATCTTTACGATAGTAACGTACCGATTCCATTTCAAATCGGGCAGGGGCGAAATGTTGGCATCTCTAAAATTATTTTCAATGAAATATGTTGTTCTTTAGGGTAATTAAGGAGACCCGTCTTTTTTTGTTTCAAGAAAAAAATGTTGTTTCAAAGTTATGCGCAATTTAAATTTAGCAACGGAAAGTTTAAAAAATAGGGTATAAAACTTTGTAAAAATATTATAGTTTCTACAGTAATTAATATTTTACAGTAAATTATATTCTGGTGCATATGATTGTGATATTGATACTTTATCCATATCGTATAATAGAATTAACAGGAATTGAAAAATAATAAAACGGCGGCCATTTTCCGAAAAGTCAATTTCTCAAAAACATAATCTTATTCCTGGTCATATTAGTCACAATATCTGAGTAGTGTCATATGCGCTAAAAGACAAGGTTCGGCTGCTATTTTTTTTCAATTTAAAGTTTCGTCAAGATAGGATAGGACGTATTTCGTTTTATCTATATTATTTCAAAAAAGGGAACAAATTAAAAACCTGACATGTAGTAACTCGACATCTCAAAAACCCGACATTTGTACTACACTATAATGAAACCTTAACATCACTTTCTTTCAAAGAATCACCGCAATACGGATCAGAAGAACAATATATCCCACTTTCCAATTTAATTTCCTCGCTTTGTCGACTATATATTTGGATAATCAGAAAATGTTGACAATATATCATTTCTGCTATAGATTTCAGGTATTATTGTTAGGAGACGAATTCGTTCAGATTTGTTTGTACAATTTTGTAATGCTAACTGGTGATATTTAATTCACTGTTCGCATGCGTTCACTTTGGTTTGGTAATAATATAAATTTGAAAACGTTTTTGTTCATTTTATCCCGCTGAAAAGGACGATCATTATCATCATCCCCAGTTTTTTTCTCGATGTATCGTGGCGTTATAAACGTCTGCACTTTTATGCACTTTTCAAACAATTCAGTTTTTTATGTACATATTGTGAAGTGATTAATATAGTGAATAAGTACATTCGGCAACTTACAAATTTGGTGACCTTTATAAGTGCCGGTATCACGAACCTCCTTTCTCCTTTTCTAGACGTTTTTCGATCTGATACATTTTGGCGATCCTGTCAAGATCCGGCTCCTAAAACCCAATAAAAGCATAAACTTATAAAACTTATTTGTTAAACAAGTTTTATATCATCTTCGCATTTTGCATCGAGTATTTGAATTACGGATTTTCTCTCTCTATCCCAAGTATTTAGTTATACGGGGGAAAGTATCAGCATTCTTTTCACACCGCAAAACCAGGATTCTTCTCTCGGCTTACCCCTCAATTCCTTCACTCAGTGACGCCTCTCTCGGCAGTCTCCCCTCTCGCATCAGGCATATCTGTTCGCCTCACACCGCGATACTCCTAATTCGAGTCGCCCCGCTTTTCACGTTCATCACTATCTGCGTTACTCGACCGAACGGCGACATATTTGCCTCTTTCTGTCGTATATGAACAACGACTTCACACACTTGTATAATTAATACAATTTCAATCCTAAGACATACCTCCGAAGAAAAATACAATCCGTCATGGCATCGCTTAATCTACAATTAACGGCATTTCAACATTTTTCAGCAAAACCACCGATCGTTGCAATCCTTAACAATCAATTGTCTACTTTACGTGACACATGGCAGACGTGTCAAGTAAATCACTAGTAGCTTTTAATAAGTACTCCCGGTTGACAAAAAAAAGGACAAGGTATTTTCCCCCACATTAATGACGAATTTGTCTATTCGGGGGTCGGCTCTCGGATGGAACGGTTCGGACAACATACGGGCAGTTACAAGACACAGACCCACCCAGAGCCAGTCCCCCTACCACAATATCGGTACCACCAGCAGATTCAGTGATCTACGCCGCGTCGTAACGAACACTCCGTGAGGCTTATTTTATCTTTATCCGAGATATGACGATAATAGAATGCTGATGGTAACATTAATTGCCGACGGGGTCGGCAGCGGTCCTAAATTCATACCTTCGCCCAGCAAGATTCCCAGGTTATTCAAAACACTGGACGTAAGCAGAGAAAATTGCACGGACGGGGACAGTACTCCCGATGGTGAATTGGGTGATGCGACTTATTTTCAAGGAAAACAATTTGCCACTTGTTAAATGAACTACGTGGAAGTCACAGATTTGCCTGCAATGCTTCTTACCGCATCTGCCGGGTCGTTCAAGAGCCAAGTTCAGGCGCATCAACGTCAGGATCATCAAGAGTGGATTGCTTACGGAAGATTTCACTTCTTGTATTTTCGGATCAGTGCTCAGATTGGGCAAAGTATAGTGCATATTTCGTCTCGTTAATCATTAAAAATAATTCTATTGATCCTTTTTAAACGCTTCACTATTTGCTCTCCAGTCTAACCAGTGAACCGATCTTGTAAAAAATACCGTGTTTGAGCCAGAAAGCTTTGCAACTGCATCAGTTTTAAAGTCACGATACGATAATGCGCGCACATATTCAGGGGCTGATCTCGTTACCAACAACGAAATCGAACTGTCTATTCTTTGCATCCGCTCTATAATCGCATCAGTAATATTGTCGGCGCATTAGAAATCGATGAATGTTTTGCGTACGTTTCGGAAACCGCGCCAGCAATTACACTAGATATTTATGGGGTGAGCGATATGCTTGTATGTATCGTTACATCAAAATTAGATAGCGCCAAGAGACAGGCCTGGGAGTGTCATTTGGGAGATGCTCTCGAATTTCCATATTTTTTGAGTATAAATAAATTTTTAGATACGCGAATTCGGGGTTGAGAAGCATATTCTAAATCGCAGATTCGTAATTCGTCTGCAGTGAAACATAACGAAAATTGAAATAAATCTCAGTCCAAGCTGCTTAACATATACTCACACGTAGTTGCAACTTCATCTCATACTTATACAATCTTCAAACATGCTCATACGATTTATCAATGGGCTCAATTTAAATCGTTCACGTCTGCATCGCGTTTGTAATATGTCAAAGTTTTAAAATTATGTTTAAATTGTCTAAG
This sequence comes from Trichopria drosophilae, assembly GCA_030407085.1. Lineage (NCBI taxonomy): Eukaryota > Metazoa > Arthropoda > Insecta > Hymenoptera > Diapriidae > Trichopria > Trichopria drosophilae. The sequence continues at coordinate 64,380,207 of CM059585.1, read as the reverse complement.
AACTAGGCACCTTACCTTTCAATGCAAGAGTACCCGTGCTTGTGCTCGCGAAACCATACCCTCATACATCCGGGGTCATCTACATCCTCGATTGATGCTTCCCGGATAGATATGTCTGAATCGACACCGACCCAAAAAGTAATTTTCGAATCCGTCATCCTTTACTATCTTCAACAGAATGTCTTAGTGTGGGTCACGCAATATTGGGTATGGCACATGTACTTGTGAGCTCTTCAGCGCCGCGAACAATTAAAGTACGCCTTATTTGATCAGGGGTCAACGCGATCGTTCGTCACTGAGGAGTTAGGCAATGCGCGTAATTTACGTAAATTTAAAATTCGAATTCGGTAGTAGGCATTGGCAACGTCTCTGATATTGGATATGCAGATGCGGTCGTGCAAATTAACTTCGATCCCAGAACACGCCAAGGCCCCGTGTTTTATACAAATGCAGTGGCATTAAAAACTCTCAACACCTAAGCACGTCGGGTTCCGGCAAAATCGATGTTGTGATCTCACGTTGCAGATCTTCGTCTTGCGGATGACCATGCTGATTATGGCTGATAAGCCCGTTATATGTTCGGGATATAATCACAAAAAAGGGTTGCTTGGGGTCGGTTCGGAGCCCCCGCCCTCGTTACAGGTTGAACACCCATGCATATGAGAAGGGAGTACACATGACTGAGTCGCCGTTTCTAATTGTGTTTGGTTGGATTTCCCGAAGTCTTGGCCCAAAGGGAGACTACCTGGAACATATAAATAAGCCCGTTGAGGGCATTTCTAATCAGTTCATCGAGAAGATCCTAAGTGATCAGATCTCGAGCGTGTGACAGTGCTTGGGCCAAGACTGCGGGAAGAGCGGACGGCTGACTGTGGATCCCGGCACGCTGTTCGGACTTGTCTGTGAGTAAGTAATAATTTATGTAAATGGATTTCGGGAACAATTAGTCTGTTAATTATTGTTGATTAATATTTCCATGTATTTCGTATGTCGTTATATATTTGCATATATTTGCTTGCGATGTCTGAGGCAGGGCCCGCTTCTCGTAGCCCCACTGACGAGTCCGTGAGCGGGCCCGGGACGAAACATCAGCAATCTCGTCGTAATTAAGCAGGTTTATATTGTGCGTGACATTTCTTGCCCGAGTTAATTGTTTGGTTGACGTCTGCCTTAGAAATAGGAGAACGAAGCCTATCTCATCATTCATATCCCCTTCCCCCGGGGCCAGGGGTGCTCTGTATTTATTTATTACACTTGCGCCATATACAGTCCAACATAAAGCCCTATTTCCCGAACACCCGTTCACATAATACTAGATAGCTCCCAACGTGTAGATGGACTAAAACGCAGGGAACCCAGTGCCCAGAACGCACAACACACCATACTAGGATTGATACTATCAGGTCCTCTTGCGCTCCACAAAGCATCTGCCGATGACACCCCCATCACAACGCTTCATTGTTAGAATATATTCGGATGGCGAAAATGCATTCTCCTGAAGAGTCTCAATGCGAAACTCATTTTCGGACGACTCACTCTCATGCAGAGTCTGGGAGATACGTAGTGACTCTCCCTTTCAAACTGCAAACGCCTATAGCAGAATATAAAACTCTTGGACATATGACCGCGGTGAACGATCACGCAAAATATGATACTCAAAAGGTTTATCTACCTCATAATTCTATTATCAAATCAGGGAGTTCCACAACCAAATTGCGGGTAATATTTAACGCCTCTTCGCTAACCTCATACTTCACCTCGCAAAAATACCATCTTCTCACTGGACTGAAATTGCAACCCGAGATGTTCTCAATTCTGCCACAATGAATAGCATTTTGTTTGCGTATTGTGATTATCAGCGAATCTTGTGAAAGCCAGACCTCACTGCGCGACCTGCCTTAAAAACGGGAATGTCATTATTTGTTCTCAGCATTGAACGCTATGATTTTTAATGTAATTGGCCTGGAAAAATTTTGCAAAGACCATTTCCGAAAGCTCGAAGCCTCCTCTTTCAGATGCCGTTGAAAAAATTAACCTATGAAGCGCTATAAAAAAGTTACAGACCATTTTTTCGAAAAAAAAATACGGATTTTTAGCGATTTTTTTTCAATTCGACATTGTTAAATTGAAAATACTTTGCTAGAATCTCCTTACTACGACAAAAGGTAGCATGTATAATTGATGTAACTTGATGTATTCTTTGTTTTTTATACCGCTCGTATTAATGTATAAAAGAAAAAGTTCGAAATTCTTTCTACCGCTGGCATTAGCGCTATCCAACATGTACCCCGCGGAGGACGCACAGTCGGATTTACATGTCTTTGGGGTGCTTTGGTCAGATGGTTCCCCTTGCCGTCACCTGTGTGTGTGTGTGTGTGTGTGTGTGTGTGTGTGTGTGTGTGTGTGCGTGTGTGTGTGTGTGTGTGTGCTTGTGTGTGGAGATGTGTGCGAGCCACATCGGAGATCAGGACCCCGTGGTTCGTCAGTTCCTCGGTATTTAGCGACTCCAAACCCTCTCCGGTGTGTGCATGTGTGTGCGTGATTTTTTAACTTTTAATCCTCCACGATTTCGACGTTCAGGTCGTCTTGAGGAGCTCTCCGTGCCGCGTCTCGAGTTACGTTCAGTAGTTCTCCGTCAAAATATTTGACGTTAGGCTGATGTCTGACATATCCGAGAAACTACAATACTGCAGCAACATGAGCACATGTGCCTAACGTTCTTGCTCCACTGTAGCATGTACAATAATAACTCGTTATTAGATTATCATCTTCTACTACTTCAAGATCATCTACGGTAATATAAGTAATGAAAACATGATGCAGTACTGCATTTCGAAATCTTGAATAGAGCCGAAGTCTAATGAAATTATTTTCATTGAAAGATACATCAATTTGCAGTTCTTCATCTCCATCTCTTTGTAGTTTATCTTGTATGTATCCTGCTGAAAGAGAAACTTGGTATACACCGATAGTTATTTCTTGTAAATCATTTAATTCCAGTCTTGGAAAATTAGGTACCTGATTCTGTAACTTATGCCATTGACCGTTCCTGCGAATTAAATTGTCGACTTCGATTCTAGCTTGAAGTACATTTGGATCATTTCTTCGGCGTAGAATATCCCTAGCTACTTCTACAGTTGCATTTCGCATATCGATAGGAGGAAAATATTTATTTATTAGAGCACCAGCTATTCTGAAATAATCGCCGATATATTTTGCATTTTGAATGTTGAATACGTGATCGAAGATTTTAAAAATCGACTTAAGGTGTCCGTTTCTTGCCTCGACGATCCATCTTACATTGGTAACTATACGAGAAAAGTTTGCTTCCTGCGTTGATAACTGCCTTTCACCTCTTAGAAGTAAGGCAGGCATTTTGTGGACAATACCAAGATGATTGAGAAGAAGAATTGCGTCTCTGTAACCTCTGTCAACCAAAAAAATGTCTCCATCACGAAACCAATTTACTAAACTTAGTGCATCACTTTCAAAATCATTGCGAAGAATGGTAGCGTCATTGTTATAATAATCGGGAAAATAGGGTCCTAATATGGATAGTATATACCCATCTGGAGCTACAATAAGCGTTGGTTTTAATAAATGTCTACCTTTGTGTTGAGAATAAGACTGTCTGAGAACTCGAAAATTGCTACTTTTGTGGATATAGACATAAGTGGCATCGCAGATAACAATATCTTTCGGTACATCTGCCTCCTCATTATAAAGTTAATTTGCAAAAGGTGTTACATGGGTATTAATATAGTCATCTCTGTTAATAGCTTGTACACCTATGTTTTCTTGTACGAACCTTGTTCTGAGAGATTTTCTGACTGTATTTATTGCCATGCTTACAGATTGCCTACTGGAGGAATTAAATATTACTCGCAAAAATTCATCCGAAATGCCTTGCCTAAACTTACACAAAAATACCATTAAATCTCGTCTATTCACATTTCTCACACCTCCAACTATAGGCACTGGATCGCAGTAGGAAAAAAGATTTTCAAACTGTTCTTTAGTTACTGCGAATAAACAGTGAAATACGTTCTCACTCAAGCTGTCTACATTCACTAATCTGCATTGAGTTTTAGCAACATTCCGGACTTGCCCTAAGAAACGTTGTAAATGTTGTCCAGGAATAACGTAGGGCCTATTAATATAGGGCAAGCCAGGTAATAATTCTGAAATAATTAAATTATTTTCATTTAAATGGTGACCACAACATCTAATATTTTCAGGAGCATAAATATTTTGTTCCACAAACACGTAAACTCTGCATTCTAAAGATATTCTTACAACATTTTGTTCATTATGACATATAATACACGCACGATTACCTCGCTGGGTTACAACATTTAATCTGAGACAAGAAGTGTCATTATCAATTGCTGCTATTTCATTTGTAACAGACTGATTACAATTGAAACAGAGTCTTGCATCATTGTGAATATTAAGATTCGGTAAGTCATTCATTTCACGTTTGCTTACTGCTGATTGTTGTTTTCTCTCATCGTCACCTATTCGCGGCATTTGACGTGCTCTACCTATTAAATTGCAAATAAAACATGTTTGCCTTTGTGCCATTATTTACAATTAGATTATATAACAGGTATATCATTTATTTAAGTATCAATTTACACAATCTCCGTTTACGATATTATATATACACAGAAAACATGTTGGGATAACGGCCGGACTATTATATGTATAGCATCGAGATGATAGATCTGGTGTAGACGTCGAACAATTGTTCGGACCGCTGCCAGCCGAAAAGTAGTTCGAAACGGGCAGAAACACATCCGCACACTTCGGCACGTGTAAAAGTGCTTCAACTATTCTTGTTCGGATAGCTTATGTTCAGATAGTTCCTAACCAATTTAGAAGAGCGGCGCGAATTGCAGAGCTCTCTTGAACTAAGATCATTGCCGTGTATGTACCTTGTATTATTTTATTAAGTTATGAGATTCATCAGTACGTTGAAAAAATGGATTTAAAAACATGAAAAAGATGACCAAAAATATAAAATGAATTGTTATCGCATTCGAAAAACTATTGTGGTTGCATACGCAATAGCACTGTATGCGTTTTCGTCATTCGCAACGGTGTCGCTTCCACCGATGGGTATTCCCTTAGCCTGTTGGGGACGAGAGCCAGTAATTTTTTTCACTTTTAACGCGATATCTGTTAATGTAATAGAGAGAAAAATTCAACATATGCCATTTCCGAAAGTTTGAATTGACCAATAAAGCGACATAAAAAAGTTATAGTCCATTTTGTCAAAACATCGCCGGATTTATCGCGACATTTTTCTTAAAAATCCAAATATACATGCTATCTTTTGTCGTAGTAAGGAGATTCTAGCAAAGTATTTTAACAATGTCGAATTGAAAAAAAAAATCGCTAAAAATCCGTATTTTTTTTTTTGAAAAAATGGTCTATACCTTTTTTATAGCGCTTCGTAGGTTAATTTTTTCAACGGCATCTGAAAAAGGAGGCTTCGAGCTTTCGGAAATGGTCTTTGCAAAATTTTTCCAGGCCAATTACATTACAAATCATAGCGTTGAATGCTGAGAACAAATAATGACATTCCCGTCTTTAAGGCAGGTCGCGCTGTACTTAGAACGTACGTGTAGGAAAAACTATTGATTTTCCAGCTTTGTGGCCATGGACACTTTTCATCAGAACACCGAGGGCTACAACATACATCAGTTTCAGCGAATTTAACCGAGGGCCACTTCCCATAAGGTTTGTGCGGGGTCCTTTGGAAAAATATCGCCAAATATTGTAAAAAAGTAACCGAATGTCACAGTCGATTTCTGTTCGAATTTTATTCGGGACCCTACGTTCTCAATTTTCCACCGATTGCGATGAAATTTAGTTTACAACTCTATGAGACGTATAAAAAGGTTTTTGTGGATCCAAAATTTTGAATAACATCACTGAATTTTCTAAATAAATACTTATATGATCATGCATAAGTTCTAAGTTTTACCGCAAGCGCTGCGATCGGTTCATGAAGAGAAAATATAACTAATATGGCAGCCCGACACGCAGCTGTTCATCAGTCATATGGTTTCGGCATTCAACTCAGAAATCCAAAGTCCTAAAATTTTGTACTCCGCGCAAGCCGTGCAAAAATTTTTTGTCGACTCGTGACGATATCGTGTAGATATCGTGCATCGCGATCGGTCTCTCCATGATGAGAAAAGACGAGAAGGAAGACAACACAACGGCACAACGACCATGGGGAAGCAGCCTGCCGATTCACCAATGAATCCACCAACCAATTGTTCCAGCTATTGTTTTAATAAAATATATTCTGTGTGCAGTTGGTAAGTACGTGTACTTAAATTACGCATGGATGCTGGGACGTTCTATTAGTATTTTAGTACATTCGTTTGAAGACTGTACAACATAATTTCACGATATAATGTTAATACATACATAACACTGTCTAAACAATAAGTTGGGATTCGAACCCACGCTTTACCTATTAAACTAGTCGAGTGCCGGCAGAGTACACTTAAAATAGTTAGGTCAAAACTTACAATTTATGCTTTCCTTAATTCTAAACTGCCTCCCGGGGAGGCGCTCATCTTGGAAGTGTTAATATCACTTCGTGATTCGTGTAGTTGTGATTGTGATGAGGGCCCCCCTGCCGGGTTTTGTTCTTCTATTTGCACTACATTAGTGTCTCTATTATATGACACAGTCATCGACTTCGATTTTCTTCGTGGCTTAAAAAGAACCCAATTTCTCCGACGTATACACCAGTAGAGACCCGCGGCTATGATTACTATCGTTAGAGATGGTAATCCGTACATAGTGGCTCCTTCCGTCACATTCATCCGCACGTGTATCTTCCGGGTCTTTGCGATGTCACGGGCCCTATTCATGAGCTCGCTGAACTTAATACTTGTCTCGAAGTCACTGGTCACATCTGATGAAATTGACTTGGCCTCTTCTGTTTTAAGGATTTGTCCGATATCCGTTGCTTCCACTGAACCCTTGATCAACAGCTTCGTTATGTTGAGAAGTCCTGGTCCGTGGTATTCCATAAATATTTCTGATTCTATCATTCTTGAGACGACTAGCGTTGTTTTTCCCGTCTGTGCCTTGCAATTTGGCGTTAGTTCGATCAAACCCGTTCCGTTTAACATTAGGGTAGTGATTACTTCATTACCGCAAATAATCCTCAATGGTTCCAGTTTGGTAACCGAGTATAGCCAACGGTTCATAGTGCGAAGTTTAAGCCAGAATGCCGTCTTCTGTCGACGTATTCTGATGTCACAATTGCCAAAATCTTGGAAGATCAATTCGGCCATCATTCGTACTTCACAATCATTAGCAGGTCGTTAGCCTTCTTACACTGACGATATGCTTCTGCAGATAATCGAACGTATTTATCTCTGTCGTTCGCTAAAGCAGAGTATTTGGCTGACGGTCCTATAAACGCTGATCTCGTATGATTTGCAAGTGCCTGGGCTATGGCACCGATCTGTGCTCGTATATAGTAAATCTTAGGTGAGACACGAGAGGGATATATAGTATGTATACCAGGGTAGCGTTCCAGTATGCGATCTTCATCGTCGAGATTTCATTCACATTCTGGTGTAAGCTCGGTAATATCCTTGATGTGGTTGGTTAAATTCTTGAGTGAGACAAATTCGGGGTGAATTTGTCCAGCTTTTGCGAATAATACAGCATTCATCAACTGATCCGCCTCTATTGCATATCTCTGTACTTCCGTAGCGATTACAGACATGATGTGGTTTAGTTTTTCGTTTCGCAAGGATTGTTCCGCTAGTGATTGTATCAATATTTGGGTTTTTTGTAACCCATTCAATATTTTATTGATGGTTAGCATTTCCTGACGTACCTCTGCGTATTCGACCGCAATTAACCTTGTCTGCTCGGCTACTAGCGTAGTAGTTTCTGAAATTCTGTCATTCGCCATATCCATCTGTTGCTGAAGATCCTCGATTTCTTCTTCCAGTGCCGTTCCAAATAAAATTTTACTTATTTTTCCGATCGCGTCGATGACACCCCTCTTGCGTCGTCCCTCGTGTCCTGCCAAGATCTCTAAGAGATTTTCGTTCTTCTTTACTACTTCGTAGAGTATCGCCCGGGATTCACGTATCCTTTCGTTTAGAGTACACACCTGGAGTTCCCTACAACATTCCTCTAGAATCTTAAGACTAGCGTAGAAATCTTATATATATCTATCTTTTCAAAGTAGGCATGTAGTGGAATTCTGGAGACTAATCGCCATTCCGTGTGTATCAACCGCATAGGTCCGATATTTTCAGAGTATAGACCTGGATTCTCTTCAATCCTGACGTTCGAATATTTTGCAGTTGGATCCCTTTGGAAGTTTTTCGTTTAATCTATTTCCCGAATTCCTCTCGGACCATCACAGGCCAGTCGCGCCATATTCCCCAGACTTTACGGACGGAGAGAAATTTGAATTCCTCCCATCCGACCTGCCAATTGCCAAATTATATATTACTCGGAATAGAGTTTACCCTGTAACTTCGAAATTAGGCTCCGTGTTTTATCTTTGAGGAAATGCGTTTCGCTATGTACAGTCGGCGATATGGGTTTCGAAATCCGATCATGCGGCGCGTATCTAAGCATGCAATGCGACGAGTTTACAGTAGAGGAAATTTAAACGCATACGTGCTAACACACGAATGGACCGACAAGTATGAACCTTTAATATTGGGCATAATTTCCTATGCTTTAATACATCATAGCGATTTCCGAAATTCCTTATGCTCTGAGATATAATATTTGATTTGATATGATATTTAATTTAGGGTCGCTTTACTACATCGTAGTCGTTTAAATTGAATATTCTTTATTTTCGCGCATTGTCTCTTATGTGCGGTAACTTCTCTCTTTCTTTTCTCCGGCTTGCCCGTCCAAGGTGGGGAGCCCGCGCGCGATTTACGAAGCACCGCACAAAGAGGAGAGCGATAACTCACTCTTCCCTGCGTTCCTCTCAACCGACCTATAGTCCGAATCCGTGGATTCGGATGACGAGTTCTGATCTTCACTAAAAATCAAGGGATCGTATCCTTTCTTTAATTTGTCCATGTGGACTATTTTCGTCCGCGTTTCGTTAATCTGCAGTCTTACAGTTCGAGACTCTACAATTTCTACAATTTCGTATGGGCCTACGAATGTATCGTCCAATTTATTGTTTCGAGGCTCCTTCATAAGCATCACGCACTCTCCTACCCGGAAATGCTTAACGTTTTGTTTGCGGTCGTAATAAATTTTCGCCCTCTGCTTCGCTTGATTAAGATTTAATCCTGCGAATGACTGGATCTCTTCCAAATCCTTCTTAAGCCCATCTACATAATCCGAATAGGTCAATATTCCATCACTGGGAGGAGTGCTAGATGGTAAACGTGCCAGTTTGCCGAATACCAACTCGTGTGGGGTATGTTTAGTACCCTCGTGGACACTCGTATTATAGGCGAACATCGCATGAGGAATCCATTTATCCCATTCCTTTCGGCGTTTAACACAACACCTTAGGTACTCAGCGAGGATATGGTGGCTTCGCTCTATGCTTCCGTTGGACTTTGGGTGGTAATCAGACGTAAAGAAGGCTTGTATTTTGAAAGCCTTGGTGAGCTCCTTGAAAACGCTCGACATAAAATTGGGACCCTGGTCCGTCAATATTGCTCTAGGCGCACCAAATTTACAGATAAAGTTTGATGCGAAAGCCCTTACGGTGGATAACCCGGTGACCTCTGATAAAGGCACTGCTACCGAATATTTAGTCAGTAGGTCTTGTATCGTGAGAAGGAATCTATTTCCATCCTCGGATATTTTCGTGGGTCCCCAAACGTCCAGTGCCACCTTGTTAACTGCTTCCGCTGGTGTGTCCGTGATAACCATTGGCAGTCGGACCTTAGCCCTGAGTGTTTTTCCTTTCTGGCATATGCTACACCGATTCACGACTATAGTTACGTCATCCTACATGTTCCGCCAATAATGGGTTCGGTTTAGGCGGAAATAGGTCTTTTGTATACCCTTATGGCCTCCTGCCGCGGAACCATGGCATTCTTTTATTAATGCATATCGTTCGGGAGCGGATGGTACAACGAACGAATTTTTGAAAATTACTATCGTCACCTTCCGCTTAATGTGCACCCTAAGGGCTTCTGTAATCGTATACCACGTTTGCTTCGGAATTATTTCGAAATCATATCCCAAGTGTATCGTGCTGACACCTGATTCTAACAATTTTTTGTTTAGATCCTTAACACAGGATGTAATGACACACTTCAACGCTCTTTCATCTATAGTCCTTTTTACCATTAGTGCAAACATTGAGTATTTCCCAACCTTGGTCACTACAACTTCGCCAATGGTCGGATCGCATTGTTTTAATTTTTCGGAATTTACTAACGATTTCTCCCTAAGTAATTTCCCGATCTCACTGTCCAATTTGCAGTCAGCCGTGGTGAAGTACGCAATATTCCCCTTCTCGCTAGTCAAATACCGATCCGAGAATTCCAAAATGGGTTCGCCTACCTCATCATCCGGGATAGACGCGTCTTGAACCTCAGAACCGTGTGACTCCGGCTCTTCATCAGTCGCGCTGGAAGAGGTTAGATTTTCGGGATCTTCAGAATCGCCAAAGTGGCTTTCGTTATCCGACGAATCCTCAGCAGAGGTGCTCGGGAGCTTGCAGTTTTCGGGACATTCTGAGTCACTAAGGTCACTCCCGTTATCAGACGATTGTCCGATGGCAATGATTTCGTTGGGCGACTCGTGCATTTCCGAATCTAGTAGTTTCCTATATGGGGTGTAGTGTGTATTTTTAAAATGTAAGTAGTGCCATTTCGTAGTATCCGAAACTTTGACATGAAAATATCTCGTCCTTATCGAGTCGTCGTCATAATGGACACAGATATTTACTCTAAAGTGCAATGCAAATAACCTTACGTGGTTATCATCTCCGTATTCATACGGGGAAAATAACATTTTCCGTGCCCTTTCGGGTTCGGCAATTTCGTTGAAACGTGCTGTCATAGTAAGAAATTTCCGTAATTCTCCTGGTGTTATTTTCAAATCGTGGACCTTTATGAGGGAGTCAAATAGGCAATTGCCATCCTTTACGACTTCCTCGTCCCTGCTCAACAGTGCAAAAGGTTCCGCGCAATGTTCCTTTATTTGAAAATTCAATAACGGAGATTTTCTAGGACTCTCTGTTTCCGATGTACTCGTTCGGTCGGGGGGAGAGGGCGAACCACCTGGTTCATGCGTGTGATCTCCGATATTCGCTCCGCTACTTTCCTCCCTCTCTTCATCGATGGGAGAGGATATGCATTTTACTTCAGTCTCTTGAAGTTGGTCGTGCGATGCATTTGGATCCGAAGAGGGTAAACTTCTTTCGTCGCTCGACCCGTATGTAGCTACAGTACATACAGTACCGTCGCATCTCCCGGGGGCTTGCCTACTCTTTCCCTCCCTCCGATGTGGAGTGGGGGCTCCTTCGATGGCACGGAGAGGACTGGGAAGTGTTGCGTACTCCGCGCCTCGGCGATCTGTCGTATCCATGTGTCCACTCTTCTTTGCTTCGATGCCTTTTTCGTCCGTGGAACTCGTTGCGCAATCTGACGCTCCGTTGTTCCTTCTACAGTGTTGCATGCGATTACTTGGACCCTTCGCAACGTTTAACACGGGTTCGCATTGTTTGTCGCGCTCTTTACTCTTGGGCTCTGGCGTGTATGTTTTTCCCTCTCGACCATTCTTCTCTACTCTACCCGAATACTCCAAATCGCTTTCCAATGGATCGTCACTGACCCTCCGCACATCAACGATATATCGGCGTTTCGGATGTTTTTCCAAAATTTCACCAATTTCTGTAGAGGGATTTATAGTGTCACGTTCCAGGTATGACGTCCCTGGGTGGCCAGGAACCCATCCTGTCTTCCCAATGCGTTCTATAATCATGATCTCGATTATAAAGGAAGTCACCAAGGCCTCGTATGAGCTTCGGAGGCTCCTTACAATCATCGGCCATGGATTCAGTATCCATGATTACCGTTGACTCTAATCGTGGTTTATTGGCTACAATAGTCGGAGAATGGGAATTCGCGACTTTTTTCGCGGTTGGCGATATCGGCGAATTTGAGGTGTCCTCCCTCTTATAGTTCCTGCCAGAGCGTGTCCTTACGGTTTCAATGACCTGTTTGGGACTGGTTTGTGCCCTAGCATGTGTTTCCCATGTCCAATATTTGCTTACTGATGAGCCTTTTATCTTGCGACTAGGTAATTCCGTCTGATGTGTAGATGCTCCATTTGTGGCGATGGGGTTCGTGGTTCTGTCTTTATGGCGTCGCTTTTTCCGTTCCGTGGGGTTACCCGAACTGGATTCCGAGCGTTTCCGCGTCTCGTATTGGTGAAATCTTTTCAACCTCTTAGATCCACGCTCGATAGGTTTTCGTTTTCTTAACCCTTTGCGGCACAGTGGTTCCAATTGGAACCACCTTTTTGTAAACAATTTTTTACGAATTTGAAGTACTTTTTATTGCATTTATCCGCTAATTTTTTTTGTTACATATTCATGAGATGTTAAAATATCAAAATTCCTGGACAGATTATGTAAAATTATTGTCATTTTGTTAATAATTAATAAACAAAGTGTAAAAATTGCCATTTGTAGATAAAAAATTCATTATTGACGAACCTTTTAGAGAAAATCTCACGAAGCTGCGTACTTGGCTGTTTGTGGGGTCGCTGATTACGAATCTGGTTTCAGATATTCAAAATTCAAAATGGCGGATCCAAGATGGCAGACCCAAATGTGAAAAATTACTCGATCGAGATGAAAATAGGTAGTTTGGTGTTTTTGGGGTCGCTGATTGCAAATATGAATTCAGATTTTGAAAATTCACAATGGCGGATTCAGATTCGTAATCAGCGATAACAAAAACCCCCGAGTACACACTTTCATCTTGATCATGTAATATTTTACATTTTGTCGGCCATCTTCAATAAGCCATTTTGAATTTACAAAATATGAGATAAGATTCGTAATTAGCGACCCTAATAACCCCCGAGCACCGAGTTTCATCTCGAACAGGTAATTTTTTACATTTTTGTCGGTTATATTGAATCCGCCATTTTGAATTTTTAAAATCTGAGATCAGATTCGTAATCAGAGACCCTAAAAACCCCCGAGTACCCAGTTTCATTAAAAAAGGCTCACAAGAAAAATGTATGCCGCAAAGGGTTAAAGGAAGCATTTTCCGAGCTTCTGGCGATTCGGCTTTCTCGTCGCCACTGGCCCTTTCCTCGCAACCCCCGTCTGTTGGATTACGCGACAGCGCGTCGGCGTTCACATTGCACTTTCCGGGCTTATGGGCCACACCGTAGTCGTAGTCCTCGAGCTTTAAGCGAAAACGATGAAGACGAAGTGTCATATCTTTCATCGTTATAAGATACTTCAGGCGTTCATGATCACTAACGATCGTGAATTTCCGGCCATATAAGTATGGTCGAAATTGCTCCACTGCGAATACTGCAGCGAGCATTTCTTTGTCGCCGGTGGAGTATCTAATTTCGGCACCCCTTAAGCTCCTAGAGGCGTAAGCTACCGGCTGGTCTTTACCCACCTCGTCTTGCGAAAGAATCGCTCCTAATGCATACCCTGAAGCGTCAGAAGTTGCGAGAAATGGTCGTGAAAAATCAGGTAGCTGTAAAATAGGGTCTGAACAAAGCTTTGATTTCAATATTTCGAAAGCCTCAGTTTGTTCTTCCGTCCAAACAAACGGAACAGTTTTCTTAAGCAAATTATTCAATGGATGGGCAATTTTCGAAAAGTTCTCCACGAAACGCCGATAATATCCGGCAAGACCCAAAAACTGTTTAATTTGTTTAGCATTTTTGGGCCGTGGAAATTCTGCCACTGCTTGAATTTTTCGCGAATCTGGTTTAACCGTATTTTCAGAAATCATATGACCGAGATAAGTGGCCTCCTTTCGCAAAAAGTTGCACTTTTGGGGCTCTAAAGATAGGTTGGCGTTAGCTAAACGTTTCATAAGTGGGTCAAATTTCTTACAGTGTTCTTCGAGATTTTTGGCGTAGACGACTATGTCGTCTAGGTATACCAGTATTTCTGTCCCTTGTAATCCGGTCAACACAAGGTCCATCAGACGCTGGAACGAACTCGGTCCATTCTTTGTGCCCATGGGCATCCGAGTGTACTCGAGATGTGCATAAGGCGTGGATAACGCCGTTTTATGGGCGTCTCGCTCATCCATTTTGATCTGGTGGAATCCCGATTTTAAGTCAAGCGTCGTAAAATACGAGGCTTGGCCTAATTGATCGAGAATATCTGCAATATTGGGTATCGGGTAGGCATCGCCGATCGTTTTCTCGTTAAGTTCACGGAAATCGATAACGGGCCTCCACCTCTTTTCTCCGTCCGGGCCGCACTTCTTCGGCACGACCCAGGCGGGCGAATCATATGGTGATGTTGACGGACGTACAATACCGGCCTTCAATTGCTCTGCCACTAAACGTTGCATCTCCTGCTATAAGCAGGAGGGTGGCGAAAACGTTTGGTTCTGATCGGCACGTCATCTACCGTATGTATTCGGTGAGAGAACACTGTAGTCGCACCTAGCTGTTCACCCGGTAGATGACATCTCCGCGCATATCTGCTAACGAGTGCGAGCACGTGGTTTTCTTCCTCTTGGGACATGGGACTCAAGTCCATGAGCGACAACACTTGTCCCGCTCGGCCGTTATCTTTCTCCGCGGTGTCGATTTCAATGCTTTCCAACGTCTTGGTCTCCCCGTCCTTTTCGCCGGCCAAGGCATCGTTCCCAAATCCGTCGACGCGTTTCACGCAAAGTCACATGCCTCGAGATCCACCATCGGCACCTTCATCGTGACCGAATGCTCGTTAGTATTTGCTGCTATCATATATGCGTACCCATCGCGATTTCGGACGAGCGCATTACCAATGTACACAGTTTGATTCGCTGTGACCCGGTCTATCACAGTACCTGCATAGTTCACCGTAGGGTACGGGGTTATCGTCGCGGGGATATGCGTTCCCGGCGCTAACGACTCGGGCCGACGCAGGCATCCTGTAACGTTCCCGTTGGCCCGCTCCAGTTTCAACGGAATTATCTTTGGCGAAGTGTAATGTCGCTAGCCTGTTCGCGATCTCTGCAGCCTCGGTTAGGGTTTTTGGTTTCTCCATCTGTACCCTAAACTCCATGACTCCCCTTAATCCGACTATAAATTGTTGTAAACATTTTTCCTCTAGTAATTTAATTAAACTATCGCGAACTTCGGTTACATACTTCGATGCAGCCTCCGTAGCTGCAACCGCCGATGTATATAAGTCTGTCACACGTTGACCGAAATCGTCGACCGATTCGCCGGGTTTTTGTACTAAGGACGGTATTTTTGATAGAAATATATGAGGGTCATCGTGTCCTCCGTAACGTTTATTTAACACCTCCACTTAAATTTTCCCTTTAGCAAAAATTTGAAAAGATCCCTACTATTATTGGGTAATATTTTCAACGCGGATCTACACTCTCTCGCAAAATCTTGATAATACTCACGATTTCCGAAAAAGTCGGGTATCGTGTATATTACATCTCCGGCTGATGGACCTAAAGTCAGCACTTGCTGCTTGACGGATTCTGGCGCGTTATTTTCCATCTTAGGTTTACGTTCAGTATTTTCGGGAGAATTTTCTCGCGAGCTTATTGTTGGTGAATCCTGTTCGTTCGCCGTTTCGTTTCCGAATTTGCTTTACTACGGGAGAACCGAGTATATCGCGAGCCTTTCTCATTCAAAACGCGTTTCCCTCAAAGTTCCAAAGATTTTTTTTTGTTGTGTATTTTTTTCTCTCTGCCCGGAATATTTTCTTTAATATATATGTATATTTATATATTATATAGGTATATATATATATTAAAGAAAATATTCCGGGCAAAAAAAAAAAAAAAAAAATATTTCTTTATTATTACCTGCGCTTTTTGAAACATAATATAGTCGCGTAAAGTAACGGCAATTGATATAGTTTTATATAAAATGGCTAAGGCAAAAGTCAGGTGGAAAATGTAGCGACTTACCCGCAAATTATTCGCCGAGCTCCGATCAGGGTGATGATGATAATCAGAAAAAAACTGCATTTGGCCGTTATCGTGGGAACGGTTTGATTTCTCCCTCTTAGAAACAGCAATCGTCTTTGGAATGAAACGCTGCAGTTCACACTTATAGTTCACAGTTTATAATTTATAGTTCGTTCGGACGCTGCGCGCGAACTATTATTTTTTTTGTTGAATCCACACTAAGGAGATTGGTACTCCACGCGAATGAGACCACGATTTATGATTCCAACACTTGTGGATCCCACTTCTGACACCATTAAATTTTGTTACGTTTCTTGATAAACGTAACGCGCGAATAAAAAGAAACGAACGGGAGAATTATTGTTTTTAGTTTATTTTCTCGACGCGCCCAGCATCCGTACAGGGGTTCCGATTGTACGCGCTATAAGTCCCGAGCCCGGGTCTCTGACTTAAGATCGCGACGTTCCGGGTCAGAGTTCCGTCAAAAGTCTGTCTTGTCCGATGTTCGATGTCTAATTTATATCTATACCGGTCGCAGAGTCCATCGGCGAAGACCCCAAGTCGCCGAGCCTTCCCGCTGACGTCCGCATGTTTCCTTCCTGGGAACCCGCTGAGGACACCTTTTTTGTCGTCCCAAACTCTCGTCCGTCGCCGTGCAATTTGCTAACGTTTGCAGGTTTCCACAGAGGAAACGCTTAGCTATTGTTTTAATTGAAATGTTAAAGTATAACCCGATAATTATCCGATTTCACACCTTTGCGCGAGACCGGATATGGAGAGTCTCGTTTCTTGTAATTATCGCGTATACTTTATATTATAATGTACCCATAATCGATCGTTATGATCGTACGATCGTAACAATCTTCTATAATAAGTTTATTCGCTTCTTACCAGACTCGTATAAATAAAGCTGACAGCTCCGGTACAAATTTAACGAAATACAATATATGAAACGGCTTTAGGTGCAAATAATCATGTATCAAAAGTTTATTCGCATCTTACCAGACTCGTATAAATTCATTTGACAGCTCTGGTAATAAGTAGGCTGAGAAGTCATTGAATGTAATGGATGTTACTTTTGCTGAATTCATAAAAATGTGAAAATTGTAAATTTGTTCGCTGGTAACGAATGTTACCATTGCTTTGATGATCCATACAATGTTGACAAAGTATTGTCGATGTAAACATAATAAGATCGTTGATGGTAATGAATTTTATCACTACTTCGATATAAGAAAATATTGCACAAAATTATTGGCGAAAATGTTATTCGTCAACGGTAATGAATATTACCATTGGTATGTTCAAAAAAATGACATATAAATGTTTAGCAACATAAAAAACGAATTTTTTTGTTCCTGGTAATGAATTTTACCATTTCTTTGATCAGCACAAGGTTTGAAAAATTATTGTCGACATATGAAATAAAAGATCGTTGATGGTAATGAATTTTATCACTACTGCGATCAATAAAAGTGTTTAAAAACTATTGTCAATGTAATAAATGCAACATCGTTGATGGTAATGAATGTTACCATTTATTTGATTAGCACAAGTGTTATTATTATTGTCCGTGTATGAAATATAAGATCGTTGATGGTAATGAATTTTACCATTTGTACATCGCTGAGCATAAGGGTTGAAAAATAATTGCTGATGTCCGAAATGCAAGTTCGTTTAATGTTCACATATAAAAAAACTTAACAAATTGTTGGCAATGAGAAAATGTAAAAGTAGCACGAATGCTACCATTGCTACATTCATAAGCCTATAAAAAAACTGTTTGGCGATATACAAAACTAATTACGTTGTTAGTTAAAACTAATTAGTGTTAGCAATGAATGTTAGATTAGCATACACATAACCATAATGTAATGATATATCAGTGACTAGATTGTGGCGATTACGCTATATACAGGGTGATTCTCCATTGAATGACTTCCGGTTAACAGTAGATTCTGTGATAAATTCTAAGAACATTTTTCCTTTGAAAAAAATTTGTGCGATAGATAGTTTTCAAATTATTTAGCATTAAAGTCAGCCAATAGGAACAGCAGTTGCTTGATTGTCGCGACGATTGCATTGTCAGCAAACATCGAAATCGTCGCGACAATCAAGCAACTCCTGTTCCTATTGGCTGACTTTAATGCTAAATAATTTGAAAACTGTACATCGCACAAATTTTTTTCAAAGGAAAAATGTTCTTAGAATTTATCACAGAATCCACTATTAACCGGAAGTCATTCAATGGAGAATCACCCTGTATGTTTACTCTACCTCTCTAACCCAAACGTCAATCCGAGCAGTCGACTCTGTACTGCGCCATATTGGATATTGTCTTGAAGAGAGCGCTCCTCGTGCCAAATCCCAAAAACATATATATCAAGAGAAATTTAAATTCCAGCACAGGCATTTAAACTGGGTATTTAAATTTCGTTTAGAATCCCCTTAATGGCATATTTATTTTGTACAATGATCCGGGTTTAAATGACATATATTCTGTAAATTACCTATTACAAATCATTTCATATAATATTCGCACCTGCAAAAGATTCTTTTTTCATGTGCCAGAAAATTAAACCATTATGAATTTTTATGAAACATTTCTTAGTTAAAGAAAAAACCAGGTATCATCAGGTATGATCAGAACAGCTTATTTTGGTACCTTAACTCTGACAAGCAGAAAAGTTTTCTTGGGAATTTTACTAGTGTACATGATTATTTCAAGAATACAATTATATCATTGCTAAACAATTTCGGTTATAACTTTTATAAGAAATTTCTGCATAATGAAATTTTTTCTGAAATAGACTTCCCTTAACCCATTAACGCCCAAATGCACAGACAAATTACACCAACTTCAACGCTTATTTCCAATACGAAATAATTTTCAAAAAAAATCAAACTTACCAGATTCTACCATTTTCAAAATTTTGCGATCTTAAATCCAAAATGGCCACCGCAGCAAAGAATTTCTATTTAAAATTTAACAATATTTTTTTTAAAAACCATACACTTTAGAGAAAAATTGTTTTGTGACAATTTTGTTTTAGAATGAGTCAAAGAATACCCTCGAATTTTTTCGAAAATTCGAAAAACCTAAATTTTGCAAAATGTTAGTTGAAAAATCTAAAAAAATTTGAGGGCATTCTTCAACCAATTCTAAGATATTTCTGTTCTGTGCAAGTTTTCTCTAAATTGTATACTTTTCCTGAAAAAAAAATTACTAAACTTTTCTAGATATCGAGACCAATAATTTATTTTCTTCATAACTATAGTCTTTAGAGAAAATTTCCACAGAACAAAAAATGTCTTAGAATTGGTTGATGAATGCCTTCAAATTTTTTTAGATTTTTCAATTGACATTTTACAAAATTTAGGTTTTTCGAATTTTCGAAAAATTCTAAATTGTAAAAATACATTTCGAAAAAATTCGAAGGTATTCTTTGACTCGTTGTAAAACAAAATTCTCTTCAGAAATTTTTCTCTAAAGTGTATGGTTTTGAAGAAAAAAAATTGTTAAATTTTAAATAGAAATTTGTTGCTACGGTGGCCATTTTGGATTTAACATCGCAAAATTAAAAATGTATACCAGTGTAGTTTTTAAGTACAACTATCGAGTGCACGCTTCTAATACATTTTAGCTCTTTCAAAGCACGCAATTTTGTCGAAAACTCGATATTTGTAAGAAATGCGCCCTGAAAAAAACTTGTTTTTTTATTATATATGCGAAAATCGGCTTCGTAGCTCAGGCGGTAGCGTGCTGGACTACGAAGTCGTAGGTCGTGAGTTCGATCCCCGGCTGGGCAATTTTTCGAAATTGTTTTCAGGCAGCAGTTCGCTATGTGTAAGACGAACCACGCTGTCTGTTTGGCATTTTCGAGGTATTGTCTTCAGGCGGAAATCGAGCCATGGCCGATGCTGTACTTAATGTGGGTTTCTGCAGTTTCCTACATTCTCGACAAATGTGAGTATGGCGCCATCTAAGACGACCTGCAGCTCTCGCAATGGTACTCACCTGTACCCAGACAAGCTCCCTGAGAGCTATGGGACACCTCGATCGAGGTGGAAGGTTGAGGGAAAAAAAAAAAAAAAAAAAAAAAAAATCATAGATATATTTTGAATTTTTTACAACTTTCTCTTCACCACTCGAAAGAGCGACCTCGAAAATGGTAGAATCTGGTTTGATTTTTTTCGAAATTTATTTCATACTGGAAATAAGCGTCGCAGTTGGTGTAAATTTTCTGTGCATTTGGGCGTTAATGGGTTAACTAGGTAAGGCGGAAAAAAACATAGTGCGAATCCCATAAAGCATGATGAATACCCTTTTCTAATCGGTCTTATTTTTCTTAAATCTTATATTTAGCCTATATTCGGACTTAGCTTAAAACTTTTATCTTCATAAAGGGTCGTCAAATTCGAATTTACGCAGTGAATTTGTATGCGTAAAGTCGCAATGTAAATTCCCTATTCTTTCGACTGTTAAATTTAACGCATAAACTCATATTTTATAATTCCGTATAAAGAAAAATTATGTTCGTGACATGGGCGTAAACATCTTTTGAGGGATCAAGCGATCCAAATATTCACATACACAGAAAAAATTTTTTTCATATAGAATTGCTTTCACGTCCTAGGTAGAGCATTTTTTAAAATAGTACAAATAAGACAACAATAAAAAAAAATCTGTTTAGCGATTCCTATAGTGAAGACGGGGTCACGTTTATGAAACATTATAAGCCGTACCCTGTTTCAAATACTTATATCTGCTTGAAGATGTAAGAGGAAGTTGTGGAAGTAAATGAAACATATTTTAATGTAATTAAAAACATTAATTCGCTGCAAATTTGTAAAGTTAAATACAAATTTAGGTTTTTCTCATGGGAGGCATTTTTTATATTTTTTTTAATAGTCTTGATGGAAAACTTTTTTACAGCGAAAATTCGAAATAAAATTGTACAAACTAATAGTTCTACAGAAATTAAAATAAATAGACAGAAGTCCACTACCGTATGCGGAAGGAATAATTTTATCTAATTCATGCACTGAGAGAAAGCTACGTAAACCTGGCAAGACCACAATCGCAAATCGGAAATTTTCTTAATGCATAATTTGGAGCTCAATTAGTGCTAATTTAATGCCCTAATCCGGAATTTAATGCTCTTTTCTTTTTAAAAAAAAAATATGGTCTTGCTAGCTTTACCACAAGCTAGCAGCGCCATTCCAGAAAACCGATAAGGAAAGCTTGTATCAAAATGTGGCTAGGGGCATAATTTGGAGCTCATTTAATGCTCGAGATATCCGATAGTGTCGTAGCCCTACAGTTGTCCTTTAAGGGCGGCCCCTACAAGACGAAAATATAAAAATATTTTTTTAAATTTAAATATAGCGCATAATTTAGAGCTCAATTAGTGCTAATTTAATGCCCTAATCCGGAATTTAATGCTGTTTTCTTTTTTAAAACAAAATATGGTCTTGCTAGCTTTACCACAAGCTAGCAGCGCCATTCCAGAAAACCGATAAGGAAAGCTTGTATCAAAATGTGGCTACGGGCATAATTTGGAGCTCATTTAATGCTCGAGATATCCGATAGTGTCGTAGCCCTACAGTTGTCCTTTAAGGGCGGCCCCTACAGGACGAAAATAAAAAAATATTTTTTTAAATTTAAATATAGCGCCTAATTTAGAGCTCAATTAGTGCTAATGTAATGTCCTACTCTGGAATTTTATTCTCTTTTCTTTTTAAAAAAAAATATGGTCTTGCTAGCTTTACCACAAGCTAGCAGCGCCATTCCAGAAAACCGATAAGGAAAGCTTGTATCAAAATGTGGCTAGGGGCATAATTTGGAGCTCATTTAATGCTCGAGATATCCGATAGTGTCGTAGCCCTACAGCTGTCCTTTAAGGGCGGCCCCTACAGGACGAAAATATAAAAATATTTTTTTAAATTTAAATATAGCGCATAATTTAGAGCTCAATTAGTGCTAATTTAATGCCCTAATCCGGAATTTAATGCTGTTTTCTTTTTTAAAACAAAATATGGTCTTGCTAGCTTTACCACAAGCTAGCAGCGCCATTCCAGGAAACCGATAAGGAAAGCTTGTAGCAAAATGTGGCTACGGGCATAATTTGGAGCTCATTTAATGCTCGAGATATCCGATAGTGTCGTAGCCCTACAGTTGTCCTTTAAGGGCGGCCCCTACAGGACGAAAATAAAAAAATATTTTTTTAAATTTAAATATAGCGCCTAATTTAGAGCTCAATTAGTGCTAATGTAATGTCCTACTCTGGAATTTTATTCTCTTTTCTTTTTAAAAAAAAAAATATGGTCCTGCTAGGTATACCACAAGCTAGCAGCGCCGTTCCAGACAACTGTAGGGCTATGACACTATCGGATATCTCGAGCATTAAAAGAGCTCCAAATTATGCCCCTGGCCACATTTTGATGCAATCTTTCCCTATCGGTTTTCTGGAACGGCGCTGCTAGCTTGTGGTATACCTAGCAGGACCATATTTTTTTTTTTTAAAGAAAAGAGAATAAAATTCCGGAGTGGAACATTAAATTAGCACTAATTGAGCTCTAAATTATGCGCTATATTTAAATTTAAAAAAATATTTTTATATTTTCGTCCTGCAGGGGCCGCCCTTAAAGGACAACTGTAGGGCTATGATACTATCGGATATCTCGAGCATTAAATGAGCTCCAAATTATGCCCCTGGCCACATTTTGATGCAATCTTTCCCTATCGGTTGTCTGGAACGGCGCTGCTAGCTTGTGGTATACCTAGCAGGACCACATTTTTTTTTTTAAACAGAAAAGAGAATAAAATTCCGGAGTAGGACATTAAATTAGCACTAATTGAGCTCTAAATTAGGCGCTATATTTAAATTTAAAAAAAATATTTTTATATTTTCGTCCTGTAGGGGCCGCCCTTAAAGGACAACTGTAGGGCTACGACACTATCGGATATCTCGAGCATTAAATGAGCTCCAAATTATGCCCCTAGCCACATTTTGATACAAGCTTTCCTTATCGGTTTTCTGGAATGGCGCTGCTAGCTTGTGGTATACCTAGCAGGACCATATTTTTTTTTTAAAACAGAAAAGAGCATAAAATTCCGGAGTAGGACATTAAATTAGCACTAATTGAGCTCTAAATTAGGCGCTATATTTAAATTTAAAAAAATATTTTTTTATTTTCGTCTTGTAGGGGCCGCCCTTAAAGGACAACTGTAGGGCTACGACACCATCGGATATCTCGAGCATTAAATGAGCTCCACATTATGCCCCTAGCCACATTTTGATACAAGCTTTCCTTATCGGTTTTCTGGAATGGCGCTGCTAGCTTGTGGTAAAGCTAGCAAGACCATATTTTGTTTTAAAAAAGAAAAGAGCATTAAATTCCGGATTAGGGCATTAAATTAGCACTAATTGAGCTCTAAATTATGCGCTATATTTAAATTTAAAAAAATATTTTTATATTTTCGTCCTGTAGGGGCCGCCCTTAAAGGACAACTGTAGGGCTACGACACTATCGGATATCTCGAGCATTAAATGAGCTCCAAATTATGCCCCTAGCCACATTTTGATACAAGCTTTCCTTATCGGTTTTCTGGAATGGCGCTGCTAGCTTGTGGTAAAGCTAGCAAGACCATATTTTTTTTTAAAAAAGAAAAGAGCATTAAATTCCGGATTAGGGCATTAAATTAGCACTAATTGAGCTCCAAATTATGCATTAAGAAAATTTCCGATTTGCGATTGTGGTCTTGCCAGGTTTACGTAGCTCTGAGAGAAAAAGTTGGCTATGCTAGTAACAAATTTGCTAGTGCTGTGAAATTTGGTTGCTAGACATCTATCAATAGTTTTCATTATTGTAGCCAATTGAATCGGCAGGGACAGCAAACATTCTTCTGTGGTAGTGAAAAAATCGGGTACGAGTGAGCAAGCGGGCTCTCCGGCGTCGTTATCAGGCAACCGCAGTGTTGTTGGGGTTGGTCACTCGGCCCCAACAGCATTAAATGTTACAAGTGACACTCTGTAAGGAAAGGCGCACGAGTCTGTAAGTTTCGAGGATGTCGGCAAACGACACAGGGGGAAGCCGGAATCAAGATCCGGCCTCCGACCCCTCCACCCTGATGCCATCAAGATCAAGGCAGCAGAAGGTGGGTCATATGTCGACATCCTGAAAACAATAAAAGCCGCACCAGAACTGCGAATTTTAGGAGAAAGGGTGTCCGCCATTAGGCGGACGAAAGCAGGCGAACTGCTCCTAGAGCTTGCGACGCCTGGCGTGTGCACCCAGCGGTCACGTCCATCCTAAAAGGGACAGCTGTCGTACAGACACTGTCCCACAAGAAAGTCATCATCATCAAAGACATCGACGAGGTCACAACTAGGGAGGAGGTGGCACAGGCCATCATTGAGGTGACTTCACCGGGAGCAGTGACCCCTGAGAATATCAAGCTCAGGGGAGCATATAGTGGAACCCAGGCGGCCAATATCTTGCTTCCCGTCGCAGTGGCGAACATACTGCTGTTCAAAGTTTGAGAACAGAAAGATGGGCACCGGCCATCTTCGACCGAGAGATGTTCCTTTACATCTTGGAATAGATGGAGGTGGACGGAACAGCGGACGAGAGAGCCAAATGCCTCACCCGAGCTTTAACAGCGGCCTGCGATGCCTCTATGGCCGTGAAATCAAATCCTCGCGGCCGACCACCGGTTTACTGGTGGAACGAGGAAATCGCAGCTATTCGTCGAGAGTGCCTTAGGGCTCGAAGGCTGCACCAGAGAGCAATTCATAAGCCCCGGTACTACCAACTCGCCGCGGACTATGAAAAGAAGAGGAAGAGGCTCAAGATTGCCATCAAGGCCGCAAAAAGAAAGTGCTGGAAGGACTTTTGTGAGGAGGTGGACCGTGACTCCTGGGGTCGACCGTATAAAACGGTCATGAACAAGATCAAGCCCAGGGGACCCAACGCCCCATCTTGTCCATCCTTCCTTGACAAAATCGTCGGCCATCTATTCCCAGAACAACGGAAACGGCCGATTGTCACCGACCTGAGGGCAATTGCTGGTGTAGCCGAGCTGTTAGATGTTACCGAAGCCGAACTAAAGATGGCTGCTGAGAAGATCTCCACCCGGAAGGCCCCAGGAAAGGATGAGGTACCTGGTATGGCAGTAAAGATCGCAGCACTGAATGTCCCAACCATCTTCACATCGACATTCAGTGCTTGTCTGAAGGAAGGATGCTTCCCGGTGCAGTAGAAAGAACAGCCCGAGCAGAAAATTATTTATGTCTTGACATGTCCTCTTATCAGGCCCTGGCATGTCGCGTAATGCTTTTTCTGTTAAGGCCCTAACCAGGCCAATGTATAGGACCTGGTCTGGACCTTACAATGCCCAATATGTCGCATATGCGTTCCAAATTTCACGGTGAAAATATTTACAATAGTATTACAAAACAACAAATTAATTTATAATGATTTATTACTATCTGACAAGTAAAAAGGCTACAAAATAAAAAATATTATTTACACATATATGCGAATCGTATACTATCCATCACATACAATGTATTGAATATGCTGTGCCGAACCGTTCCTGCAAGTAGGCTAATATACAAAATTGAAATACATTTTTCCTTTACAGGAATGAAGTAGATGCGCGAACAGGCCAAGTGGCGAATGAACGGATTACATAAAATTTAGAAGTTAAAAAATTCAGACGTATTTATCACGTTCTGAGCAGGCCCTCTGATCTGCCCCTGATTTGAGATTAGCAGTTAGCGATTCCTGGAAATTGAAAATAAGGCAAGCCTTATCAATTCATGGTTTGGTCTTGATATGGAAATTCACAGGCTTCCATATATTAGTTATACTTTATTTTAACATAATCAGAGTTTAATCAGGGCATATTCAGGGCAATCTGAACCGGATAACTTACTGGAACCTGATCATGTCCTGATCCGGGTACATTCAGGAGTACCTGATCAGGAACGCCGCCTTACTAGAGCCTGGTCAGGCCCTGGCACATATTTAGGCTGCCTGAATAAATTTCCGCTCCGCAGAGACTGGTGCTTCTATCCAAGGGAAACAAACCTCTCGATTAGGGACCCTGTTTTTTTAGGGACGACCATCCTCGTTCCGACCTCTCTGCATTCTTGACATCCCTGGGAAGCTACATGAGAGGGTTATTTGCACCAAACTGGAAGCAGCCATCGAAAATGCCGGAGGTTTTTTCGACAACCGCTTCGGCTTTCGGAAGGGCGCTCAACCATCGATGCAATCGGTCGAGTGAAAGTAATAGCCACTGATGCCATCAGTGGCAGCCGTAATACCAGGTGCATGTGGGCCATCATTGCACTGGATATTCGGAACGCATTTAACGCGGCCAGGTGGGATTGCATCATGCAGGCACTCGAAGATCTAAAGGTGCCGCTCTACCTACGAGAAGCCATCTCAAGCTACCTAACAGATCGGACCCTATATAATGACACCAGTAACGGCAGGCACTCCTACATCATTAGGGAGGCGTGCCACAGGGCTCTGTTCTGGGACCCTTGCTCTGGAGCGTATTGTATGACAGACTGCTCAGGCAATCATTTCCAGGCGGGGTGTCCATTGTAGCTTTCACAGATGACCTCGCACTAATCGTCGTCGCAAAGACCATCGACGAGGTGCAATTTAGCGGAGATGAAGCTATCGAGGTAGTAGCTACGGGATTGAGAAACCAGGGGTTAGATCTGGCTGCAGAGAAGACAGAGGCGGTGCTCATCTCTCGAGCAAAGTGAAGGTTGTACGTCAGCTTTACGGTGGAAGATACACAAATCAGGACGGTGGACGCTATCCAATATATTGGGGTCACTCTAGATGTGCGGCTGTCGTTCAAACAACACCTGATGAGCGTAAGGAAGCCAAAGTAGCCCGTACGCTCTCCAGTATCATGCCCAACATGGGGGGCTGAAGCAACCATCATAGTCCTTTCTGTCATCGGTAGTACGCACCGTCATCCTCTACAGGGCACCGATCTGGGCTGATGATATGAACACCCATGCGAGATATAGAGCCGCTTGCCGGCGGGCCTACAGAACAGCCGCCCTTGCCTACCGTACTGTATCGGACATCGCTCTCTCGGTGGTCGCAGGGCTTCGACCTGTAGACCTCCTTGCAACCGAAAGTGCCGCAGTACACAGTGTAAGGAGGGGTACAAGGCAGAACTTCGCCGAACAGGAGGATAACCACACTGAGAGAGGTTTGGTAATCGAGGACTTCAAAATTTTTGAAATTCTATTGTTCAAATTAAAGTTGAGGTATCTTAATACGAAAAATGAAGTTTAAAAGTCTCATAATGGTAACGTACGTCTTAAATAATGTTTTGAACTCAACCAATACCAACTTGTAATCGTGACACTTCTAATTTGGTGGAGAAGCAGTTCAATGTACGTTAAACTCTTAAAGGTCCAACGATGGGCGCCTCACACGCCCATTGAACCCGCGGCACAGCCACGCTGTGTGCCGACGGAAGCACAGATGTCGTTTCTGCATTTTGGACGGATCGACATATTCTTAAAAGAACTATATAATGTCCGAAATTACTATGTAAATCAATAGTAATTCATAATAGAATATTTGAACTATCCGTTACCATTAACTTTCATAGTAAATTTAAAGATTACACAGTAATTTTCCGTACAGATTTGTCGAATATCCTAAAATGGCAGAAATGCTTTTTTTTATATTATAATATATTATAATATAAAAAAAATAATAATATAATATAATAATAAATATATATAATATAAAAAAATAAATAAATAAATAAATATATAATAATATAAAAAAAAAGATATAATATAAAATTTCTCTAAAAGTCTTCAATACACTGAATTTCACCGTAAAAAATCAGAATTGAGCCACTCTCCTGAAAGTCACACTCATTTTATACTAAAGTAAAATTTCGCTTCTTACTAAATCCTATAATGAAAATAATACAATACTTTAGTGAAAACATCAATAGACTATATAATGCATTTTTATCAATTGTTGTTGCTGCTTCTCATTGTTAAACAATGTTTTAACCCTTAGCGTCACGGTTGTGACTCACGTTTACTGCCTGAATTTCTTTGAATTTTAATTATTTTCGTCTAAGTTGACGTTTTCTGATCGGTCTTTTTGCTATTTTCTGTTATAGTAATACTTAAAGAACATATTCATATGACTAAAAATACATAATTGTTTATTCATGGTGGCTGCTATCAGGAAAAACCGGGAAAACCAGGAAAAGTCAGGGAATTTCATGAACTAGTCAGGGAATCAGGGAAAAGTCAGGGAATTTCAAAATTGGTCAGGGAAAATTATTGCTGGGTCGCTGAAAAAAACGAAATACCTAAAAAACTCAATATTTTTTACTAAAAAACTAAATAATAAATTCTATTTTAATTACATTGAATTAGTGATAGTCTTTTGTTGACATTCATTTCTCGAGCGTTGTTTCTTGTCTGTGTATCGACATGCGCGAGAGTCATTCGTTTGTCTCGCGGATTCGCAGTCACGCGGTCACTTCTAATTGTTTATACCTGAGAGATCGAGAAATTCAGCGGCTTATTGCTTGCATCAGTTGAGACATTGGAAGTTTCGAACATTTTATAAAAATGTTATATTGTTTTATATTTTATATTAAGCTTAAGAAATCCAAAGATTGTTACAGATCTAACATTTGTAAACTAAAATTACAAAATATATTTTTAAATATAGTTTATTCGTTGTTCATTGAGAAGTATGTCAAATACCGTTCCCTCTTTTATTTTTTAAATCATTACTATTCATTTATTAATAGCAATCATTAAAATATAAGTCAGGGAAAAGTCAGGGAAAAGTCAGGGAATTTTTTTCTTGGAAAAAAGCGGCCACCATGTTATTGTTCTCGTTATATAAATAAACACAGAAAAATAATTACTTGAAATTTGGATTGTATAATTTTTGGTTGCGAGATGTAATAAGACGTGAATTTTCACGAAAATGTATTTGATGAATTTCGTAAAGCTGACATTGGATTCGTAATCAACAAAATCGAAAACCCCCGAGCATCGAGTTTCAAATTCAGTGAAAAGAAAAATGCGTGACTCAAAGTGTTGAACAATTTTTCTACTTCTAGAGGTTATAAAGATAATCTTATAATTTTTGTGGATGTTTTTATTTTTTGTACAAGTAGCCAAGTATTATTAAATAGTATTATTGAAAAAATGCGATGCGAGATCTCAGCGCCACGAATGGTGAAATTGGGACTTCTACCGATGGGCGTCTGAGACGCCCATCATTGGAGCGTCACGCATCAAACTATAGAGCTCTAAGCGTTCAATGAAACGTTGAACTGTTTCACGACTAGATTGGACATGTACCAATACACTTTTAGAGGTGTCATAATACAGACTGTTCATAAAGTTCAATGCAATGGGACTAGGGATATTCGAAAAACCGTTGAAGTTTCCAATTGCCAAACTTCTCTCAGTGCACAAGGAATGGGCCAGCACGATCACAGACCAAAGATGGTAACAAAGATGGGATACAGCAGACTCGGGGCGATGGACCCACTGCGTCGTCCAAGATATAGCAAAGTGGACGAGCAGACGACATGGATACGTCATCTTCCATCTGACCCAGATACTAACCGGGCATGGTTGTTTCGGCAGCTATTTACATCGTTTCCGCATTTATCAAAGAGCGGAGTGTCAGGCCTGCCCTGGAGTCGACGAATACGTGGACCATGCTCGTGGACGTGGACGCGGCGAAACGGGAACAGTTCCGACAGTCGGGAGGTGTATAGGCTGAATTCCATCAGAAGAGAAGAGGAAAGAAGGGGCAACGACATCGGCGCAGAGCCTTCTCAGGCATAGACTGCCCCCCTCGAAGTAATGCCTTACGGCGCGGCGGTTGCCGAGGGGGGAACACAAAATAGCAGTCTAAGAGGTGGCTTTAGCTGGTGCAAGCCCTGCACTCCCTCTGGCACACATGCACACGCACACACACACACACACACACACACACACACACACACACACACACACACACACACACACACACACACGCACGCACGCACGCACGCACGCACGCACGCACGCACGCACGCACGCACGCACGCACGCACGCACGCACACACACACACACACACACACACACACACACACACACACACACACACACACACACACACACAATGTAGTTTCTGAATCTTACAATTAGTTCTCAAACATTTGGTGTTACAATACATTTATTGCGAAATCGAAACAAACTACTTTAAAAATTGACAGCAACAAAATGAAACGAAGAAAATTACAGCGAGGCCGCTTGAGCGACTGCGCTCAGTCATTCAAATTCCATAACTCAACAACAAAAAAAACAGGCCCTCTTGAAACTTAGCATACTTGTCGAAATAAAACTCAGTTTTCATTTTAGATACTTTTTAGAGCAATAAAGGTGACCCGTGGTGAAAAAGTGAATTTTATTTTTAATTTGCAGAAATAAGAATTAAATTTTGTTTTTAGAAAAAAAAATGAATATAATCAGGTGAAAGGGCATAAAAACGAAGAAAAAAGTCTAACGTAACTTTTTGTTTTGAGCGTCGCATAAAAAGTTACACGCGATTACATACGCGACTTATCGACAGAATCCCAAAATTTCACACCCCTCTATCTCAGCGAATTATGAATGGAATTAAATAAATTTTGGACCGCGCACTACTATATGATAGACGAACAATTGAGCCAATTTGCATTCAGGAATTTTGCCCCAAAAGGATCTTGAGATTACTTTTGTGATTTGAGTTTGCATCTAATAACAGTGCAGGTATTAAATGATTAATCAATCAAAATTAATCTTCTCTTACATGACAAATTGGATTCAATTTGGAGAGTTTCCGAAACATTTAGTAATAGATACAATAGATGGCACTGGCGGTAATCCGATCGACAATCCTGTTAAAGAATTGACGTACGTAGTGGTCTACTAGCACGTGATTAGTACTGGTTGAACACGTACAAACATAGGGGAGAGGCACGTAGGTTGAGCCGGGTTTTGTTTTTTCGGTCGCTATTTTCAACTGTGAGTAAGTTGAAGAGTGTAGCTACATACCGTTGGAAAAATATTGTAGAGTCATTTTAGGCGTTGCAGAAATGTATGCAGTTCAACAGCAAATATTTTGTGTGAAATTTTCGCAACACTTCATTTTTGACGCTCTGAAAATTTGGCACATAGGTTGAGCCAGTCAAAAATTTAAAAAAAATGGAATCAAAATAAATCAAACTATTGAATTTCAAAGATTTATTGTCTAGTTACTTATTCTGAAAGTTTTTGTAATGATAAAGGACGAAAAATATAAGTAAAAATAAATGAAAAGACGAAACGAAAACAAGCTATCTGAAGAAAACGGCATCTGAGTTACAGTTTTGGCATGTGAAGTAGCTTCGGCTCATTTGGACACACTTTAAATGGAATGGTCGTTGGTTTCAGTTGTTCATCCGATAATTCCGAAATATTTGGAACTTCTGCGTCGAATTTCTTCAAATAACGCATTAAACTGCTTCTGATTATCGAGTAGGTCACAGCAGCTGATCGAACACTCGTACCTTCCGTTTTGATCGCTTCGATTGCATTAAGTAGAGAATCCAAATCACCGACACCATGGTCCGTTTTTTTTTGTTTTTCGATTAGATGCCATTTTTACTGTGAAAATATTGATAACAATTTAAAAATCCAATATACCTACACACAATACCTACTTCTTATGTTATTTAGATGCAATTTCGAACATAAGTTGTCATTAAATGTAAAATTTCTAAATTTCACAGAGTGGCTCAACCTACGTGCCTAGCAGTGGCTCAACCGACGTGCATCGTAGCCATTTTGATATATCGCATATTAGTCGGCGTGATGGTCGTGCGGGCTAAGGCGTCAGTCTTAGTCCGCCCGAACTGAACGTCGCGAAGGTCCCGAGTTCGAATCCCCGTCCGTGCAATTTTCTCTGCTTATGTCCAGTGTGGAATAACCGGGGAACTTTGCTGGGCGAAGGTACGAATTTGGGACCGCTGCCGACCCCCGTCGGCAGTTATCGGTACCATCAGCATCTTATCCGCGGTCGGTACGTCGTGGGTCTTATCTCGGATAAAGATGGGATAAGCCCCGCGTCGTACTCGCTAAGGCACAGACCGCCGAATCTGTTGGTGGTACCGATATTGGGGTAGGGGGGACTGGCTCTGGGTGGGTGTTGTGTGTGCCTATAGTTCTGTCTTGTACTGTCTGTCTCTGTCCTATACCTCTCCACCCGAGAGCCGACCCGCAAATAGACATATTCGTCATTAACGCGGGGGAAAATTTCCTGTCCTTTGTCCTTTTATATCGCATATTCCTACCACAATGAACTATTCCATATGTTCGAAACTAAACCGGAATATTGTACTAGAAGTAAAACTGTACGTCAAATGTTATATTCACCTTTTGGAGCGCGAAACACTTCACTTTTTCACCACACATTTCATTTCAAGTTTTTCACTTTTACTGGCAAATTTTAAGCAGCGCTCTATATAAAATACACAACGTGCGAATAAAGGCGTCTCTATAATGAAACGTTTCCTACAATAACACGATAACACTCAAGTGATCGAACGTAAACAAATGAATGTAAATAAATGAAAATACTTCACTGGCTCAACTTACGCGCCTCTCCCCTACATATTAGCGTGGCGCAAAAATAAAAAAAGTTTGAATTTTGACAAGCATTCATCACAAGTAAATTCAGTATATGAAAAAGAGCACTCTAAATTGTTTCAGATTTTTCAGGTCGCTCTGCCTTCGCTTACAGGTCGTTTGATGAAGAAATAAATTCCATTGCATTGATTTAGTACATGCTTTTTACGATGAATGATAACTGATTTACTTTCAATAACATTCTAACGCACATTTTAAAAGGTAGTCAACCTGTTTGGCTCCAGTAGAATATGATATATATTCTGTTTCGTTTGAGATTTCGAAGAGGCAAGAGCTCTAGTACGAGTCCGTTCTGCTGCTGTTTGTAACTTGCTTGAAAATGGAAGTTTGATTTAGTTTTTGTGCAAAAAGTCCGATAAGAGTTTGTGAAAGTGTTTGGATTGGGAGCTGCTGGAATTTTGTTTTGTGCTCTTATAAAGACATATTCATTTGACGGGGATCCTAACCTGCGATTGCCACGTGTCTTCATAGGGACAGTCATCTAATTAATTGAGTCTAGTGCTGCCATCTTTTGCTGGACCTTTAATCGCTGTTACTCACGTCTGCTGAACCGGAACGACTGGACTGCCATATTTGGTGCTGTCATCTATTGATTTTTGATCTAACCATCACGTAAGGAACCGCTACCCTGACAATTCCTGCCTTATCGACAATCGGATAGTTCTCTCAGAGGTGTCATAATATGGAATAAGAAGAACTTTACGTCTCTCAATAATTTGGATTGACGGTAACCTCATTTTACTTATTTCGTCATCTATCTCCGTCAAAAAGGCCGGAAAAAGACAAGTTGTTATTGCGCGAGACAGTCTTCAAATATTACGTAACTACATAAGTAGTTCTCTTCGCAATGTTCAGCTTGATAACATTAGTGCTGCCATCTCTGATTTATATCGAGTACTAAGAAGTTACTGGACACTACGCCTTGCACTAGTTATCAGCGCGTGATAACGACAAGTAACGCCATCTCTGAGCATTAGCCATTACCACCTTTGACTCGATATCAAAAATTTGCGGAGACTTCTGTCACTTACCATTGGCCGCTTATAAAATAATACTTTTTATCTTTCCATCCAAATTTCTCTTTTTGCTACGAGTCGCAAATTTTATTATCATTATTTTAATAATGGATGCCACATTACCAATATGCGTAAATCTAACATGCGGCAAAGAGATAAAGTCTACGGTCGTTACATGTGAAAAGTGCAAGTCGAATTATCACCCAAAATGCAGTAAATTTACTAAAGTAATGGATAACGATGTATTAATTTTGGTATGTAGCGCTTGCTTATTAGTAGCGAACGCTCCCATAGATCAGTCTCGCTCTCGTACGTCATCGACATCCTCAACTTCTTCGAACATGCATATTTTGGCCCGTCGATACTCCGTTGTCGGAGCATGCTATGCTATTAGCAGAAATTAAAAGTCTGAACGCTAACCTTATGCTTGCCAACCAAAAAAATGAAGCACACAACAACTTACTAATGGAAAAATTTACTCAACTTTCTTCCGATGTCCATGCCAACCTCCAAGAGCTCAAAACCAGCCATAACGAATTAACGGAACGGTGTATCACCTTGGAAAACGAAAATGATTCCTTAAAAAGAGACATACTGCATCTTAACACTAGACTCTGCAAGGTAGAATTTCTTCAGGAACAGAAGGCTTTACTACTCTCAGAACTTCTGGAATCAGAAGAAGAGCAATTGTCAGATGATATTGTAAAGATTGCTTCTTATCTTGAGGTTGATGTTTCACCAGCAGATCTTGTGGAGGTCGTACGCATGCGATCTACAGGACAAAACACAGCGCAGAAACCTAGGACAATCCGGCTCGTTTTCAACCAATTACCCCAACGTAACGCATTTTTTGAGAGTTTCAGGAAAAAGGCAAATTTTTATCCTCAGTCGTGTTTGCTGAAAGAAAAGAGCATGCTCTCCATCTCAATGAATGGCTACCAGCCGTTACTTATGCACTCCTTAAATCTGCGCGTGCTAAAGCGAAGGAGCTGGGCATTAAGTATGTATGGCAGAAAAATGGAGATATACTGGCTAAACTTGATGACAGTTCGACCTCAAAAGTAGCACGCATAGTGAAAGTTGATGATCTTCTGCTTTTAACTGGATCCTGACTCTCTAGGAGCCAGCGATGGCATTCCCTGGCAACTTTTGCGCAGTTATGTCATCCGCATCTTACGCTTCTCAATGTCACTACAACTGCAACGTCTCCTGCTATCTTCACTTCGAATCAACCGCGTTCTGATTTTGATAATTCTATTTCTACGTCGAATACTGCAATTCCGTCTGTAAATCACAATGTTCAATCCGATAAAGCTGAACTTTCATCTTACGTAACGTCCAAACCGTCTTCGGGATACCTCCGTTTATGCCATCTAAATTCCCAGTCCTTACTTGCTCAGGGCCGTATGGCAAACCTGAACTTATTTTTTACGTCACACTTTTATCATGCTATTTGTATCTTAGAATCATGGTTGAACGAAGTTACCCCGAATGATATGGTGGAACTTAAAAATTATGTTATCTACAGAGCGGACAGACATCATAAGCGAGGAGGCGGGGATGTAGCTGTCTATGTTCACGACTCTATCTCATCTTGTCCTTATCCGTAGTCCAATCCACTACCTACCTGACTAAAACTATTTGTACGAACTTTTTTCCTTTCGAGACTCGCCTGCACGCCGTGTAACGCGAGTTACAGAGGGCGATCTCTTAGTTCCCTTCTCAAACACTCGGGTGTATTCGGGATCCTTCACGCTACTGGCAAATAGGCTCTGGAATTCTCTCCCGACTAACATTCGCTCTTCTAGCTCCATATCTCAATTTAAATCACTTCTTCATGCATTTCTTCAGTCCCATGATCAACCGTCATCTAATTCAACAAATCCATATTTCTTACATGTCTATACTTGATTACTTCCGATGATCAAGTCCTGTCCATTCTCATGCTTTTTTTCGTATATCATTTCACTCTATAATTTTATCGTATACTTTGCTTAACAGTTCATACTATCTCACAATGTATTACAGCACCATGTACTTATTAAAATTTTCATAACTTTCTAATGCTCAAATTTATATATAGAATAGCCATAAGATAACGCGATGTATCGCCATCAAGGCTTAATTTCAAATAAATACAAATATATGATTTTTGGAATCTTTTTTTATTATAATTTCGATTCAACAAATGTCAAAAGTAAAAAAATGCCTGTGTTTCATGTAAAGAAATCTACCTATATCCTATTATTTTTTTTCCACATAATAGACATTTTACCGACCATTTTGCGATATCTATGATCTTATTACATAAAATTTGTTATCACGTAGATTAGCTGGAATTAATTTATTATAAAAATACTTCAATTTTTAGACTTTCTTTGTAAATAACAAAAGTGTACTTATCAATAAACAAAGTACCGAGAGTACATTAGAAATGCCTCCTAAAAGAATATCAGTAATCAGGCAAGGATCAATTACGTCGATCTCTGAACATCACCTTCACATATTCGAGAGATATAAGTATGAAATTCGGATTAGATAAATGTGCACCCATTCGTTTCCACAGAGGAAGGTCAGACTCAAGTAACAACGATATGGAGCTCGTCAACGGCAACATCATCCGCCATCTTAGTGCCGAGGAAGCCTACAGGCATGTTCAGGATGTGCAGACTGCTAAAACCACCATCGTTAAGAAATATCGGCGCCTTCTCCGTGAAACCTGGACACCAGAATTGACGGGGAAAAATAAGGTGACAACCGCGAATATCTTTTTTTTGTTATTATCTTATTAACATGCGATACCGCTCTTGTTTCACAATTTTTTACAGACATTTCTATTCCTTAAATTTGCCAGAGCTGCAGCTCTTCTTCAGAGATGGTGCCATACTTTTCATTTGTCTATGAAATGTAGAAGCTGCAGAAACCTTCACCAATACAGCAAAGTTCATGAGT
Organism: Trichopria drosophilae; assembly: GCA_030407085.1. NCBI lineage: Eukaryota > Metazoa > Arthropoda > Insecta > Hymenoptera > Diapriidae > Trichopria > Trichopria drosophilae. The sequence continues at coordinate 64,343,357 of CM059585.1, read as the reverse complement.
CGAATTCCTCCAGATAAACAACATTGCGAAACGTAAACAAACAACGTGGCTCAAAAACACGAAGCCGATAAATTAAGAAAAACCATTGAAGGGAGAGCACCTTTGGGTTAAACCTAATTAGTTTAAGATTTTCGAAAAAAAAATGAGGACCATTAGTATGGAAAGATTCGATTGTACACAAAGTAAAGGGTTCCACCACCTCACATTTGGAAGCTATATTATGTATTTTTTTAAATTTTTTGTGGCCTTTTTGAAAAATGCAAGATGGCGGCAATAATACATCACTTTAAGACAATATTATAAAACCGAGCTCAAAAGACATTCCTAGAATTTCTTGTGAAAACAAAGTATTCTGTATTTGGGTTCGAGGCTTTATTTTTTAGGTCGCAGAATACATATCGGAAATCAGATTTAAAAATTTAAAATTGCGAATTCAATATGCGTCACCCAGGATCAACGACGTGGAAGTATCAGGGGACTGATCCCTTCGGGGTGTTGGTTTTAAGTGATTAATTCTCTTGCCTCTCACGCGAGTGTATGTACGTGCTGTGTGTGCGCGTACGTTCGCCCGCGTGTACGTCAATGTAGAAACTTTGTTTATTTTGAATTTAATTTAAGTTAAACATTTTTTTTTAGTAAATGCACCGTAATACCAAGAAATAAATATTAAATTATTTTATAAGCGACAAAGAAATTTTAATGTCTCTATATGAGACTCATAGTTATATAAGTTAAAAATTCTTTGAGTTGCATGGGGAAACCGTGTGATTAATAACTTTCTTCTGCCATAAATGTAATTTAATTGCTTATTTATATATCAGGCTCGGGTAATGCTATCTGAAATCTTGTATTCAAATATCTACTGTTTTTATCGTGCTCAACTTAACGGAAATAAAATATTTTTATATTTTAAAAATGAGACTTTGTCCATTTAAACAATACTTCTGACGTTAAAATAGCCTCTGATAGTTTATCTTTAAGACTTGTTGTGTACGCTTCACTCTTAAAAGAACCACCAATGCCATCACAACCACTTTTACCATGTGCGGTAACACTATAATGCCATTATGCGTCTAAATTAAAATCTTTTTTATGATTTGCTAGATTTGCTAATTGATACCTACTCTTGAAATTTTGTTTTGCACATGTTTTTCTTTGAGAAAAAATGCAGATTGTTATTTGGTAATAAATGAATGAGGTTTTAAAATTTGCAATCTATTACATAAATTATCAAAGTAGCCTTCTACATTTGTCGTTTTCGTTTGCATTGTTGAGCTGTCTGTTCCCGTCCATTGTGTATTCTTCCTGTTCTATAGAACCGGAAAACCCAATTTCCTTTGTATTTCTCTTCTGTACCAAACTCTAAAATTCGTTTAAACAATCACAACTGAATCATATAAACCATCTTTACGGTGAGTAACATGATCTCATTAAAATAAAAAACGAACCCTGCATAGCGTATGCTCTATTTACGTTTATAATTTTCGTTAGAAGGGTCTTAGAATATTATTTCTATTACCATTTTTCTTAAAAATATGATAAATATGATATTCCTGCAATGTACATATTGCTTATAAATGATAATACTTGAGCAAAGTTTAACAATGTTTATAAATGAATATCATGTTGTATAAGGTATAATAAAAAGTTATGTGAACATTTTTCAGGAGTTCGACTTTTTAATTTCTGTTATTATGTTGCTTACTTTATTATTACATTACTGATTGTGAGTCATACGATAAATATTCTGATTATATTTAACATCAGTCACATTAAAATCAATACAGTTTATATCGATTGTCAAACATCAATTACTGGTAAGTAGTATCCCAGTAAATGAAAATGTATTCAGATTTATTGACAATTATTAACAGACGTTACTTTGATTCGTATTTGTTGGTCAATAATTTCAAATCTGTAATGAAATATTCCACAAACATATAGTTTTTTAATGTTTTCCAATACTGAAAATTAAAATGATAAAGCGGATTCTTTGGTATTCTAAAGGAAGTGTTGTTACGTACATTTTAAATCCTTTGGAACACTTCCTACACATAAAACCATATGAATGCTTCATAATGTTTCAAAAAGTATTTATGGGAAAATTTTCAATATAACGAATACTTCCTCATTGCGTGGAAACCATTGTAAGCTAAAATTTGCTATCCTTCTAAATACTTCTTGCACTTCTATTATGCGCAACCTTCTTTCGTTAAGAATTTTGCCACCGACAGATGATTTTCAGCCTTCTTTCGACAAGAATTTTACGATCGAAAAAAGAAATTAGATCTAAAATATGCTTTGGACAAGAATTTTACTACCGTAGAAGATTTTACATATAAAATTTCCTTTCGACAGGAGTTTTACTGCCGACAATAGATTTTGGATCTAAAATCGATTGTAAAATTTTACTGGTTATTTTCAGTATTTAAATCAGAATAGAAATTTTGTTGTAACATTTTTTAAAAATTTAAAAAATAAAAAAGTTTTAACTCCGCTTTTTAGATTAAAGTATTGCTAGGTCTGGCATTGATGTTTCACTGATATATCTGTAGCAAAATCTTTTTCACTCATTAAATAAAACAAGAGAATAGATAAACATTGTTTAAATCCTGCAGAGCACTGAGCAGTTCATCATACATAATTTAGTTTATTACCTCTTCTTTGGCTCCGTTAATTATCTCCAGTATACGAAAATATTGCATCATTATGCTTATAAACTACTTTGACATTACTTTTTTTACATTAACATGTATACGTTACGCTGAGTTTATTGTAAAACCTATAAAAGTTTAAAAACCATCAACATTTGATCAATTATATGAATGTCAACATTTGAAATCTATCACATACTTCACATATATAAAGCGCTGGAACGGATTGTCGACGAAATAACATAACGGCTGTATTAAAATAATACGGTGCATGGAGCATGCTTGGTTTTTGGCGAGTACATAAAGGGTCGAAACAAGGCGATACACACGTGGTTGTCGGGCAACGCAGCACTAGTAACGTAGATTTACCATTGTTTAGTGCTAAATATATTCCATTACCATGGACCTTTCCCATTCCAGTTATTCTTGTAGTGTAGTTTTGTGTCGATGTTTAATGTTTAGACAAGCGGCATCGTTGCTCAGTAAATCTATATCCATTCCATGTTTATCGAATCTCGGTCTTTTTTATTCTAATTAACTGGGACGTCGGTTTGCCGCTTGTTGTCATATCGTGTAGATTGTGTTTTGGTTTTGGTAGGGGTTCTATGGGCAAACGGCCTGGTAAATGTGTTATGCAGTATTTTGGTCTGAAACGTCGACATTTGATGAAAAACTATGGGGTAATTTTTTTGCCGAGGTGATCACATTCAATACTTTGGCAGACTATAGTCATCAGCACCTGAAGATGGCCTACAAGAGGCCGAAACATAGAAAATAAATACATTTTTTTTTCGAGAAAAGTGTTTTTTTTTTTTAAATTTTTTGTAAAAAGACATAAATTACATTATATTATTATGTAATTACTCTCAATATTATTATGTTATGTTTTAAAACTAGTATATCCCCAGTGTAAGCAAAACTAGGCACCAGCCCTTAAAATCCTACAAAACCAGTAGGTATTCTATGAGCAAACGGCCTGTTAAATGTGTTAATGCATGACCCTGTGCCCCATCGGCCTTACGCGCGCTACACACGCGCATACACACACATGTAGATTGAAAAGTCGCGGAAAGCGAGAGAGCTCGCTGTCCTGATATAGTTGAGCAATGACCCCACAGAGGTGAAAGGAATCAATTCACGGAGGTGAAGTGGAGGTGCATGTGAAGAAAATCGCGAGGAGAAAGGGATCTCGTGGGGGTGGACGATTTGAAGGTAATGGAATAAGATGCTCGCGAGTTGGATGGGGGTAGGTGGAATGAAGTGGGAGATAAGAGAATTTTTGGAAGGAGGAGAAACTTGCTGTGGTGAGATGCTGGTGGGAGGAGCTCGCGGAAGTTGAAGAGGTTAAGTATTGAGGGTGAGGGGTGGGAAAATTGACAAATAGTGATAAGAAGATCTCCGGTAGGTGTAATGAGACAGGGAAACAGGAGAGTTAATGGTGAGAGAAATAGAGGCACTATGCAGGGGGGGGGGGGTAACATATAGAAGACGTATATGCTTACTTTGAAATGTTTAACGCAGTACTCCTTTATATATAAACAATTATTTTTAAATAAGTATTCTTTGTCTTTCTTACGTCTTATATTAATTGTAAATAATATTATACTATTTAGAGCGGCAGTGGCTCAGTTGGTAGAGTATCGGCTTCGTAAGCAGAAAACCCTGGTTCGATCCCGGCCTCTGCCATCTGTCATTGGGCACTGTATTTGTTTCTAAGTGTCTAATAATGCCAAAGCTCAGGTGGTTCGGATTCCACCTTCATAAACTGTAGGTCCCGTCGCGATTTAGTCCCACATGGGTTCACAAAAGTCGACGTAAAATAATATAACAAAAAAAATATTATACACTTTGACATAATCAATCATTTATTTATTTAAACATTTCTTCCTTTCATGTCTCGCTTGTTAAATTTAAACTAATATAATGCTATTCATATAATTCTACTTCATTTATCTCTGTAAACAATTAGTTATAAAGTATCACTCTTTTTTTCTTTACATTTCTTTTTCCCATAAATTATTAATTTATTCATAGATATTATTATACTTCTTTTATCTGTTCAAACATTTCTACTTTTTAAATTAATATTATACCAGCCATTTAGTATTTATGTTGTATTATTGTTATCTGTTAAAAAATCATTTCTATTTCTCTTTACATCTTGCAATACTATTCATGTAATATTTATACCTCAACGATTTAATTGAACTATTATTTGTAAGCAATTAGGTATTATTTTACACTTGAGGCTGCCTATGCATTCTAATAATTATTTTTAATTATTTTTTTTTCACACTTTGTATACATAATTGTACGTGAATTTCTAACTGTTTTATTTATTCCGTTTACTTTCCATTATAAGATTATTCAAAATATTTGACTGCTTTACTTCTTTACTTGTACTTATTCACTATCTCTTTCCATATCTGAAGCCCATAGCTACTATTTCCTTCTATGTCTATCGATTACGTTCTTAATCTGTAAATCTCGTAACCACTAGTAGCGCCTCGACTTTTCCCAAATGTTAAATGCCAGCATGTAAGTTTCAACGCGTTTGTTTTTTTCGCTCACCCGCCCTTTCCTGAGTTTCTAAGTGTTCGATTTATCACTTGTTTCACAGGCGTACGAATATGAGTGTCAACTCATTTCCATGAAAATCATGTAACAAATTTTCCTACTTCACCGAAATTGGATAACTCCGCCTACTTAATATAGGCAAATAGTCCTAGGAATAGAGATATAAAAATTTGTCAACTGCATACATTTTAACTGTTTGTCTGGAGTAACCGGAGTAACCGGTGTTGCTTCATCTCCTCTAGTGAATGTGAAGAAGTTTAAAAAAAACAGACAATGGAAGAAAATTATCTTTATCCTAGCGAAGGCGGTGAAAAACAAGCATCGCACTCTCGAAGATGACGCGTCTCCGAATGAATTTTTCGCCAGGGAAGGACGAGGATCGCGAGGTGACATCAGTCACATAAAGACTGGACTGGTGGTGAATCTAAAATATTTGGATCCGCTAAAGTTTTTCGATTCCGCAAAGGAGAAAATCCTCAAAACTATCAGTGCTGCGATCGCGGAGCATAATAGTGTAAAAGCGTGGCGAGGTTTTCTTCATTGTGAAAATAGTGAAGACAGCGATTGCAGATATGTTTCTGTCCATGGTGTTTACTGCACTGTTTTCCTACTAATCGAGGTAAATTTTTTATCCAGCAGTTATGATAATTACGGCAGCAATGATAGTTGCGGTCTTTATCATATTCCCAGAATTGTCTAAAACGGGAAATAATGCGGACATTATTGCCCAGGCGAAGCAATCGTTATTAACCCTTCCATCCTACTGTGGGTCCAGTGGACCCACGGCTCAGTCGCGCTTCGATTTGACTGCCTTAATACTGAAATCGGGACTTGTGCCACCAATTGTCGTTCATTCGACACCTGTACTATAAAATCCAATGAAAATCATACCCGTTTAACGCTCAGAACGCGTCTGAAGGTGGCCCGAAATGCGTCGAGAAATTCACTGGGTCCAGCGGACCCATAAAGGGGACGGACGTAATTTTTGCAAAAAAAAAAGTGCATTTTGATTTCTTCGTTTTTTGGCGTCAGGAGGTACAAAAAAGTATTAAGCGTAGAAATAAATAATTTGGTTAAAAAACGGTGTCAACTTTGCTCAATCCGGTCCGATTGGATGACAAAAATTCGCTGTGTTCAATATGCGGGTCTAATGTGCGATGAACACACGTGCTACTTGTGCGTCGATTGCGTATTGCAGCAAGAGTAAACGTATTTTTCCACTTCATATTATTAAAAAGTATGTGTAAATAAGCAATTAAGATTGTAATTCATTTATTAATATAGCTAAAATTTAATTAGACCTCTGCCTTATTCGTTTATTTTCTATACGCACGTTTTTTGTAAATCTGCCAACTTCAATGTTCAAAATAAATACATTTTTTGCGATGGATGCTATTGCACAATTTTTTTCTTTATTCGGGCATATTTCAAGAGTATGCAGTTAAAATTTTACCTAAAAAAATTGAAAAACAAAAAAGTCATGCTTTTTTAAGTGAAAAAAGTCATTTTTTCCACTTTCACACATTCTCTATTTTTTTTAAACAATGTTAGTTTTTTTTTAAATTTTTTTATGCCTTACATATACTTTCTGATACATCTGAAAATGTCCATGAATTTTTTTAAATCGATATAATTAAATGGGTAGCGAGAATCCACGTTTTTATCGCATGGGTCTGCCGGACCCAGTGGGGGACTGATGATTGAAATAGGAAGTGTGGGATGGAAGGGTTAAACGACTTCTAATTTATTACGGATAGATTATTCTCAACCCAAAGCGGCAAATCGATGTATGAGCCGGCACGCATCGGGTTGTATTTGCAGATTTGAATTTGCAAGTTGTTAATTCCCGTCAGCGCCCATCCAGAGTCGCGCATCTCAAATTCTTCGAGCGCGGAAAGAATTGGTGCCTTTACTCTTTCCTCACACCACTCATTTAAATTGGTAGTCTCGCACAATTGTTCGCATTTATTTTGAAAGTATTTGTCTTCCTCTTTATCGATTAGGGCAAACTCACCACAAAAAAAAAACACTGTACACGCTTTTACACGATTATGCTCCGCGATCGCAGCACTGACAGTTTTGAGGATTTTCTCCTTTGCGGAATTATACAGCTATCCAAGAGAGCACTAAAGTATCGCCCGCATGTTTAAATTTTGGAAGAAATCCTAGACCAGTGAAAAGTCTGAGGAAGGCTATGCAACCAATTCCTGAAATACTGATAGTTAACGCTTAAAAGCCTTTTTTGATCGTGTCAAATGATTGACACATTCAAATTTTGGTAGTGAGATATATCGATGGGGCTAGACAGTATTAAAAACCTTTATAAGATAGTTGTAGGGGCACTGTATTGAATGGTGTAGGTCATAGTCTTCAAGCGAAATAGTCTTTTCGTGTATGGCAGTCAATTTTGCAATCAAGTTTGTACATCAATATGACGATCTACACGAAATTATTAAAGTGCTAGTAGATTATCAACTACGAAGCGGGAAACCCCAGCGAATTAGTAATATTTATGTGAGTGATCTGAAACCATTCGTTCCAATGCGTAGATCTTAACACTGTTCTGTACTTCGGAGGTGTCGCTAACTATGGCTGGGTTAGGACCGGCAAACCGGAAGCAATTTGGCCACCAACTTACGCAAATACGCATGCACTAATTGCAGTTATTTACTTTTTACTAATAAAGCTGGGGGTGCGCACGAGGCAAAGTAACAACCTGTGCTGAAAAGTGTACATAAAACAATAAAGAAAAGCATTGAGGGGTCATGCATGAAACGCTGCCGTTTTATTAAATACAGAAACAACTTTGGCACTCTTTCCCTCGACGATTAACCGAAAATTGAGGTCACAATCATGTGATAAAGCCATGTTCTTTCCAATGAAACAAAATATACGATAAAATTTGATTTTAACGTTGTCCTGCTCGACCCGATTTCAATTCGTGAAATATATTGTTTTTAGTATGATAAAACACATTATCAAGTGACGTTTGGATGGTTCCTTTAATTTATTCTTACAATATAGGGAATGACTCTGAATACGTTGTTTCGTGATGTTAATATGATGTAATTCTATCCGACTTTATCACTTTAGAACCGACGCAACAGTAGACATCATTAAAGCTGGGTACAATTCTTATCTCCCTATCCATTACATATCAAGTCATATGACAATTTAAAATTTTAGTAGTACCTAGAACTAGTTTGATTTAGGACTGGTCATGAGGTCGGACAAAATTAGTCGTTTAGAAGTATAGCTCCTGAGCCCGTTTATTAACAAACATTTTTTTTATTTTATACGGTCCGTTGAAGTAAAAAATACGGTTTTTTCAATTAAAATTTTGTCGCTGTACAATCGATCAAAAGCAAAAAATAAAGAAAAAGGGACCGTTCTCCTGTAGACAAATATATATGTAAAATTTCAACCTGATCGTTGCAGAAGTTTTTGAGTTATCGCGGGCACCGACTTCAAAAAAGTGGTTTTAAGAAAAACGCGATTAAAGTTTAGAGCCAGACCCAGAAATAGCCAGAGAAAATACCCTCCCGCTGAGTTAATTCGCAGTTTCTGGAGTTTTTAGTTTGACCTTCAAATGACCTTGCCGGAAAAATCGACCATATCATATTTGGACGTAAAATGTTCTCTTTCCGAATTTATGAAAAAAATGGAGGTTTCAATTTGAAAAAATAAACTTGACCTTGGAATAACCTTCAAGGTCAAATTCAATGGTACCGTTAAATAGCCAGGGAAAACACACTCCCGCTGACATATTTAGGCGTTTACTTTTGGATCACCTTGTATGTTCGAAAAGCGGTCAATTTGACCTTAGAAACTCGTCCACGCAAGCTGCATAGCGCACAGTTGATTTGCAAAAATGTAAGAATGCGCATAACTCACAAAAGGGGGCAGCCAGGATTTTTAATTCGACTGTTTTTTAATGTCCAAACACTATAGAAACTTTCTGCTGTAGTATTTTGAATCCATTGTAGTGAAACTTTTACAACCTTCAGGCATACCGTGAAGTGTTCTGGTTTCCAAATTGACGAATTTTCTTTTATGGAGGCTGCAAAAAAATGAAAAATGACTCGAAAAATGTGACAAGAATCAGGTTACCAGAAGTTATAATAAACGCTACACGCCGTAAAATTTCCGAATGCTGCTTTCACATTGCTCCAAAAGGAGAAAATGCAAATTCAATGAATTAGGTTTTCACTCGATGCGAGATTATTGCTGGAGTAATTGGTTTTCTTGCCGTTTCTTTTACAATTGTTATATTGCAGTCGCATGTGGAATCCGAAATGCCAAAAGAAAAACATCATCTTGGCAAGACGAAAGTATGTGGAATACGAAACACGGCGTTAAAAAGCGCGAAATACAACCGTTCAACCACCAAAAATTGATTGTTAAGAAACTGCCTGCCTCGTATCGGTTCGATGCGATATGCGATCTTTATAGAAACTTACAAACTTACTTAAGTGATATATGCCCTGCGTAGATCTGGCGTTTCCAAAATATCCTGCTGACCCCTGTTTACTTAAAATTACTATGACAATTTTTAAGTAGTCTCGTATTTTAGTATACTCGAAATTCAAAAAATATCAGAAGTCATTTGCAAAATGGAGTAAAACCCTGTTTATTCAGCACTCGTGTCCCCGGTTATACAGCAGTAGTAAAATCATTCTTTTAACAATGTTATTATAAAATACTGACATTGTTATTCTAGTGAATCAATTTGTACGTTGAATTAAACGAAATCATTAAACATTGGTAAATAAAGAGTGATTCAGACTTAGATGGGCTAAATGAGGAAAATGATTGAAATAACAATAAAATAATAATTTTGTATTCCATTCTATATTATATTGTATGTAAGAATTTAATAACGACTATTAAAATTAGGGAGATGTTTTGTTTTCATTTAATATTTTTATATTTTCAGTGGATTTTTTGAAATGCTGCACAACCGGAGAGAGTGTTTAAATGTACCAAAAAATTTATCATTAAAAATTGTTCTCCAAGACCAAGTTTTCTCTCTTTTACATGGAATCATTATACTTCTAGGGTAAAAAGTTAGGTATAGATATTAGATTTACAATGCCAACTCGATCGTAAAAATGTAATGATCCGATCATAAGTTATGGACAATTAAAAAAACCCACTGCACAACAAGTGCCCCCATAGTCCTCGATGCCATTGAAGGCTATTCCCCATTTTTCGTTGTATGTTTGATAATACAAACGTTAATTTTTATGAGTACTGGTGTATGACGTAAAGTCGACGGGGAAAATAGTTATTTAACCAAAGTTACTGTTTTCGTGCATGGGTTTACATTACAATAGAATGGACCAACGTAAATATAAAACATCAACCTGGTGCAGTTCTTACAATTATATGTAGTGTAAGGATACAAATGATGTAAGTATTAAAAATGTAATTAGAGTACTGAATTAATTATATCTAGAATCCCTAGATATTTCTATATGTTACTTCCGAGTTCCTAGGGAATTTAATTTTTTCTAGTAAACACGTTTTATAGGATTCATGTTAAAAATTACAAATGTAATCTACTTTTCCGGGAGTTAAAATCATTTAATTTTACAAGTTAAAGAACTACTAAATAAGAAGAATATGAAACTTACGTACCTAGTTCGTGAGGTAATTCGTGGCAAAATACGGCGACGGTTGTTGAGAAACCGCCCGCGATATTCGCTGAGAAAGCAGCGCCTATAGCCATGCCATCCGTAAAATTATGAAGACCATCACCCATTACGACCATCCATGCAACACTTGACATTGAATTTGGTGCAGAATGAACATGACCTATTTCATAATTAATTTGTTAATAATGAAATAAAAGATTTGTTATTCACAGTGTTTCATAAACAATACCAGCTAGGAAATATTAGTATCCTATATCTGTTTTAAATTACTCGAAATTATACATATATTACCATAAATTATACTATATTCGAAACCGTAAAATCCTGTAATGAGTATACGATTATCAAGAGATAAAACGTCAATACTCCAATAATCATATGAATTGTTGGGTTGCCTTTTCTTTTTAATCGTTTCTTTTTAGTTGGATCAAAAAATCAAATAGTTTTTTTCATATATACGTAAAAATGGTAGGCCACGTGTTGTGTTACGTAAAATTTAATTTTTTTTTTACATTCCTTGAATATAATTTTACATTTCCCTTCTCATAGCAGAGCAATTGGAACATTCCATTCGCAAAGATTGGTTTAGTTGTTTCAGGATCGGATGGACACTTTTGAAGGCAACCTTCAGCGATGAGAATGTTACGGTTAAAAAATAAAATCTACACATAACGTTTGCAATGTAAATACAAATTTTTAGCAAAAATATTGACCCCAAACTAGTTCCCAAAAAAACTGTTGTTATACAAAAAATCGGGAATTTTTAAAGGACTTTATTTGAATCTGTTATTTACATACAGAAACTGTGCAAGGCACGAGACAGGTGGAGACGAAATACGTCGTTCAAAATGGTGCGTACCTCCTTTTGAAAATTTCCAAATGGCGAATAACAAAAGAAGCCCAAATAACTGCTTGCGTATGTCGTTTCTTCGTTATCCAACCGACCTGGTATGTCAAGTTCCATTACGGCAACAGTGAGGGATAATATTTAAAACGTGTTGTGCTATTAACGGTAAAAAATGAAAAATGCTCCCACATGAGCGGGAAACCCGACAGAGATCCTTTTGAAGGTGCACTTTCGGACTCCTACCGGTGTTAGCCGTCCACATTCTCCATGCTTACAGGCATTCAGTGGTTCTAGTCCCACCTGAGTTCCAGCATGAGACGTGTTGCCCACACAAATGGCAACCGGGGGATAGCTCTACAGCCGATGTTCCTCGTCGTACAAGAACGAGGGCAGGAGAGGCAGATCAGCGTGAGCATACAGTTTTTATGGTGGAATCTGAACCACCCGGTATATAACAGGTTTCCGACTTATAGTCGTTACACCCAATATCCAACGGCAGCATCGAATTACATTCAGAGCCAAATGTGGTTGAGCCCGCGCAGAACGCAAGCACCTGGATAACTTGCAATATGTTATGTAACATTGATAACATTCGGAGAACAACACCGGCCGGTAGTCGAACTCACGACTCTCTTCTACACTTCTACCAAATTATCGAGCTTCACGCCCGTCGTATTAAAAAATATCGATGCAGTTGTTTTAGTGTTTTCATGTTTCCGTCGTTCAGTGAAATAAGTGCAAAAACTCGAGTGCTCATTAGAATTTCATCGGACCTATAGCATTGGGACATAAACCGATTGTGCCAAAATTGGGCACCATCGGAAAATCGGGATTTCCGCTTTCTATTCGTTTTTCCACGCGTGTGGACTTTTCTTTCACGGCATCGGTTCCAATTTGTATCCGGCTTCTCCCTGTCATAGAGGGAACGCGGATCCTTAATGTCTACTTCTTTGAAAAGTTCCTCTCCTCTCCGAGGTCTCCAGTCCGTAGCTCTGAAGGAGAAGCGCCTATCCTAAGCGCCCCTCTAGGGTGCACAACTTTCAGCCAAATTTCGCGTAAGTAATGTGAAAATTGAGTCCTAATATGGTTTCTGGGGTCAATTCAAAATGGCGGACTCAATATGGCGGTCTTGAAAATAGATATATCTTCAAAATATAAATGAAATTCAAATTGTAATGCATAAATTTACTTAGAAAATATTTTGCAGATAGTACCCTCGATATTTGCTTGTTTACCCAACAACCCAGGATGTGCCACGTGGAGGCTATCGATTGGTTTTTACATCCTGATTTTTTAATATTTTTTAATATTTTTTTATTCTTTTTACTTTTTTTTTATATTTTTTTTTACTTTCATTTTGTTATATTTTTTAGTTTTTACTCTTTTTTTAGTATTTCTTGCTTTTATTATTTACCGATTCTTTATCTGATTTAATTTTAATCAATTTATTTTTCAAATAAATCTAAATTCTCCGGAAAGTATTCTTTACTTTTAGAACTAGACAATTTTGGCCTTAGTGACGAAATTAATGGATCAGGCGTAATTAAAAAAGACGTTAAAATATCTTCATTGCACGCTTTTCGACTGCATTTCCTTGTATGAAACTCCCTTACTTTCCTAAATTCTTTATGGCGTGCTTCTAATGCCTCCTCGGATAATAATCCTACAGGAATGACGAATTTATTCAGTATGTCAGCCCATTGAAAAAGTAGTTTATGTACTGTCGCCGGCATGTAGTACCATCCGTAGTTACAGATATAATATTCCGCAGTTTTTTTTTGCAAACGCATCGGATGCGTGTATATTAATTTTTTCATCGGAAAAATTATTGCAAACTGCCGAACTAGAGACGAATCCAAGTCTAAAATATTAGCTGATTTTTCAGGATCTGCAAAAAACTTTCTGGCTAAATTGCCATTATTGGTGGTCCCCACGCCTTGTTTAATAACGTTAACTAAAATCCCCATTGCATTTCATTTCTTAATTTTGGTTGAATTAGTAATTTCCTGGACTTTTCCTTTTCTTTCTCTTCCGCCTTTCTAGTACCCCATTTCTTAAACTCAATCTTATAAGATATGTGCAACATTAGTTCAAATGATCGTATTAAACAATGGAGTGTTGACAAACCGAACTGATAATTCTCTACATTGGGACTTTTTGCAGAAATAACTTTAAAATTGTTCATTTCTTTTGGTGTTGCACCAGAGATGTAACAACATGCGGATGATGATACATTTGATAAAACTGAACAAACATTTCCGTCAATCATTGTAAATAATAATTGATGTTTTATTTCCAAAGTACTGTATAACTTTGTTGGTTTCAACTTTTTAATTTCTGTATCCATTCTATTTCTTTCAGATAACGTAATTTCCGGTGACTCTTTAATGAATTGAAATGCAATTGGCCGACAATATCTGGTAGAGGAAGTTTGCTCGTTTTGCCATATGATCTCGTTCGACTCTGTGATTAACTTTATAGGCACGAAACACGTAATAATGACACTACTATCCACACTTTGATTACTGCTGTTTTCATAGTTTTAATGGTACATGCTCTGCCCTGAAGCACCGTCAAAGCCCCATTTCGAAATAAGTGTCAAATTCGGTGACTCAAAATTGTTTATATCACTTATTTGCAAAATTCTTTCTACTGTCAGATCTAATACGGCTTGCAAGTCTATAGTGGCTGAACAGTCAGAAATAAATATTTTTGTTTTTGGCGGACAGCATTGTGATTTTGCACTCTGAATTTGATAATTTGATAATTTGATAATAGCAATTGCTGTGTTTCGCAAAGCGTTATATTTAGCTTTTGATAAACTTAAACTAAGAAAAAGTGCGAGAGCTTTTTCTTTTAACAATTGCTCGATTATCACAGAATTCCCGAATTCTTTTTATCGATTCCGGATTATTCTGCAAATATTGAAAAATTGCAGCCATGTCCGCGTTATTTTCTTGTCTCGCTTTTACAATTAATGCAAATTGCAATTCTTCATTAGCCACGTTCATTAAGGTCGAAGCCCGTCTTCGTTTCTGCTTCTCGGAAAGATCTTTCCAATCTTTTCGATTTTGTGTTAAGGAATAACCACGTTTATTGATCGATGTTGAAGGCAGAGATTCAATTCTTGAAACAGTTTCTTTTTCTTCCAAGAAAAATCTAGCCACTCTGCATTTTTTTCCAAAAATCTATCTAAGTGGCGATTGCATGCCTGCCATTTCTTATTTAAAGAAATACAATATATTCTTAATCGCTCCTCAAGAACTTTTTTAGTTTCCAAATTATTCTGTACAGATTCATATATGTTTGCAACGAGAGAGACGTTGCGCTCCACCCTCGTTGCCGATTACGTCACGCTCCGCTGTGGCCGTGGTATCCTGCGCTAGTGCGTAGCGCTGACGCCAGGTGTCTACGAGCCACTGCAACGTGGGGGGAGCATTCGCGCGGTGGAAATGCTCCACCTCGAGTATAAAGGCGGTGCTGAGGCGCAAGGAAAGCAGAGTCGTCGTTGCCGTGGAACCGGCAGGATCGACCGCGTTATTGGACGCCTCGAGACTTCCGCTCCCGGAAAACGACCTGAACGTCTCGCCGAGGCTTTATCGGCCCAGCGAGCTCGATCAGGACGACTACCTTTCCTGTTCCCGATCCCGTGCCCCACGTATGTCTTAGCAGTCGTGTCCACGGCCTCCTTCCGACCGAACTGACCGTACCGAACCGAACCGTACCGAACGACGAATCTACACCTGTATTGGCAGGAGGTAGACCGATCGTACCGAACAGGACCGACGTACCGAACCGAACCGAACGACGAGTCTGCACCTGTGTTGGCAGGGTGGACCGACGAACCGAACCGAACCGAACGACGAGTCTGCACCTGTGTTGGCAGGGTGGACCGACGAACCGAACCGAACCGAACGACGAGTCTGCACCTGTGTTGGCAGGGTGGACCGACGTACCGAACCGAACCGAACGACGAGTCTGCACCTGTGTTGGCAGGGGGGACCGACGTACCGAACCGAACCGAACGACGAGTCCGCACCTGTGTTGGCAGGGTGGACCGACGTACCGAACCGAACTGAACGGCCTCCCAACCACTCCGAACCGAGCCTCATTTCCTCGGTTCGAAAGTGGCCGATAGCCGTCCTTCAGAGGTACCGCCCTCTATCCCGTCCAGGTCCAGTAAGTGGCCGAGCCCTTACTGCTCCTGCTCCGCTCGAAGGAGTTCCCCCTCCCTCGATCCGTTGGGCCATTCTCTCGGCCCCGCCGATATTCACTTTCGGCCCGCGTACACCTCATAGAGGCACCGCGCCCCGTTACCGGTTTTTTGTCCCGCAAACACGGGACCAAAACCCCCGTATATTATATTTAGGTTAATTACTTATTACTTGATTTCTATCTGTTTATTTAGACCTGCTAAGGCAACGAAACTGCCACCCACCACCGCTGCACTACGCTAGGGGCAAATCACCCCCAACTCACCGCTGGGGCAATCACCCCAACAACCATCGAGCCGAAGCAGCTAACCGGTCGTCCATAAAAATACACGGTTGCGCAAAGGTTTCGACTTAGCGGCATTGTCGGCCGCCCGGTTGCGTCAAGTGCACGCGGCACTCTATTGTACCGACTGTATTTGGTGGCAGCAGTAAAATAAACACAGTATTATTATCCTATTACTCTAAACCTTCCGTGTAGTCATTTACGTAGTTAGAGAACCTACCCCGTCGTTCGAACCTTGGAGCTGATCTGTATCCGGCACACGGAGATCTACGGTTACCGGTGGCGCCTCCATTGCACTGTGGAGGCCAACCGTCCGCTGAGGTCGAACTTCCGCTTCCACACCGAAAACCGTATCGTTACATGTTTTTGGTAATCAACAAATTTAATTAATTTTTTTAATCATTTAAGGCAGATTTTGAATCTTTTAATATAAAAAATAACGATCTATACGTTTGTTGATTCATTATATGAAATATATTGTAATAATGATAAAATTTAGAATAAGAATCTAGCAAAAATTAAATATGATTATCAAATACGAAATTAAATATATCGTTGAAAAACTCAGTGCATATAAATTACGTATAGTAATTACGCACGTAATACACTAGTATCAGTGGGTCACGACCCGACCTCTTATAGCCGAATAGAAGTAGTACTTCTATTTGGAGAAAGAGTAGGACGTCCAGAGCACGCAACCCGGCAGCGAAACATCTAGCGGCAACAAAGCCAACTATAAATCACTTAAGAATAATATAAAAGCTTCAAATGATTCAAGATTAAATGTTGAAATTTGCAAGGTTTGAATGGGATCATATAATTGATACTTAGATAAGCCACGCATTTGTATCTACACTGGTGGTAGTAGGAACCTGGTTGGGGGGGGGGGGGGAATTTTCATTA
This sequence comes from Trichopria drosophilae, assembly GCA_030407085.1. NCBI lineage: Eukaryota > Metazoa > Arthropoda > Insecta > Hymenoptera > Diapriidae > Trichopria > Trichopria drosophilae. The sequence continues at coordinate 64,326,222 of CM059585.1, read as the reverse complement.
ATAGCACAATGGGCCGTGTGATGGCTTATATAAATGGACCTCTAAAGATGATTTCCACCGTTTTTGGTAGTAGAAATTGTGTTCTTGATCTGACTATGCTAACTTAGGCTTTCATATAAAAAATATTATGTATCTACTTCTATCAAAATTGTGAATTTCTTTTCCAGGCGCAAGGATGCGGAGATGAAATAAATTGGAATAGTTACTTTAATCAATTCTTTAAACAATCCAACTCACAAATACTTTAACAAATTGTTACATTTTTTATAAACAACTTTCAAATCCCAAGTCATATGCTTTTTTATCCTACATATGCTTCACAAGTAAAACATTTTAACATACATTTTTCCGATGTCTAGTGTCATTCTTTTATACTTAAATATATTATTAAGAACTCCAAAAAATATATATTACATTAAATATTTTTATCTCGAAAGAATTGAACTTTTAAGAGATTAGAAATATAAAAACATTTTAGTGAATTTTTGATGTATCAACTTTAAACGCATATTAATAAGAACTAACGTTAATACTGTTATTAAAATGATTGGATATGAGTCACAGAAGCATTTAATAATGCATTTATGTGTATTTGGTTTTCATTTTTAGAAGTTTTATTTTTGCCCCATGTCTCAGCTTATACATTGCTTCGTTCCACTGTCCGGCGCACAGGAGGGACAGAGAAAAGTTTGTCAAACAAAAATCGCTGCCACATCAATTATACACCTATTTTAACTATTTTTTTTTAATTTACAGAAGGAATCGTACTTTATGAATCTACTGCGATATATTAAAATTTTTAAGGGATAGGTCAGAAGAGGACGCTGCAATGGCGCGGACAATATTGAAAACTATCCATTGGCAATAAATTGGTTTATACGAGCCAGAATGTACTGTTTACGTTAATCACCGCCAGTTTTTTTTTTTAGTTTCTCGATTTCTTTGAAGAATTGATGATCGGCAGATGCTAAAACTAAAAAAACTGTTCGCAACCCTAAAAATATTGTGCAGGATGTACTGAGTTGTATTTAATACAACACTACTAGTAAATCAGAAAAAATAAATAAAGGGTCGGCTTTGTCCTACAATTTAAATTGAAAATTTTCTTCAACGTTTCGAACAACTCGTGTTCATTTTCAAGAGGCTACTGAGTTGGGCATTTTTTCTTATTATATACTCCTATACAACAAAACCATGTACTATTAGTAAATCAATAAATATGTATATGTATACATAAGGTGTACCGAAAAACACAAATAAGAGTTCGGATTCGGCGGGGTGAGGAAAAGTTATGGTCCCCCATAAAATGAAAGGACCCGAATGTTGAACCCGATCGGATAATATTTACTATCCCTGACGAGTACTTAAATGCTCGAAATGTGCATGAAAATCGATATATGTATAGGGTACTGGTATATTCTATCCTATTTATAAGCATACTTGGTCTAAAAACTTCATTAAACTACTATTTCACACTGTCCAAGTTGTCAACAAAGAACATATCTTTACAGAAAAGGAGAGGTATCTTCTGTGTTATTGTTGAAAGAGTTGAAAATGGTAAATTTTTGTTTAATTTTACGAATGGAATTTACGGAGTAAGAAAATGTGTATCAGTCCGTCAAAAGTCAGAAGCTTTATCTCTCTATTATTAGCTTCACGCGTAGCTCTTCCAATCCAAAAATTGGTTGCATACCCAAGGGGTATGGTATTTTTAGATGATAATATGTAGGAAATGATATTTTTTTTCTTTTTTTTTTATATATCGGGCATTCCACGTCAACCGGATCATTTGGCTGGCCAAAATTCATTACCGCCAAAAAAATTGTTTCAGGGCTTAAAATTTAGCTCAGTATATCTACTTTTAATTTCAGTGTGGTATTTTTGAAAATTCAAAATGGCGGCTCCAATACGGTGCTTAAAAAGACCACGCTTTTGAAAACGAGAGTAAAAACCTTTCATACAGTTTTTTGTGCCCAAGAAAAATACCATTTTAGAATTTAGTTCTTTGTTACTGGATCAGAATTTTGAAATTCAAAATGGCGGATCCAATATGGCGGATGAATTTGTAAAAAGTGATCGGATGTTGCTGAAACTTGTTTGTCGGGGGTTTTCGGGGTCGCAGAATACGATTCTGATGTTAGATTTTAAAAATTCAAAATGGCGGATCCAATATGGCGGATGAATTTGTAAAAAGTGATCGGATGTTGCTGAAACTTGTTTCTCGGGGGTTTTCGGGGTCGCAGAATACGATTCTGATGTTAGATTTTAAAAATTGAAAATGGCGGATCCAATATGGCGGATGAATTTGTAAAAAGTGATCGGATGTTGCTGAAACTTGTTTCTCGGGGGTTCTCGGGATCGAAGAATACGATTCTGATGTTAGATTTTAAAAATTCAAAATGGCGGATCCAATATGGCCAATGAATTTTTAAAAAGTGATCAGATGTTGCTGAAACTTGTTTCTCAGGGGTTTCCGGGGTCGCAGAATACGATTCTGATGTTAGATTTTAAAAAGTGAAAATGGCGGATCCAATGTGGCGGATGAATTTTTAAAAAGTGATTGGGCGTGGTTGAAACTTGTTCCTCGGGGAGTTTTGGGGTCGCACAATACGAATCTGGTGGATGACAAAGCTAAATTAAAAATTGTATAGTACCAAAATAATGTCGAAAATCGGTTAAACATAGAATAGCTCACCTCTAGTAGGGGTATAGTGTTATAATATGAGTATGAACACAAGTCGTTTAATGAATTATTGCAACCTTCGGATTTAAGAAGTTACGACCTCTGAACCGTATATGTAACAGCTGTTGCCATCGCCAGGAGGCACTATTACCCGTAAAGTTAGATTGTCGTGTTTCTCTTCCGACATTTCCCGCAGCTCTTGAAGTGATGTTGATTTTGTATCGTCAATTCGGAGCGAGTTTCGTTTTCGATGCAGATGCATCTAAAAATCATGCCCTTCTTAGCATTACCCAGGATGAACGACGCGGACGTGATAGGGTTCTCATCCCATTGGGGTGCTTTTTGAAAGTGAGTCCCCTTGCCTCTCACGAATTGGGGTGCTTTTTGAAAGTGAGTCCCCTTGCCTCTCACGAATCGGGGTGCTTTTTGGAAGTGAGTCCCCTTGCCTCTCACAAAAGGAAGAATCATATTAATCATATAATTTAAAAAAGGAAAAAGTATTCGAACATTGTCATAAGCTCTGAAAAACCCGTCTGCTAAAGGTTTACAATAAAAATCTTTTCTGGATTTCTTAAATATTTAATAGCAGTCAATAATGGTAGAAATAATAGCAATATCAATATTAAGAATATAACGTCATTTTAAATTTAAAAATTGTCAATAACTTCAGTACTGGACTTTACTAGTGGGATTAATAGCACTTGAGTATGTCATAACATTCAATATCTTACTTGAATCTGGTACGAATGCATGTGACATTCGAATATTTGGCACGGCTGGGGCAACTGTAAATCTCTTATTTAGAAATCTCTGAGCTTTCTCGTGTGTTTGTTTAGTATAGTAGAAAAATTGAATATTTTTGAACTTATTTTTTGCCCAGATATATAGAGCTTCTGCATTCAAAATTGCTGAATTTCCTTCGGCCTGAAGACTAGCACGCGTTGCTTCCCTTTTTAAAGTCGCGCCGATACCATCGCATGCTCCTTTTCCATGCGCTGTCGCATGAAAATGCCATTCAGCTTCAATGCCGAAATCGATTTTGTGATACATAAGATTACTCATTTGGAATCTATTTTTATAATGTTGTACCGCACCATCGGTAACATAAATTACATGTTGTACGCGTGGGCACACTTTTTTTATTTCAGGAATAATAGTTTGTTGCATTACATACGCGGCAGATGTATCATGAGTCAAGCTGTTTGATAATAATATATTACTACAATGGATTATTGTACCTTCTGATTTGTAATAGAAAACGACAGGATGAACCGTACATTGGTCGTTGTTGTAATGAAACCCTTGTGCTGCATTTTGTACAACGAATGCGAAGTTTTCCGAGAAATTACTGTGAACTAATACTTCACCGTATTGAAGGTTCGCTTTACGTTCTTCTACATATTGCGACTGACTCTTAGAAATAAAGTGGTGCAATACGAATTCAGGCAATCTCGAGCACAGTCTGTCAACATAAGTATCTATTGAAAAACATTCTGTTATCAATGCACATCTGTCAGTGGATTGCCATGTGCTGCAAAGAATTTGCGATATTTCATTCTCTTCCAAAACACGCGATACATAATCTGAAAATTTATCCAAGTGTGGACAAGACTCACACTCCCGTAAGTAGCAATTAGGTTTTGGACTAGAACAAAGTACAAAATTGATGCAATCATTGTAATCTTTTATGGAATATTTCAAATCTTTAGTCAATTCGTTCAAATGTGCGGCATCAAGTAAATTTAAAAAATTTTGATGTATGACGCAGACGCAGATGTTGTGCGTGCCTGCCGCTCCGGCAGGCACACACCATTTTGGTCTAAGTTCATAAAACTTACTTAAGCCAATTGGAAATTCAGGATTCTCTATTTTAAATAGTTCATGCAGTTTATACACGTCACTGAGTAATAACCGTTTTTGAACTGTTTGCTTGTGTCCATTAACTCTCACTGATATGCAGTCATTTTTGTGCGGCAGAATTCGGCTGTTACTATCGTTTTCGTAAAATTCAATTACTTTTTTAATTGTCTGTGTAGGTATGGTCTTTCCTTGTTTTGGACGAGGTACTGCCAACATGCCCAGTTCGTTTCTCAAATCACGACCATTCTTTGCAGTTCGATAGGATGTTCCAAATTCTAAAGCTATGTCACGTATACTCCAGCATTGTGGAGGTATTGTTAAAATAGTCAAGCGTAAGGGATCATTTTCAGGCAAACTCGAAAATTTATCTTTCAGACCCTGTAAAAGTGCTTCTAACTGAGCCTCTGTAGATAAACGGGTTCTTTTATTTGAAGGTGTGTCTATGTCTATTTCTGAATCGGGAACATCTTCAGGTTCATTAGCGGTTGTACAAAGTTCGTTTTCTTTTTCGGCAATTTTTTTTCTACAATCTTTGCAAATTCTAGCTTTCTGCGGTAAGTGCGGAAACATTAATAAAATATTTTCCGAAACTTCTCGTAACACTTTACCTATATGACCACGTTCCAGCAATGGATTTATGCATCTGTCTGTGCGAATTACTGTATTTGATCTACCACTATGATCGGAAACCCCCGCCATGATAAGTAATGAACACAACGATAATACAAGTTATACACTAATAGGTAATATTTGAATCAATACTTGTAGCAAATAGCAAGCGTCACCAATGTACTGCAATATTTTATTTAAAAATATTTATATGCGTTTTATACTGCAAAAGAAACACATGTAACATATAAGATATAAAGTATCGACATATTCCTTCAAGTCTTCTATTATACCAAATGAAGTTACGTTTCTATAACGGGAGCAAAATCGAACCGCGGAAATCGCAATGCCACCTAGCGTCAGCTTAACCCATTAAGGCCCAAACGGGTGGAAGGCTTATTGCTGCTAGGTGCCGTTGCAATATTCGCGGCTTTGCGCGTCTGTAAACGCAGCTCCCATAGTAGAAATGGATTTTCATTAGGTCAAAAGGACGCCTGATATCGAGTACTAATATCGATGTAATATATCTAGATACAGGTGTTTCACATGAGTGTAATGTGCATTGCATATTACTTTTTTACAGTAGTGAGTGCGAAATGTACATCCTAACTATCACCACATCGATCTTTTATCTTTAGTTTAATGAATAACAAAGATAACAAGAGTCGTTGATGTGTTGGATTTATGAAAGTGAAAAAGATTATTCCCTTATTTTTTTTTTTTTAATTCGAGGACTAAGCAGAATCCCGATAATTTTGAACTTAATTTGAGCTGCTGTTGACAGCCCCATCTGCGAATCGACTTAGTTCACAGTGATTTCTCGAAAAACTTCGCATTCGTTGTACAAAATACAGCACAAGGGTTTCATTACAACAACGACCAATGTACGGTTCATCCTGTCGTTTTCTACTACAAATCAGAAGGTACAATAATCCATTTTAGTAATATATTATTATCAAACAGCTTGACTCATGATACATCTGCCGTGTATGTAATGCAACAAACTATTATTCCTGAAATAAAAAAAAGTATGCCCACGCGTACAACACGTAATTTATGTTACCGATGGTGCGGTACAACATTATAAAAATAGATTCCAAATGAGTAATAGATTCCAAATCTCATGTATCACAAAATCGATTTCGGCATTGAAGCTGAATGGCATTTTTATGCGACAGCGCATGGAAAAGGAGCATGCGATGGTATCGGCGCGACTTTAAAAAGGGAAGCAACGCGTGCTAGACTTCAGGCCGAACAACATCTGCGTCTGCGTCATACCACAAAATTTTAAAAGCTTAATTGATGCCGCACATTCAAACGAATTGACTGAAGATTTGGCATATTCCAAATAAGAATCTTAATCTTCCAAAAAGGAACAAGTTTCAACAACGCCCAATCACTTTTCAAAAATTTATCCGCCATATTGGATCCACCAATTTGAATCTTTAAAATCTAAGTTCAGAATCGTATTCTGCGACCCCAAAAACCCCCGAGAAACAAGTTTCAGCAACATCCGTTCACTTCTTAAAAATTCATCCGCCATATTGGATCCGCCATTTTGAATCTTTAAAATCTAAGTTCAGAATCGTATTCTGCGACCCCGAAAACCCCCGAGAAACAAGTTTCAGCAACATCCGTTCACTTCTTAAAAATTCATCCGCCATATTGGATCCGCCATTTTGAATCCTTAAAATCTAAGTTCAGAATCGTATTCTGCGACCCCGAATACCCCCGAGAAACAAGTTTCAGCAACATCCGATCACTTTTTACAAATTCATCCGCCATATTGGATCCGCCATTTTGAATTTCAAAATTCTAATACGAGATTCGTAATTGGAGCATCTAATAACAAAGAACTTAATTCTAAAATGGTATTTTTCTTAGGCCCAAAAAACTGTATGAAAGGTTTTTACTCTCGTTTTCGAAAGTGTGGTCTTTTTAAGCACCGTATTGGAGCCGCCATTTTGAATTTTCAAAAATACCACACGGAAATTAAAAGTAGATATACTGAGCTAAATTTTAAGCCCTGAAACAATTTTTTTGGCGGTAATGAATTTTGGCCAGCCAAGTGATCCGGTTGACGTGGAATGCCCGATATATTATTCTACGTCGACTTTTGTGAACCCATATGGGACTAAATCGCGACGGGCCCTACAGTTTATGAAGGTTGAATCCGAACCACCTGAGCTTTGGCGTTATTAGACACTTATAAACAAATACAGGGGTGTCCCAATGACAGATGGCAGAGGCCGGGATCGAACCAGGGTTTTCTGATAACGAAGCCGATACTCCACCAACTGAGCCACTGCCGCTCCTAGGAAACGATATAAATCGTTTACATCTGTACTAATTTTTCCTGTGTGTATTGAAAAAATACCACGAAAGAATAAGAAGAACTGAGTATATTAAATAAATTTAAAATACTTATTTGGGAAGCTAGGTGTCGCTCTAATCCAAAAGTAAAGTCGTGAAAGATTTAGTTCAAGTATCGGCAGTGTGAACGTCGACTGTTATGATGAAAGAGAGTAAGTCCATATACGTGATATGCCTTGTCTCCGTGGCCAATTTCGCAGCGAGCTGTTACTCATTATTTTTCACTCATTAGATCCGTACTTCAACTAAACGTGTCACGACTTCATTTGTGGATTGGGGCGTCGTCTAGCGTTCCTCAAAGAAACTCAAATGTTTGCTTGACTGCTAGAAATCCCTTTATTTTTTACCTTGTTTGTACCGATGATCCGAACCATTACTTACTCTTTTTCAATATTAATATCATAAATTATGGGTATATAAATTCATGATCGGCGAGTGCGCTAGGTGGCCAAACTGTTTCTCGTAAGCGAAATAACGCGCGATAAACTATATAAGGGAACTGATCGCTGGCAGTAGATATGACAGAAAAAACCAATTCGTTCTTTAGTTCTCCCGATGTATGTTTATAAATTATACATTTAGATATTTATATTTTAGACATTGCGTTGATCTTGTTCCTGTTTTCTATTTTATCTTGACTACTCGAGCCTTTGGGCATTGTGCCTGAATTTTCTTTCAAGTATTTGAGATAAACATGACTTCCACTCGGAGTTCCTTCACCTGTCCAATACTAGGTACGTCATTCAGTTTCCCAAAAAGCAGTTACCAACTTATAAAGATGTGCTTCTTGCTTGGTTTGAGGAAAAATATAATGTTGTCAACCAAATTGTTGAATATTGCTTTATGTAAATGTCCAATCGATGATAATAAACCTCATGAAAACTCTTGTTACTGCTTAGATAAGTCTGAAAAGGTTCCACCTAATGAAAAGCAGTTTCTTCTCGATGAAAGAAAGTTGTGTCTAATGGTAATTGGCGGAGTTGACTCAAAAATGACCAAAACATTGCAGAACAGGGAACATAGAAAGTCTGTAGATGCTCAACGGTATGCAAATTTAGCCAGCGGTGTTTCATTGAAGGCAGGTCCGACTTCTAGTTGTGAGTTGTCCCTATCTGACGATTCAAATACTGACACAAGTGAATTAGATAACGAGTTTGAATCGAGAAATAAAAAGAAGTCAGCAAAACAAATGCGAGTTAGTCTCCTAAATACGGCTTTGATTAGTGACCGATATGGTGTATCCTGTAGAGCAACGGCAGCAATTGCCTCTGCTGTATTAAAAGATGTGGGTATGATTATGAAATGAAAATTCATCTTTTGTCATTGATAAGTCAAAAATTGACAGAAGTAAATCAGAAGTTAGAAATTCTTTGCAGAAATTGAGCAGGGACTTGGATGATATTCAAAGTTTGTATTTTGACGGTCGGAAAGACAAAACAGTGCTGCAAGTAAAAGAAGGTGCTAAATTTTACGGAGGAACACAAATTGAAGAACATATTTCTTTAGTACAGGAACCTGAATCTACTTACATAGAGCATCTGAGTCCACCCTCTGGCTCTGCGATTAACATTGTTAATAACATTTTTGAGTTTCTGATGGTTGTGATGGTACTAACGTTAATGTGGGCCATCAAGGTGGTGTAATTTGTTTAATGGAGAAGAGATTGGGCAGACCATTGCAATGGATTATTTATTTCCGGCACTTCAACGAATTGCCTTTTAGACACCTTCTGCAAAGCATTGATGGTGCAACAAGTGGGCCTAATACATTTTCTAGAGCAATTGTTAAACAGTTAACTAACTGCAAAAGCCTTCCTGTTTATAAGTTTGAAAAAATAACTGTTAACTTACCTGTATTTGACTCGAAGGAACTCAGTAAAGTTAAAAAATTTCTTTATGATATATCATAAGTTATTGGTTATGGCAGCTGCTCTGAAAACCTTGCGAAGCTGAACACCAGTCCCTTAGTACACTCCAAATGGTTAACTGCGGCAAACAGAATACTGCGATTGTACGTTGGTACTTCCAAGCCGTCCGCAAACCGCAAAGTATTGGTCACATTTCTTTTAAAAGTATATGTTCCATTATGGTTTGCTGTAAAAATGAGTGGCTCATGTATCGATGGAAGTAAACTTCTTTGGGAAACAATAAAAAAAAAAGATACTTACCAAAGAGGTATCATGACATCATCAATCATGTGATTCAACATAATGCATATTTCGTCCATCCAGAAAACATAACGTTAACAATGCTGGCAGATGAAATGAACGAAGTAAGGCAGATAGCGGTTATTAACATTTTAAATGCAAGGCACCATGCACAAAACGAAGGCACATCAGCGTCTCGCATTTTTCTCGTATCGTCGTTAAACTTTAATGCCAAAAAATATGTAAAACATACAGATGGTAAACTGGTAAAAAAACAATTAAAGATATACACGGCAATATGCATTTTTTTCGTAAAATAAAAAATTTCCTACAAAAATTCCTTCACTAAAATACATCAAAAAGATTGGAAGTTAACGATGATTACTCTAAAATTTAACGTAACAAAATTTACGATTTTAAAGCATGCCTCAGTTGAGTTGATAATATCGAAATTTCGAAAACAAGAATATGTTAGGAGTACTACTACTAATCAAAACATTTTTAAGCTTTTTTAAGCTATAATTTCCCATTAGAACACATTGGCTGATAATGCATATTTCTCCTTATATAACCAATGAACGTGGAGATAAGACTATTTTCGCAGTTTTCGTTCGGTCATGAGATGGCAAAAATTGACCTATGAGTAAGATACAGAGGGCAAAATACCTATTAACCCTATTTACTTTTTTCGATTCGTTAAAAAATTACTCTAGCAGAGCCTTTCAAAGTCATCGAGATTACGGTACCTGAAAAATTTTTGAAAGGTTCAGCTGGTCTCACTTTTTACAACGAATTGAAAAAAGTAGCACGGTATATAATACAGGTATTATTAAGCTACATCTTACTCATAGGTCACTTTTCGCTATTTCTTAATTGAAATGAATTAGATAAGATACGCAAAATACGTGCTTCTTTATTATTTAATTATATGTAACTTGAGAAATATGCCTTATCGGTCAATATATAGAATGGATTGTAGGTCTTTCTGAGATCTAAACTCATAGCTGACTCCGTGCTATCCCTTGGGCAAAATGAATGAGGCGAGAACATCGAAAACAGGCTTCTTTCCACCTTCATTGGCTTTATCAGGAGATATATGCATTGAGTATCGGCCAATATGTTAAACAGGAGAATTGTAGAACTGAAAAAATTCAAAATACCCCGATATAATGTTTCTGTAGCTTGAATAGGAATCAATCTATTGTCTAAAATGTTCGTTTTTTCGAATTGTCCACAGTTTTTGTTTGTATGGGAACCTTTAGTTTTTCAACATTTGCAACTTCAGGGGATAAATAAAAAAATGATGTAAAAAACCCACGCTTATATATATTATATAATATATTATTATGTATTATATTTATACAGGGTCATCGAAAAGTATCGGACCCCCCTAATATCTTCAGTTAGAATGCACTTAGGAGAAAATGTCCAATAGCAAAGTTGTATGGTTTCAAGCGGGGAGTAAGATGATGACCTTGACTTTGACCTTGACCATGTCCTTTAAGGTCATTTCAAGGTCAATTTTATTTTTTTAAATAGAACCCCCTACATTTTATTGCATATTCTTATAGCTTATCTCGAGAGCTTTCCAAAACACTATAATAAAATATTTTTTTATTAAGTACTTTTTGAGTTATAAAGGTTTGAAATTAACAAGTTAAGCATTCTTACTGAAAATATTAGGGGGATCCGATTAATGTATTTTCTTTAAACCAATTAATTGGTCTCATTATTCCGCGCACAAAAGTATTAAGGTTATGATTACTGAAAACTAAATAATATTTTACAAGATATTCTACATTTTGTGTCAAAAAATTGTTGACTTCAAACCTTTATAACTCAAAAAGTACTTAATAAAAAAATATTTTATTATAGTGTTTTGGAAAGCTCTCATTTAAAAAAATAAGATTGACCTTGAAATGACCTTGAAGGACATGGTCAAGGTCAAAGTCAAAGTCAAGGTCATCATCTTACTCCCCGCTTGAAACCATACAACTTTGCTATTGGACATTTTCTCCTAAGTGCATTCTAACTGAAGATATTAGGGGGGTCCGATACTTTTCGATGACCCTGTATATAAAAATTTGTGTCTCTCCATCTCCCTAAATATATATATATATATATATATAATATATATATATATATATATATATATATATATATATATATATATTAGACCTTGTCAGAAATTTTTTTTGTTTTTCACCTCGCACCCGTGGAATGGTTTCTTACAGCTTCAAGAGTAATACCCCCTTCGCATGCCAATGGCGATTTTTTTCCGCGGAGCTCATCGAGAAAATTATTTTCCCATAAGATTAACACGCAACCAGCTCCGCATTTTTCAAAAATCACTTACCAAATCTCATAAAGTAATTGGACAGTTTCCTCAAGCATTCTGTCATGGCATTACATATACATATATTCAAGAATTTGCATAGGGGCGGGGAGGGGGGATTTATTTGAATGGATTCGCCACCGTCATAATTTCGTGTGATTTGAAATTTCAAGATTGTAAGTTTAAAAAGAAATTATTAAAACCGTCCATATACAGGGTGTTATTGCAATAGCGCATGAGAGATATACCATGACGAAGATTTTTTTTTCTGATGCCGATGGCGCAAAAATTAATTTTCAGCAAGGTATGGTTCCTTTGTAAATTGAATTTTAAAGTTTATTTATTTTAGGGGCATCCTCCCCAAGGAGACAATTGGTGAACATGTTAATGTCGACTGCTTCCCATCGTTTACGTGGTCCGGTGACAGTTGAAAACCTAAATCGATATTACCGGGAAGGATGTTTCGAAACAGTCAGATATTTTTATTCGAATAACTAGACGGTTCCGAATGAGGTTCGTCAGAAATGTCGAACATTCGGTAAAAACATAAAACTTTAAATGATCAAATATAAATTCAACGATCTATATATGCAATTATTTTATATGTGTGTTGTAATTAGATATGAATTGTGGCCATTGATAATCGTTTGTAAGCATATATCACAATATAATTATTGTGTGACTAGATTTACGGTAAATATATACTTATATATGGCATATATATGATTGTTTATGCCCTGTTTACGTTAAATATAATTAATTCTATCACAGGTACTAACTATATTTGATTAAATGCAGTGCAGTACTTTTCTGCACAGTATTTTTGGGGTTGTTGAACAGTTTCTTTAGTTTTAGCATCTGCCATTTATCAATTCTTCAAAGAAATCGAGAAACTATAAAAAAAACCGTTGTCCATGATAGAACATCTACCATCAACTGGTGAAAATTTTCATGTAACTTGGGATGCCCTTAAGGCGCACTTTTCTAATAAAAGATGTAGTATGGAAAAAGATTTGCATGCATTTTTCGGAATTCCAATAATTAAGAGAGAATCGACCCTCAGATTGCGTGAAATTCACCATAAATCCGTAGCAATTCTAGGCGTTCTTCAACCGCTCGGACTTCCTATTGAGCAATGGGATACATTACTCGTGCACGCGACTGTGAGTAAGCTCTATCCTAGTACGCCCAAAGCCTGATCGCGTAGCGTCTGTTCTAAAACAGAATATTTGACATTCAATGAATTAAAAGAATTTGTTATAAATCGAGCTCGCGAATTACAAGAAGCTACCGACTCTGGCACCGGACTGAACTTAGCGCATGCAACGATTGCATCCCCTCATAAATGTCTATGTTGCGAGGGTGATCATGCGCTGTATCATTGCAAGCGTTTTATAAATCTATCGGAGGATAAACGGTTAGAAATTGTTAAAAGAAATCGTTGTTCGAGTAAATTCACATGTTTTGCTTATAATCGGGCTCATCATACGTTGCTGCACCGAGAGCAGACTAGTCAGTTGACCGCCGCGCGAAACGACAGTTCTGGAACCCCCTCGGACCACACCGATCTTAACCAGTCGGGCCAGCCTTACATTGTGCTTCTAGTTGCCCTGTTCAACCAGGAAACATTTTGTTACCGTCTGCCTCAGTTCGTGTGTCTTCTCCATGCGGAAGAACAGTTCAGGTAAAGGAATTCCTTGACTAGGGGTCTACGAGGACCTTTGCTTCAGAGAGCTTAGCTAGAGCGTTAAATTCACGATGGATACGCGTTTTAACTACCATCTCCGTATCGGGGAATCTGATGCTGGATCACTGAATCATGCCGTGAACATTCAAATTTCACCACGATATTCGTGCACAACATCAATCCAGACTAATGCACTAGACATGAAGAAGTTAACTGGCTACATGCCGACTTGAAACTGCGACTTGTCTGTCTGGAGACACTTGGACGGTCTTGAATTGGCGGACGATAATCCGGGAAGTTCCGAGCCGATAGAACTCATAATCGGTTCCAACAACGGACCGACTGCTGAGAACTCTGTGTTCGGATGGTTCTTGTCTGGATGGACTGCCGACCCCATTGCTACGGCGTCTATGCACACTTATGTGCACCATTGCATTGACTGCAGTTGTTTGGAGATATCACTCAGGAAGTTTTGGAAAACCGAAGAAGTTCCAGGTCTAAAATATCTCTCCAAAGAAGATGACTATTGTGAACATCATTACATGAGTACACATTATCGTAACGACGATGATCGGTACGTCGTTCGAGTGCCATTTCGCAATTTTTCTGAGATCCGCTTAATGACAACTTATATACTAGACCAAAACTCCAAGCCGAGTTGAGCGCGGTGCTCATGCAATGGCGCAGTTTTCGCTTCGTCAGGACAGAGACGTCCAAAGCATTGTGTGGCGATGTCATCCGAGTGAACCTTTAGTCGACTATTAGCTGAATACGGTTACATTCGTGGTCTCATGCGCCCCTTATTTAGCGTTGCATGTCATACAGCAGCTTAATTGTGATGAAGGTTTACGATGTCATCAGAAGATTATGAGTCTTTTGGAATCCGCATCAAGATTCCTTTCAATTTAGGATAACTCTCGACGCACCAACATATTTGACGCTTTTATCGATTATCGATCGGTTGTACGACCCGCTTGGTTGGGTATTACCGGTAGTTATGTGGGCCAAAATATTGGCCCTGAAACTCTGGTTAATCATACTCGACTAGGATAGCCCGCTCTCAAATAATGTATAACAATCATGGAATTGATTCTATGAGACGCTTCCAGCGCTGAATGATTTTGCAATTCCACGCTGGACAGGCTAAAGCTTGGAGGCCATATTCATTTACGCTCCAGACTTTACGCCAGATCGTCTGGATGCTACAAGCAAAAAAGATTATTCTGTCTGTAATTTTCCGCTGTGTCTCATGCAGACGCTAGACAGCATCGCATTTTTATCAACTGATTGGGGACCTCCCAGCTCCTCGCGTATCGCGCCCTGATCGCCCCTTTTTGCATTACGGCGTTGACTATGCCGGGCTACTTCAAGTACGTCTGGAAAGCGCTCTCAGTCACAAATTTCATTCAGCATATATAGCTGTTTGTGCCTTTCGCCGTCAAGGCGATACACCTAGAAGTTGTATCTGACTATTCCTCAGAGAAATTCATCGTTGTTTTCAGAAGGTTTGTATTGCGACGAGGTCGTCCTCAATGTATGTATGGCGAACAGGGTACGTCCTTCGTAAGTGCTGCATCGACCTTGAGTCAGGCATTCGTCGGCGCTATCAGTGCAGAAGTTCCAACCTCTAATAGCGAGCGATGGTGTCGAGTGGCATTTCATACCCTGCCACTCTGCATTTCGGCGGGCTCTGGGAGGCCGGGGTAAAAAGTGTGAAGCACCACATGAAACGCGTACTTGGTAACCATACGCCCACATTCTAGGAGCTTTCTACGCTGTTATGCGAGATTGAATGCTCTTTAAATTCGAGGCCTTCAGGCTCTTTAACCAATGATGTGACGGACCTTAACGCATTGACACCTGGATATTTCCTCATCGGTACCCCCCTGAACGCGATCCCGGAGCCCTCACTTTTATCGATTTCGGAAAAGCGGTTGTCGATGGCAGCTCATGCGCCGTATTTCTGTATCTCTGGTCGATCGACTACCTCCTTTCCTTGTAGCACCATTCGAAGTGGAAATTTATGTCTAAGCCTCTGTCGGAAGGACAGCTAGTTCTGGTCAAACAACCGAAATTACCACCCATCAAGTGACCGTTGGCCTGCGTGATCAAATGCCACCCTGAAGATAATGGTGTCCCAAGAGTAGCAACTGTTCGTACCGCTGCGTCCACGTTATTGTGACCAATTACGCAACTGGCTCTCCTACCGACCGACCTAGAGTCTTCTTAGTACCTATTTCTTCTTTTTGGTCCGTAAGCAATCTAGATCATAAGCAGAGAGCGATAATGTCAATTTTAAATATACAAACAATCATGTTCGAAGTGCCTCACCGCGAGGAGGAATATTCGGTTTTGTACCTCGCACCTGAATAATATGTTCCCGCGCTTTATAGGCGCGGATTTCTGTTTGTTCTATCCAGCGCCCTCTTTTTCAAAATAGTTTGCGTCTCGAAAGCTGAAGTACAAATTTTGCGATACGGCGCCAAGTTAGTCTCTACTCGATGCCCAATCGAACCACATCTACTTCACCCAATTTTTACAGCGTCGCGACGCTTTCTCATCTCGAAGGACGCGGTTATTTCGTTTCGCGTTTTATCCACACGCAATGCGCATCGCGAGTTTTCTGTGAGTTATTATTGGAAATAAATTAAAATTGTGAATAAATTAACGATTCAAAAGTGACTCCGATTCTTGGTGTCTCTGACTCTTGATACCTGATCCTGATTCTTTAATATATCTTAATGTGAACTTCGTTTTATAGCGTTCTTCGGGCTCATAAGTGAACAAGGAGGAAAAACGCATATATGCTTTTTTGAAGAGAATTTAATGCTCTATATTTTTCTTTTGAGACAAGGTATTTCTTTCGTCCAATGGTAGAAGTACCGTTCCGCTGTAATTGCATCATGAAAATTTATTTATTTTTGGGTGATTACTCCATTGCAACAATTTACGAACAGAGTAACTAACATCGGCCTCTAGCAACTGCTTCAGTTCGTTTCCTTGATTCGAAAACAGTTGAAAAGGATTTGTGGCCTTCCCGCGAAAATGCATTCTGAAATTTGTCAAATATTCGAATTTATTAGTTTCAACGTAAATATAGCTAGAAAATTGGAATTCGTTGAAAATATATGTGTGTTAAATCGACAAAATTTAATAATTTTCGTTAAGAAATCTTTAGTCCACGCAACGAGCGGTTTGACCGGGAAAAAATTGCAATACGACCGATTTTTACGTGATAATTACTTAAAAAATAAGTTAAAAACATATCCAAAATCGCCGAAAATAGGAGTGGGGGAAAGCTTTTTTTTTTTAAAATAGGCCTAATTTTACTTAAAAGTGGCTGTAACATTTTAATGACGCATTAGAGCGCAAAATATAGCATAAATTGGAAATGAAAAAAACTATAAAAAATGTAAGATAACGGCTTGGCAAGTTGCAACTTATTAAACTGTTGGTCAAAACGAACCTTATTATTCTGCTTTTTGTAAAGTACATATAATTTCCGGTATATTTTTGATGCTAAAAATGCTAATGCTCGCAATATCCCCTTTTTAGGTCATATTTTAAAAAAAATTAGGTTATGTCCGACAAATAAAAAAAAATTAATTGTATTATTTTACGGTTTGGTCAGCATTTTCCAGATATCAGCGATATCTGTTTCCAGAATGAGCTACGTGCCGTCTGCTTGGCCGTTCATTCCTTATATTTTTGTTTATTTTTTCTTGTTTTTTATTTTGTTTTGTTTTTATTATTAATTTTTTTGTAGAAATGAGAAAAAACTTAATTTACTGAATTACTTCATGCTCAGTATTGATAACAGGTTCCGCGTTTGCACATGTGCTTCCACAGCAATCGGTATATGAAATGGTACACGAAAACCCATATTTGTGGCAACTAAGGTTATCGCTTTTCTACATGCACATCTTACAATTTTAATGAAGTTTTCGGGAGCAGGTTGCTCTTCAGTCAAGATAGGAATATATTTATTTCATCGAAATGCCATCCCCAGTCTTCTGCCTTTAATGACTTATGCCTGGTTTTCCATGTCATAATTTGAAAATACACAATACCAAAATTAAATTTCGCTGTAGCAGGTGTTGGAGGCAATCTTTGTGGTGATACAAATGAAGTAGCTTTAGTTACTTGTGTTACGAAAAGCCTGTATCTTAATGATACGAGGGATTCATCTTTTGTAGCTTTATATAGGCATAAAATAGCTTTTTCTCCAGCTTCTGTTAATTATGCCTTGTAAACACGAGTTTTTAAAAAATTTTTTGCAGCATTCAGAAAATCATTATTTTTTGCCAATGATCTAAGCCAACTTGTTTTCCATGGCCATAAAAAGATGATGTTGTATCACATCCCAGAAATGAATCTATAAACAGTATTGTACCTGTTTTATGGTTAATTAATAAATTGATATGGGAGTAGTATATATCGGATGGTTTAGTGCAACTCGTACCGACAGTTACAAACGTGCCAATTGACAAAAAAGGCACCGCCCAGAAAAACAGGAGTTGAACACTTTGAATGAGAGTACGTTAGGTGACAATTAAAGGAGAAGAAAACTCAAATAGGCGAAAGTTAGGGTTCCGGACAACTAAAATTCTATTATTAATATAGAACAAAAAAGTATTCTTCTCTCTCTCTCTCCCTCTCTCTCTCAAAAAAAACTCCTACAATGGACGTCGCTTGTCCCGCTCCCTTGCAGAGATTAGCTGCAAGGTCGTAAAATGGATGGGACGTCGGTTGTCCACTAGCACACAAAAAATAGGGCTTCACAATATATGGACGACTGTCTACACGCAGAACTTTTCGCCAGTTCCTTTCTTTTTAATGGAAGCCAAAACGTCGCCAACAACAAACAAAGTATGCAGAGGTCTGACGTTCCGATTTTCGGCAAACACTTACCGTAGGTTCTGCGGCGTTGCCAGATCTCGCCCACCTCCCAGTCCTACGGCTACAACTTAATAAATTCATTATCAGTAAGTCGGACTAGACCGCTATCTAAGCCTGGGGAATAACGGAATGCTTTTTCTAATACTTCAAGACTCGAATGCGAGAAACCTAGCTTTTCCGTTACACTCCCCGCACAGATGCTGGCTAACCGGCCAGGGTACCAGCTCAGCCACTAGCTCCCTAGGCTCAGGCATAACTCATAATAGTTAAAAAAAAGAATAAAATTTATTGACTAATCTTAGATAATATTAAGAAAAAGATTGGATATAACGAATGGTCACCGAGATCAAAACCCATGCAAAATGTATCAGGTATAATAAAATAAACCAAACATGATTGTATTCTTTTAATGAATTGATGATTTCTTTACCCAACCTTTGGTATATAAACAAAAAAAGTTGTAGGCGTCTTCTCGCGGATGCACTCCTCTTGGATCCTTTGCAGTTGACCACGAGCTCGAGCGATTTGAACTCGGAGTTCCATTTGGGCATACCCAAATCTGCACTTGGTCCTGTTACGTCCCCGTAACTAAATAAATAATTACTAAAAAACAGTTCTGAGAAGTATAACCACATTCATAGTAACTGAGCATTGCTTAATAATTCAATTCGACAAATAAACTGCTTTGCATGAATCATACTGGACCGAAGGCAATCACTGGGCAACAGCAATTTCATCGTTTTCTAAAAACTTTGCCATTATTCACGAAAAAGAAGAATCAAAACCGGTATGCCGAAAATTCTGTAAAATAAGTAATTCACGTGATATTACGTCAGCCGAACATCGCACTTAGATTTGTCCTCCAAAGAAAAACCTTCGCTATATCTAAGAAAACAAGTACATAATACAGTATACCGAATAAGAATATTACACGTAAATTTCCGAAAACACGATGTCGTAATCTTCGTTACAGCATTTCAAAATCTTAAATAAATATTCTAGAATTTAATAAACATTCAATTGCGACAACATTTTCAGTAGATTTTTCAAACGCGACAATATCCATCATCGATCATTTTTATACGTTTCTTTGCGACAATATTTTTAATTCCAATTTAATGCGACATTCGAATATTTTCGTAATTTCAAATAAGGCTATATTTAAGTGCGCCAACAATTGTAAATTCTATTCCGACAATATGTTTAATTCGATTTAAGTACGACAATACTTTCAATTTAATTGCGATAACGTTTATTTACAACAGCATTAGTATCCGAATAGTTTCACGATATTTTTAGTTTAACAATTCCAAACATTTTTATATTCTGCCAACGTCGACGAGAATGCTTGTTATTCTATATATTGAAAGTTGCAAATGGCATAGCACAGAGTCCAAGTTCGCATGGATCTCATTATATTTGCCACATTATACATAATTCATATTGAAATTCAAATATTGTTAAAAACATGTAGAGATATGACGGAACAACCAGAATCCAGCATCTTTCCAAGAATTCCTTTCACTTTTCCTACTCCCAAAATTTTATGATTCGCGACCATGGGCCATCTTCATTATAAAAAGGGCGTGCGCAAACAACCAGTCAGTTGGTTAGAGTTCCAGCCGGTCAGTCAGTAAGTTCCAGCCAGACAGTTCCAGCCAGACAGTTCCAGCCGGTCAGTCGGTCAGTTAGTTAGAGTGTCAACCAGTTCCAGTCAGTCAGTCAGTCAGTCACTCAGTCAGTTAGAGTGTCAACCAGCGTCAGGCAGGCAGTTGAAGATGATGAGTGGATAAGTTCCAGCCGCTCAGCCACACTTCAGTCGTAGGTGACACCAGAAGGAACCTATGGTAAGAATAATTTCTTCATTTTTCCCAATTAACTACCCTTCCTCTATGTCTGAGACGAAGTGCCAAAAGGAGCACTAAAAGGAAGCGGTTCGGTCCCTTCTCCGAGCGGTGGACAAGAGTCCTTTTGGATTCCGTTAACCGGCTCCGATGATTGGATCCGAACCAATTCAATTTAGGAAAGATCATATTTATTTATTGTTTTTTTTTTTATTAGCTAAGGATTGATTATTTCCTCTTTCCCGAGCGGTAGACGAAGTTCCTTTTGGACTCTGTTAACCTTCTCCGGTAAGTGGATCCATATCAATCCCGACGTTGGTTTATCCTGTAATCGATGGCAGCACGTCGACCAGGATAAATCCATAGGGACTTCATATTGTCATATTGTTATATATATTATAATTTTTATTTTTGTTTTCTATTAATTAGTAGACTCCCCCCCCCCCCTTTGACTAATACTTTAAATAGAAATTCCGTATTTTATTAACACCTTATTCCCTTTTTCGTTTTCAGTGCCAGATGCTTGGGAAAGAAATATTAGACGGCTCCTCCAAATTGTTCAGAAGGTCGCTTCATCGCTCCCTATTATTCCTACCTTATACCTTTCTTGTTCTGTCTAACACCATGTTTTTGAAACTTAAATGAAATAAATTAAATTTTTCCTGAAAACATTTGTACTTCTTTATTTTACCTTCACCTTTATTCATTTCTTTTGCATTAGCAGCAGCCCCCACAAATTTTCGAACTCAGGATTGACTCTTCCAGTCGATCCAGTCTTTTCGCGGTTGTGTCGAGGAAACGGTATTTGCAACCAAAAACCCTTGCAAAACGCCTTTCCTCCGGCCGTAACAGTCCACTCCAACTTCCGAAGGGCATGTTACATCGCCCTTTCTGGGGTATGGGCCCTTTCCTGGCTTCGTCCTTACGCTTGAAAGCGCGTTGATCACGTTGAGTAATGGACTGTCATAGGAGCTCTATGGATGCCGGAGGTTCAGACTTCTATGCCAGGCATCCATTTGTTGGAAGAGGACTTTCTCTTCCTTCTCCACGGCAATCCTCGTTAGACGGACTGCCTTCATGTCAACTTCTAAGGACGCCCATTTGTCATCCAAGGTCATGGACGCCGCCTCTTCAACTTGGGCCGACTCAGTAACCGCCTGTTCAATTTCGTCAGTGGAGGCCCCCCAAACCGGGAAGTCCTCGAAAACCCGGAGTTGGTCCATCAGCTCGTCCAGCTGCATGTGAGTGGCGTGCTCCACGAGCGCCCTCTTCATTTCTCGGAGGTCTGCCTCGAACATTTTGGGGTCTTCTTCCATTTCCTACATATGATGAAATGAACATGTAAATGAAACTTAACCACTACCACATGCAAATTATGAATACTATGGTTTAATTATTCTTCTAGCGAAAACAAACATCGCGATGAAACATGCTTTAAAATTAGTGTCGACTACGAGTGCCATATTTATGGATTGGGACACGGATAGGAACTACTGGTTGTCCCGTCTTTTTTGGACGTCCACTAGGACGCTTTTTTGCGGGATTGGGTGTACTGACTCGACAGGACGGATTAACAGAGACCTCTGCGTTTAATCCGCTCGACCTATCTACCCGCGGTGGTTGACTATCTATCCTATAAATGCCTTGCACTGCGTGGTCGTCGTTCGACCTCGTCTTCACTGTGCACGTCCGCGTGTACAGTCATCGAATTAGGCCTAACTACCACTTCCTGTTCAGTCTAAAGTAACGTAGACCGATGTTCGATGTCATCTTCTTCTACCAGAGTCGATGCCTCTTCTTCTGTAAACGTTAGATCCTCTGGCGGAGAATCAGTTTCTCCACGGTATGGCTTCAATTGATTAATATGTCACTTCCCTATCCTCTTTCCGGATCCATCTTTTAATTCATATACATTGGATCCAAGTCTAGCGGAAATAGTATAGAGTCCTATGAATTAGGAGCCCATTTTGCAGGAAAACCTTGGGCTGCTGATGAAAGAACATAATTTCTCTTTAAGACCACGTCTCCTATTTCGTATTGGCGGTCTTGTCTTTTCTTATCATAATAATTAAATTGACGCCCTTGCGCAGCTTCTATATTCTGCGTTACTTCTTGTTGCAGCGACCTCATAGCGTTGAGTGGCTCCAACCAATAATGGACGGCACGCTTTACTTGCCTGCTCGGCGCGTGTACTCATTGCGCCGACAGTGATCCGGGGGGACCACTTGACGCCCATAATTCATCATGATCGGACTCACACCCATGGAGTCGTGACTGGCCGCATTATATGCGAAAGCAAACTCGGATATATATTTATCCGAGGTGCGATGATTCTCCTGTACGAATGAGATAATCATTCCTTTAATGGTCCGATTAGACCGTTCTTCCGGATTAACCTGAGCATGATAAGTAGGACTTGTCGACGGTGCAATCCCTCGTTCTTTAAAAAATCTGTCCATTCCTTTATTTCAGAAAGTCTTTCCGTTATCGGTATGAATGGTTTCAGGCGTTCCCAATCTTAATATGATTCGCGCGTTAAAGGCCTTGATTACTGCAGGACCTGTAGCTTGTCTAACAGGCACGCATTCCATCCACCTAGTAAACACGTCCTGAAATACGAAAAGGAATTCTCGACCTTGAGAACTTTTGGGAAAGGGGCCCATGGCATCCGCTGGATTATTTTCCATGGTCCAGGAATTGGTCGACGGCCCATCAGTCCTGCTGTAAGAACCGGAGGAATTTTCATCCGTTGACATATGGAACATTTCAGCACGTATTTCACAGTATCTTTCCTCATGGTCGGCCAGAAATAGTACCGAGCAACCCTATCATAAGTTTTGTGGCTGCCGAGATGTCCAGCACTAGGAACGTAGTGATTTTCCTTCATAATCGCTCGCCGGTTTTCTTCAGGGACGACTAGCTTCCACGCATCCTCGTCGTCCATTAAAGTATCTAATATGGGATCTGGACGATACGCATACAGTCGACCACCAACGAGTTTCCAGTAAGGGAATTTATAAGGATCTTCTTCTATGTGTTGACGTTATTGAAGATACCTCTTGTCTTGAATCTCTGGAGTCTCTTCCATCGAATTTATTGGGATCCCATCATCCGTTTCATACATACGCGAGTGTGCATCTGGCACATCATATAAAAAACACTTTCGATGTTTGACATCATACTGGTATCCTTGTAGTTCTAGGGACCATCGAGCTAGTCTACCGTGATCACGGAGCCATTCGAGACTTTTAAGGTCTGTGATTGCCGTAAAATGATAACCCTCAGCGTATTCTCGAAATTTCGGTATGGCCCAAAGGACAGCTAAACACTCGCGTTCCGAAACCGAACAGTTTCTCTCTGCAGAGGTTAAGGATCGACTTGCAAACGCTAGGACACGTTTGTCATCATCGAATGGTTGACACAAAACAACACCAAGACCTGTATCACTGGCGTCTGTTTCCAAAATATATTTCTTTGAAGTCTATTCCTGCGTAGAATAGGCGCAGTACTCAATAAATGTTTGAGTCCTTCAAACGATTCTTGTTGTGCCTGCTCCCATATATAAACCTGGTCCTTTTAACTGAGTTCCGAGTTAACTGAGTGAGAGGCTCTGCTATTGTGGCAAAGTCACCCATAAACCATAGACGTCTAATTGGTCAAACCAAAATTTCAATAAATTAGTGCCGACTTTATGTCAATTATTAAAAATACGCGATTTTCATTTCACATTTAAAATAAATTATTAAGACGTATTCACAATTATTCCATTTAGATAACTTAATACTTTTGTTAAATAATTAAAATAAATTTCTTTAGATTCTTACGTCTTAATATATAAAATAATTTAAAAGTTAAAACTTTAGTCAATTAATTCGAAGTCATATTTGTAAAATACGATAATACGTTCTTAATCGCCTTCTTTTTAGAAATATTTTATTAAATAGACGACTCAATTATAACTTAATCATTAAAGTCACAACAACAACCACAAAAATAAATACTTAAAACTTGTCACAATATTTAGTTTCTATTAGTTACTTGCGTATTCAAAATTTTAGTGCTTTGAAACTAACTTTGAATTTTATAAAGGTAGTAAACCAATTCTAACCCCAAAATTTTAACTCTTTCAGTTTTGGTCATCTATTTATATAAAAAAAAATAAATAAATAAATAAAAACAACTTAAATAAATTTTATTTCTAATTGTCTACTGACCTTTTGAATTTTAATTCGACGCCAAGTTTTAAATCGAGCCTATTCTTCTAGCCGCCTCAATTCAATCGCTACAATGCTATTCGGTCGAATCGAATCAGTACCATAAATCTTTCTGTTTATCTTAATTTATATTACCTGAAATAAAACTACCTAATACTAAATGGAGTTTTAATAACATCAAACTATAATAAATAAGGTCGTCTACTATGACCGAGTACCAATCTATTACCGTTTCACTGTATTAGTTCTTCGACCTAATCACTGAACGACCAGTAGTTCCTTTTAACACGATAATCTATAAAATTTTGTTAATAAATAACGTTTATCATTCTTATAAAACAACACAAAACGTCACAAAACAAGTAACATCATTTCTCCTGTCTTGTATTAATTAAAATTTTTCAAAATCATCATTTGTCTAATATTCTATATATATGACGACTATTCCAAACATGTCTTTTAATTCTATTTATAATTTATTAATTAAAATTCCCTTGTATTAATTAATTAGACGCTGTCTATTTTACTTTAGACG
The DNA here is from genome assembly GCA_030407085.1 of Trichopria drosophilae. Classification (NCBI taxonomy): domain Eukaryota; kingdom Metazoa; phylum Arthropoda; class Insecta; order Hymenoptera; family Diapriidae; genus Trichopria; species Trichopria drosophilae. Next base: position 64,301,037 of record CM059585.1, on the reverse strand, counting down.
TCTATCTTATTTTCACATAGTCGGGTATTATTTTGTATATATGTGACGCGTTCTGAAGAAAGGGACCTAAGCGTCCGAACGGCAATTATGAGGAGAGGGAAAAGAAGAGGCAAGACTGCGGCGCAGTGTTTCCGATATTCTCTTACTCTCTTTCTGTACACTACTAAATCAAGTTAGGAAGATATGCTGAAAATTTCAGCTCAAAATATTGAAAATTGAGCCGTTGGTAGCATATCTTTTCCCTCTCCTGCACAATTATAGTTCGGACGCTTAGGTCCCTTTCTTCAGAAAGCGTCACATATATATATATATATATATATATATATATATATATATATATATATATATATATATATATATATATATATATATATATATAACTATACAATTTTAAAACGTATTTTATTTATTTCAATATTTTAATAGTAATTAATAGTAAAAAAAAATGTATAAATTTAGTGTCTATTGTATTTACCAATAATTGACTATTATTTTTCAAAATTCAAACTTTAGGTTATTATATGAGAACAATATACAATATTTTAATATACATTATTTCTACTTATTATTTAAATATCTATTATTAAATTCAAAAGGTTCTTACTTGTTATTGTTTACTTGTTAGTTTATTTCTATTACTAAGATGAACTTTCAAAAGTTATACGTTGACTGAAACAACTAAATTTTTTCCATTATTCTAATTATTCACAATTTTTACTTTTATAATCTTTTTCTCATTAATTTGTTCTTTTAACTATTAATGTTACAAAGTAATTGAACTTTTATTGATCGTTAAGCCAAAAACACCAAAATAAAGTCACTTTTCAGTTTTTAGTCGACTATCTACATATATGCGTCGACTCTATTTAATATTTACCATAAGATAGTCGATTTGTTATATTATTAGTTGAGTTTAATTAATATTTAAAGTAACGCAGTCGACTTTACTTATTATTTTTCGATTCTATTTCACTAGTCGTCTTATCTTACTTATTACTGTTATAAATAGAATCGTCCGGGACTCAGTAACTGTTTTTCACGGATTACACAGACAATGTAACTAACTCAACATTTATGCCAGTCATATTATTTCACAATAGTAATTCTTATTTTTAACTTATATAATTTCACATATTGACCAACCGGGTCAGTTTTGTTCAGGCGCCATTTTGTAGCTGTTTTATTGTTAATTAATAAATTGATATTGGGTAGTATATACAGAGTGGCCGATTTATCTGAAGACATAGAAATATCTCGAGAACTATGCACAGAATCAAAAAAGGTGTGGGATGATAGTTGTTCGACACGAAGGGGGGCATCCAGTAATAATGAAATTGACCCTCTCCCCCACCTAATGGGGGTGGGCTGGGAGAAAAACAATAAAACTTAAATAGGAACCCCCATTTTTTATTGCAAATTGGGATTCTCCGGGAAAAAGTACACCAATTTGACCAGGAGCTATTGCATTTTGGTTCACAGGTGGCGCTGTAATCGATAAAAATCCAAATTTATCTGGAGACATTGAAATACCTCGAGAACTATGCACAGGATGAAAAAAGATGTGTGATGAAAGTTGTTCGACACGAAGGGGGGCATCCTGTAATAATGAAATTGACCCTCTCCCGCACCTAATGGGGGTGAGGTGGGAGAAAAACAATAAAACTTAAATAGGAACCCCCATTTTTTATTGCAAATTTGGATTCTCTGGAAGAAAGTACACCAACTTGACCTAAGAGCTATTACATTGTGGTTCACAGGTTACGCTGTAGTCGACAAAAAGCGAAAGTAAAAAATCCCTAAAATTCGATGTCTCCAGAATTCACATCACATCTGATAAATAATAGTAGACGTATTTTATTTTAAAAATACTATTCAATGCCATCACTACGAAATGTTCGTTTTTCTTTGATTTTATATTATTCTTGGAATGTGTTTTCTAGCCGCTACAATGGAAATTATCTGAAAAATAATGATGGATTTGGTTTTGTGCCAAAAATAGTATATTATGCTTTAAAGGAGGAAAGAGCGTGATCCCCGAGTGGAAGGTTTGCTGCGCGAGCGAAGCGAGGGCAACCCTCTCACGAGGTGCGCGCGCATTCCTCTCGTGAAGCATACGCTAGTTTTTTCCTGGCCGCATCCATTACTCCCGCGGGCAGCACTTTTTGTCCCGCGGGAGTAATGAGAACGAAGTGCGCATGCACATGGGCCCTCAGACGGAATTGACAACTTTCGCCCCGCGTAGCGGATATGGAATACGGTGATTCTAACAAAGCCGGGAAAAAATACATTAAGCGTTACCCAGGAACAACGACGTGGACGTAGTATTTTTCTGTTCCCTTTGGGGTGCTTGTTTTACGTGAGTCCCTTTGCCTCTCACTGTTCACTTACTTGAGTAAGTGTTCGAAATGTTGACCTTCCAGTTCAATGCATTTATTTATTCTTTCTTCAAATGACTTTATACAGGATAGTATCATATCTGCAGAAATTTCTGCGCAAGCAGTTCTAATGCGTTCCACCATGTTTTCACGAGACGTTGGTACTTGTTCATAAACCTTACCTTTTAGGTAACCCCATAGGAAGAAATCCGAAGTATAGGATGTTAAATCAGGTGACCTCGCCGGCCAATTAATGGGACCACCTCTACCAATCCACCGACCATTGGAATCCCGGTCTAGCACTTCCCTTGCTACTCTTGAAAAATGTGCTGGGCAACCATTTTACTTTCTTTGATCTGAAACGAATTCTTGTGACATTCTTAATTTGTAACGATATTTTACACATTTTCATTTTTATCATCAAACCAAAACACAAAAGCTCGTCGATCAAATTGGTGCACTTTTTTCCGAGGAATCCAAATCTACAATAAAAAATGGGGGGTCCCTATTTAAGCTTTATTGTCCCCCCGCCCCTGTGGGAGGGGGTTGATTTCATTATCACTGGATGCCCCCCCCCCCTTCGTGTCGGACACCTTTTTTGATTCTGTGCATAGTTCTCGAGATATTTCAATGCCTTCAGATAAGTTTGGATTTTTATCGATTACAGCGCCATCTGTGAACCAAAATGCAATAGCTCCTAGGTCAAATTGGTGTACTTTTTTCAGGAGAATCCAAATCTGCAATAAAAAATGGGGGTTCCTATTTAAGTTTTATTGTTTTTCCCCCACCCAACCCCCACGGGGTGGGGGAGGGGGCCAATTTCATTATCACTGGATGCCCCCCTTCGTATCGAACAACTTTCATCCCACATCTTTTTTGATTCTGTGCATAGTTCTCGAGATATTTCTATGTCTTCAGATAAATCGGCCACCCTGTATAGGATGGTTAAGTGTAACTCGTGCCGACAGTTACAAACGTGCCAATCGACAACAAAGACACCGCCCAGAAAAACAAGAGTTGAACACTTTGAAAGAGAGTTCGTTAGGTAACAATTAAAGGAGAAGAAAACTCAAATAGGAGAAAGGTATGGTTCCGGATAAATAAAACTCTATTAATATAGAATAAAAAAGTATTTATAGCCTGAGAAACAAGAGAAAGCCGGGACAGAGTCGGTACTTACAATAATTGGTGCGTCGCACAGGTATAGAAACCCTCTATATATGACGTAAAAAGGGGATATTGTGAGAATTAGCATTTTTAGGGTCAAAAATATGTCGAAAATTATATTATAATATAATTAAAATTAAATTATAATATATATATTGTAGGGTTCGGTCGCTGGTTAACTATCGAATTTTGTCAATTTGAATTTCTCGCCTATTCCTTGCCTGCGCGGTAGTGCAGTTGTGTCGCGTAGTATTTGCAGCGAAAATGTGAGTTTCTCAGTGCGGAAATGAGCAGGACAACGCGACCGCGGAAAAAGTGGAAAAAGTGCAAAATTTTGTGTTTCCGTCGAGGCACGCGGTGCAGAGTTGGCCAGGTGCACTTGGTTGTCGGCGTCGAGGCAAAGAGGTCGAGCTCTGGCATCATCGAGCTATCATCGTCGGTGCTCCGGACAAGATTCCATCGGGTTTTTTCCGGATCCCGACATTGGACTCAGTTTTGAGAAGCGATTACGAGGTGCTTCGGACAATTCGTGCTGAGGGCACTTAATTTCACGTCCCAGATACAGGCTCTTTCGTCCGGAATTCGTTCCAGAATTCCTCCCAGAAGTCATTCAAGAATTCGCCGGATTTACTCTACGAGCCTATCTGCTTAATTTTGATTTGCTTCGTGAACTTTAAACTCCTTCTCGTGTTCCGTCACCGAAAGGTCGTTGCAAAAAAAGGGAATTTCGAAGTCAATGTGGTCGCAAATGGACATTGGGCATGGAGAATCGTTGCTCCGAATTAAAACAAAATTTTGTTTTTCCGTGTTGTGCGAGGACCAGACGTCAAGAAAATTCGCGATTTTTGTTAAACGTGGGGTACAGCGGTAGTTGGTCAGGATCGAGAGTAGCGTGGCCACATAGTATAGAATTAAGGTTTGCTTTTTTGTTGTATTGAAATCCTCAGTACGAGTAGTTACCTGCACTGAAAGCCCAGTGGCGCTATTTTCGTATGGGCTCTATCGGGCATAAAACGTACGGAGTCGGTAACACGTTATGTGTAGCACGCGCCCTACCGGAATCGCCGTAAGTAGCACAGGTTTTCGTATCGGGAATGTCCGCACGAAAAATGCTTGTTTTAATCCCATGCCGGAATCGTATAGGTAGCCCGATAGTAAACAATCCCCACTCTGTCGTCCGAAATTCGTTTCAGTGGCCATCCCATTTTCGCTGTTGTTTGGAACGATTTAGTGTTACTTGGTATTTCTATAACTGAGGCGTGACATCTGACCAATGAAGTGACGTACGAGTTTGTGTAGTAAAGTAAGTGTTCATATTTACTATTCAATATTAATAATACCGATTTAACCAATAATTGTAATATTATGTATATTCGTGAAATTACTACGGTACACTGTAAAAAATCCGAGTTTGGGCTGAACACAAAACGAGGTTTGTGGTTACAACAAAATTCGAGGTCTGTACTGAGCACAAATGTGGTTTGTGCGTAGCCAAACTATTTCTTTCCGTATAGTTTCTCCTGTACCGGGTTGAGCTTTTCAAGACCGAACATTTAGTGTAAGTAATATTACATATTTTACAATTGATTTTCTATATCAAATTAGATTGATTTTTATAATCAATTTGGTCCAATTTGGTTTAAAAAATGTCAATACGTGTGATAACAAAACAATTTAACAGATTTTATAAACCGATGTTTTGTGATGTGAAAATTAAATTATTTCTTAGTTAAATTTGACTAATTCGGATTCAGAGAGTAAGATATATAAGTACACTATATATACGATATATAGGTAATAACACTTAATAAGAATCTACACTTTTTTTCAAAAGATACATGTCATATATTTGTGTTTCATAAATACATTCCTAATGTAAAATAAGGGTTATATACTAATACAAATTTAGACCATTACTTAAAAAATGAATATACAAAGTGTATTATTTAAAAACAATTCTAGTCTGTAAGTAACACTTCGCTAATAAAAAATGTTAGGTTAAACACGAATTTTCTACACTATAATCAATCAGTAATGAAAGAACCAAACATATAACGGTAATTTTACAAACTCATTGCAAATTTACTGCATTGAGCGTAGGGAAATTACTATGAGCTGTAAAATTACCGGTATATGTTTGGTTGTTTCATTACGGATTCTTTACAGTGTACCGTACTCATTTCACGAAATTACATAATATTACAATTATTGGTTAAATCGGTATTATTAATATTGAACAGTAAATATGAACACTTACTTTACCATAGAAACTCGTACGTCACTTCATTGGTCAGCTGTTACGTCTCGTGGATGGCCACTGGAACGAATTTCGGACGACAGAGTGGGGATTGTTTACTATCGGGCTACCTATACAATTCCGGCATGGGATTAGAACAAGCATTTTTCGTGCGGACATTCACGATACGAAAACCTGTACAACCTACGGCAATTCCGGTAGGGCGCGTGCTACGCATAACGTGTTACCGACTTCGTACGTTTTATGCCCGATAGAGCCCATACGAAAATAGCGCCACTGGGCTTCCAGTGTGATAGCACGATATTTGATATGAAATTTGGAACGACTAATATTGTAATTTGATACTGTGATAATTCCAAAGAAATTATAGAAATAAATAAAAAATAAAAAGAGAACAGAAGAGTCGATTCAAAAAATTATCGACATTAAATATTTTTGTGTAAGCACGTGTCTATTTATTTAGAGTCGCCTACCACAATACATTTATGTGAAACGTATACTTCCAGGACCAAAATACATGAACACACTGATTTTCACGATAGTTCCAGGACAAGTTTACGATTGATAGTTCCAGCACCTATAGCCAAAATTAAGGCATAGCCGAGCGTAGGCGAGGTTCTGAGGGGGTAGGTTAGGATAGTTTTTAGGGGGGGGGGGAGGAGGGTCACATAGCCGAGTTAGTCACATTTAAAAATAATACACACATTTCCAAAAAGTATATATGTCATAAAAAGCGTATAATACAAGGACCGACCCTGAACTATGCGTTTCGCACAGTTATATATATATATAGGAAATGAAAAAATCTATAAAAAGGTAAGAACAATATTTTCCCTATATGTCGCTACTTTTGAGATAATGGTTTGGAAAGTTGCAACTTATTACAATGTTGGACAAAACGAGCCTAACTGTTCTTTTTTTTGTAAGTATATATATATATATATATATATATATATATATTTATTCGCAATATATATATATATATACTTACAAAAAAAAGAACAATTAGGCTCGTTTTAATTTTAATTAATGTAACTCGTATCATTAAAAAGTTACATCCATTTTTAAGTAAAATCAGGCATATTTAAAAAAAAACAGCTTTGCCCCACTCCGATGTTCGGCGATTTTGGAGATATTTTTTAACTCATTGTTTTTAGTAATTATCATGAATAAATCGTTCTTGTTGCAATTTGTACCGGGTTACCCTCTATTATTTCGTTCGTTTCGTGGAGTACTTAGTATATCCTCCGAAATGAATGATTAATATGTACATAGACATGTTCATAGTTACCCTTCTACGGCGTCTTAATTTTCAAGAAGATTCGATTGTTATTAACCTACTCGACGATGATAAATTACGCCATTTTTTCAAATTTCCATGTTTCAGGTGCCAAAGGTCATTGAAGTAAAAAACCCACCTCAGTTTTATTACTCGATTTTCTTAAAAGCGTCAGTAGGTAAAATGAAATCGTTTTTATTTGTCATAAATTCCTCCATGCGCATATCAGAAAAGCAGCCCATACACACCATGAATTTGAATTAATTAAAAACTAAGAATGTAAAGTGACATATTGGTCATCGATTATTAAATACAAGTAAATATTTAAATAACTGCTAATTCGTTAGCAAATCTTATCTTTAAATATTCATAATTAATACTAAATAAACTAGTGACCCACAGTTCGTTTCTTATTTAGCAATTTTGTTCTAAATGAGAATTGTAAAACAGGTCTAAAAATATAAATATTTACATAGACAATTTAAACAAAAAATATCATTTCCGCGTATATCTCATTTTTAATTTCCATTCCTAGACAATGAGCAATCAATCGAAAAATAAGGAGATCTTGTCGCATGTCTCGTCCTGCATTAAAATATTTATTTATCTACTTTCCACCCACGAAGGTTAGTAATATAAACTTACTGCAATGATTTTTCATGAGATGATGGACACTGCTCCGTGGACTCGTATTAAATAACAATCGATCAGTTTCTATACAGTTATCTGGGCAAAAAAAAACGAGAACATTCCACATGGTATTTGAAAACATATGTATGCAAGCAATTATATCGCCATATTTATATCGCATTCCATTAGTTAAAAATGGATTTGAAATAACAAATCATAAGTGTTCGTCTCAAAGAGAAAGACTAGCTCCAAAATTTCGCGAGACTACACTGGGGACAGGCTGGTCTGTTGAGGACATTCAGGAAAAAAGATGGGTGAAGTGAGAATCCAAGAGTACGTGAAACCTTTTTTAATTTCCGTATAGATAACTTTCGCAAAGTACCGTGACCGTTGCGAACTGCATACGCGCGTATGGATGAAGAAAACCGTTCGCTTGTATCGTGGTACAATTTTTAATCCTACGCCTGAGAAAAATGGCGAATCGCGAGGAAGACGACCGTTCGTCGTGCATTCGCTGCCAATACTCTTTTCAGACTGACTTCTCCTGAGAGGGGAAATCGCGAAACCGATCGCAAATTGCGCGTAGAGCGTGTACATAGACTATGTCTCGCGCATATTCCGTCTAGAGACGCGCGAAATTCAAACGCCAGGAACATCACGCTCGCGTTGATTTCTCACATATCGATGATCATAATAATGTGACTTACAGACTAATTAACTTAACCTAATAGTATAATTGCTTAACATCTTTTAACGCGAATCCACCGGTAGCAAGGCTAATTTATGGATTCCTCGCATGATCTTCCCCTTTGACGTACGTACTTCGCAGGTACGGACTCGGGCATCACGACCAAACCACACTTTCGTTACACGACCCATAGACGACCAAGTAGGAGGGTAATTGGGTTCTTCGATTAGAACTATATATCCAGGTTGGAAATCATGATGACTGTCATGCCACTTGTGGCGTTTCTGAAGAGTATGGAGGTAATCTGATTGCCATAATTGCCAAAACCGTTCATGCATTTGCTGCACTAACCGCCAACGCGATAACGAGGTTTGACCAACGGCGGATTTCGATGGTTCCGGAGAGGCAAGAATTGAGGACCCGATGAGAAAATGTCCCGGTGTAAGAAATTGTAAGTCGTCGTCATCGGATGAAGCGCTACAAATTGGTCTCGAATTTAGGCAACCTTCGATCTTACAAATTAAGGTTAGAAATTCCAGGATGCTCAGGGTTTGAGTTCGACGTTTTGCAATGTCTGATGAAAACGACGGGCAAGTTCACGGCTTGCACCGTGAAAGTTTTTGCCATTGTCGCTAAGAATATCGGACGGAGTCCCACGTCGGAAACGAAAACGATCAAATGCAGACAAGAACGCGCTTGACGTGTAGTCATCAACAATTTCCAAATGAACGGCTCGAGTTGCCATACAGACAAATAGAGCCAAATAACATTTTCTGGTGCGTTGACCTCGAGATGTGAAGGAAGTTAATGCATAGGGACCCGCATAATACTATGCCCGTATGCGCGAATGGGCGAGATATGTTTACGCGAAAGTCTGGCAAGGGTGCCATTTTTTGAACACCAAGACTCGCTCTTTGACGGGTGCATACGACACATTTGTGCATTAGGGAACGGTTTAATACATGCGCACGTACGACCCAGTACTTTTCGCGAATTACGCGATGCATTAACGACATACTGCCATGCAAGGTTCGCTCATGTGCATCTTTATAGTTCGCAATATTAGTTTGGTTAAGCAATGTCTCCCTAGAATTACAGGATGAGCATACTATTTAGCAACAATAGTATCCTGAAGCCGCCCGCCAACCCGCACTAAACCCCCATCATCAACATAAGGATCAAGCGATCGTAAAAGGCTGGATTTGCGCAAAGGTTTGCCTTTCTTCAAGTGAGCAATATCTTCCGAGAAACAATTTACTTGAATTTGGCTCAGCCAGAATCGTACAGCACGTTGCCTATTTTTAAGGTCAGAATTTTCGCTCTCCTTTCTGGTGAGACATATAAATTTTAAAATGTTACTCGTAACGCGAATGAGCTTTAACCATGAGGAGTAACGTATAACCAAGTCCCATATGGGCGTAGTAGCTATTGTCATCAAGGCAGTTCTAGATTTCTCCTCGAGGTCTACATCAGAGGACAAGGTCGGTGGGGAAAGGGCCACTTACTTCTTGGCTCAACGAGCCATGATGGTCCCGACCACCTCAAAGAATTTTCACTAAACTTGTCACAAGTCGCGCCTCGCGATGCTAAGTCGGCCGGGTTTTCGGGAGATGGTACATAATGCCACTCGACCACCGTCAGTCCTGATTGGATTCGTGCGACCCTATTGCCTACGAAGGTTTTAAGCAATTTTGGCTGTTTTCGTATCCAATGCAAAACAATTGAGGCGTCAGTCCACTCGACAATAGGTATATTTTCAATCTGCAGAGTGTTCAGACACCATTTTAGAAGGTCGACCATTGATATGGCAGCCATTAATTCGTGACGTGGAATTGACTGCTGTTTCAATAGTGCAACCTTAGTCTTACTTGTGAGCAGAAAGGAGGTTTTCCGAGAGAGGGGTAAACTAAATAAACGACGCAAGCGTAGGCATTTTCTGATGCGTCTGAAAAACCATGGAGGATACACGATTATTCTGGGCACATGGGTATCCACCTAGGAATAGATATTTTATGCAAATTGCGCATATCCTCGATAAAACACTGCCATGCTTGTACAATCTCGGGAGGAAGGGCATCGTCCCATCCAAGTCCCGTCAGCCAAAGCTGCTGAATGAGAATTTTGGCCGAAACTATTACGGGGGATATCCCCTAGTGGGTCAAACAAACGGGATATACAAGACAATAAAGTGCGCTTCGTATACTTTGATTCATACTCAGGAAGATCCATTTTAAAATGAAACTTATCGACCGAAGGGCTCCAAAGTATTCCTAAGGTTTTACAGACTGATCTGCTTGAAATTCCTTAGTGACGGAAATATCAAAATCGCTAGACGGAATATCCACTAAAACAGACGAATTATTCGAGGTCCATTTTCGCAAATGAAGAGCTCCGGCCTTTGTGATACCGATTATCTGGTCGCGTAGACTTTTTATCTCTTCGAAAGTGGGTGCCCCGAAAAGAATATCGTCAACGTATACATTATTTAAGAGTTCGCGACTGGCATCTGGAAACGAATCCTTCTCGTCTTGTGCCAGTTGATGCAAAACCCGAAGTGCTAAGAATGGCGCACAGGAAGTACCGTAAGTTACGGTATCTAAACGGAACGTTTCGAGCGGAGAACTGGCTGCAGGGCGCCACAAAATTAGCTGATAATTTGCATCATTCGCATGTACCCTAATCTGGCGAAACATTTTTTCTACGTCGGCAGAACATACGTATTTATATCGGCGCCAACGAGTGAGAATTGACGCAAAATCAAGTTGGAGTTTTGGACCAGGCAACAAATTATCATTTAACGATTTGTTGTTTAAAGTTGGACTTACGCGTTAAATACCGCCCTTATCTTAGTGGTCGATGGATCTATCACCTTAAGAACAGCGTGATGAGGCAAATAATTGTGCGGCTGATTCGAATCAAACAAATGTAACGACATGTGGCCAAGCTCAAAATATTCGTTTAAAAACCCATCATACTGGAATTTAAGATTCGCATTCTTCAACAATCTACGTTCCCCACATTCGTATAATCTTTTGGCTCGCGCAAAGGATTCACCAATATCAACATGAGAGCCATATTTGAATGGCAACCGTACATGATATCGACCCGTTTCGTCGCGAACTGTCGTCTCCACAAAAAGTCGTTCACATTGTTTTTCCTCGTCGGTCCATTGCTCGACTTTAGGAATTTCTTCTATTGACCAGAATTTATGACAACTCTCATGTAATTCAACGTTCGAAATTGCGTGAAGACAATGAACTGGTCGAGCATTGGACTGACCTGAAGAATTGTAAATAGGTCCGAACAAAATCCACCCGAAAATCGAATATTGCGCCGTGGGCATATTTTCCCGACGAAGTATGCCTTCTAATATTATTTGAACGTATACATCCGCCCTTAGAATCACATCGAGCTAGTGCGGCGGTGTGCGGTGCCGCCGAAGGGTATTTGGCGATCCCCGTTTTCAGGCGCGAAAGGAGGCAGGAGCCGACCTCCTCTGGGCGAGTCCTTGCCCTACCGGGAGTACGTTGCCAGGTAGCCGGGCTGAGTAATGCGTCGTCCACCTGGCGCGGAGTTTCATCAAGAAAACTGCAAAGCCCGCTTCACGGGCGGTGGACGACACCATAAATTACGGTCGTGCAAAAAGTAACCATTATAACCTATTGCGTTGTGCGACAGGATAGAGATTGCAGACATTGATAAATAAATTTTACGTTTAATATATGATACGTAATTAACTAAACTAACCCACAGAAAGTTCATCTATAATAGACAGTCTATAAGCTCGAGAAAAAATCACACGCAATCATACGTGGTCTTACCAGATTGCGGCCTTCTCGGAATAATGAGTTCGCGGAAGATCGGATTGATTTAATCGATATTCAAATACAGTTTGGTATATTAGTTAAGTAAGTTCACTCCGAATTTACTAGATTGCAGCGAGGAAATTTTGCGGATACCAAAAAATATTACAACGATAAAAAGGTGCGTCAAGTTCCCGCACGTCGTACTTCCGAGCAACCGCCAGAAAAACGTAGCGCGGCGCATCGATCGGCAGATCGGAGCGATCTTAATTCTGCTGACTAAGCACAGCGAAACTAAAAACTAGTCAATGAAAGCGGGTTTTTTTCAGTGCTGTAAAAACCGCGAAACTTAAAATCGGCAAAGTATATCCGACCACAAAGCCAAATCTTGAAGTTTGCTATTCAGTTCTCACTGCACTATTTTCTTCAATTTGCAATACAAAGTCATCATGGGAACAACAGTCGGACTACAATTCATCCTTTCGTCATTTATCATCCTGCTCAAGATGATAATTCGATGTAAAACAGTTTCAAGTTTCGACGACAGTGTTTCTTCTGTATTAAATATTTAATAAAAACTATTTGAATAAAATTAACATACTTAAATGTCTCAAATTTATTCACTGTCTATATACAAACAATATTTCATTTTTCTACTTTTAAATATAACAGTGGTGTAAAAAATGAAAAAAACCGGTGAATTAGGCCTAATGGGGACACCACCATTTTTTTTAAATTATTTTTTTCAAAAACGCGCCGAATGTATCCGACCTCCTGGGTGGTGAGGAAACGGATCATAATATTAATAAGAAATTAAAATTAATGTGAAGGAGAGAATGTAGAATGATTTCGGACAAGTCGCAAATGCTTTGGAAAGCTATATTTAGTACCCTTCGGGCGGTCCGACGTCAGCCGCACGGACCGGGCCTCGCAACGAAATTTTCAAAAATTAATTTCTCAAAAATGTCAAAAAGAGTTTCTCTGAAAATATCACAGTTTTTAAATAATATTTAGAGCTTCAATTTATAAACATTTTGAAAATAAAAATTATGTACATCGGGTACAAAAAAATTATTAAAAATTTAATTTTTAAATAAGTTAATTAAAATTTTATTAATTACATTTCATTATTTTTCACACAAGTTTTGTAGGAAACATATTTTTCTACCATCAATAGATTTCGAGATAAAAATTAATGAGAGGAAAATGACCAAAGAATTCAATTAACAATATCTTGCAAAATAATTGAAATTTTTGAAAGTCCGCAAATGAACTTCAAGTACTCCCGAAAGACATCAAATGAGCAATTATGAACAAAATCTGAGACTCAAAATTTGGCCTTTGTATGGAATGCCCCATATATGATTTCTGAGTATTCATTTTAATTTCCCAATTATTTTGTGTCTTTTTCCATTCAATTCAAAATTCATTTTTGGCAGTGAATTGTATTTTTTGTACTCTCAAATCAAGAATAACTTCCTGAGCCAATCATGAGTTTGATCTTTTATTGACATGTCGACATCGTATAAAGTTAATTTCAGTGTGAAACTATGCTGATTATCTGAAATTAAAACATAGTTCAGGCTTAAACCCTTACATTGAGAAACCATAGTTATTTCTAGCTCATATTTTATATTTCCAAGCCTACATATATGATAATTCGACAGAAATTCCTGAACTTGTTTCGAAATTGAAGATATGAGACAATTCAAAGACATATTACGAATTAATTCAATGGAAATCTTTCAAAACTCTTGAAGTCAATAATTCACAAACATTTCTTTAGAGTTCTAGAATATTTTTGAACCAGTTTAAAAGAGGTGAGGAAATATAGTCCCTTGTTTTATACTCCAGACCCATAATTCGTTTCAGTGGCACTACGCTATGCCGCGTATTTAAGTAGTTTGGTTTACGTCGCGATAAATCGCAAATCTATTTAAAACTTTTAGTTTCGCTAAACAGCATCCCTATATAGTGCTACTTACTGTCCCTTTGCGTTTATGTCGCCCCGAATTACGTGCAATTGCGTAAACTGCCTTGCATTACACGATGCGCACCCCCCCCCCCCCAAGCCTATCATATGGCAGCACAATCTGAGCTGCGATATCGATATCATAACGTGACGTTATCGTCTTCGAAAAATTACTAATATTTGATTCTGATATAGATTTTCTAAGGTTCTCTCACAGCCTTGTGTTTGTAAGATATAGTCACTAATACTATCGAAGTTCAGTTTACCGCATAAAGCTGGGTTCTATTTAGTTTTTTCCATACTTTGCTACGTATGTTTTCTTTGAGGATGGGATGTGTTCATCTACCATAAATTTGGCTACGTTTAAACTTACATTTACGATGCATTATCATTTTAATTTTAAGTTTTATTTCTGTTAGATATTGTTCCACTGTTTCTGTGGATGTCGCTTCCCACGGTGGCGCTTCTTCTTGTTTCTTCACTATTTAGGTTGGAAATTGACCCCGTAAATCGTCTCTGTAACATGTTATCAGTTGATAACACTATTTTGGCCGGGTAAACGTTGGCGTGAGCAACATGGTTTCTGTCTGCTCCTGCTGTAACAGCACAGTTTAAACTTAACAAGTGGTGTTGCAATTCTAGTGGAGGTTCATCTCCTTCAGCGAGAACGTTTACTATCGGACTTGTACAGAAGGCTCCGGTCGCCAATCTAATTCCTGTATTGTATATTGGATTAAGTGCACTGGGCGTATTTTTGTGAGTTGTATACAATTGAACCATAGTCTGACTTAGATCTAACTATGCTATGTATGCAGATTTTATTATTAATGCGCAGGCCCCCCATTCTTTGTGGACTATTATTTTGAGTACATTGATTCTTTTTTTCACATCTTGTTTTAGATTCTTTATATGTGCTTTCCAATTTAGTTTTCTATTGAACGTTAGGCCCAGTAACTTGTGTTCGTTGACTCTTGTACTTTTTGTGTTCCAATAAAAATTTCCGGACATTTTGATTCCTTTTTCTGGCTCGTAAATATCATGCATTTGGTTTTAGTCGGTGGGAATTTGAAGCCTGTTTCGTCTGACTATTTCTCAAGACCGTTTAGAGTACATTGAAGAATTTCCGTCCTTGCGTCTACCTTGTTTCTACAAACTATAGTAATATGACAAAATATAATAATACAATCTGCAAAATTTCTCATTCTAACCGGCCTTTTAATATATTCTGTGATATCATTGTTGGGAATTGTAAATAGTAGTGGGCTTATAACAGATCCTTGTGGAGTTCCGTTTTCAGTCAAAAATGGTTTATATAGGGATCCACCAGTTTATACTTGAATGGTACTGCCTTCCAAGAAGTTTTTAACAAATCTAAGAATATTTCCTTGTAAACCATTTTCTTTAAGAATCATTATAATTCTCTTTCTCCATGTCATGTCGAAGGCTTTTTCGAGGTCGAGAAAGATTACCCCTACATGCTGATAACGTTGTAAATCTTCACTTATTTGGTTCTGTATGCTAACTAGAGGGTCCATAGTGGGTCCGCAGTGACCTGGTCGAAATCCGCTCTGGAATGGAGTGAAAAAATCCATTTCTTCAAGAATATACCTCAGTCTTTTGGTTACAACTTTCTCCAGTATTTTACACATTGTGCAAGTGAGTGCTACTGTTAGATAGCTTGACGGTTGATTTTGGGATTTCCCTTGTTTTAAAATAGGTATAATATGGGATTTTTTCCAGATTGCGGGAAAGCTACCTTTTTTCCAGATCGTGTTTAGTATCTCAAGAAGGTGAAGGGTGCCAACTTTAGGTAAGTTTTTAAAGAAACTGTCTGGAATATCATTTGGTCCAACACTGTTTCCGTTGCTATTTTGTATTGCATCTTTAATTCCGTCCCATTGTATTTCTGTGTTATAGGAATATTGTTACTTTTGTGGATCGGAGTTGACGACAATGTCGAGGGGATCGTTTTCACATTCTGCTGCCACGTGTTGGAATTTTAGAGAAAATTTGTCCGTTGCTGAGTTTTTGGCGAAGCACTCACCAATTACATTTACATCTCCGTTGGTTCTATCACATTTTGGTTGATTATCGTAGATTTCTTTTAGCTTTCGTCTCGGATTTTTGCCGGAAATGGATTTGATTTTCTGGTACACGTGTCGCAATGGTGTTTGATTTCTATGTGGTTTAGTTTGCCAATGTAGTCTAATTCATTTAAGCGATTTTCAACGAGTTTTTGATATTTAGACCAATTTGCTTTTTTGATGTTCCATCTTGGTATAGATATGGAAGTTGCTTCATCCTGAATTTCATTGTCAAGTAAAATTTGCATGGGATAGTAGTCGCTGTCGTGGAGTTGCTCAAGTGTACTCCATTCAATTTTTGTGGCTATGCGAGGATTGCATATTGTAACAATCGCATTGAAGGACCCACTGCTACTGCAGTAATGCGATATTATATTTTTGTGATATTTATTTGAGTGATATTCCGTTTGCGATATTAATCTTTGCGAAACCCTGCTTTTCCGATACTCTGCGTTGCATTTTTTATTTTTGTGCCCTTTAATCCTGTGTATTAATATAATGTATTGCGGTTTTTCTTGTTATCCCGATTTCATTGCGGGCCACCCTTTTCTTTGTGTCTTTACGTTTGACAACTGTAATGGCTAGTTAGTGATAAATTCTATGTTTAGCCCTGAGAGCAATTCTCTCCCAGTAGCGAAGGAGACGCCTCTATCGATTGTGTTAAGTGCATTAGATTTAAGGATATGGACATGTTCAAGTGATGTGCCTCTCAGTGACATTTAGTGTGTCATTCGTACATTTTGGTTAAAGATGTACTCTGGTCAGGTCCGGGGGTTTATGATGAGGTCACCGATCTAACCCGGCATTTGCATAAATAAGTTGTATTATAAATGGTCCGCCCCTGGAGTTCGAGCCAGTAGAATCAGGGGATCTGGCCTCGGCCGCATACCGAGACGAGTACCAGTATGTACTTCTCTCTCTCTCTCTCTCTCTCTCTCTCTCTCTCTCTCTCTCGACTATATCCAGGATTGTGGTCGCCGGCCGCTGACTCCCTTCCCTGGATACGTGCCCCGGGATTACGCAGCCAGTCCAAGGACACTGTGCCAACCATCAATTCCTCGGTGGTTATGCGGCGTCAAGTTTGCGTAAGTCCATTTAGAGTTGTTTGCGCCCCCTTTTCGTTATGCAGTTGTCTTAGAACTTTAACTTTCTCCGGTCATTTTGTCAAGTAGCGGTACCGTCGGGTGGTTAGAACCTTCGCCGGGAAGGTAGATATGGGTCAGTCTATAAAGCTTTTTTTTAAGATGTGGCTCGCCCTTTGGTATTGTAAATTGTATATTTATATGTATTACAAGGTTTATTTCCAATAAAGACGATAATAATAATAATAATAACAATAATATTTTGTTCATATTGCGGGGCCCAAAGGAAATGACGCGTAACACAATGCGGCTATGCAAAAAGCTGCATCTTAGCCTATCTTCCCAAATGTCCTATTCTCACCTTCACGTGTGTTTATTAAAGCGGATGGGCCCTGGACTCTTAGCAACCTTGCCAGAGATTGGGTAACCAACCACAGGGCACGGCGAGATAAGAGACAAAAGAGAGAGGCATAACAACGGGAAGTAGGGCCAACCACCCCACTCCCTTTAAATGCGGTTACTAATAGAATAACGTGCAGGGCTCGTGACAATCGGGCTGCTTCGGATGCAGCCCAGTCCCGAGGTGGAGGGGCCGAAACGGGTGTCCCGGGACAACGACCATTACATTCCTACAGACGATTTCAGTGGACGGAGGATCTCAGGCAAGATCTAATGCATTGCTAAGAAGAGAGCTGTCCGCAACAGCGAGGCCACATGGCGTGAATGCATAGTCGGTTTGCAGTTATGCATTCCGAACTCGCAGATCGCTTTTCTCAACAACATCTAAGAGATTGTGTGACCTAACTGAGGCGGATATGTTTCGTTGTTCCCAGTTGTCCACCGGTACCGGATGTGTGGGCAATAACAACTGAGCCCGTACGCGGTGCTGGAAGAGATGCACCACATTATGAAAGCACGACACTCGTGTTTAGGCGAAATCTAACAACGAAAATTTTGCCTAAACAACGAGAAGTAGATAGAGCGAATAGCCTACTTCTGGATGCTCTTCCGGATGACTGCGACCTGTGGCAAGTCAATTGTGCCGTTTACGAGGCTGCGAGTGATCTGGTGACTCGACGAAATCTGACACAGATATCGGGTAGTCGACAGATTACAAAACGCATGTCTCAATTGAACGGCAAAATTCGACTGACACGGAAACTCGCTTCACGAATTCAGTGTGTGCGTGCGTGCGTGTGTGTGTGTGTGTGTGTGTGTGTGTGTGAGAGAGAGAGAGAGAGAGAGAGAGAGAGAGAGAGAGAGAGAGAGAGAGAGAGAGAGAGAGAGAGAGAGAGAGAGAGAGAGAGAGAGAGAGAGAGAGAGAGAGAGAGAGAGAGAGAGAGAGAGAGAGAGAGAGATGAGAGAGAGAGAGAGAGAGAGAGAGAGAGAGAGAGAGAGAGAGAGAGAGAGAGAGAGAGAGAGAGAGAGAGAGAGAGAGAGAGAGAAGAGAGAGAGAGAGAGAGAGAGAGAGAGAGAGAGAGAGAGACTGACTGAATGGCTTTGTTTTGGCTTGAGGAATTACCTCTTGGGCCAACCAGTAAAAGAGCATACATAAGAAAACTTAAGACTAGAGTAGATATAGTAAACAATAGAGATTTATAATAGAAAAGCGCATTTTAACAATAGCTAAACGTAAAAAAGCGAAAAAAAGGAATACAAACTTAGTAACTAACAGGCAGAAAAATACTAAATTGATCTAGTGAATACTCTTGTACAGTACACGCTCATCGAAGTAATTAGGTAATAAGCTCACGATACGGTCCGGATTAATAAATAATTTTTTAATTTAAATTTAAACGAGTTCAGACTAATGCTGTTTCGAATATCATCGGGAAGATCATTCCATAGCCGCGTGGAAGTGACAATAAAAGATTTTGCATACGATTCTAATCGATGAGTCGGTACACGAAGTTGCAACATAGAGCCAGGTCGGAGTGCTCTGGACGCGGTTACGATGCGCCACTGGTAACAATCGTACAGATATTGAGGGACGCGAGTGGTCAGAATCTTATAGGTAAGGATCCCTATTAAGTACAGCCGTCGAGAGCCAGTTTAGTTTATTTCGGAACGGAGTAATATGTTCATCGCGCCGTAGATCAAAAATAAAGCGAATTCCCGCGTTGAACATACGTTCTACTTTGATTTTCTGAATGACATTAATGTCATTGTAGACAGCGCAGCAGTAGTCGAAGTAGGGTAAAATTAGTGAGGAAACAAGGTTTTTCCGAACGTCAGTTGGAAGTAAAGCCCGGTTATTACGTAGCTGGCGTAAAGTGGAGAAAACTCTATTAGACATTTTAACGAGGTGGTTCTTCCATGAAAGCGTCGGATCAAACTCGAGACCTAAGTTCCTCACCGATTTGACCCACGGTATTTCCGTGTTGTTAATAACGATAGGAGTGATCGAATCAAGATTAAGTGTGTTTAGGTAGATAGCGCTACCGACTATTAGAGCCTTAGTTTTGTTAAGGTTCAGGGCGAGGTCATTAGTGTTCGCCCACTGACAAAAATGTGTGACGTTAGATGTTAATTTATTTATGGCCATATCCAGCTCAGAGACGCGACAGTTTAGAAAAATTTGTGTGTCGTCGGCAAATATCATATGGTCACAGTGCTGGAGAACCCTAGGTAGGTCGATGATAAAGATGGAAAACAATAATGCTCCTAAAACCGAACCTTGAGGTACTCCAGCACCCACCAGAAGCCACAATGATCTACTACCGTCGGGACCAGTGACTGCTTGGGATCGACAAGAGAGATATGATGCGAACCAACGGACGGCCGATTTTGAAAGGTTGGCAGTATTAAGTTTCTCTATAAGTAAGCTATGGCTAATTGTGTCGAAAGCGCGGCTGAAATCGAAGAGAATAATGATGGTTATCATGCGGTTGTCAATGGCTTGTCTGCAGAAATCAGAGACATATAAGAGCGCAGTTTGTGTACTGTAACCCTTGCGAAACCCTGATTGGTGAGGATCAAACCAATCGTTATGATTTAGGAATCTTAGTAGTTGGTTAAAAACGGCACGTTCCAGGATTTTAGAGAGAGCTGGAAGAATGGCAACAAGGCGATAGTGAGCAGGAGAAGTGGGATTCGAAATTTTATTAATTGGAAGCAACAATGATTTTTTCCAATCGGCGGGAAAAATAGACGTATTGAGAGATTCATTAAAGAGATGAACTATATGAGGAGCGATAACGGGAAATGATTTGATGAGAAAGCTGATAGATATCGAGTCGGTGCCACAAGCTTCAGACCTAGCTTCTGTGAGATACGCGGCTATATCCTCAATGATAACGTTTGAAAAGAAAAATCTGTTATCATTAAAATCGTCGTGTTGCAGATGTTCGCTAAGATTTAAGTCCAGTAGATCGGTCCAGGAGGAAACAGAAGCAGTGTGGAACGTGTTGAGTTCATCGAGTGAACAACATAATGGCTTAGCGGATTTTGTCGAAGCCACCAGATCGAGATTCCGCAGTTCCTTCCACATAGTCTTGGCGTCGTGTATATTAGAAAGTTTGGTACGGTAGTACATTTCTCTTGTCGAAGTCCATGCTTGCTTGTTGACTTTATTAGCAGAAATGAGTCTGAGTTTTAGCTTAGGATCCCTTGTTCGACGGTAAGCGCATAAAAGGCTATTCCGCTCTTGTTTTAGTCTATGTAAGTGAGGCGTAATCCACGGGGATGGTTTGTGTGCCGGAGTAAAGGTACGGATAGGGGCATGTTTGTCAAAGGTTTCGAGGATGCGGTGAATGAGCGTTTTAGTAAGTACGTTGATATTAGCAAGCGAGGAGGCTAAATTAAAAATGCTCCAGTCGTAATTACTTAGGTCCCTAAGTAGGTTCAAGGTATCGAATGAACGGTAATCTCTACACGTAATTTGCGATGGTTTTGGTTTAAGAATCTGAACCTTGTATTCGATATCTATCAGATCATGGCCACAGATAAAAGGTATGCTGGCTTGGTTCTGTGCTACAACATTTGAGGGGTTATCGACAAGGCAGTGATCTATCCAAGTGTCCGCTCGGCTCGTATGGTTTGTAGGTAGGTAAGGTACGATATGGAGGGCATTGGCTTCCGCAAACTGCTGCAAATACGAAGATTCGAAATAAGCGCGATTTAAGTCCACATTCAAGTCACCCATAATGATGATTCGATCGTAACCACTGCTATGCTTCCCCCCCGTTTGGATCCTATCACCTTGTCGTGGTGGGGGGGCTTAACAAACACCATACAGGAGGTCCTGAGTCGATAGCAGTGTGAGTGGTGAGAGAATGCGGATCCCTATAAACCGGGCTCTCCGATGAATGGTTCGGGGCTCTATAAACGGGCTTCCCCGATGACTGTGGGTATGAGTGAGGCTAGAAACTCAAGCCCCACCTCGACCTTCGGGCTGGAGGGGGGTTGGGCAAAGGACCTCTGAGGTGCCGTGACCAAGAATGGATCCCCCAATCCACAGGTGGGAGCTATCGTGCCTAGGGATGCATGGTACAGGGGAAGCTGTACCGCAAACGATGCCCTTGGGATACCGGGCGACCTCCCATTGTACATAGCCTTCACCTCGTATCGCGGGGCTCTGCGAGGTGTGACCTTTATTTCCCTAGCTTCTCGTGGGACTCAAATGGACACACAGATGAAAATAACCAAAAAAACAAGAGCCTCAGGTGCCTTGCACCGAGGAGATAATGTCGGATGTGGCTAAGAACACTCTGATGGAGACCGGTACGGCGGAAGACACTCGTCCAAGCCCGATCCGAATGAACGGCGCACAGAGGCGAAAGGCCAAGTGGGTAGCGTACGAGGAGGCGAAGAGAAGGGCGGAGGCTGAAGGTCTCCCCCTTCCGGAGCGTCCTCCACCGAGAGTAAGCGGTTCGAGGAAGAAAAAGGCGGCATCTTCCGTGGCTGGGGCTAGAACCCGTCTGGAAGGGCATCCCGGATCAACCTCAACCGCTACACAGTCCATTGGTCCTCCCTCTGGGGATAAAAGAAAGGCCGAGAGGAGTATTTCGGATCCCACGGCCAAACCCCGAGGGAAGAAGACCAAGAGTCAGGGGCATGCATCCGCAACAAGGATGTCATACTCGACGGCCGCTGCTGGACTCCCAAGGGTATTGATTGCCTTTGGCGAGGACGTAGGGGAGCGGGTCGAGATGGGCGTCTTTGACCAACTCAGGGGGGTCATCATTGACCGGGTTGTGGACATCCAGGGAAGGGGGGTTCATACCCAGGTTCGTGGAGTCTCACCTGAGAGGAGGAATTGCCACTTTCGCTTGTGTGGATGACGAGAGTGCCTGTTGGCTGCGGGAAGCAATTCCGCAGATAACCCTTGATGGGGGCCGAAAGGTGAGGCTTGTACTCCCTGAGGAACTCGTCAAGAGAGTTAAAATGACGGTACTCGCGCCACCACCCAAGAAAGAGACTAGCATCCTGCTTAAGATTTTGGACAGGCAGAATGCTGGTTTGAGGGTCGGGACGTGGGTTGTCCACCGTAGGGAGGAGCTGCCGCATGGCACCCTTCTGGTTCTCGGCGTGGACGAAGACTCGGCCAAGCGCCTCGAGTCTCGCGGCTACCGATCTTATCTGGGGACAGGAGAGGTTGTATTCAGGCCAACCTCTAAAAACCCGATAAGTTCGGCGACGGGAGCTTCCAGCGCGAGTTAGTTCCAATGGCTAACGGTCGTGCAGAAATTTTCCAGATTAATTTGCATCACTGCAAAGCTGCCTCAGCTCAACTTATGATGGACCTGCAAGTGACGCATACAAAACTAGCCATGGCACTAATACAGGAGCCGTGGTGCTACAAAAGTCAGATTCGGAGCCTGAGTAGGATTGGCACAGTCTACGCCAGTGGACTTCATGAAATGCAGAGGGCATGCGTAGTTCTTAAAAACATGGACGCTGCCCTGCTACAGGAATTCTCTACTAGGGACCTAGCTTCGGTTAAAGTCTCTCAGGGAATAGGGGAAAGGAGCTTGGTGATTGCATCAGCCCACTTTGCGCACGATAGGGAAACTCCCCCGGAGGAGCTAACTAGGTTAGTCAGGTACTGCGCAAATGCGGGCCTTGATCTCCTCATAGGTTGTGATGTAAATGCTCACAGTACTCTGTGGGGGAGCACCGACACAAATGAGAGAGGGGAGGCCCTCATGGAATACCTGATATCCACTAACCTCGAAATTTTGAACGAGGGAGTTGAGCCAACGTTTGTAACGGCAAACAGAAGAGAGGTCCTGGATCTCACTCTATGCAGCCGAGGCATGCGTGAGGCTGTCCAGGAGTGGAGGGTTATTGATGAACCCTCGCTCTCGGATCACAAACTGATTCGGGCCAAACTGGAACAGTTTAACCCTGCAGAGAAATGGTCCAGAAATCCAAGAAGCACGAACTGGCAAGGGTTCAGAGAAAGTCTGCAAGCCAGGATGAAGGGCTTCAAAGGCAAGTATGGAGCGAAAAACGATCTTGAGTACACAGAGGTCTTTCTTAGGGGAGCTGTGATGAGATCGTTCGAAGCCAATTGCCCACTCAAGAAAGTAAACCCCAAAAGGGGAAGGCTTAATTGGGGATCAGCCTTGGAGCGTAGCCGAAAGGAGACGAGGAGACTATTTAATCGAGCAAAGAAAGCTGACACAGCAGAAGTCTGGACGGCTTACAAGGATAGGTTGAAAGCCTACAAAAGGCAGATTAGAGAGTCTCAGATAAATGCATGGAGGGAGTTCTGTTCGGAAACGGAGAGTATACCCTCTACTGCAAAATTAGCGAGAATACTATCAAAAGGAAATGATGGTAATCTACGATTTATCAAAGGAGAAAATGGCGAGTTTGCCAAATCTCCGAAGGAAACACTGGAAAGGTTGCTGACAAGCAATTTTCCAAGCATTAAACTGAGATCGAACGGTGCCCCCGAGGAGCCTACTACTAGTAATGGGAGGCACTGGGGGATCGCTGCCCAAGTTGTAAATCCAAACAAGGTTGTAAGGGCACTAATGGCCTTTGAGGCGTTCAAGTCACCGGGACCGGATGGCATATACCCGGCCCTCCTTCAGGAAGGCCTGGGGGCTATCCTGAGACCACTGACTGGACTTCTTCGGGGGTGCATTGCGCTTGGTTACACACCTACAGAATGGAAGAAATCACGAGTTTCGTTTATACCCAAAGTTGGAAACAGGAACTACGTGGAGGCAAAGGACTACAGACCGATCAGCCTAACATCCTTCCTACTAAAATTGTTGGAAAGATTGGTTGAGAGGTATCTTATAGAAGGTCCTTTGGTACGCTTACCTCTCCATGGGGAACAGTATGCCTACCAGGCTGGCAAATCTGCTGAGTTGGCACTTATGTCAGCCGCGGGCTTTATAGAAAAGCAACTCAGTACGAAGGGAACGTGCATCGGTGCTTTCCTAGATATTGAGGGTGCTTTTAACCGCACCTCCGTGGAAGTAATACGGAAAGGAGCGGAAGAACATGGGGTGCCCAAGGAACTCATAAGTTGGATTGTGAGCACCCTTAGAAATAGGTATATTTATACGGAATGGCAGGGTACCCTAGTGGAGGGGACGATCTCTGAGGGTTGTCCTCAAGGTGGAGTGTTGTCCCCACTTCTTTGGAACCTGGTAGCTGATAGCTTGATCAGGAAACTCAACGATAGCGGAATCTATGCGATTGGATATGCGGACGATATTGCTATCCTCGCTAGAGGCAACTACGAGGAAGTTTTGCAGGAGCTGGTACAAGAAGCCCTGAGGGTTGTGGAAAAATGGTGCAATGAAAAAGCGCTATCGATACAACCGGAAAAAATTGCCGTCATCATTTTCTCTAGAAAATATAAGATCAAAAAACTAGGGGAAATGGTGATTGGCGGGAAGCAGGTGCCATATGCCAGCGAAACCAAATATCTTGGAGTAACCCTGGATAAAAAATTAAACTGGAATGGTCACCTGGATAACAAATGTCACAAAGCAATTGCCACTTTCTGGCATTGTAGGAGAGCTCTTGGTAACAGTTGGGGTTTAGGACCGAAACAACTGCTCTGGATCTACCAACAGATTGTGTTACCAAGGATTACCTATGCCTCGCCAATTTGGTGGCAGAGGACAGAAAAGACCCAAGTTCAACAAAAATTGAACAGGGTACAGGCTATGTTCCTTAGGGGCATTTGCTCGGTAAGGAAGAGTACACCCATAGCAGCAATGAGGTCTCTTTTGGGCGTACCGTCCATGGCTCAGGCAGTAAAATGCGAAGCCATGAGAACCGTGTATAGACTCAAGTGCTTGGGAAGCTTGACAGGTAAGCAAGATTGGTTCAACAATCTTTTTCAAGGAAACCTGAGAGACATGTGGTACCAACCACAAGACAAGATCCAGACACACCACACGGGGGAAAACAACTTTAAGGTTTGTTTCCCCAACAGGGAGGACTGGAAAAATAAATCAGCAATACCCAGGAATGGCATCATCTGGTTCACAGATGGGTCCAAAACCAACCAGGGTGTAGGCGCAGGGTACTGCGGACCGAAGCTGCGGGAGAACTTTTCCCTCAAGCTCAACAAATTTAACACTGTTTTCCAAGGAGAGGTGGCGGCAATCCTCATGTGTGCCGAGACCCTCATGGAGAAAGAAGTGACAAATAAAACGATATGGATATGCTCGGATAGCCAAGCTGCATTGAGAGCGATAGACAATCCAGTCGTCAAATCAGCTTTAGTCAGAGATACAAAGACTTGCCTACGTAACCTGGCCGAAAGAAACAAACTCAGCCTGACCTGGATACCTGGCCATATGGGCTGGAAAGGAAATGAAAGAGCGGACACCCTTGCCAAGTCGGGAATAGTAAATGGAACTGACTTGACTGGGAGGGTGGCACTGCCATTTCAAGAAGGACTCAACCTACTGGAGAGACAAATGAAATCCCAACAGGTTAGAGAGTGGATCAAAAACAAAAAATGCAGCACAACCAAAAGCCTTGCAGGAGAGCTGCAGGCGGACCGATGGGCTGAAAAACTGCTCGAACTAAACAGAACAGAAATAAGAATCTCCATCGAAATCCTAACCGGACATGGAAATTTAAACAAGCACAGTCACATCGTAGGAAGGAAACCTTCACCGATGTGCACTAGATGTGATGAAAACAAGGAGGAATCATCAATTCACTTCCTATGCGAGTGCCCTGCACTGATGGAGAGTCGAAGGAGATACCTGGACTCTCCACTTGTAAGCAAGGAGGAAGTCAGGGAGCGGAATCTCGGGCAACTTCTGAGATTCTGCAAAGCAGCTGGTTATCCAACGGAACCCTGAGTAGCATCAGGAATAGCATACAAAGGCAAACAGCTAAGTGTGCTGATTTCTGGGGTTCACCCGAGCCTGATGAGGAAAATACCAATACCAATACCAATACCAATACTGCTATGCTTCTGCAATGCGGACTCGAATTGTTCAAGAAGAGCTTTCTTGGGTGGGCGGTAAATTGCCGCTAGTAGCACTCTGAAATTCGCTATGGAGCTGCAACCGACTTCAACAAGCATGAACTCGAGGGGGTCAACAGAAGTGCATTCTGATTTTTCTAGAATTTTGTAATTAAGAGTAGTATGAATATACATTGCAACACCTCCCCCGAGTTTATACTTGCGATCGTTGCGCAGCAGATGGTAGTTTGGCAGATAAAAATATGAGTCCACAGTTTTAGAGTTGAACCAGGTTTCAGAAAGTGTAATAATATGGTAAAAATTGACATTAAGATAAGACTTTAAAAGAGGCATTTTATTTGCTGAGCCGAGAGATTGGACATTTATATGACACACCTTTAGATTAATAGAGTTAGAAGAGAGAGAGAGAGAGAGAGAGAGAGAGAGAGAGAGAGAGAGAGAGAGAGAGAGAGAGAGAGAGAGAGAGAGAGAGAGAGAGAGAGAGAGAGAGAGAGAGAGAGAGAGAGAGAGAGAGAGAGAGAGAGAGAGAGAGAGAGAGAGAGAGAGAGAGAGAGAGAGAGAGAGAGAGAGAGGAGAGAGAGAGAGAGAGAGAGAGAGAGAGAGAGAGAGAGAGAGAGAGAGAGAGAGAGAGAGAGAGAGAGAGAGAGAGAGAGAGAGAGAGAGAGAGAGAGAGAGAGAGAGAGAGAGAGAGAGAGAGAGAGAGAGAGAGAGAGAGAGAGAGAGAGAGAGAGAGAGAGAGAGAGAGAGAGAGAGAGAGAGAGAGAGAGAGAGAGAGAGAGAGAGAGAGAGAGAGAGAGAGAGAGAGAGAGAGAGAGAGAGAGAGAGAGAGAGAGAGAGAGAGAGAGAGAGAGAGAGAGAGAGAGAGAGAGAGAGAGAGAGAGAGAGAGAGAGAGAGAGAGAGAGAGAGAGAGAGAGAGAGAGAGAGAGAGAGAGAGAGAGAGAGAGAGAGAGAGAGAGAGAGAGAGAGAGAGAGAGAGAGAGAGAGAGAGAGAGAGAGAGAGAGAGAGAGAGAGAGAGAGAGAGAGAGAGAGAGAGAGAGAGAGAGAGACTATAAATCCAGGAGAACTTTCCTCCTGGGAAAGCACGAGCTGACAAAGACAAAAAGGATTTACATCACACGAGGGTCGACGGAGGGGAACAGAAAGGGGAGCACTATATTCTCGTCGGAACAGTTCGCCAAAATGCAACTACGACGGAATCCGGATCTTGCTGCGGTAGAAAGGGGACAGTTGTACAGGATGCGAATTAAAGTCTCCCTTTCACCCGTTTTGTAAATAGAGCATAGCTCATTCTGATTGTAAGCATATAACGTACTACCGACCCAAAACGAACGCGAGAATATAGTGTCCGTTCTCAACTGAATTTATAGGCGCAAATGAGAAAGCTGGCAACGTTCCGGAGCAAGAGAGGCTAGCTTGTCGGAGAATTGTCTATAAAGAGGTAGCTGAATCGAATCCCACTCAAAGTAGCGTTTAAGGTCGCGATTACGCTGATGGAAGGCAAAATTTTCGCAGATGGTGGCTACCTTTGACTCCCAATTTTCTGCCGACAAATCAGACCAAATATTATCATAGAGAGGCGAGCCTAGACCCAACCTCAGCTGAGCAAGCCAGTTCATTGCCGAAGCACCATTGTCTCTAAAACTAAGATCATAGAGCCTTGTTAATCCGTGACGCGCCAAACTGTCCGATGGTTGCTGCAAATATTTCAGTATTAAATTTAACGTTATACGCACTATCTCGACCGATATTGGATCAAGCTCCAATTGGAGACGCAAAAGGTAGGGCGGAGTCGACTTGGGGAGCTTCAGCCATTTTTTAAAAAACTCGACCTGCACGGATTCAAGAGAATGTTGATGGCCTAGGGCCCAACAGGGAGTTGCATACACTAAGGTGGATAAATTCTCGAATCACATCTAGCTGAAGCCATTATAGCCCAGAGCTCCGCAGTAGCTTAGCGAGTCCTAGCTACAGCGTTTCCCGCCCACTCGCCGAAGAGGAGACGATTGATCGTATGTAAGGATGCGTGGCCGCAACTTCAACCTGCTGGTTATCGTAGCAAACATTTCTAGAAAAGGCATAGAGAGGGCCGTCTCATCTAAATACTATAATTTTAGTCTTATATAAGTTGACTACAAGGCCGTTAATACTACAAAATGACTCTAGCATTCTAAGTTTCATTCTTAGGTCAGCAGGGGAATAAGCGAATATCGCCAAATCGTCAGCGAATAGAAGCATCATGAGGTTATTCGTTGATGTGTAGTCGATTCCTCTTAAGCCTTGTTCACGAAAATACTACACAATTTCGGAGATATACGCGATAAAGCGCAGAGGACTCAAAAATTCTCCCTGCAGGACCCCCTCAGTCACACTGACTCGATCAGTAGGGCAACCCGCACATACAATAGACGATTTGGTTGAATCATAAAAGGCCTTAAGCCCTCAACCATTTTAGCGCTAATCCCTGCATTATACAACTTGTGCCAGAGTTTTGTATGGGGGATCGAATCGAACGCTATGCGGAAGTCAAGAAAAAGGACATAACACTGTGAGGCTTTTTTCCTAAGCTGGATCTGGACTGCTGCATTTAATGTAAAAATGTTGTCTTCCGCAGAGCGCCCCCTCCTAAATCGTGCTTGTTCTTCCCGGAGTATATTTCGCTCGGAGAGCCAGTCGCGCCGCAAGCACCTGCATAAATAATTTCGTGAAAGCATTAATTATGGCTATAGCACGGTAATTTTCGTGATCATAACGGTCACCCTTATTGAAGAGCATGAGGAGATCAGCCACCATGAACCCTTTGGGTGGCAGCTCGTTGACAAGAATGAAATTAAAAAGGTCTAAAACATAGGAAAACCACTCACCCGTGAATAGTTTCCGCGATTCTGCTGGGATACCGTCCGGACCTACAGCTTTTCCCGACTTTAATCTCTTGATTATCAATCTAGATAGTATAACGAATATTGTGTGATAATATCAAGGCCCAAAATAAATAGTGCTCAGCAGTTATTGCTATTAGTTAGTGCTAGTTATTGCTATTGCTAGTGCTCAGCAGGAAATAGAATTTTTCAAATTTCCTGTTTTTGCCTCTTTAATTAGTCTGAATCCTTAATTAACATTCGCGATCCCTCACAATAGAATTTGATTATTAGTCTGGATTGTATTTCAAGTATTCTCTGAGAATATCAAGTCCCAACAAAATTACTACTGCCCAGCAGAAAATAGATTTTATCTAATTTCCTTTTTTTTACCTCCTTCATTAGTCTAAAGACTTTATTAACGATCCTATGACCTCATCTTCTCTCACTATTATTATTGTAGGTAGATTTATGTATCTTTTGTGATATCCGAGTTAAAGATATTTTTTAATTCTATTTTGATAGTTGCAATTCTAACTTGCTACGTATCGTGCCGTAAGTGGTAACAGACTGGGGAATATTATGCTAGCTTAACAGTCATCCGTCAAGATCTTTATCAAGAGCCCCATAGAATGTTAAAGACGTTCGAAGGGTAGAGGAGCCTCAAGTGACCGGACCAAGCCTCCAGAGACACCGGCGAAGTACAAGATGGAGCCCGCCTTTGCCTCCGAACCTCCGACCAGAAACCCTTGGCATCTCTCACCCTAGCGAAGGCATCTGCTATACACGAAGTATGGAGTTTTTTAGCTACTATCGTAGAATGTTTAAAGTTCTTCTTGGCAGCAAGGTAAGAAAGCTCGTAACAGTTCTCGTAATTATTCGACCGAAGGAGATGAAGGGCTCTGTTCATGACTTTTTTCGCAGACCAAGGGAGTGTGCAGACTGATAGCGAATCGCGAAATCGGCAAGCGAAATGTACAATAATTTTATAATAATAAAAGCCGATATTTCTAAATTGCTGTTTAAAACTATTTATATTTACATGTTTTTTCAGGTTTTGACATACAGTCTTGTCATTCTCACGATTTACTTCCTAATTTTTATGTTTCGCTTACCAGGGCGGATAACCTTGAAACGCAACAAGCGAATTACGATTAACGGTAAGCGAATCGTACATAATGGCAAATTAAACGAGCAGAATTAAATCATATAAAAATCTATACATGTTTGAAGAAAAATATCGACAAATACATTTTTATTATTGTAAACTTGTGGTATATTTCGCTTGCCGCTTTTCACGAATCGCTATCAGGGTGCCCGCGCCCTTACAGGACGCATCGTACCACCGAGGTGTAAAACGCTTTAGAGTACTTGTACCCCGGAAAGAACCTGAGGATTTCACTAAACCCTCCTGGATGAGAAGGCTGAGAAGACCTGAACAGAAACAGTCGAAAGACGGGCTTTGCGCGGCGTGATCGTAAAACAGTGCATAGGGGTCAACTTCGCGAAAGTGCTTAACTAGTTTTGTATCCCCCTCGGGTGTCCACGACGTTATATACCTTGGTGCTACGATGGGTGAAAAATGGGACACGGGCGGAGAATTAAATAACGAGAGAGGCAACAAAACAACTGTCGGAAAATGATCCGAACCTCCACCATCAGGGCCTATAAAAAAGTCTTTCACCAAATATAAATGACTGGCTGAGACTCAGACCAAGTCGACAATGCTTCGCCCCTTATCATCAAAAAACGTAAATTGCGCGAGGGAATCGCTGAGCGAGCGACCATTGAATAATATAAAATTATTTGTTAAACCTAAAATCGCAGAGACATTTCCCACGAACAATACATCAGCTATCGCGAGTTTGCCTGGCAGCAACAAATTGAGTCTCCTCAAACAAGTTCGGGAATTCGCATTCAAAGTCTCGGTCACCGGTCCACGAATTGAAATCTCCTCCTAAAATAAACACACTATCCGGAAATTTGTCTGATACGGAGTCAAGGACAAGCTGAAGAGAAGGTAACAACAAAGTAATATCAGAATTTGGCGGAAAATAAAACAAGCCTTGGATTAACGGAAGCGGATGAGTTCTAATTAGTATAAAAAGTCAGTGCGTGGAGATTTCAATCGTCGCCGTTATGTAACTAATTATAACGAAATCTATTACAAAACAAGTGAAAATTCAGAAGAAAAATATCGTAGGTAACAATGTTAATTGCATGAATAATACTGAAATTTATTCTTAGGAATTCTCGCTTATTTTGTAATTATTTAGTTGAAAATGATCGCACCTTCATATAAGCAGAAAAAAGATTTTAAATAGTTTTGGACATGAAATGTTGTCGTTTTTGATTGAGACGCTTTTCCTCCCTTATAATTTGCAAAAAAAAGAAATGTTGCATATGTCACATAAAATTCTTTTCTTTGCATTCACTTACGTACTCAAATAATCTAATATTTACACACTGTATTGTAAGAAATATTGTTCAGTAAACAGTATAAGGGGCAATGTAAACTACGTTCATAATAAGAGCTCACGTTAGCTATAATGCATTAAAATAAACAATACAACTGCAGACAAAATTGTGCTATTGAAAATCTGATATTATTCCTATTAGGCATAATAATATTGATATACATCATTTAATTAGCGATGCATGAAATATTTTAATAAGGGAACACACGTTTTCTGAAATATGAAAACGTTGTTGATTATGGAGGTATTATTAACAATATTAGCTGTGACCTTCGGGAACTGCAGACGTCTTGTAATTGAATTTTGCATTTGGCTTTCAAAATAGACATACGACCCTGTGTATTGTTTCCACGGTAATTGTATTTTTATATTTTGTTGTTATTATATAGAAAGTAAAGCGTTTTGTGTACTGTTATTTTTCGTGAATAATAAGACAGGCACACAAAAAAAAAGTATTTTGGCCGAGACACTACTCTAGCACATTCCTATGTATTTTCGACCCTCCAATCCGAATCCGACGTCAGAATAGTCAAATTGGCTCTTATTTTTGAGGTAATCTCGGAAAACTGTATAAAAAAACTGCCGTAAGTTCGAGTTAAAGGCAAAAACGAAAAAAACGTTTTTGGTTGCGTAGCCATACCAGTGTATTCCTGTGTATTTTCGCCCTCTGAATCTGAATTTTTGAGATAATCTTGAAAAATTGCAAAAAAATGGCCATAAAGGCGAGTTAAAGGCAAAAGAAAAAAACGATTTTGTCCGGGTGACCACACCAGTGTACTCCCATATATATTTGCTTTGCTCTAGATTTTGAGATAACCTCAAAAAAACTGTTAAAAAATGGTTAAAATAGAAGTGATCGAAGGCAAAGAAGAGATCGATTTTTGCCGAGTCAGTGCGATAGTGTGGTTCATATGTATTTTTTCTGGGGGAATCTGAATCAGAAGTCGGAAAAGCCAAACTGGCTCAGATTTTTAAGAAAAATTCACGGAAAGAAGTCGTCATGTGTACAGTGAGTAACGCGCGACAACGTAAGTGAGCGAGCCGAAGAAGCAACCCAAGCTTATGTGATTTGTCAGACTCGATCCCGATTCCCGAGCGAGCATCTCTGTTTTCGGTTTTCATTAGCGTGTCTGAGAGAACCGTAAAACGACGTGCTCACTCGGCACCAAGCTCACGCGTGCTGTGTGCACTTGATATTCGAAGTAGGGGTACATGACTAATTTAACGCGCCAGCGCAGCGCTCAGTTTACACATACACAGTTACAATTGAATTCGCTACTGGTTCGGAAGCGTATATATCTGTGTTATGCAGTAACGCATAAATATTAAGAAAATTATATACGTATCTGATGGTACAGCATCCCAATATAAAAATAAATATAATTTCATAAATTTAGCTCATCATTATGCAGATTTCAAAATAGAAGCTGAGTGGCATTTTTTTGCAACTTCACATGGTAAAAGCGCATGCGACGGTGTTGGTGGTACTGTAAAGAGATTGGCAAGACGCGCAAGTTTGCAGAAAGTGAACGACGGGATAAACAGCCCAAAAGAATTGTACATCTGGGCAACACAGAACATAAAAAGTATACAATTTCAGTATTGCACTCATACTGAACACGAAAAAGTAAAAAAAGATTTAAAAAACAGATTTTCAAAAGCTAAACAGATTAAGGAAACCAAAAGTTTTCATTCGTTTATACCCATAAATGGTATCGATCCTCCGACAGATATTTGTGTAAAATTATTTTCGAATTCGACTAATTATGAAATTAGAAAGATAATGTAAATGATTGACACATTTAAAAGCGTTAAATGTAAGTTTTAGTTTTAAAAATGACAATGACTATTATAGTCAGCTTTTAAACGAGCCAGAACGCCAATCTGCCAGTCCTAAGCCTGGGCAAAGCGTGAAGGAAAGTCGATGTAATTAAATTGCATACTTTCAGAATGTTCAAAATTTCAATGTACAGAAAAGCATTTTGTAAAAAATATATTTTCAAAGAGATAAAAACACAGATAGGAATGTAATGTATACCTGGAAAGGGGGAATAGCGCTGACACGGCCGGGTCGTCCGTACCTGTTAGCGGGTCGGCCGGCGCGTGCGGACACTCATGCGCTCGGTTTTCTTAACATTACAAAGCCAGTTTCAAAGATGACAAACTGAAATTTTGCCAAATTAAAGAAAATACTTTTGCGAACAACTTTTGTTCATGTCACGAGAAAAAAAAATGGCATATCGAGCGAAAATTGAGTTACAACAAAATAATCTTGAAAATTTGTTATAAACAATAATATTTTGTTTATATCATTTACACCAGTAAAAAATTTAGGCATTTCTGCACATTTTCGAATTTGACATTTTTTTTCTCTGAATAATAGTTTTCGAGATATGGCCGTTTAAAAAATGGTTTAAATTTAAAAATTTCATTTTTGTCGTTTACACTTTTGTCAATAACTTTTGAACAAATTAATATTTTGAGTTGAAATTTATAGAATAGGCTTATCTTTACGCATTCTAAACGTAGTTCAATTTTGAATAAGATCTGAAACTTGACTCCGAAACGTTGGCGATCTCACATGGAATGCCCCACATGGGAGTATGATAGTGAGGTCACCCGGCCAAAAACGTTTTCTTTGCTTTTGCTTTAACTCGCATTTTTGGCAATTTTTTGGCAGTTTTTCAAGCTTATTTAAAAACTAGAGCCAATGTAACTATTCTGACGTCGGATTCGGATTCGGGGATTGAAAATAAATAGGAATATACTAGTGTGGTCTCTCGGCCAAAAGACTTTTTTGTGTCCCTGCGTAATTAACCTAACAGGAATGGATTACGCGGGCGGGTTTTCGGAGAACACTTCCATAAACACGGAAAGCGAAAATTCCGAACCTAAAGCGAAAAAGGCAAAACGCGCGAAAAATGTTGCAATAAATAACTTCGACAATTTCGGGTATGGTTAAAACGCGATGTAAATGATGCCGAAAAATTTCAATATTCCGTTTGCTATAAATCTTTTAAAGCCGCTAAATCGGAAATAGAGAGACACGCGAAAATACAAAAACATATGAATACAGGTTTGAAACTCGGGATTAATCTACTAGATTATGATAAAGAAGGGCTCAAGGCAGGTCATAACGCAGTTATTATCGCTCATTGAACTTCATGCTAAAGACTGTTCCGCTGAGAAGCTGTTTGAGAAATTCAAACAGCATTATCAAAAGGAGCAGATTCCTTTAGAAAACACCATCTCTGTAGCTTGTGATAATGCCGGCGTTATGATTGGCAGATACGAATCATTCACGGTTAAGTTAATGGCGGAAGTTCAAAAAATTCTAATCTTAAATTGAGGGGCCGGATCGTAGAACCGGCCCTGCGGGATTTTAGTTGGCCCCTGGATTTCTCCGGCTATAACTCAGCCAATTTTTAACCTTTTCACGTGTAATTTTAACTGAATACATCTTATAGTATTCTGAGAATAATAATACAAACAAAAAAATATTTTAAAAAGATATAACATTGCTTTTTGCTTCTAATAAACAATGGTTCATAGATGGATACTTTCATTTGCTACGGGATCAATAATTCGATTACTAATATATACCTTAGACAACGGTTTCTTATATTTTGGGGTCGCCGATTACGAATCTGATATCAGAATGTCAAAATTCAAAATGGCGGACGAAAGTTATGAAACCAACCAGATTCTTTTGAAACGTATTGCACGGGGGTTTTCGAGGTAGCCGATTACGAATCTGATATCGGATTGTCAAAATTCAAAATGGCGGATACAACATGGCCGACGGATTTTGTAAAATCAACTGGCTTGCTCTTGAAACTTATTACTAGGGTTTTTTGGGGTTGTTGATTACAAAAGAAAACTTCGAAAAACTATCATTAACAGTGGTAATAACTATTAAAACTGGTATTTTTCAGCCAGTTCGCAAGACTGTCTGATTTTATTTTTGTTAAAAAAAGGCACGAAATAAGAAAGCCAGGTTAATAATATTATTACGTATATATTTTATAATTACAGTGAAATGTATAATAATTTGTACGTTCATATTTTACAATGACTACAATCATCAAATCATAACATTGAAGTTTTATTCACTGTCTGACGAAATCGGGCTATCATTATGTGTTTTTGCATTTTCCAAAACTTTAAAATATTCATTAAAGAATATTTTTCCTTCGGGCGAAAGGAATTTCATCAGGCTTATGAGATCGTCCATTTTTGCTTTTGTTAGCCCAACTAACTGAGGGCACTTTCATTTAATATCTATGAGTTTTATTTTCGGCTTAAACATGACTTTAGATGGACTTTCATTCTTGTAGTTGTTAAAGAACTCTACTTCACCGGTAGGTAAATAATGAATAACACGAGCTTCGCTTATCTTTACACACTTTGGTATAGTTAAATACCTTTAAAGGATTTCTCAAAATCATGAATAATATTTTGTGCATTCTCAACTATTGTGAATGGGGAAGTCCGGGAGTTTTTAATAAGTTCGATGTATTTACAAGATGTTTCTATTCTAAAGTCATGTTTAAGCCGAAAATAAAATTCATAGATATTAAAAGAAAGTGCCATCCGTTAGTTGGGCTAACAAAAGCAAAAATGGACGATCTCAGAAGCCTGATGAAATTCCTTTCGTCCGAAGGAAAAATATTCTTTAATGAATATTTTAAAGTTTTGGAAAATGCAAAAACACCTAATGACGCCCGATTTCGTCAGACAGTGAATAAAACTTCAATGTTATGATTTGATGATTGTAGTCATTGTAAAATATGAACGTACAAATTATTATACATTTCACTGTAATTATAAAATATATACGTAATAATATTATTAACCTGGCTTTCTTATTTCGTTCCTTTTTTTAACAAAAATAAAATCAGACAGTCTTGCGAACTGGCTGAAAAATACCAGTTTTAATAGTTATTACCACTGTTAATGATAGTTTTTCGAAGTTTTCTTTTGTAATCAACAACCCCAAAAAACCCTAGTAATAAGTTTCAAGAGCAAGCCAGTTGATTTTACAAAATCCGTCGGCCATGTTGTATCCGCCATTTTGAATTTTGACAATCCGATATCAGATTCGTAATCGGCTACCTCGAAAACCCCCGTGCAATACGTTTCAAAAGAATCTGGTTGGTTTCATAACTTTCGTCCGCCATATTGGATCCGCCATTTTGAATTTTGACATTCTGATATCAGATTCGTAATCGGCGACCTCGAAAACCCCCGTGCATTATATTTCAAAAGAATCCGATTGGTTTCATAACTTTCGTTCGCCATATTGGATCCGCAATTTTGAATTTTGACTATCCGATATCAGATTCGTAATCGGCGACCTCGAAAACCCCCGTGCAATACGTTTCAAACGAATCCGATTGGTTTCTTAACTTTCGTCCGTCATACTGGATCCGCCATTTTGAATTTTGACAATTCGATATCAGATTCGTAATCGGCGACCCCGAAAATATAAGAAACCGTTGTCTAAGGTATATATTAGTAATCGAATTATTGATCCCGTAGCAAATGAAAGTATCCATCTATAAACCATTATTTATTAGAAGCAAAAAGCAATGTTATATCTTTTTAAAATATTTTTTCGTTTGTATTATTATTCTCAGAATACTATAAGAAGTATTCAGTTAAAATTACACGTGAAAAGGTTGAAAATTGGCTGAGTTATAGCCGGAGAAATCCAGGGGCCAACTAAAATCCCACAGGGCCGGTTCTACG
The DNA here is from genome assembly GCA_030407085.1 of Trichopria drosophilae. NCBI lineage: Eukaryota > Metazoa > Arthropoda > Insecta > Hymenoptera > Diapriidae > Trichopria > Trichopria drosophilae. Next base: position 64,263,197 of record CM059585.1, on the reverse strand, counting down.
ATCCGGCCCCTCAATTGTATATGCCACTCATCTGCTCATGTCGCGAATAAAGCATGTGATAAATTAATCAAAATTTGTGAAGATCCAATCCGCGGGGTAATCTCTTATATCACAGGCAGTCCAAAACATCTTGTGAACTATAAAGAATTGCAATGTTTCTTAAATATTAAACAAAACCAACTTTTAAAACTCTCGCAAACTCGATGGCTGTGAATGTTCTTTTGCGTAGAAAGAATTTTAGAGAAATGGGACGCGTTAAACCATTTCCTAATTTAAATCTCAAACGGCTGCAAAATTGAGACAATTTTTCAGGGAGCCAAAAAATTAACTATATTTATTGTTTTTGAAGTTTTTGTTCAGTTTGTTTAATAAGTTCAATGCGTTATTTCAATCCGAGATGTCCGCATTCATAAACTTCACGAGCAGAGCGTTAAAGGGTTCAAGGCTATCGCGTTTAATTTCGTTAATATTTGAAGGAATTAATTTTTAAATATTTGAAGGAACTAAATCTTAATGATCCAGCTATAATAAAAGATAAAGTGTTCTTCGCTACCTATTGCAAAAAAAAATCCTTATAGGTTTTAGTGATTATGAATTAACAGACTTTCGTGATACCTGCTTGCACTGTTATAATCACTTCCCGATTTCGAATGAATTCATGGAAAATTTACGTTTTTTAAATCCTAAATTTTTTTTGATGATGAATTGCGATCAGACATCAATTTTTCATTAATCGATTTCCTTCATTAGTAAACGAAAATACATTATGAGAAGAATTATTATACATACCTTGTGAGTTAACGGACCAAGACAAACAGATATTAATTGTCGAAGCATTTTGGAATAATATTGCAAGTAAAATAGATTTAAATAATAAAGAGATGTTTTACGAATTTAATAAACTTACTAAAATTCTTTTTTCTCTTCCGCAATCCAATGCACCTCCGGAACGAATTTTTTCTATTGTTATAGACATAATGTGCTCCAAACGGAACCTCCTGCTAACTTAAACGCGTTTTGCATGGTTAGGTCATATTTCAATTCGCATAGTATAGAATGTTATGATTCCGAAATTTGTGATAGACATTTAGAACTATTTGATAATTCAATGTATTCTGATTAAATTTTTTATTTTTAATCCATTGTTATTTTATTTTTGTCTGGTGTTTATCGCAATTCATCTTTTTTTTTCATTTTAGCTTCAATGAACTACTTTTATTTTATTAAGTACTCATTTTTTTGCAAATTAATTAAAAGTAACTATTTTTTCTTGCAATATTTAACAACGTTTCTCTGGTTCTGGTGAAAGGAAATCATAGAATACGATAGAATATAACTCATTATATACAGAGTTTTGAGCCAATTCCGCCATGTACCGCGTATCATTAGTTATATCCCTTCGTATTTTATACATTTGTTTCTGCAGAATGTGGGCTACGAGCGATCTTCCCGAACAAAAAGAAACGAGCCTTCCTCGGTACCTCAAAGGTGGTGTGGAAAGCCGAATCACTATTTTCTATCGGACTTGTAATTATTTTTGTACCATTATAATTCCGGACTTATTATCTGGATTTTATTTAAAAATAAGCACATTAAAAATGCGAAACAGAGATGTTCTTCTTTTCTCGATTCCATTGCGGGCGACCTCCCTTTATTGCGTCCTTGCGTTTGGTGACTGTAGTGGCTAGTTAGTTAAACTATGTTTAGGCCTGAAGGCAATTCTGTCCCAGGGACGAAGAAGACTATTGATTCTGTTAAGTGCTTTAGGTTTAAGGATAACGACATCTTCGAGTGAAGTGCCTCTCAGTGACATTTAGCGTAACATTCGTTAAAGATGGACTCGGATCATTTAATATCTCCAGGAGTTCATCTACTACTAGATTCCACAGTAAGAGTGACATAACCCCTCCCTGCGACAATCCCGTGGTGGTTTCTACCCCGATGATAGGCTTGTATGCCTTAGGTTTGGAAGTAACCGTTTTCCCTACTTTATACATAAAAGCTGCCTTCGCCATCCTCAAGTGCATAGTGGGTGTGTCTGAACGTTGGATATATTGAACTCTTCGGACCATTTTTTTTATACGATACGGAAATTGACCTTATCGTAGGCGCAAATTGATATGCCTATGCAATGCGTGACGGTATAATCCGCGGTGCACCTAACGAATCAGTGACTTTGAATACGGTGTTGGGGTGGGTCCTCTCTGGCGCTACTGACACAAAATGCGATGAGCCAAACACTATTGTGGCGTATTTTCACCATAGTCATTCCAATATCGAATTACACGCATCCCTGTCCAAATTCTGGGACATCGAGAAGGTTAAGTCGTTACAACCTGCCTCAGAGGCTGACCAGCAATGTGAAATTCACCTCCTTGAGAACTGCTCACGCTATTCGGACGGACGGTTGTAACAATTTTAACAATTTGTTACGTTACAAAATGTATTATGAATTAATATATTACTATAAGGTTATTGCATGGATGTTCTATTTTAGTTTTATTCACGTTACACTTTCCGCGTCACAATCAGTATAAATATTATTTTTCTCTTATCGTCGCTTATCTTATTTCGTTATACTTTCGGAAATAAATTACTCGAATAAAACGAAAAGCATGCCTGGCAAGTCAAGAAACGAAAAATGTACGCAGCTGCAAATAATATATGCAATACAAGTCAAAAGTCAAACGCGGATAAAATATATTCATGTATTACATAAGTCAACGGATAAATTACGCGGTCAAAATAATTACGCTAGGCAAATCAAAATGGAGGGAATAAATTACGCGACTAAAATATAAAATAAAACAGATGCGACTCGAACATCCTCACACTTAAATAAACATAAAAATCTAAAAAAAAATATACAAATAACTATAGTAATACTACACTTTTTGATTTAGAGAGAAGGCGACTTGTATGTATGAGGAAAACGGCGCTCACCTTGTGACGTCAAGATGCAACCACAGCGTGTTTTTTATATTAACCCCGGCACTGGATCTTCTTAGAATTTCCCGATGTTTCTTCGATTTTTGGCAGTTGTGGACGAAGGTCTCCTCGTTATCGTGCCGGGTCCCTTTGGGCAGTAACATTCAGAGGTCAACAATGAAGAAGAAGAAGAAAGTCGTTTCGATCATTCTATTTATACGGAGTGTCATGTCTCAGATTTTTAGACGGAATTCGGGCCGAACTGTCACCGTTTCAAATGTCATTCGTGTATTTCGATGGGACACGCCGCCCACATGTTTTGAATTTAGTGGCACGGGCGGCGTATAGAGGCACCAACGCGAGCACCCTAGCTCCGACTAGCTTCGTCACTCGTATTTCATCGGCCAACCCCGTCACCGTTTAAGGAGCGCTTCGTCAATCACCGGACATCTCCGTTTGCGCTGTTTACCGCAGCACAACGGGTGGATGTTAGTTATATCGATCGCCCGTCGCACGTGTGAGGTTATCCTTTTTTTCGCGCCGGTTTTTTACAATTTTTTCCTACACGTACACCTCCTCTCCATTTTCCATTGCGAACGTCGCGTTACGCGGTATGCAGTTTGAATACCATTTAAGGAACCGCTTTTAGCGCTACTTGGAGATACTTACCAGCGAGCTGTACAGTGCTTAAAATCAAATGGGCGACGACTTTCGACTCGCCCATTTGAAAGCTCGGTTTTCATGAGAGATATGAGGATCGAGGTCACATGAGTCCTGCTTCTGCGCCCGATACGCCCTCTATTTATCTCCCTTATCTCATTCCCCAATGGTTAAAGCTGAGTGCGCAACCACCAAATTACGGGTGGTTTTCAATGGCTCATCGCCGTCAAATAGCTTACAAGCCGACCTACGAATGCTTCATGTGCAGTGGCGTACATATCAATACGTATAGGCAGCAGATGTTGAAAAAATGTACAGACAAATACACGTAGATAATCGCGATGTAGACATCAAGCGCATTTTATGATGCACGAGTATCCCTGTCCCGATCATCCCTTTTCAGCTGCTGGCCGTAACCTGCGACACAGCCAGTGCCTCATATTTAGCACTTCGCCAGTTGGCCGTTGATGACAGTGACGCTTTGCCGCTTGGTAAGACTGCATTGCTCTCAAACTTCTTTGTGGACGACACCCTTTTTAGGGGCTGACACAATTGAAGTTGCGAGACTCATCCGCAAGGAGCTAAATCTCCTGTTAGAAAAAGGGTGTTTCACCATACGCAAGTGGTTTCACCATTAGCAGAATTGCTAATATACATTGACGATTCCAACTTCGGCGTGGCGTGAGATAAAACACTGCAGTCCGATGACGGCATCCAGGTCCTTCGTATCGTATGGAAACCGGTCACAGATTCATACACGTTTAAATATACTCTGGTTGACGTCTCTACAATTACTAAACCCGCCGTGCTCTCCAACATTGCGGGGAGTTTAGAGCCCATGGTCTGGCACCCCCCACGTGATCATCATCGCTAAAATGCTCTTACAGTACCTCTGGCTGAGCAACTTATATTGGCATACCCCTCCCCCCGTAGATTGGGCAAATAAGCACCGCCCTTGTTGCGGATACGTATCCCATACTGGTTATGTACTTTGTCTACTACTTCTTTCGAACTGCACGCATTTTCTGACGCCTCCTCGAAAGCCTGCGGAACTGCCGTCTACATTCGCAATCTTCACTCTATTGGCCATGTCGCCACGCTGCTTCTAACCGCCAAATCTCGAGTCGCCCTATTAAAACAGGTGTCAATTTAGTGGACAACCAACTCTGGTGGTACAGCCCTCCGTGGTTATGTTCGGAACCGTCTGAGTGGCCAACAGTAAGCCTCAATCTTTACTTCATAGTAAGCGAACGCTTCGCAACAGCGAAAAGTCACTGCTTATAACGCCGTCCTATACCTGACAGACCTAATGCATGAGATACTTCGTCGATTTTCCTTGTGGCCACACCAGTTGCGCATTCTATCCCGCGTACTGCACGTCTCCCCACATTGAACAGCGGCAAATACCTCGTTAACATCTCCGTATACTAATAATCCCGTGCTCGTGTCCACGCGAGTCTTCCCGCTTCTCCTAGCTCAAGTCTTTCCACAGGAGAGCGCCCTGACTCGCGGAAATCCAGTGGAGGAAGGGGGTGCACGGCGACTAGCAGCCAATCAATGTCTGCCAAAAGCCTTGAAACGGCTGACTCCATTTCTGGACACCCAAGGCTTACACCGAGTTGGAGGATGCGTACCAATGTCTTCACTGCCAGAGGCTGCAAAACATTCCATCATTTTGTCCTCCGGTCCGGTAGTGCATTTATCTGTTACGCAACCTCGTGCGCGCTTTCTGCATAGGAGTATCTCACTAATCTTAAGTATTCTACGATTGAACGTAGAGGGTCTTCACAATGTGTCAGATGTGCCAGACAGGCTGGCGCTAATTATATGGACCCGTCCGGATACGCTTGGCGAACGGTCGCGGTCGTCCGGCCCACCCTGCGTACATCGCGCTTTTCATATGTATGGTTTCGCGAGTGGTACATTTAGAACTTGTTTCCGACTACACAACTGCGACGTTCCTTGCAACATTTCAACGTTTCTCGCTGTATCGGCGTTGTCTTCTCGGATGGGCTTCACGTTCGCGTAGCATAGGCGGGCGTAGAATAGAAGTTCATCCCGCCTGCAGCACCTCATTTCGGTTGTGGGAGGCAGGGGTGCCCTCCATGAATATGCCAACCTGCGAAGAGTTTGTGACGCTGCTTTGCGAGTGGAAGCATGTATGGCAACTCCCTCATGCCCGCGCCCGCACCGCTCACCATAGATTATTCTGTAGGTCGCGTTACGTTTAAGCTGTGGATCTGCGCGAGAATCAATCCGAGGAGGTGCTGCGGGGCCTATAATGGGGGGGGGGGGCTATCGATCGTGGCGCTAGTTTTTTCGTGGCACTGTTGCTCGCGAGAGTCATATCAGTGGGGTAAATGGGGAGCCTGCTGTAGTGACGCTGGTTTTTTAGATATGGCTCCAAACCATGGGTTGGTATAGTTCCATAATAGAGGGGGACTGTTGTTCGTGGCGCTAATTTTTGTAAGGGACTGTACTGACCTGTGGCGAGGGATTACCGCTCCGTACCGATACGGACTTTGTCTTGCCGGGAGGCTTTATCTGGGTTGAAAAAATTGACGATCAACCGTCAATCAAAGCTCGTACAAAAATCAACACGCAACTTAAATTATATGCGTGACCTTCAGATGTCTATTTTTAGTAGAAAAATGTTACGTTATTGCCTTATTGGGTCATCTTATACATTCCAAAGTATCTTAATCTATGGAGAGTATTACATATTTTTTTCTAACGCTTTAATGCACCGCATATTTTATACGCAATATGAATTTACAAAGTTGTATCGGCAATATAATGAATGTTATATTGGGCGCAAGAAATATATAAAATAAAAATAATTTTCCTATGATTTAGTCTTTTGGCGCCTGCATGTCTCGTCACGAGGCAGGCCCTCCACTGTATCATCAATATTCCCCGCAGGGGACTTGTGGAAGAGAGCGGAGCGGGTAACTCCGTCCGCAAGGAAGAAGAAGGGGTCGAAGTGCCCGAACTCGAAGAGGAGCAATGCTTTTGAAAGATCCGCTTCTCTTAGCAAGTTTTGAGAATTGACGACCTCACGGACCCGATCGTTCGGCTGGTCTGTGCCGTCGAATGCCTGATCGTAAAACGACTCGAGATACCCACCGTACTGGGGAGCTGGGGTGCGGTGTCAAGCCCCTACCAGGTGGGTTCCACACGGGGGAGCGCTTCGGCGTGCCGTGTCCACCTGGTAGTCATCCGCAAATAGAGGTTAGATTCTGGCGGACCGTGGCAACGCTTGAAAGGTTCTCTGAACCAACAGAAGCATCAAGGCAGGCAGCTTGTTGCTAATAATTTTGGGAGCTGTATTGTTGTATTATTTTTTGAAATATGCTCAACCAGCGGTGCTGGCGCATCACTCAAATTTGGCCCCATCCCTTGTGGGGGGGGGGGGGGGTTGAACCCGAATGGGAGGTAAGACACCTTAAATAACTCTTATAGGTGTATCATCGATATTTAGACACTCGTGTTCAATTACATTAGTAGACACTGTCATAATCACTCTCACTATACTTAAATTCTTACGCAGAAAGTCGTTTTATGAGGAATGCATTCTTGTGGGATGATTATCTTACGGAGATTCTTCTATGGGAACCATCTCCATAATACAATTAATATGATGATCATTGCGATAATTCATAGGCATATATAAATCAAAATATTTATTATTTCACCCTTTTTAATTAATTTCTTGGAATGTTATCTCGTTCCTTATGCTGTTAGTTTCGCTATTCCGCTCGGGTTTGCAAGTGTTCTTTACTAAAAAAAATATACATAACAAGTGTCGGGATAAAAGAGGAAAAGAAAAATAAATTGTTGATAATTGTATGTATTGAAATGTGCTATACATAAGAGTGTTTGGTAATGTATGTAGTAGCATTTTCTTCTCGTTTTCTTTTCTTTCAGGGAAAATAGTATTAATGAAGTCTTAACTTAAATTCTAGAATCCTATATTACCTACTTAACTATTCCCTATCATATTTCTATATAGATATTTAGGTAGTTAGGTCGGATAAATAAACAAGCGTGTAACGAAAGCACCGGAACGCCGGATACTTTTGTTACTACGAACTGCCTTCATCGGTATGTGCATGTATGTGTATGTGTGTTAATGGAATTTGGCTATATTTCAGATTTGAAAGGGATAGCCGGAGGAAGAGAAGGAGAGAGAAAAAGGGAGGGAGAGACAGAGGCGATAGGCTCGGCACGCGAAATTTGGAATTATCCGATTTTTCCCTTCTCGAGCGCGTACTCTACCGGGGGCTATAGCGTTGCGGAAAAATTTATAGTGCGGACGTGAGTGTGCGTGGGTTAGCCATCAACCCTCAATTTGGGATTACCCGAGCCTGGAGCCGAGGACGCTGCGTGTGGGACAACGCAAATTTGTAAGTACCGGTTCGGCCGAACTTGACAAGTCGTCACTCCTCCCTTCTTCTCCGCTTTCCAACGCGATTCGGAAACTTTTGTTCACACCGGGGATACCGATCGTATTTTTGTGTACCCTTTTTTGTATATATTTTATTTAAGAATATAGCGTATTCTTCGTTTAAATAATTCCGGCAGTTGTTTTTGTAACGACCCGTCCCATTCTCTCCGGCGTTGACTAACCGGTGGACGGAAGTTGGTTCGCCGCGGGTTCCCGTCAACCGACGGTCGGAAAGTTCAACCGTCCTGCGGTTGAAAACCGATTTATTTCCGGGCGGAAAACAAAATTACGTTACATGGCGCTCAACAAAAATTAGCATTTTTCGTGGCTCTAATCTTAATTAGTAAAGACGGCGAAAACTGCTAAAAAACGCGTCGGAATTAATACCTCCCGAAAATCGTTCGAATTCGGTAAAATAAATGTTGAAACCGAAAATTCAAACGTGTCGGTGAGTGAAAGTGTTTACTTTTCGGGGTATAGAGAAAGCGGAAAAGTAAACAAAGAGTCGAGAAGACCGCAAATAAAGTAGCTGGTGAAATATAAAATTACTGATTGTCGAATTACAATCATTAATTCGAAATAAAAGCGCTCCTTTTTGTCCGGCGATATTAAAATTGTAAACCGGTGAAAATTAAAAATTAAAAATTGCAGAATTGCAAATTTAAAATTTTCTTAAATAAAATAATGAATTTAAATTTGTGAACAATTATCCACCATAGTAACTTACGTGAATGACTCGATAGTGTAAGTGTTGACATTGCGATTGTAAACAGCGCTCGAGCTCCGGTGTTTCTCCGAATTCCGAAAAATAAAATAAAGTATTTCAAATTTCTGTAATTCGGAAATTACAAGTTATTTGTTTTCATTATTTTTCTTATCGATTATCATTAAAAATTGGGAATTCGGCGATCGTCCGAATGAAGAACCGAATAAAAGTGGCGTGCAAATATGACTTAGTAGCGTGAGAAAACCATATTAGTTGTGAATATTAAATAAATTGAAAGAATTCGGAAATACTTATTATATTAAATAATGGTACAATTCCGAGAATAGTGCCGATTCTCGGAAGTCCGAGAAATAATATAGTAAATTCGGAATTAATGAAATTAGAATTTCCGAATTTATTCAACATATAGTTAAACGAACAAAACTGAATGTGTTTAAGTTTGTGTAAATATATATTTGAATCTTATTAAAAAGAAAATAATTTAGCAAGGCTGAATAAAAAAAAATTTTTTTTTTTGGTGTAAACTGCAGAATAATTATTTTGAATTTTATTTTTGTTTTGATGACCGAAATACAGTTCTAATTCAATTAATTAAGTCAAAAGTAAGTTTTATTTAATTGGAAAATGGCTTTTCTTTTGTTTTGTTTTTTCTTCCCTTCTCAAAGTATTTTGGAAATTTAAAAAAAAAGTTCGTTTCGGTTAAGGCCGGTAAAATTATTACATCCCAATACCGGTAATGAAAATTTCTGCTGTTCTCTACAGCAAAGCGTGTTGTCAAGTCTAGACCGGGAAAACAAACGGTAGGCAACACGAAGTGAACATCAGTTCACAAGGCGAGCATCAGGTCGCAAAAATAGTTTATCTCTCAGAGAAAATAAACCGGTAGTATAAAGCTTCCGGCAAAATTAGTAAACCGTTAGTAATAGATTAACTCCGTACGTCTTCCGAACGTTCGACCTAAATATAACCGAATACTTTGGAGAGGGGCAGGGGGAACAGGGGCTAATTAGAGTTGGAATTGTGGTGAGGAAATCGAAATAAAAAGGAAAATTCTTTTTTATTAACTAAAACCTTGTTTTACCTTGCGGGACAGAGGCAACCCGGACAACCGAACCGTGTTATTACAGCATCACCGGGACGATCAAACTCGCCTGCGGGTCCACCCGGGAAAACCTTGGCGTGTTGGACATGTGGTCTAGCCGGGTATACCAAGTTTAACTGTCCAAACTGTTCGGGAAACCAGCAGAGGAACCAGTAGGTCAGGCCACTACGGTTCCCGGCCAATGGAGAAAGGCCTTTGCACCCCAAACGCCGGAGCACGAAAATGTTTCACCGGAGGAGAATCCGACAGCAGAAGATGGGTGTAGGCCCGTGAATGCGAGATGGTGGCTACAAGTCAAGATCGCCGGGTTCACTGTTCAAGCATTGTTCGACCCAGGAGCATCTCGTACAGCGTTGGGAAAAATCGGGCTGCATATTGTGTCAGCCATCGGCGAGCAACAAACGCCGTATCAAGGGCCAGGTGCAAGAGTGGCAGACGGTACCTTTTCATCGATAATCGGTTCAGTGAGATTACCGTTTAAAGTCGGTGGCGTGGAAAAACGGATTGAGGCGATGATCATGCCCCGACTGGAAGTGGATTGTCTTCTGGGGGCTGATTTTGTTCGAATTTTCGACGCCAGATTGCAACCCCGGGAAAATGTCGTTCAGATTGAAGGGGTGACCCTTGGGGTACCCTTGTATGTCAGCAGCTTGACAGCCGAGGTACCAACATCGTCAAAGATGGACGGTATTATATCCGCTTCCGTACATGCATGCAATTCTCCGGAAATTACAGCGAGCACGCTACATTTCTACATTGGATCTGAATAGCGCATATCACCAGATCCGGATGAAAAAGGAAGCCATCCCTTAACGGCCTTTACGGTACCTGGAAAAGGTCTTTTGCAGTTTAAGAGGATGCCGTATGGGTTGACCGGAGCACCGGCGACATTCCAGGCTCTGTTAGACTCACTGATTGGGCCTGAGTTGGAGCCACATGCGTTCGCATATCTTGACGATATAATAATCGTCACAGAGACCTTCGACAGTCACTTGTACTGGTTGAATTACGTACTGCGAAAGATTCTCGATGCCGGATTAACAATCAACCGGGAGAAAAGTCACTTTTGCCGAAGCGAAGTTAAATATCTCGGGGTCATCGTAAATGAGCAGGGTTTTAAACCGGATCCGGAGAAGATCGCTCCAATTTTGAATTATCCGGCTCCAAAAAATTTGAAACAACTTCGGAGATTCATGGGCATGGCTTCATGGTATCGGAAGTTCCTCCAAAATTTGCTACCATAGCCGAGCCCGTAACTCAGCTAACCCGGAAGAATATTCGGTACGAATGCTCGAACGATTGCCACATCGCCTTCGAGAAGATAAAGGCCATAATTGCAACGGCCCCGGTGTTGCAGAGACCGGATTTCACGGCAGAATTCACGATTCAGACCGATGACAGTGATAGTGGGCTGGGAGCAATACTCACGCAAGAAATCAATGGCGAAGAAAGAGTACTGAGCTTTGCCAGCCGCACCATGAACTCGGCCGAGCGGAATTACTCGGTAACCGAGCGAGAATGTCTGGCCGTACTTTGGGCAATTGAAAAATATCGTCCATATGTGGAAGGATACCACTTTAAGGTCATTACCCACCACAGCAGTCTGCAGTGGCTGTACAATTTGAGGAATCCAACCGGCAAATTGGCAAGATGGTCCCTTCGGATGCAAGCCTATGACTTTGAGGTGAAACACCGAGAAGGTAGGCTTCATCACGTTCCGGATGCGTTATCCCGGATGTACGAAGAGGAAGAAATACCGGAGATGGCAGAGATAGATTCACCGGACAACAATGAAGATGTTGAGGAATGGTATCGCCGGAGAAGGGAGGAAGTTCGGGAAAATCCAAAAGACAATCCTTACTGGAAAGTCATGGGAAGTCGGTTGTATACCTACCGACCAGAACCGACAATAGAAGATATTATCGGTGATGAGGATGCGTGGAAATTCGTGGTTCCACAAAAGAAGAGAGCAGATGTTCTTCGGGAATGCCACGATGAAGCCACGGCCGGACATCTTGGTCAAAAGAAACCGAGTGGCGGCCTATTACTGGTGGCCGACGATTCACAAAGATGTCGCCAGACATGTGAAGAACTGTGTGACCTGTCAGCAGAGTAAGGTGCAACAGTTGGCCCCAGCAGGAAAACTGGGTCACCGATTGATAACTCGACCGGGACAGATCGTAGCAGGAGATGCTATGGGACCGTTTCCGCGGAGCAAGAACAGATACGAATTCCTACTGATCTTTGAGGATCTATTCACCCGGTGGATAGAGTGCATCCCTCTCAGGAAATTAAATGCTCAGAATGTTGTTCACGCATTGAAACAACGGATCTTTTTGCGATTCGGAGCACCGGAAGTCTTTCTATCGGATAACGGCCTCGAGTTGAAAAACAAAGGGCTCGACGAGTTCTTGAGAGAACAGGGAGTATACCATGAATATACTCCTAAGTATCATCCTCAAGCTAATCCGGTAGAAAGGGTCAACCGGACATTTAAAAACATGATCCGATCGAAGATCGGGGAAGATCATCGTGAGTGGGATAAGTATATTGACGAATTCACGTACGCTTACAATACAGCGGCGCAAGAGTCAACAGGATTCAGTCCGGTATTGTTGACATATGGTCGACGTCCGGAACCACCGTTTTCGGTACGTCGTCGGATGGAAATGGCAGGAGCCGAAGAAGAATACCGACAAGTAATTGGTAATTGGGAGACCAAGAGGGCAAAGCTTCGAGTATTACACCAGGAGGCACTCGCCAATTCAGAAGAGGCACGACGTCGACAAACGCATTATTATGATGCCAAACGACGAGAAATCCACTATACCGTGGGAGACAAAGTACTCCGACGAAATCGGGTACTTTCATCGGCAGTGCAGCGAATTACTGCAAAGTTGGCTCCGAAATATGTCGGCCCGTTTATCGTTCAGAATGAACTCGGACAGACGTCGTACGAATTGGTAGACGCTTCCGGAAAGAGTGACGGCATTAGTCATGTGGTCGATCTAAAGCCGTTCTACGAAGAGCATCCGGAAGAGGGGATTAATCCCGAAGATCGTCCGGAAGAGGGAATTAACCCCGGAGATCGTCCGGAAGAGGGGATTAACCCCGAAGATCATCCGGAAGAGGGGATTAGCCCCCACGAACGTCCGGAAGAGTCGGTAATTGTGAGCGAGCGTGGTCAGCGAGACCAACCGACATCGTTGCGAGCGCTGGTAAAATCGCGGGGTCGAGGGAGGCCCAAAGGATTTAAAAATCGGGTCGCGTCTCCGGTTATGTCCCAACCCGAGTTAGTACTTGCGACGCGATTGCGACAGCGGTCGTAACAACCGGGTAGGATTACGGGTATGCTAGGAAGTCGGATAACCACTAACCGATCGCTTTCTCTTAAATTTCCCAGGAGCCTGAGACGAAAATGGCATGCCAACAGAGGGACGAACTGTGGGCGGCAGTCACAGCGCTGGCTCTGACCACAGAGCCTGATGCGGACGCTCTAGAAGCGGAAGAGCGTCGGCTCTTAGATCCGGCGGCGGTAGCGTGGGAGCCGGTAGGCGAGACTCTCCGGCAGATTCGAGCCCGGGACCAGGAGAACGATAGACTCCGCGAACAAGCCATCCGGGATCTCCGAGCCTATTGTGCTCAATTCGGAGTGAATGGACACGCCGAAACCCCCGCATGGGTGACAAGGATGGGGAACTTCGTGGAGAAGCGCCGGATCAAGGAGGATCTCTACCAGGAGTTCACCCAAAGGAAGAAGGAGGCCGAGCAGAAACTGGCTCGGGAGCGGCAGGAAGCCGAAGCTGCCCTTCAGCAATGGCGGAGGGCCCTAAAGGAGGCCGAACGAAAGGTTCGCGAGGCAGAGCGTCGACACCGGGCGTCCGAGGAGGCCGGATACCACCATCGGCAGCAGGAACGGCGAACGCCACAGCAGCGGCTAGCCCAACTTCGGGAAGCGAAGAAGGACTAGCCGGAATTACCGGCACCACCAGAAGCCGGCGGAAAACTATTTTTTTTTTGAAAAATATGGCCTGACAGCCCTTACGTTGTGAAGGTCGGGGCCTCAACCCCTTTAAAATACAGGTGGGGAAGAAAAGACGAGGAGCTTCACTTGCCTAACCTCTCCTAACTTTACCTTTATTTTGTTTTAAGTTTTTTTAATGGGCATGAGTTAGTTACTTAATTTTGATTTATCTATTTGGTTCTCTTCTGGTATTCGATTACCGACTTGTCAGTTTATAAGGTCGAGCTGGTACCGCGTCCCGGGTACTCAGCGTCTGGGGGTGGGGCGTGTAACGAAAGCACCGGAACGCCGGACACTTTTGTTACTACGAACTGCCTTCATCGGTATGTGCATGTATGTGTATGTGTGTTAATGGGATTTGGCTGTATTTCAGATTTGAAAGGGATAGCCGGAGGAAGAGAAGGAGAGAGAAAAAGGGAGGGAGAGACAGAGGCGACACGCTCGGCACGCGAAATTTGGAATTCGAGCAGATCCGATTTTTCCCTTCTCGAGCGCGTACTCTACCGGGGGCTATAGCGTTGCGGAAAAAATTTATAATGCGGACGTGAGTGTGCGTGGGTTAGCCATCCACCCTCAATTTGGGATTACCCGAGCCTGGAGCCGAGGACGCTGCGTGTGGGACAACGCAAATTTGTAAGTACCGGTTCGGCCGAACTTGACAAGCCGTCACTCCTCCCTTCTTCTCCGCTTTCCAACGCGATTCGGAAACTTTTGTTCACACCGGGGATACCGATCGTATTTTTGTGTACCCTTTTTTTGTATATATTTTATTTAAGAATATAGCGTATTCTTCGTTTAAATAATTCCGGCAGTTGTTTTTGTAACGACCCGTCCCATTCTCTCCGGCGTTGACTAACCGGTGGACGGAAGTTGGTTCGCCGCGGGTTCCCGTCAACCGACGGTCGGAAAGTTCAACCGTCCTGCGGTTGAAAACCGATTTATTTCCGAGCGGAAAACAAAATTACGTTACAAGCGGATCGTAACACTTTTTTATTTTGTCTACGTGGACAATTTTATTTTTTCGCGCGTTTATGCACATCTTTACGTCACGCGCGTCTATAGTCTCTAAGATTTCGTAGGGGCCGACGTATTCGTCGTCCATTTTTCCATGTCTGGGTTCCTTCAACATCCAGACCATTTCTCCTACACGAAAGTGTCCTATTTTCAATTTCTGATCATAATATCTTTTTGATCGATGCTTTGTCTGTATCAAATTAATGGCAGCTAAATTTTGCAACTCCGATATGACACTTGTGGTTTCTATTAAGTAGTCGTTGTATGTAACGAGTTTTTCCCCTTAGGGTATGAAGATGGTAGTCGGGCAGTTCTACCGTACACCAGTTCATAAGGCGAATAATTCGTACCCTCATGTACGCTTGTATTGTATGCCAGCATGGCTTAAGGTAACCACGCGTCCCAATCGTCTCTACCTTTTACGAAATTTTTCAGGTAATCCACCAACACCTGATGGCTTCTTTCTAGACTTCCATTGCTCTGTGGGTGGTAGGCAGATGTGGTTACGACTTTGATCTTGAAAATTTTTGCGAATTCTTTTAGGGTTTTTCGCACGAGCTTCTTCTTCTGACATTGCAGGCATCGCCAATAAAATTTGTCGCAGATTTGGAGATACGTTTTTGTAACACCCTTGTGTCCTCCAGCTAATGAATCGTGATATTCTTTAATTATGGCGAGTCGGTCGATCGCTTCCGGTATAGCACGGTTACTTTGACAGAAGATAAGAGCTAAATTATATCCAATTAATACTAATTGAGAAATCTCATGGATTTCGTACCATTTAGATTTTTGGAAAATATCGTGATTATGTCCAATCAGAGTATGAGTTATTTGAAATTTCTGTAAAAGTAATCCTAATACCTTAAAACATTTTACAATATCATTTTTCAGCGCTCTATCGTCGACGAATCGTTTCACTACCAGTCCGAAAAAATGTCTCTTTCCTTTTCTATGCATGACCACCTCTCCGACTTTTAGTCGATTTAACTGTGGATCATCCTGATTGATTAAAAATCTTTCAGCGAGTGTGATTGCGATCTCGCCATCTAATTGACCATCGGCGGTCGTGAAATATGCAACATGATCTTGTTGATTGAAAATGTGGTCATTGGTAATTTGTATTTTTAATTGTGCATTTCTTAGATTATCATCTGTCTTACTGATACTTGTGTCTGGTTGTCTCTTATTTAAAACTTTTTTCTTTCGGGCAGTTGGCGTACACTTGTAGTTGCTTCCCTGTCGGATTTCTGTTACGTCAAACGGCGTATGCATATCAGTGACGTGACCCTCCTCAATCTCGGTAACTTGACCCTGCATATCGCCCACAAAGTTCCCAGTAGGCGCAAAGTTAAATGCCATACTCCTTTCTTCGTTATTCCCGGTAATTGAGAGAAGTAGAGTATAGTGCTCCCGCTCTAAACATAGTTGGTAAGCCTTTCGCGAGGCCTGTGACTTGACGTGATAGTATTCTATACTTGCATCACATTTGTGAATGCAAATATTTGTGTTCTAATGCCGGGCAAATATTTGTATGATATTGTCGTCACCGTACGCGGTCGACAAATTTAATATGGTTAACGCGCGTTTTGGTTCTGCGCAAGACGTAAGGTGGTTACTATCCAGCAGGATTTTTCGTAATTGATCCGAGTTATTCCCAGATTTAGCAATACGATCAGAGAATTGAAAAGACAATTCTCGTCCTTTGATATGTGGTTATTTTCCTGTAAAAGTTCATAAGGTTCCATGCAGACAGTACTAACTTCAAAATGATATGTAGTGTAGCGTCGGATTCACGATTGTCGTCGCGGTGGACGCAGTCCTCATCAAGTTCCATTTCTTCGTCAAAAATTTTCGTTTCCTCGAGATCGCGTCGATCAAGCGCGGATGCGCTTCGCCGTCGAGAGTACGCACTTGACGAGGGGTGTTGTGACGTTGGGGCCCGCTCGACGCGTCTTGATGGCGCCGAGCGGTCTGCCAGTTTAAATGACCAGACTGATTTCCAGCGGCCTTATCTAGCTTCGTAGATTCGGTTTTAGGTTGCCTAGTTAACACTCTATTTTGTATATATTTATCTCGGTCGTAAGTTTGCACTCGTGAATCGGCCCTCAACGGTTGGAGTTGATTGTTATTGTTTCTATATCTTTTCTCACCATTATTCGCGTTAAATCTTTTTTCTGGGGGCCTATTGTAGTAAATACCACCGGTATTTTCATGGTTTTCCCGATTGTTTCCAAATTTCGAGCGACGATCGCGAGTATTATCATAATCTTTCTCCCGGGTAAATCTTTTATCGACTGAATTCCAGACATTCTTGTTTTGTTCGCGTTGATAATTATTTTGTTGTGGTTTATCGCATAAATAATAGCAATTTTCACGAGTATGGCCGATTCGCTTGCAATAGACACATTTTGAATTATTATACATTTTTGCCTGGCAATCGGATTTTACATGTTCGTGCCATCCACAATAATCGCATTCTAACTCTCTTTGCGACATCGTAGAAACTATATGCGCGGATGCTCGATTAGGTTTTCCTTCATGATCCTCGAGCATGAGATACCCTTCGATGTCTTTCGCGTTGTATTTCTGTGCAAGTTTCCGCGCTGTCTCTACCGCGATTTGTAATGCGGCCGGACTGGCATGTAATAATCGCGCCTTCATCGGCCCTTTCGCGCAATAGATAAAGTGATCGAGCGCTTCTCTATCGGCGCGTTCAGAGCTTTCTCTAAATTCGACAAATTTTGTAAAAGTCGGTGCCCGAATTCCTCTGACGATTCGCTCGATTTTGGATAAATCGCTTTCATTTTCATGAGTAAATTAATTGGGTCTGTCGAAACACTATAAGGTGTGCGTAAGTCCGCAAGAAATGCTTCTACCGTTGTGTAGTCGGCAATTTTTTCGTCAAATATAAGCGCTTTCCCTGTGAGTCTTTTACTTAACATGTGTTAATAAAGTCGTGTGTCGTCGGGAGTAAGTAACGTAAAACCCTCGCAACATGCTCTTTCAAAACCGGGGAATTTATCAACCGACCCGTCAAAATCGGGAATGTACTTACAGCTTCCGGTATCGGCGGAGCCCTTGCAACAAGGTATTGCACCGTCGGAGGCGCGTGTGCAGTCATCTGTTGTCTAATGTTTGCCTTATTGTCCCCCATGTTTATAGAAAATTTATTATCGCGCCGATATCAAAATTCAGTTATATATATGTGCATGTCTTTTTTTCAATTAGAGACTGAATAATGTCGCAACAATCATCAGTTTATATTGTAACAAATTTTCTCTACTGATTTTGTTGAACATTTAAAAAATAGTATTTTCTTAGCTTTAAAGATACTTCAGAATATTATTTGAAAATCAGCAATAAATTTGAAATAAATTATTATTATTTTGAGAAAATTTATTAAAAAAAAAATTTGAATGCAATTTTCACTTACAAGAGAATCGCAGTCATAAACACAGCGGCCCACATGTTGATGTTTTTGAAGTTCATTGAGTTCTTGAAGTTGGTTGATGTTTTCTTTGTATTTTGTAACCCTCAATGGTTTCTAGAGGCGTTTTTTTGTTTTAATAACTCGTTTTTATTGGGATTAAAATTTGTTTAAAGTCAATGAATGTAAAGTTTTTAAAGTTTTTTGAATTTAAGATTAAATAAAAACACTGAATATAACAATTGAACTAGTCACTTGCGTTTTTCCTTATTTGCACTGTTCCGTATTTCCACTGGTTTGGAAACATTTCAATTTCTCATTACATATCGAAATTGTCCAATGTGTATAACTATATATTTCTCTGTAGGTGAAGTCTTTTTTTTTATACAGCAGTATTTTAACTGCTTAATTCATTTGGATGTTATGTTTTACGCGAACAGTCACTTTCCGCAAATCTTTTGTACTTCACGTAGCATTTAAGAGTGAACACTTTTAATGAAATTATTATTTCCTCTTGAAGTTATTTCAAAGACACTCGCGTATCCCACCGCTGCCACCAAAATGTATGTTACGTTTTCGACGTAACAATTTAATTATTTTTACTGATTCCCGGTAGCGAAAGGAATCGGGTTGCGGGATAAGCGTTAAGGGGATCGACACCACAAGTGAAAGGCGAGAGTTGATTTTAACTATGTATGTTTATTATTTCTATCGCTAACTGAGGTTTTTACAAAAAGATCGCGTTGGGATTAAGTCCCATAAATTCGTTTAATTCGCGGAGAGTCACTGATGATCGACGAATCTTTCGGAGATCTTCAGCAGATTACGAACAGTGCGACTCTGCACCGAGCGATATTCTTAGTTCGATGTACCGGGCGACTCTGCACCGAGATCTTCACGGCGTCGTTCACGGGGCGACTCTGATTTCGGGCAATGCGATTGCCCTTTTTATATGATAGATGTCGATGAGATCATCGCTCTTTCGCGATGGACAACTGCAATTGTTGTTTGCCACGTGCCATCTTCCAAGAATCGCTCACTTCTTTGACATATTGGTGACCTCGGCGATTCGGGGCACGTGTACTATTGTGTGGGCGTGTGAGTCACAATCTTATGGATTGTCTTACTTCGAGCTTCGGCGTGGCACATTCCTTTCTTGACCGATTGGGCTTGCAGCTAGAGGAAACCGTGGTTCCCCGTGTAAGTTAAAGCACATGTGAATCTATGTGCGACGCCGAATCGGGCCCGTCGGTGTGCGTCTTGTCGATCTTACAAAGACAAGTATTATCTATGTTACGAGTGCTAATATGTGCGTAGCCAGCATCCGTAACATTATGAACTACCGATTTTTCCATGATTTCTAACGGATAGTGCAAATAAATTAAAAGCACTCTTTGAGTGCGCAAAACAATCAAAGTTTACGTGGACACCAGATTACCAAAAAGTATTCATATGGTTTAAAAAAGAAATAAATTCACCAATAATTCTTGCGCTTTACGACCCAAATAAGCAATTAGTCTTTTCCTGTGATGCCGCAGCATGTGGGCTATCGGCAATGTTATCGCTAATAGATGACGATAATTTGGAAAAACCGATCGCATTTACGTAAAAAATCATACCCGAAAAAGAAAAACACCGAGCCGGGTTCAAAAAATGTTATAACTTTATGGATGCGAAATTGTTTAAAAAACGGATCATAAACTGATAATTTATATCTTCGGACGAAATCAAGAAATACTGCTAACACTTGTGAGGAGATTACAACGTTGGGCGTATTTTTTATCTAGATTCGTGTATAAAATAGCATATATCAAATTCAAAAATTGCGATGCGTTATCTAGATTATAAGTTACTGACTCCCTATCCATTTTTGATAACGAATTCATAGCAATTAATTATATTAGCGAAAAACTTGAACCATTAGACATAGCAAGGAAAACAAAAAAAAAAGATTATCTTACGAGAACTGCATGCCTCTCATTTTGGTACAATAAAAATGAAAATGATCGCTCGGTTGTATGTCTGGTGGCCAGGCATCAACAAAGATGTAGAAAACGTTGCTGCATCATGGGCCATATGTACGCGATTGAAGAAGTCACCGCAATCTGTGCCACTAACTCCTTGGCCATGACCAGACAAATATTAGAGTCGAGTACATACGGATTTTCTCGGCCCATTTCATGGCCATATGTTTATGTTCACTGTAGATGCATATTCGAAATGGCCCGAGGTAAACAACATGAACACATGTACTCAAGCATCACGAGTAATTAGCGAATTTCAAAAGATTTTCACACGATTTGTTCTGCCGCGGCACTTGGTCACTGATAATGGATTGCAATATACTAGCAAAATTTCAGAATTTCCCAGGAGTAAACGCGGTGAAGCATAGATTCTCGGCTCCACATCATCCAGCAAGAAATGGCGCTGCAGAAAATATTGTAGGTACATTCAAAAATAAGGTCGAAAAAATTATCAAAAGCGGGAAAACACTGAACGACGCAATTGATTTATCGCACTACTGGGCGTAGCCCGGCGCGGGTGGCGTTGAAAAGAGAATTAAGAACGCGATTTGACATGCTGAAACCAAGCCACGGAGAAAACGGTTGTAAAAAACAAATAACACAAATTCTTGGACATAAAGGATCGTGGGAAATATCGGTTAATGGCGGGGATATAGTAATGGTAAATGATTATTCAGTCCGAAACGATAAAAGAAGGGAAGATAGAATTCTAAAAAAATTGTCACCTTTAACGTATGAGGTTGAAGTAGGTCCAAAATGTATTTGGAAGCGTCATGTTGACACAAATTGTTAGATTTTAAAAACGATCGGAAATCGAAACAAACGTTCGATGCTGAACGACATAAAAAATAGCATAGAGAAAAAATTGTGATGTACCATAGTGTAAGTGTGTGCGACAGGTACACGATGCTTTTCGGTAATAATTTGGGTCAGCAGTTTGCTCCAGAACATATACGAATGTACACGCATGACGCATTAATAAAGAGTTTCATTAATAAATAGTTGCTTTCATTGTCAGAGCTATGACACTTCAATATTTTACATACAACATTAAATTGACTTGGTATCGAATATAAAAATTATACTATTTGAAATATTAGCAAATAATAATTTTGTAAAACGTATATGGTGTCGCTAACTCTAATGTATACTGAGAAATCACACTTTATAAACATATTAATTCTTAAGATATCATACCATGCGCATGTGTGTGACCATGATGTTTGTTTTCATGTTCTCTAATAATTACAGTATAACTTTCACTCTCATTTAGCTGTAATTTGGAAGCATTTACTTTTTTTTTATCTACAGTAATCATAGATTTTTCTAAATTCCACTCGTCATTATTTTTTTGAGCGTGGTCGTGTTGCGCGATGTTGTCCGATGTTGATGTAGATTTTAGAGTCAGGGGTTTTTCTTCCTCGACAATCTCAGGTTTTTCATGATGAGCACGAGGATGATTATGTTGATTATCTAAATTCCATTTAATTAGATTTTAATATTAGCTGATAATGAATTAATCAAATACCAAATCTTACCTTGTGTATCTGTTGTGATTTCATCATAACAGTAAGGATAGGATGAGTACTTATGTTTACATAGCTTTTCACCAACAGTATCACTGTTAACACCATCAATTTCTCGCATGACACGTACTCGTGGTGGAAGCTGGAAATTTAATGCGTAAATAAATCATTTTTTTCACGAAATCAATGCAAAATTTGTGATAATTTATGAGTAAAAACTAATCAGTTATAATACTTCATTATCTCATAGGATTGGGAATTATGGCACTAATTAATTTCCAGATAATTAGGTATATTTTATGATCCCCTACAAAGCACGATCTGATGATCGACTTATAGAAGGAGGTGATGAGCAGGACTCTATAGTGTGCTGTACCAATATCACATCGATTATACGATACAGAATGCTTCTTAACCCCAGCTAAAGGATTGCGTAAACAGTATGAATATCGTCAATTTGGTCGCGTCCCTTTCCAGATACTGGGGTTTTCTTATATTCAATACATGCATTGTCGCTGTAAAAGTGTTTAGAAACTTGATAAATTAGTTTATTTCACCATAGACATGAATCAAGTTTGCGTTTCAAGATTCATCTACCAAAATTTGTTACTCGGAGGTTTTCGCGGTCGCCGATTTTAAATCCACTGACAGATTTTTAAAATTCAAAATGGCGAATCCAATACGGCAGAAAAAAACTTTGCCTGGTTAATTCGAATTATGTTACTAAAGGTTTTGGGTCGGTGATTACAAATCCGTTCTAAGATTTTGGAAATTCAAAATGGCGAATCCAATATAGCAGTCTAAAAACTATTTTTTTCTTTGCGACGTTGGCATCTTTTATTGATACATTTCACGCGAACAAATCAAATGACATTGATATTAAATGTCTAAAAATTATGGCGTTGAACCTTGTCTGGAATCTTTCTGTGGTTGTTCGGAAATCGCAAATGTATGAAATTAATTCAACGGAATGCTAATTGTATCTCACTATCAGTTTAACTATTAATTTCGATCCTTTTTTTAATATGATACTAGAACAAATGTCTTGCAAGATGAAATTAATTTCACCGCAACAATGAATGTGCATTAATTTCAGTGGGCCAGATTTGATAAAAATGTAATTCGATTCAACGAAATGCGTTGAATGTAAAATTATTCAAAGCTGCGTACATTATCATTTAGGAGAATTAAAACTTGTAAATAAATAATTTTAAAAGAAGGCTAAACAAAAAATTACCACTAGAAAACATTTCTGGGACCATAAAATCGCAGCACCTTAGAAGAAACAACTGAGAAGGAATACAAGACAATAAGTTATAAGTACAGTTTTTGTAATATTGTAAATATGTTCAGATCTGAATAAAACTTTATTAATGGTAAAAATTAGGTACACTCTGATTTTTTTTTACATAGCTGACGAAAAATATTAAAATGTGGCAACGGATTTGTCAATAAGGACATAAGATAATCCTGGGCTATTAAGTTTCATGTCAATCAATTGTAACCTCCACAACGCAGGGCCGTAGCTCCTTTTGTTGTTTTGTCCTAAATTTAAGGGCCGGGGCACTTTTATTTATAGTTGCGCCGGTCTCGCTCGTCATATATTGTGGTGCGCATGTCCGATTCCAGGGAGAGGGCATGACGTCTCAGTCTCGAGAGAGGGAATAGGAGTCGACCTGTTCGAGGAAACTCTAGAGATGAGCACTTCTCGTCTAGCTCCTCGCTGAGATATGTCTGGCCTGAAGCCTCTTCCCGATCCTAGTCTCGCCCAGGACTCCCGCTGAGGGATCCTGGCACGGCTTTCCTAGGTCCTCGCACTAGGTCTCCTCGCTGAGAGGAACTTGGGCGATCTCGGCGTGCAAATCGTTTAAATAATTTCCTTATTTTTATTTTTTTTTTAGGAATTAGTATTGTTCCGGACCCCGCTGAGGGCGACGGCTGTACTAATCGGCAATTAATTTTCGGTAGCGCGATCGCAGAGGCGATCCCGTCGTATTACACTTCTAATTTTCTGGTCCGCATTTATTTAAAAGCTGCTAGTTCGGACTTGCCCATTATTTCATATAAATTACTGATAATTTTATTTTTCAGATTCCGAGTATTCAAACTCTCGTAAAACGTAAATTTAAGTAGCTATAAATAAAAATAAGGTTAAGGTCAAGGTCGTTATTAAATAAACATATTTTCATATGGTAAATAAACGACTTATATTTTTATTAACAAGACCTTTCCTTGTGCCGTCTGTGTGTGTGTATAATATAGATTTACAATTGATTAGAGTCTGGAGTATTAGTGAATTCCGATGAATCGTCCATTCAGAGATTCGATCGTGAACTGAAGGATTTCCGAGAAGTACAATTAATAACTACACGAGAAAAAACGTGTAGGTTACACAATCAACGATTTTCTTTCGCTATATTGGAGCCGCCATATTGAATTTTGAGTATCTCAGGTCATATTCGTAATTAGCGACGTTGAAAATCTCCAAGTAACCATTTTCGAGTTAGATAAGCAAATGTTCAGAATTTGGTGCGCTATATTGGATTCGCGGTGTTGGATTGCTAAAATCTGACAACGGATTTGTATCAGCGGCTCCGAAAATCTCCGAGTAACAAATTGCAAGTTAATTGAATGAAATAAAAAATTCCTAATACAATATTAAATGTATGCTAATACATTAGCACTTACGGCCATAAAATTTAAAATATTAACAACGAATTTTGCACAACTTTAGATTCTTACTTTATAATGTATCCGTAACATAATTCACAAATAATAATATTTGTTGTGAATATAAAATATTTACTTAAAAGTCGATCGAAAACGGGTCCCTTTTAGAAGAATCGCATATATGGTATGTCCAATGTGTACGTGAAGTATAACAACTGCAAGTGAATTGTTCAGTTATTTTAGAAATACGAATTTTTTGATATCGCGGATCTGTCCGAGATTCTGTGGTAATAATATTTAATAGCTTTCTAAACAAACACAACATTGACAGTAAATATTCATTATCATTAATATAGTAGTAGTATTAGTAGTGGTATTTATTTCTTATAAATAGGGATTGTAGTCTCATTGAGAAGCATTCCAAACATTTTCGAATACTTAAGGGAACATATAAAGATGGTAAAAACTGTCATTCACAGATGACATCGATAATAAAGAAATATACAATTACTTT
Organism: Trichopria drosophilae; assembly: GCA_030407085.1. Classification (NCBI taxonomy): domain Eukaryota; kingdom Metazoa; phylum Arthropoda; class Insecta; order Hymenoptera; family Diapriidae; genus Trichopria; species Trichopria drosophilae. Next base: position 64,238,134 of record CM059585.1, on the reverse strand, counting down.
ATTCGCCTTGGAAGAAAGATCTTCAGACAAATCTGGCTTTAACAAACTTGTACAGTATTTCGCTAATTAAAGTGCACTGCAAACGAACTGAGTGTAGAGAGTAGAGAAAACTCTGCTCCGTAGAGCAGCATCACCACACTGAGAAAAGAAAGAAGTCAATTTTTCGTCGTACTGATCAACCAAAACAGTTAATCACGTGTGTGATTAAAGTGACCGGCCAGTGTAACTAGATGGTCGTTACTTATTAAATTATTCCCGCGAAACGGTAGTGCAGCCAAATTAACGGTTATATTGTCGACGAAACGACGGGAAATCAGGGGTGATCGCATGTCACACCGAAGAAGTTAGATTTGCTTATCTGTAAACATCTGTAATGCAAAGTGGCGGACTTGTGGATGCATAGTTATAAAGTGCTCTTATTACAACAAAACATATTATATCTTTCCAGACGTGATTACTTTAACGCTACATATAGACGGACAGAATTATCTGGCTGTTTGGATGTCACAATAGCGTATGCGGTCCATACACGATTGCGACGTATCGCCCATTTACCCGATTATGTTGCTAAATCGACTTTTCTCGGCTGATAAAATGTCTTCTGTCTTCTCTCACTGTAGGTCGCGGGTTAGCGTTATATCCACTTCTCATGCGGCCCTCCCTTGGAAGAATGCTACAATGTCCGAAATGCATACTATAAAGTGCAGAGGACTTTGTTACATTGAAGATGCAGGAGGTGGGAGACCCCTGTGTCTTTAAGTAGCTTCAAAAGGTCCGCTGGTAACTTATCGGGACCGATGGTCGACCTTCAATATACCTTGTACTGCCATCCAACATGGGGTAAAATATGCGGGGTCTCCGGCATGTCCTCTACGCGTCCCGGGACATCCAAGCCTACACTGAAGGCCCCTTCCGAAATTGACGATGGGCAATCGAGAAATCTGCGGAATCGCGGGCCTTCGCGAACCTATTGGAGGTCGAGGATGCATATGCAAGCTTTGTGTTCTTAATGGGGTTTAGATACGATTTTTAGCGGATTTGAAAACAGCAATTAAACTTGCACCATATACATCTCTACCCATTTTCTTCAGCGAAAAATGAAAAACTCTCCTCGCAGAGATACATTCCCCAACCAGCGGAGGTCCAGGTGATCGGATATAATTTTAGAACGGTATCCCTCTAAGTAGGAACGCTTCGGTAATGTCGCGTACTCCGAATAACGACGCGCATAGCAAGTTTTGACAACCGCTCTTCTTGCAGCATTAATGTGGCTTCTGTCATCGGGCATTTAATACGGTATATTAATGTTCTTCTCGGCGTGGTAGAGAACCCCTTTGACAGTGAAGGCTAGAGAGACACCTGAGAAAGAAAAATATGTGCGCAACCACTACATGTCCGACTGCTACCGAGCACACTTTCAAACTCCGCAAAATAAATAGACTGGAGTATAAAATCGGAATTTAGTGAGAGGGTAAGTCTACGTGGGACCGCTTAGTTTTCCATTAATATAGGTTATTCATGAAATATAATAGCAAAAAAGTAGGTATAAGGTAATGAACTTAAATTATTTTAAATAAATGGTGTTGTTGTGTAGAAGTATATATGGGGCATTCCACGCCAATTCACCCAATTTTAAAATCGACCATCACTAATTTTTTTCGTAATTTTTTTATAGATGCATTTCGGTAAAATAAGACTGGTCAAATTTTTTTAGATTTTTTAAATCACTCGTTAACGTGTGAGAATTTTTCAAAATTTTGAAATTTAAGAAAATTGAAAATTTTTAAATTTCCATAACTCGATTGCTACTTATCGTACAGTTTCGAGCAAACTTGTGTTCATTTTCAAGAGGTTACTGTATACATGGTACTATTATCAAAATTAGCAGCTGGGGAGCAAGTTATATTCCGTATGGTTAGTGGAGTAACGTATCATTTCGGAATCACGATAATAAAGCGGATAAACTAGAAAACTCGACTATAAACCGAGCCATCTTGAAATCACAATAATAAAACGTTCTATGCCAAACACTCCTTTAAAAAATGTACCATCTCATCAGAATTATTTCGCTACTTAATTTTTTGTTAGTAACGTTGTATTATGAACCAACTGAATAACCGAACATCAAAAACGGTCTTCCGAGATGGCACGTTTTTCAAAGAAATGCTCGAAATGTCATGTTTTATTATCGTATTTCGGAGATCGCTCGTTTTATTGTCGAGTTTCAAAGATGACCTGTTTACTATCAAACTTCCGAAATGGCATGTTACTCCGCTAACCCGATTTATGATTACGATGAATCTTTAAAGTAAAATGGCACCTTTAAAAATAATACTCGAATATAAGCTGAAAACTCTGGAAAACCACATTTGTATATCGAAAAAGGATTGAAAAAAAGAATATCCGACTTTAGAGGTCACTTCAGAAAACTGATGAAACAATTTATTACTCCGGGTTTTTTGGGGGTGCTGAATCCTAAAATGTAGTAAAACCTGACAAATTTAAAATGCCCGGTGAGCTAGAAGTGCCAAAAAAATAAACAAAAATTGCAAATGTCGTTGAAGTCGACTGAAATTCAGTATTCGGGGATTATTGGCGGCGCTGAATTCTAAAATGTGGTAAAAAAGGACAAAAACTCTTAAAAACGCCGTTAAAATGGGGTGAAATTCCATACTCGTGGATTTTAAGGGCGCTGAATTTTTATGAATTAAAATCGAGTGTAATTATATACTAAATAATACGACTCAGTGGGAACTTGTTCTTCTAAAAAGCGTTTTTAGCGATTCAAACTCATTTTTTAAATGCGATAAAAAACATTTCATTCGCTTTAAGTGTACCCAATTTAAGGTGATAGAAACGTATCTTTTCGTGTCTTATATAAAGAGCACCATAGTGGTGTTGTGGATAAGTATTTGCAGGACATAACGGGCATTGATTTATATTTCGCCCTACACAAAATGTTGAATTATTAATCATTTCTTGATAGTCATTTCATGATTTCTTCATAAGAATCTTAAAAATAATTTAGATACAAAACTGCGAGCAATTAAGACATCGACTACACTGATGATTGACCCATTTTGAATTCGCAATTGCGTTCAGATTGAAAGTGGAGCATGCATAGTCACGACCGGCTGGCATTTGATGGTGGAATGTGCGAGTAAGTATTAAGTCAAATAGTTCATACGCGTCTCTCAGATTCTTTTATATTAGTTTTGATGATTACGAAGAACGGAACCACAGCAGGTGCAAGATAGGGTCTGTGCGTGGATATGTCCATGAAAAATCGTTTCTAAATATGAATTAATTATTAATAAAAATTTAACAACAAAAACTGCTCAGTAATTGAAAATAGATCAAGAAGGAAAAGTATGTATTAAAACGGAATGAAATGGATTCAATTTTTATATTTTCTTATTCTTGTTTTTTTCGCACTTCTTGAATCCATTTCTCATTTCCGGGGGTTGCTAAAAAATTGTAATGAGGTCAGTCTGTAAAACAGCATCAGCTGTGGCTCACCTTTTGGCATATCTGTTTTATATGTATATTTATTGTTTGTAACTATTCTAATAAGGCCAATAAAGTCGTAATAATAATAATAATAGGGGCCCAAAGGGAATGACGCGTAACACAATGCGGCTATGCAAAAAGCTGGATCTTAGCCTATCTTCCCAAATGGCCTACTCTCACCTCCACGTGTGCTTATTAAAGCCGGTGGGCCCTGGACTCTTAGCAACCTTGCCAGAGATTGGGTAACCAACCCCAGTGGATGGCGAGGTAAGAGACAAACGAGAGAGGCGTAACAACGGGGAGTAGGGCTAACCACCCTACTCCCTGTATTTGCGGTTACTCACAGAATAACGCGCAGGGCTCCTGACCATCGGGCTGCTTCGGATGCAGCCCAGTCCCGAGGTGAAGGAGCCGAAACGGGTGTCCCGGGACAACGACCTTTTCATTCCCACGGACGATTTCAGTGGACGGAGGATCTCAGGCAAAATCTTATGCGCTGCTACGAGAAGAGCTGTCCGCAACAAAGAGGCTACATGGCGCGAATGCATAGTCGGTTTGCAGTAATACATCCCGAACTGGCAGATCGCTTTTCTCAACAACAACTGAGAGATTATGTGGCCTATCTTAGGCGGATAGGTTTCGTTGTTCCCAGCTGTCAACCGGCACCGGATGTGCGGGCAATAACAACTGAGCCCGTACGCGGTGCTGGGAGAGATGCTCCACATTACGAAAGCACGATACTCGTGTTTAGGCAAAATTTGACAACGAAAGTTTTGCCTAAGCAACGAGAATTAGACAGAGCAAATAGCCTACTTCTGGATGCTCTTCCGGATGACTGCGACCTGTGGCAGGTCAATTGTGCCGTTTACGAGGCTGCAAGTGATCTGGTGACTCCGCGAAATCTGACACAGATACCGGGGAGTCGGCAGATTACAAAACGCATGTCTCAATTGAACGGCAAGATTCGACTGACACGGAGGCTCGCTTCCCGAGTTCAATGTGTGATCTACTATTTAACATCTGGCCGTTCATTTACGGCAAAAGTCAAGAAGTTCGCACAACTGCGGACGTACTATCACACACTGAACAAGCTGAAGTTGCTCAACATCAAGCAACGTTTGGCGGATAAAATTCGGGTTTTGGCGGATGCCAAAAAGAGGCTGCAAAGACGGGAGGATAGAATTCGACAAAATGCAATATTTTGGACGAATCCTTCCAACCTCTTCAAACATCGTATCGTAGCCTCAAGCGAGTTTCCGTCGATGGCCGCAGTTGAGGAATTCTGGGGGAGCATCTACGAGAGAACATCTAGGCTTAATGCAGACACTCCAGGTATTGAAATCTTCACCGAGTTGTGCGACGAAGTCACACAACAAAGTGAAGATTGCCCACCCGTCAGTGCTTTAGAGGTAAAAAATGCCATCACAGGAGCGAGGAATTTCTCCTCGCCGGGCTGGGATGGAATTAATAACTATTGGTGGAAGAAGTTCACTTCTGTCCATCAACACCTAGCCCGAATATTCAACTCTTATATAAATGGAGACCAACCCATTCCGCACTGGCTGGTGGAGGGCCGAACGACACTGGTCCCAAAATCAAGAGAGTTGTCCGATCCGAAAAACCATAGACCGATCACGTGTCTAATACGTTATACAAATTGTTCACTAACATCTTGAACGAACGTATTGAGAAATCCGTGAAACCGGTGTGGCAACGGATAGTAGAACAACGAGGCTGCAAAATGGGTGTATCCGGCTGCAAGGACAACTTGCTTATCGACAGGTGTGTTTATCAGGACGCAGTCCAGTACAAGCGTAACCTGTCGATAGTCTGGCTGGATTACATGAAGGCGTATGACTCAACATCGCACGAGCTTTTAAGCTTGTTGCTCAAACGCCTCCATGTCCACTCAAACATAGTGAGAATTGTAAAAGACCTGATGCCTCTTTGGAAAACACGCTTTGTCATGACATCGGGCAAGCGTCGAACCATGTCTAGACTGGTTCAATTCCAAAGAGGTGTCTATCAGGGAGATTCTCTGAGTCCTCTGCTCTTCTGCGTCTCACTAATGCCTCTATCCGTTGCTCTCCGGAAATATCGAGGGTACATGTGTGGACCGCCTGGTGACCGTGTACATAAGATCACTCATCTTTTCTATATGGACGATCTTAAATTATACGCATCAGGCGAAGATCAATTACATCGATCTCTGAACATCGCCCTCACATACTCGAGAGATATCGGCATGGAATTCGGATTGGACAAGTGTGCAGTCGTTCATTTGCACAGAGGAAGGTCAGGCTCCCACAACAACGATATGGAGCTCGTCAACGGAAATGTCATCCGCCACCTTAGCGCCGAAGAAGCCTACACATACCTGGGCGTACCTCAAAGGCATGTCCAGGATGTGCATGCTGCTAAAACCACCATCATTAAGAAATACCGGCGCATTCTCCGTCAGATCTGGTCATCAGAATTGACCGGGAGAAATAAGGTGGCAGCCACGAATATGTTGGCCGTATCACCAGTGCTCTATTCTTTTGGAGCACTGAAGTGGAACGTTGACGAGCTAAGGGATCTTGACCGAAGCACACGGAAGATGATTTGTATGCAACGCAGTTTGCATCCAAGATCTTCCGTGGAACGACTGTATTTGCCCCGAAATATGGGAGGTCGTGGCCTTTTAAGCCTGGAGTGTATGCATGACCGATTGGTCCTCGAAACAGCTTGCGACGTGATTAATCGAACGGAGGATCCCCCGATGATGCTAGTACATCAGCATGAAATTCAGGGGAAGGGGGCGTTTTTGTACAACGCGGCGGAACGAGCTGCGCGAAACCTCGGCCTGGTTTTCAATGTGGGACGTAGTGGTGCACAGGAGGCTGGATCAGTCATTAATCTGTGCGCAGTGCGTCTCAGGGCTAACATACGGAAGGAACAACTCCGTATGTTGGAGGGAAGGCATATCGACAAACCGTTAGCGTATCGCCAGAACATCTTACACTAGGCGGTACAGAGTACGCTTTGTAGATTGTGTAGATGTCATGCTGAGACAATAATGCATCTTTTGGCAGCATGTCCAATATATGCAGTTTCAGCATACATCGAACGTCACAATTGAACGGCAAGATTCGACTGACACGGAAACTCGCTTCCCGAGTTCAGTGTGTGATCGACTATTTAACATCTGGCCGTTCATTTACGGCAAAAGTCAAGAAGTTTGCACAACAACTGCGGACGTACTATCACACACTGAACAAGCTGAAGTTGCTCAACATCAAGCAACGTTTGGCGGATAAAATTCGGGTTTTGGCGGATGCCAAAAAGAGGCTGCAAAGACGGGGGAGGATAGAATTCGACAAAATACAATATTTTGGACGAATCCTTCCAACCTCTTCAAACATCGTATCGCAGCCTCAAGGGAGTTTCCGTCGATGGCCGCAGTTGAGGAATTCTGGGGGAGCATCTACGAGAAAACATCTAGGCTTAATGCAGGAAGAACCACTTACCCAATGGTAGAGGGAGTGGTTACAGTTGCAAACGAAATGGCCCGGTGCAGTCTGCAGCGGAGGAAATGGATATCGGAGCCACTTTTCTGCTGCAGACTGCACACGTGGATTCTGGAGGGCCAAGGGAGGTTAGGGTTTTAGTCGGTAAACCTTGCCGTTAACATCAAAGGTGAGGGAGTCCGATACACGGGGGGTTACACAACATCTTCAACCCCCTATGGTGCGTAACGCATTTTCCCCCTCCATCAACAAAAAAAAAAATGAACGATTATATGATTTACTAAAATTTTTTTTGTAAACTTTCTTTTTTTTTTTTTGATATCAGAGTGACTTCCGACGTATTTTTGTACGCTGAACACGAATCTGAAGACGAAAAATGTCTATAACGTCATGATTTTGAGAAAAGTGGGGGCAAAAACGCCGAAAAACGTGTTTCTGGGTGTTTTTGCCCCTAATTTTCTCAGAAGCCTGACGTGCAACAGATCTGAATTTGTGCTCAAAATAAAGCTTGATTCTTCCCCTACAAAAATCATATACGATAGATTTAAAAAGTTTTCATAGTTTTGAGAAAAAGTTTTGGTGGTGTTTAAGAATCCAGCGTCGCCTTTCTAAATTCAAAATGGCGGATCCAAGATGGCGGACATAAAAATAAAAAATTTAAATTAACCTCATGAAAATCAGTACTCGGGTTTTTTTTGAGTCGCTGATGACGAATCCAATGTTAGTTTCACAAAATTTAAAATAGCGAATCCAAAATGGCGGCCGCAAAATAAAAAAATATACTTAGGATCTTAAAATCACCACTTCATGTTTTTTTTTGTTCGCCATTAGTAATACCAGCGGTTGGTCGACCAGCGAAGGCAAGACTAAAAATTGTCCGACCAGTGAAGGTAGGACTAGCAGTTGTCCGACCAGTGAAGGCAAGACTAGCAGTTGTCCGACCAGTGAAGGCAAGACTAGCGGTTGTCCGACCAGTGAAGGTAAGACTAGCAGTTGTCCGACCAGTGAAGGCAAGACTAGCGGTTGTCCGACCAGCGAAGGCAAGACTAGCGGTTGTCCGACCAGTGAAGGCAAGACTAGTGGTTGTCCGACCAGCGAAGGCAAGACTAAAAATTGTCCGACCAGTGAAGGTAGGACTAGCAGTTGTCCGACCAGTGAAGGCAAGACTAGCGGTTGTCCGACCAGTGAAGGCAAGACTAGTGGTTGTCCGACCAGCGAAGGCAAGACTAAAAATTGTCCGACTAGTGAAGGTAGGACTAGCAGGTGTCCGACCAGTGAAGGCAAGACTAGCGGTTGTCCGACCAGTGAAGGCAAGACTAATGGTTGTCCGACCAGTGAAGGCAAGACTAGCGGTTGTCCGACCAGCGAAGGCAGGCCTAGCAGTTGTCCGATCAGTGAAGGTAGGACAAGGAGTTGTCTGACCAATATGCACTAGTACAATTTCTCATTAAGTGCGTGTCTGATACCGTGTTCTCTTTTGATCGAAACGACGAGAACTGGATTTTCTTGTTTGGTGTTCTGGAGTCTTCTCTTTCGAGGTTCCAGCAGTAATCCGCAAGCATAACGGAGTTCCATCGTCCTTGGTATCTTCGTTCCATTTCTTTAATGTCTTGATGGAAACGTTCTCCCTGCTCTTCGCTTACATCACCTAAATTTTCGGGAAAGAAGCCTAAATGAGAATTTAGGAAATGAAGTTTAATGCTCATGTTACATCCTATTTGCTTATAGGCTTCTAACATTTCAGCAACAGGGCTTTCATAATTTTCCTCTTTGTTATCACCCAGGAATCCTTTCACAACTTTTTTAAAGCCTTGCCATGCATTTATCTCCAGAGTGGTCATTGTTTGGTCAAATTTGTCATCTTTCATGAGACTTCTGATTTTGGGCCCCACAAAAACACCTTCTTTGATCTTCACATCACTTAACCCTGGGAACTTCTTTTTAAAGTAAAGGAAACATTCGCCTTCCTTGTTCAGTGCTTTTACGAACTGTTTCATTAAGCCCAGTTTTAAATGAAGAGGCGGTATCAATACATCATTCCCAAATGTACAACATTTTTTGTACCCGGTACAAGTGCTTCTCGAATTGGCCAATCTTTCAAAATGCAATGCTGATCCCTTGCTCTACTATCCCAATGGCAGATATGGCAAGGAAACTTAGTGTACCCAGCCTGCTGCCCCAACACCATGCAGATTACTTTTAAGTCACCACAAAGTTTCCATGTATGCTTCTCATATTGCACGCATTCAAATACTTTTTTCATATTTGTGTAGTTCTCTTTAAGATGAACTGAGTGAAATATGGGAATTGAAGCATAGTTATTACCATTGTTTAACAACACGCCTTTTAAACTTATTTTTGAGGAATCAATGAAGAAGCGCCACTCTGTAGAATCATATTGAATTCCAAACTTCTCTATTAATCCTTGCACATTACTGCAGTAAGACATAGAATTTTCATCAGAAAAGAATTGAACAAATTTTTCCTCTCGATGTCTGTACCAGGAGAAATTTACTTTAGGTTGAAGTAAATTATGCTCTTTAAGTCTGGAACCCAACAATTCTGCCTTATCTTTCAGTAAGTCTAATTCTCTCACTAGATCATTCAATGAAGATTGATTGTACAATTTAGGACTGTCATCATCATGATCTTCAAAATCATGATCAGAATCAAGATGTCATATATCATATGATTCCTCTACAGGAACTGCATTTTCTTCAACCCTTGGAATAACTGGAAGAACATCTGTAGGTGATACAGGAACTGGTTTGGTCGCAGATACAACATCTGGATAAACAATGGAATTTTTATTTTTCCCGTTGAAACCGAATAACTTGCAGCACCAAATATAGCATTCATCATGATTTCTCGGTTCACGCCAAATCATGGGTACACTAAATGGGAAATTTTTTATTTTTTGTTTGCTCCATAATCTTAAAAATTGAACACAAGATTGACGTACTTTATGAGGTACCCAAGTTTTGTCTTGATTTTCTATTTCGTTTCCGAAATAGTTGAAATATTTTTTTTTTTACGAAATCATTTATATTTAGATGCTGTTTCATACATGTGTACTTACCACAAATGTAACAAAATTTGTCGGGGCTATTAATGCACGATCTTGGTGGCATATTTTAATTTCATATGTCTATGAGTAATAAATTTCAAAACAATGAATATGCACTATAAAAATGATGTAATTCGCAAATCCGTAAATTCTATTCCGAGCAACTCGCATAAAATTAAACATCTAAATTAAAGATGCAGTTGAACAAAAAATTTGTTTGTAACTTACTTTATACAACACAATATAATACAAAAAATCAAATGTACGTATTCTTATGATATAGTAAAAGTAATATAGTAGTCGATAACGCAAGAGATATTTATCTTGTTAAATCAAGTGCTTATCGCGTTTTATAATAAGAATGAGAGGCGTGATCAGTTGCGCATGCGTGGAGGCTTCCTTGTCGTACAAATTGTTCTGCCCGCGTCAGTCGCGCCCGAACACTCGAGCAAGTAACGTCGCTCATCAATTATCGCCAGTCGAAACACCAGTATTCACTCAATTATTAAATTTCTTCTTTTCACTACACGCTGCTGTTGTTTTTCTTTTGCCCTGGAAATTCCACTGCATGGAAGTTTCAGCATATCTAATTTTATTTTATTGATTTAAATAAAAATAAAAAACCTGAAGTGGTGATTTTTAGATCCTAAGTTTATTTTTTTATTTTGCGGCCGGTGTACTGATTGGCTTGAGGTTAATTCAAATTTTTGATTTTACGTCCGCCATCTTGGATCCGCCATTTTGAATTTTATAAAGGCGACACTGGATTCTTAAACACCAACCCCGAAAACAGTCAAGTAGTGCTTTGTATGAGCTCTGCTCAATGTAATTAAATAATTTGCAATTTCATCATAATCACTAGAAATAGCAAGGTTAAAACCTTTTTTTCAAAACTATGAAATTTTTTTAAAACTATCCTATATGATTTTTTAGGGGAAGAACCAACCTTTAATTTAAGCACAAATTCAAGTCTGTAGCACGTCAGGTTTCCGGCGTGTACCGCAAGGAACAGCAAAAAAAAAAAAAAAAAAAATTTCGAAAAAAGCCTGAAGCCGTTCAATGGAAACTGTACGTTTCTTCGACCACGTCGCCGCTGTTGTTGCGTTGGTCGCACTGGTTTGTCGTCATTCAGTATGGGTTGAACTTGGCTCGCTCCGTCTTGAATTTGCCGCTGTCAATGGGTCCAGGACCGCCGCCGGGGCTGCGTAGACGCGGCGAGAAATTCTTGTTCGAGCGATGGACGCCGGTTTTTGGTGTATTTACCCCCACTTTTCTCAAAATCATGACGTGATAGGCATTTTTCGACTTCAGATTCGTGTTCAGCGCACAAAAATACGTCGGAAATCACTCTGATATTTAAAAAAAAAATCCGTGCAGACCTGTGTAATTTAATCGGTATATTTTAACAATGCATAATCGATAACATCGGTATATCGATTGTAACCGAATCATTCTGTACATAGAAGCAAAAGAATCATGTTAGAATTATATTATATAATTATATTCAATTTAATGTATTATCCCATCAGTAAAAATTTCTTAAAACCACTTATTGATATATGTTAATATTTTTAATCACGTTAATTATATTTTACCAAATTTGAATTATTCACGTTGCTAAGAATGAAATCATTTTTTCCAAAAGATACATTTCTTGAAATATTGTAAAAGAAAATCTGACAATATTCCACTATATTTCTCAATGAATTCTAAGATCTTTTCATTCTTAGCATTTTTTAAAGTTTTGGAGTTAAAGCATCCATAAATTTCTTAAATACGATACAATGATTTCGGTATATTACAAATATATATATTATATGAGTGTTTTATGTTACGACTTTTATATTGATGGAATACATGGAATCACAAAAAACTGTTATACGGGTGTACCCGAAGACTTTTCACGCAATGCATTAAACTCTCCCGTGAAGTCTCTTGTGAACTCATATACCCACTCACAAACGAGAACTCAAATATGAGCTCAACGTGAGACTCACACCTTGAAATCTAAATTTGAAACGATCAATACTTTTAAACCATTTCAACGAGTGTGGAATCGTAATGCGACAGGCGTTTAATAATTGGTGAAAAATGTGAAATATTGTTGTAAAATACGAAACATTAAAGTTTCAATGAACGTTCAATAAAAATTGAATAAACATTAGATAAATGTATGTTTTTATGATTTTACCAAGAGTGATATGAACGTTTTAATGTCGTTTAATATCTATTAAATAAATGTGAAATAAATGTAGTTTTTTGCAAACTTTCAAATTTTGTATTGATCAATACTTTCATGGTGTTTAATATATGTTAAATGAATGTTAAATAAAGATACTTTTCGAACATTTCACAAAATGTGATATTACGGTTTTTATTATATTCAAAAATTATTGAATAAACATGAGATAAATGTAGTTTTTACCATTTGTTGTTTCGTGCGCATTCCAGGCAAACAAAGACACATATTTTTCGTTTTTTTTGTCGGGTATCATACTTTCGACTAAATCTGTACTGCGAACACGTTGTAAAAGATTCTAAAAAGTGCGAAACACGAGCAAGAATATTTAAAATTGGTGGAATCATTTATTGAACATTTGTTTTATGTTTATTTCGATATCATATTTTTTCACAAAAAAATATTTGTTTTCAAACAAAAATTCCTCATCGGGTTCATCAGTAAAGAAATATTCTCCGTATCACAAATAACGCAAAACTGCAAAATTGTAAATTGCACAAATTGCAGGTAGAAAAAAAAATGTACGAGCCAGTTATTATAAGAAGGTAATAATTATAATGTGTCCGAGTAGACATTTTCTTTTAATGTTGATAGATTTGCCTTTGGCAAGAATAAAAGGCAACAAATATATTTTATAAAGGCAATCATTGTCTTATACATGAATGAAGAATTTTTTCGGACGTATGCGATAAATTTATCATTCATACAAAATTATAAACTTACAACACACGTATTATAATATTAACATGTATTGTAATTTTATTTCACATCTATTATATTATATGTTAGAATTCCTGCATTATAATTTTAATATATATATTAGGGTGTTTCAAAAATTTTCGACTTTACAAAATGATACGGTTCATGTGTAAACCGATAGTATAAAAAATTACAAAACTTTTTTCCTAATAGCAAAATCGATTAGAGGTCATTTAGAGGTCGCTCAATGAGCATAAAGTAAATAATGGTAATTTAAATTACGCACCGTAATGAACAGAAATCATCCCGGGAGCAAATTTATGAATTGTGCTAAACAATGGACTAAACCTAACCTCAAATTACCTAACCTAACCTGTCAGAAACAAACCCAAGATAGAAATTACCCAATTTAACCGGACAGAAACCACCACGGAGCTTGACTATTACTTGCTCTAATCAAAGCATCACACTTAATCACACTTAATCAAAAATAACCAAACCTAACCTGTCAAAAACCATCAAATGTCTAAAATTTACTAAAAATTGCCCACTTTAACCGGACAGAGACTGCACCGGTGCGGGGCACGTATTCGGTATTGAACAACCGACGTTCTAGAGGTCGAACGTAGGGACAGAACAATGAAACGGCGCAGAAACATAAATGTAAATAAAGCATAAATTTAAAACATTATTAATAACAATAATAATAATAATAATAATAATAAAAATATACAAATTTTCACACACTCTACGTTTCCGTCTGGTTGTTTAGTACCGGTGAATGTTGGTTAAGTGATTTCAATTTATTTCATTTACGAACTTGCTGTGATCTGTCTTCTTTAGGTTAGTTTTGGTTAAATTTAGTTAGGTAATTTTATGTCATTGTTTTACAAAGTCGTACCACACTGCCTTCGTTAGGTTAGTATTGAATAATTTCGGTTAGGTCATTTTAGTTTAGTTGCCGTATTTTTGGTTAGTAATATAGTTAATGTTCGTTAGACAATTTTAATTTAATTTATTAAGGAACTTGCTGTACATTACCGCGTGTTTGGTTAGAACTGGTTAACGGTGGTTAGATCATTTTAATTTAGTCAATTTTCAAACTCGGTCTGTGCTGCCTTCTTTAGGTTAGTATTCGTTAATTTTGGTTATGTAATTTTAGATTATTTACCGTCTGTTTTGTTAGTAATTTTTTAATGTTTGTTTCGTTAGTGTTCGGTTAAATCATAGTATTGGTTAAGTTTAGCTTAGTTGATTCACAAACATGCTCTCAGTACCTTTCTGGTTTACGTTTGTTCGATTAGGTCATTTTAATTTAGTTGATATACAAACCAGCTATGCGCTGCCTTTTATAGGTTAAGTAATTTTAGTTTACTTGAGTAAATAACACGCTCTACTAGTCTACTGGTAAATGTTGGTTAGGTATATTTAATTTAGTTAATTTTTAAACTCGGTCTGGGCTGCCTTCTTTTGGTTGGTTAATTGTAGTTTAGTTGATTTCGTTTGTCGATCTCGGTTAGCGCTACATTCTCTAGATTAGTATTGGTACTCTTGATTTAGTCTCATTTTTCGTTTGATATAGTGTAATATTTAATATAATCCATAAACTTGATCCGTGGTGGTTTCTATCCGGTCATTATATAATTTTTGGTAAATTACACTTTTGATGTTTTTTGACAGATTAGGTCAGGTAAGTTTTGGTTATAATTAGCATTATGGTTAGTTTAGACTATAAACTTGCACCGTGGTACTTTCTGTTCGGTTAAATTTGCTAATTATCGGTAAATTACAGACATTTGTTTGTTTTTGTCAGTGTAGGTTAGGTAATAGTTGGTCAAGTTATTCTAATATTTAGTATAGTCCATAAACTTGCCCCGTGGTGGTTTCTGTCCGGTTAAAGTGGGCAATTTTTATTAAATTTTAGACATTTGATGGTTTTTGACAGGTTAGGTTTGGTTATTTTTGATTAAGTGTGATTAAGTGTGATGCTTTGATTAGAGCAAGTAATAGTCAAGCTCCGTGGTGGTTTCTGTCCGGTTAAATGGGTAATTTCTATCTTGGGTTTGTTTCTGACAGGTTAGGTTAGGTAATTTGAGGTTAGGTTTAGTCCATTGTTTAGCACAATGGGGTTCACCGGTAATTTTTTTTTTATTTTAAACAATAATTTAGGTTATAAATAACACAAATAACATTTTTTAAAAATTAATTAATGCATTTCGGTAATTTATTTAACAATTTAAAATTATTGTATTTTGAATCACACTTTCCGCGCGCCATTTTCGTGTGACGTCATTATTAGCCATCGGCTTTTAGCCAATCCCGTTCGTGTACTCCAATACTAGATTTGTGTTTTGTTGGTCATGTTAAACGTCAAAAGTCGTTTGAAATTTGTGAAATGGAAGAAGCAGAAAATTATGGAAAGAAAAGATACAAGACCTGTTATTTTGAGGACTGCAAAACTACAACCTCAAGCACTCCTCATAAGATCTTCGTACCAGTGCCGAAGGGTAATATAAGAATACAGTGGATTAAACTCATACGAGGAAAAGGCCAAGATCAAGTTTCGAAATATTCATCGTTATACGGCTGCGAAGACCATTTTAATGTATGTCGTACTTTATATTATGAATATTTCATATGTACTCTGCTCACAATTCTTATGTATATTTTGTCAATATATCATGTACGATGTCAAGTAATGATATTTAACTGTCAATTAAATCTTTTATTTTGTGAGGAGACTAGAAATTGATAATAAATAATTAATAATGTAAAACATAATAAAAAATAATACAAGAAACATTTCTATAACAGTTGCAAGAAGACTTGGAAAACTTTGTACGAGTTTCACTGGATCCAACTGCAAATGTGAGGCTGAAAAAAGGAGCGTTACCAAGAATCAAAGGGAAAAGTCAGTGTGAGAATACCATCGAAGAAGCCACATCGAGTGAATCTGCAATGAACATGGAATCATCTGAAGGAGCCAAATGTGAACAAGTTGACGATAACTTATTGCAAGCGATCACATACAAACATTCCATAGTTCATGAGACTATATTTGCAGAAGCTACTGAGGTTAACATGGCCACTGAAAAGTACATTGTTGCTCATAACAGTGAACCAATGGAGGTGGTGTCACATGCAACGGTGCTTGCATTTAAAGATAAAAAAGTCCAGACGGATAATATTCGACACAAATGTATCCAAGCACAAACCATGTATTACCGTTACAAATAATGTATTACCGTTAAAATACGACAAAAATCGTTTGAAAATATGTAACATGTAACGTTTCGGCTATTCGACGTTAAAGAAAATAAAGTGGAAACAAACTCCAGCCAGAACGGCAATTCGATGAATACAAAAAAAATCAGCTCCGACCGGCGTCAGTACGCAAAGAAAAGTATTCACGACCGCGGAGAGGGATCGGGATCACGACAAAAGCCACCAGGCAGCACACAAAAAAAAGACACCATTAATCGAGACAATCGAGATGTATTAAAAAAAAATACAGATATCAAATAATTAATAAGGCGAATACACGCGATTATCCAATATTCCGGCACGCACCGGTCACACAAGGTACGAGGCGATTTTCGCCGAACAGAGAGAGAGAGAGCAAGGTAGAGTCGGTACTTACATTTTTCCTTTCTCGCTCGCTCGTCTTAATCCAATGGGACCACTACTATTAGCAAAGGCTCGCACACACTCACGCACGCCACCCGCTACCGAAGATGACAGAAAACAACAACAAAAATAAAGACACTCTGTGTTATTCGTAAAATCGCCAACCCGGGCTATGATCGCGGCGCGAAGAAAAATAATGCAACAAGTGCTTCTCAATGACGTAGCTCGTCTGTCTGCGAATTCGGCAATTAGCCGTCAAGAAATCTATTCGCGGGTCACATGATCTCGCGGACCTATTAAGGGATATTCACGCGGTCTCTCTCTCTCCATATGTCGATGCGCCGCTTCGCTCTCGTGCGCTGTAAATAATAGCTATACATATTAATGTCCGAAGGAGGCCTGTAATGTTTTCAGGAACGTTACAAACATTGAAAAGATCGGTGTGAACCACCACTCGAAAAAATCTGAAATAATTCATGATAGTATTTCTCTAAAACGGAAAAATAAAATTTGTTGCACATTGCTCTGAAATGCCAAAAAAATCGATTTTTAAGATTCAGAAAATTTTTTGGAGCCCTACAAATAAATTCTGGGAGGTAAAAAAAATCACGTAAAACAAGGTCGAATGAAGTATATTCATGAATTTTTTCAAATTTGTGTATGGTACCGTATCGGAGAAAAAAAATATGGCATGAAAAAAGTGGATTTTTGGACCCCCAGGGGGAGGGGGGTAATGAGGGGAGAACGGACCGTTTCATAATTTGTTTGAAGGCTCATGAAATGGATCTAAAATGTTTATTTCGATTTTTGAGAAGGGGGGTTTTGATGTGCTTAACGCGGGATAACCTTTTGTCGCTTGAAGTTTTCTCAATTCTCCACTGAACGTAAACTGGCCTGCACATGAAGTTGGGCAATGGTATTTTTCGGCATTCTTCAGTTTGAAGTTAATTATTATTAAACAATAGATATATTTTTATTATTTTATAGGCTTCGCAATGGTATACTGCGTATGTGTATTCAATTTTAAATAGTTCCATGTATAAATGACGAAGATACGGCAATTTATGTTTTATAATATAATTAAATTCACAAAGATTATTTTTTCAATTTTTCTTCATTATTATTAAGAATATTGATTGAACAAAAAAAAGTGTTTAGAAAAAAGATGCAAACTGTTATTCTTAACAGTGTTATCACTATAGAATATTAATTTTTTTCCTTCAATATCGGCGAGGGGCCATCTACTTTCACAGGTAGGAGCGCTCGTCGAGTTTTACGATCCGGGAGTTCATTTGATGAAAGTAAATTTTAACTAAAGTTTACCATTTTCTAATTTTTGGAGATAGTTTCGTAACTTGTAGTGCCGGTTTCGCAATTTTCCTTTATAAGTTTGTAATTTGAAGAAATGTTTCGTAATTTCAGTAAATGTTTCGTAAAGTTAAAAAACATGTGCTGAATATTGTATTAAGTAACCTGATTTAAACGGTTAAAATATGTTTGTCTAAAAACTGAAAAGCATCATAATTTTTCTAAAATTTGTAACAATGTAAGTTACATATCGTTAATAAGAATATACAAGATAAGAACCGTTTTAAGTAATGCTTTTTTTTATTATTCTTTTATGACTTTTATTCTATTATATCTATACAGGAATTTGTAATAAATAATAAGAAGTCCCCGCTGATATCTAAGATAACCGTGAAAAGCCCGTAAAGGCCATTCTAGATTGAATGTATTGGTTTCCGTAAGCTTTATGCCTTACGGAACATAAAACATGACTTTAAAATATCAGGCTTTGCAAAGTAGTCCAATTAACCTGTCGGCGTTTATATAGATTCCCTTGCAAAAATTCCATCATTCTATATTTTTATATATGTCTATATATCTATCTATCATTCATATATGCATCGCTGTCGGATTACACAATTTTTACGTCTGTCATGGAGGTCAATAAATTTGGGCTCAGTCAAATCAAGAAACATGCATTGTAACATTAGATCAACCCGTCTACTGAAAGGCAAGATACATAGTTGTAGCAATGAAAGACGAATTTGAATACACGATTTAAGACTTGGAGGTTTCCACTTACTCATGTCATTCTGATAATGTATCAGAAATTCGTTGAGGGTGTAGATTTGTCTTGTGTTGTGCGCAGATTCCCAAAAAAAGGTGTATCTTTCATAGTTAAATTCGCCGTCGGAGATTATATTCAATGCGGAATCTAGAAAACGACAGCTGTAATTCCGATGAGAAAATCAATCTCGAAACGAATAAACACAACACAGAACTGTTTCAAGTTACGTAATTCGTCACTTAAGTTCAATTATAAATTTATTCAAACAAAAACTTAACATAGGCTTGATAAACGCGTGCGGACAGAATTTCGCACTAGCTCGGTATTTAATGCATTCTCTATACCGGAGGAATCCCCGTGACTCGACATATACACTTATGAAAAAATAAAAATCGCGGACACTAAAAAATGTGTATAAAAAACTACTCTTGCACCAAACAGCAGTTGGCGAGTGGAGTTGCCGAAGGTCTCAAAAATCTCTGGCCTATCGAACCGATGGCTCAAGAGAATGGTTAAAATAAGAGGTGCCGACTGCATGCTTCGCGAGCGGCTATGTCGAACGACCGGTAGCTTCTTCTTCTCCCTTGACTCCTGGTAAACTCGATGGTCCGCTGTGTGGGAAACAGCTGAGGCTATACGGTTGCCGGCTCTGCAGGCGGCAGTACCGTAGGCTAAATACCTCCTGGTATTGATGCGGCCCCTTTCCTATACGCCAAGCAGGCTATAGGAAGGCAGAAGAACTGAGTCGGTGTTATGGCGGCTTGCACTAACCAGATGAAATTACTGGCTGCTGGAAAAACAGGGATGCTGTTCGTTCTACACGCCAAGCAGGCTGTTAGAACGGCAGATGAACAAACAGTGTTAGGCGACTTGCACTAACGAGCTGTGGATGGCTGGCTCCTGGACCAACAGAGATGCTGTGGAATAAATGAATTAATATAGCACTGAAAAGGGCTGTTGAGATACGAATCAGTAGTTCTTCTGTGGTTAGAAGCCGAAACGGCAAAGATATTCTGCAACAGCGGCTGATCCCAGTAGACGATCCTCGCTTCGTTATCTACCTGGTGTTTGTTGTCCAGGGTTGAAATGACTCGA
Organism: Trichopria drosophilae; assembly: GCA_030407085.1. Classification (NCBI taxonomy): domain Eukaryota; kingdom Metazoa; phylum Arthropoda; class Insecta; order Hymenoptera; family Diapriidae; genus Trichopria; species Trichopria drosophilae. The sequence goes on along the minus strand of CM059585.1, from coordinate 64,218,314 downwards.
TGAAAAGCCAGAAGAGAAGTGAAGTGTCCTATCCCTCAAAATCGCGCTTATTTATATGCCCGTCGTAACTCGGGTCAAATCTGATTGGTCAACACTCAAATAGTAGGGGTGATATCGCTCTGTCCTTCTGGGCAAAGTACAAAAAAACCATGAAAAATGACAAAATATAGTAATTTTTGTATGTAGAAATTTTCCTCTTGTAACGAGCTATCACTTTTTGAACCCGAACGGAGGATTTCCTTTTTTTTAATTTACAAAAATGAGAGATCTCATTTTTTAAACGATATCTCTAATGCAGACATAATTATTCTGTCATATAAATCATTTTTATGACTCCAGTTGCATTACTGCAGAAGTGCGAATTAAGAAATTAATTTTAATTGAAATGAATGATATTAACTCTGAAATCGGCATGGCTAATAACGGTCATTTTGGTTTAAGTGAAAAAACCATAGTATTGCCAAACATTTATGGTGTTCCAAGACCATCACTTTTTAAGACCGATATCACGGCTTAATTCAAGTGTACTGGAACATTGTTCGCCACTAAAAAATATCATTTCATTTGCATATAAATTTTTAAAGTTATGGGTTCTCGTAGCATTGTTATGGTGAAATCGATTTCGCATTTACGAGAGTGTTATCGGAACAATTTTTAAAGTTTAATTCCCTCAAAAAGGATTAAATTTTCATTATCGTAAAATCCGGTAATTTTGATAATTACATTTTAAATATAATGCTCGAATTCTTGGAAATTGACGTCAAATACGGAGAACTTAATTTAAATAAGTAATTTCGAATTAAGCGTTTGTATTATGAAAATTCCGATACGAGGCATTTAAATTCGGTCCTTAAATCGCCCGTAAATAGTTTGCATTTAGTTTTAGTTATGATGCGTAAAAAATGCATCCGCCACAACGGATTTTTCGCAATACGCCGAACGAACAACTTCTGGTCAAGCATAATGTCTGACTAATCAATTCAGTGTTACATACGAAGAATCAAACACGCGGGAAGACTCACAGGACGACCAGTCACCGACAGCATGACAGTTGCATGGACTTTATGATGGCTACGGATGCAGTATGTGTGCGAGGGAGTCGAAAATTTCGCTAGAGTTTCATGCACAACAATTGAGCAGCACATTGATATGAATGGCGAAAACTGGGCGGCGTCAGTGTCAAACGCGTTTTTCGCAAATTCTACGACATTAAGAGTGTTCCCGCGGACTCAATTTTTATCGAAACCTAATGAATGAGGGGGCAAATTCTTCATCTTTTCAAGCTCTAACACTTTTTCTTGGGCGATATTTCATTATCTATCTAGTGAATTGAGTTAGATACGAAAAACAGCAAAAATGTGCCTTTTCCCCATATTTGAGGCCATAACTTCAGAAATATTCATCACAGGTGAAATGTTCTTATAGGTAAATTGTAGGGTTTAAAATAAGCTTCAAAATGAGCCTTCACTCATTTTGTTCTAAACTTCAATAGCTCGTCACTCAAATTCTGAGCCTCAGATCCAATTTTGGTACAGGACTTTTTTGTTCAAAATATCACGGAGAATCTCGTCTTGCAATATCGTTACCTAGTTCTGGGACTCCCTGTACATATAAGTGATTATTATCGTAGATACAAAATAAATCACTAAAAACAATTCAAACAAACAAAAAATAATGATATTAATAATAAAATATGAAATTATATACCAAATATTATGTTTTTTTTATAATAATATGTTTCTTTTGGATTTTGGTAAAAATTTTAATAGACTACCGTACTACATTGTTTAAAAAATTTTTTACCCTCTACCTTCCACCTCGATCAAGGTATCTCAAAATCTCTATAAGAGCTTGTCCGGGTACAGGTGAGTAAAAATGTGTAACGCGACGATCGTGTATCGGTAAAAATGTGTAAGGAGAGAAGGCCGGGAGAGAAGGAAACTATAAATAAAAACACATGCGCGACCGGTGATGACTGTATGCCGCCATTGTGGAACTAACCGAATCCGAATTTCGACCGCCGCGCAGAAACGAGAGCGACCGCCACGCACTAGCGATTAAACCACGTCGCGCGACGGTTCCAAAGTTGGCCGCAGGGAAGGAGCGCCACGGGAAATTCGAACGAACGGGCGGGCTGTCAATTCAAACGCAGAAATGACATTTACATGATTGACAGTTCCCGTTCCGTTTCAAGTAAAAACTTGATGGGGTCACTCCAATTGGGGTTCCACGGGGTATTTAAGCGAGTTCCAGGGTGGAACTCGCTCTCTCTTCCTTCCCGATATTGGACGACCCGGCACGTCACTCGAAGTCGGCAGCCATCACCAGGATCCAGGGTGCCGACAAAGGACAAAAGGAAATAGGTCCGGTGCCGGGGACTATTTTAAACTACACGCTGTGGATTCCATCGACTTCGGCCCACAGGTCGAAGTCCTAGGTGAGCGACTTCAAGTTCCTTAATTATCATTTTCCAGCTTGAACGATTAATCTGCCGCAACTCATGGCCCCCTCGAGGTCATCGAAGGTCGAAGGAATGACGAAGCGGCGGATTCAAAAGGCGCCAAGGAGGAAGTTGCTCGCCTCACCATCCCGGACTTTACCCACCAACAAGGAAGGATCGACGGAATCCACCAGGGCCGGCCCAAGACTACTTGGGGCCCCAGACAGTAGACGACGAAGAAGATCCGAAGAAAAAAGTCCTTCTCTCCCGCGGCGTGGTAATGTGGAAATTTTTGTCTTATATTGACTATTGACATTTGTGTGTTCGCGATATAAATATGTGTGTGTGTGTGTGTGTGTGTGTGTGTGTGTGTGTGTGTGTGTGTGTGTGTGTGTGTGTGTGTTCGCGTAAATTATTTCGCTTATGACTACAGAAATTTTAGCCGCGTAATTTATCCCGTTTTATGACTAATTAAATTCGAATCGCGTATTTATCCGTAATTGACCATTGATGTTTTTATCCGCGTAAATTATTTCGATGTGTGCAGGACTGAATGACGACCGAAACATCGCAAATGTGTAGATAAAAATAATATTGTATACGTGTTAAATATATTTGTGAAACCATGCAGCGAAAATAACAAGATAAAATAATAAAAATATATACAGAAACCTCAATTTTATTACAAATGCGAGAGCTGCAGGACATCTTAGATTCATATTCACATTTGTCGAGAATGTAGGAAACTGCAGAAACCCCCATTAAGTACAGCATCGGCCATGGCTCGATTTTCGCCTGAAGACAATTCCTCGAAAATGCCAAATAGTCAGCGTGGTTCGTCTTACACATACTGAACTGCTGCCTGAAAACAATTTCAAAAAATTGTCCAGCCGGGGATCGAACTCGCGACCTACCGCCTGAGCTACGAAGCCGACATTATACCAATACATTACCGTACTCATTCCGCTCCCACGAATCCCCCTTTTTCATTTGTTTTCTATACTCCTGCTATTTTCCATTTTAATATAAAACCGATTCCGATAGGAGCTGCCGCCACCTTTGTTCTACGACACCGGGTATACGATGTCGGTAATTTAATGTCGGCGCGTGCCGCGATGCGCTTACCGTTAGCAACGTAAAACCTCAATACCTTGAAAACTATAATTTGAATGAACATGAACTTTTTCAGAAAACTGTAACAAATCCTAACACAACTTTTTCAGTGGAACTTTTTCGTGGCTCAAAATGTTCTCGTCAAACGAAGCGCTGGAATGACGATGATGCTATTCATCAGCAAAGCAAAGAATGAGGCTGAAGAAGATCTCAGTACGGATTAGAAAACTACGGATGTTAATATTTGCAAAGAACACACATGCTCGCGTGCACAAAGCATTCTGTGATAGATTACGAAGGAAACGAGATATAAGCGATTTAAGATAAATTTTACCAATTTTTGAAATAAATTTTTCAAAAATTTGACAAGAAAATCTAACGTGTTGTGAAAAAGCGCAGCAAACGGAACTTGCAACTTGCACCCTTCACTAATTCTATCTTTTCTTAAAGAGTAATAAAAATTCCAACGTACATCCGTTTTCTCATGCACAGCTTTCTGCCGCACACGCTTATACACACACAGACGTTTTCTTTTCCCAGAAAATTCTTTCCAAATATTTTTTTCAAATAACATAAAGATTATAAAATAAAAATTACAAACAGTAGAATAATAATGTTGGCCACATTATTTTCCATATGTAGATATAAATTCTACTATAAATATTGCAATCACATGAATTTTCACTACAAAAGTCTATCCTATTTTTGACACGGCACAACGCTTCAAACCGGAACATCTCACCACAAGCGGTATTCGGTATAAATCCAGAACCTCCTGGACCATCGAAAAGGCAGTTACATCCGTAACGTGAACTTCGGTGCCCGCTTCCGCCAGCATCTTTGGGACCATTCCACCCGCCGACACCTTCGGAACCTCTCCAGCTCTCCAGATCAAGAAATAAGTGAGCATACTTACCGATTAAATAAAAGTCCGGGCGATTATTCCGGATAAGGACGGAGCTCGGGACCAGGGTCAATTTTTGATCCGGCTTGTCCATGTCTCCCTCGAGGAACGCCCCTTCCTCGGTTTATTCCGGAATTGGCACGCGCCAATGCGGAATCGACCCATAGAGATATTAGGTCACCCACTTTTTTCTGTCTTGTTCTTGTTTAAGAAGATTTTATCACGTTTCTCTCTTATTTTTTTAATTAACAAACACATTTTTTACGTGTGTTTTAGTAGCAAGCAACAATAAAGGGGTCCGCCGCCACAAAAGAGAGCGAGCGCGGAAACTGTACAAATTTTTACTAGAGCAACGTCTCCAGTGAGAAGGGCAGCCGGTAACTCCACCCCAGCCTGATCAGCCTTCTCCGCCTCCTAAAAAAAGGAGTACTCTAGAAGAGTATAGACGCTGAATGGAGCAAAATTCAAAAACATAAATGAAACCATTTGTATGAGAATACCCTTTCATTTCTTTAACCTTTCCCCTCTTTTTTTTTGTTTGTTGATCGAGATCGGGTGCTTAGTCCTAGCCAGAAGAATCCACAAATCAGAAGATTACAATTTGACGGGACTAAAGGTACAAATTCAAGACCGCTGTCGACCTCGGTGTAGTTTGCGGGTATCTTCAGCGACTTTTCGACGGCCGGCGCGTCGCGGGTATTACCTCGGGAAAAAATGGGGTAGGACTCGTGTTAGCGCTTGCAACGGCATATACGGCCAAATAGGTTCACCGCGGTACCGAAATTGGAGTGGCAGGGACTGACTCTGGGTGGGTGTAGTATTGTCCTGTTCCGTCATGTGTGGTATCTGTGTGTGTCTATAATATACCTCTCCACCCGAGGGCCGACCCGCAAATAGGTTTCAAAGTCATTAAAGCGGGGGAAAATTCCAAGTTCTTTATCATTTATAAGTTCTGATCCACCCCAGTCTGCTGGAGAGCCAAGTTGGTGGAGAAAGTCTTATGAAAAGATTCAGGTCGTATTCGCCACTTATAAAACACGAAGTTATTTTAGAAACCGGTAGCCAGCTTCGTAAGCAACGAAACTAACCCATTTCTAGACAGTTAGAAGAAGAAATGCTTGCTCATATACTACTCCGTAGGAACGTTGACGCTGTATAAAATACTGGCGCTTATCCACTATTCTATATGGGCTCAATACTTCGGAAGCTTTAATGAGCTAAATATTTCAACTTTTCATTTAAGCGGTGCTTACCACCATATGGAGATAAAGGAAAAATCCCAACGCATTATCTGCGCAATATTTGCTTATTTGGTTGATATTATTATCGCAGCAGAAACTTCTAAAAAGCAATTTATATTTCAACGAATTACGGATGCTGGGCTAAGTATGAACCAAGCAAAATGTTTATGTTGTCGGGAAGTCCGATATCTCAGTATATTAGTAAAGTATATAATGAAGTATTCCGTACTTACGCAGAAAAGATCCAACATATTGTAGAGTACCCAACGTCGAAGAACCTAAGTCAGGTCCGAAGACTTCTTGTCATGGCGTCTTGGTAATGCACGTTTACCCCGGAATTCGCTCCGTTTGTAGAGCTTGACGCAATTAACTAGAAAACGTCGGCGTTATACCCAGACACAACAGCAGGAATATGCCTTTAATCAAATCAAGTCTTTACTAAGAAATTCTGTTGCAATTCTTCATCTGCAATGCTGCCTAAAATCTGCCAGATTTTATCCAGACTGTAGATGTTTTAGGGAAAAATATCGATGATGATGATAGAGAGATTATTCTGGGAGATACAGAGAATTATTCTGGGCTATAAGGAAATTTAGGGCTTATATCGAAGAATACCGTTTTCGGTCATTATTGAACAGTAGTTTGAAAGGGTTACGAAACCTTCGTAATCCAGTCGATCCATTGGCACGATGAGCCTCAGAACTGAATACCAGGAGGTCAACCTTATAACAGTTACGACAATAAGCGAGTCAAAAGACTCAAGACGCCCAAATTCGACAAGGTGTTTATTACGACGCAAGAAATGTCGAATACCAAATTGGTGACAAGGTCTGGAAGAAGAACCGAATGCACAACGCGTGTCGGCCAAACTAGCTCCTAATTATGCTGGTTCGTAGACGATTGCAACGATTAGGATCAAATGTATCGACCTACTCGACCAAAATGACCTTCCTGAAGAATCTCATTTCCAGTAGGAAAATAGCTACGAACCCATCGCGCTTAAGCACTACGACCGCGCGGACGACCTAGTAAGTCTACTATTGCCTCTATTCCATTGTAAATTCCAATACAACCACCATCACGGTCTCCCCGGCAAACTCGACTGTAGTAAACACGACGGAATGATTCACACAAATAGCTTCATGATTTACTTTGTTTTTGGTGCGACTTTTTCAGAAAGTTTCGCGAAATTAGAGCCGGATTGTCCAGGATATTGCATCCGAATAGTTGCTCAAACCACATATTAACCCTTAGTTTCGACGGCTATTTTCCACCCACTATCCGGGTCAAATACGACCCGCCGTTTGAAAATTCTTACAGTGGTGCAATTTATAAAGTATAATTAGAATTTTCTCTGGGTAGAAAACGACCCATGCGCCGGGATTAAGGGTTAAGTAATGGGTCTTATTTTGAGGCGAAATCAAGGATATAGGGCACCTTTCCATCATATTCAAAGTTCAGGCGCTATCAATTTTATAGTTCATATATTATATTAAAAAATAATACCCACAAGTTTCAATGAAAGTGTTATTTTATTTAGTACATGATGGATAATTTCTAGTGGAAATAACTAAATCCTTGATACTCTTTAACACACAAGTACCCGCTGAGAAGTCAGAATATCTAGCGGTACTCTAGCAAGGTACTACGTCAGGGAGCGAGTGCAGCGTGCATCACTAATTCTTTATAATGGCGCGGGCAGAGTAAAGAAATTTTGTTGTAACTTGACACATGCAAAATTGGTCAGATTTGCGTTGAATTATAGCGCATGAATTATTGTTCGGCTTGAAGCATTTGCGTGAAAGCTTCACTTCTCATTAAGATCATTCTCAAAGCGTTCGAAAATTTGTGGTGTAGGAACTATTGTCTATCTGGGTAAATTTGCAATTCTGCCAGCGGGTAAGATTTGTGATTTATGGTCACTTGTAGCAGTGCATAAATTCGGACATTTTAAAATTGCGAGAAAAGAAATATAGAAATTTAACTGCATTCCCGTTTGATTGATTATTGTTGGGAATTCACATTTCCCTTTTTTAATTGGTCGATTTCGTAATCTTTTGGAGGAGCACCCCAGTTCATTTGCATTCTAGCTTTGGATCCATTTTTCAGCGAGTGTTTCTAATTGCTCACACCCTCTCTCTCTCTGTCTCCGTCCCTCTATCTCTATCCATCTATCTATTATTCTCTGTTGAAAATATTTACCTACCCCGCTTCCGCTGGTATGACTTCTCTTCCCGACAAATTATGTTAAATAATATTGCATTCTATGTATAACGTTTTATTCCGTGCTTAATCATTGGTTAATATTTGAATATTGGCTGTTTTCGAGCATAGATTTATTAGCTTCCTTTCAGCCGTCTTTGTTGTGTGTTGACGATGTAAATAATCGACGACGTTCAAAGCCCCCCCCCCCCGCACAGAGTTGCAAGACGTGCACGATCTAGCACAAACCTGCGAAGCCAATTATGTACAGTTATACTATAGCGCGGAGGCTCATTTATTGTCATAATTTATAAAAGTGTTGTTGTTATTGATTGTACTGAATTTTTGCCTCGTATCCATAATTGCAACCAGTGATACGGTCTAAGTGGAGATATTGTATCCCGTTATTGCTATACAGTATTACCACTTTACCGGACAACCTGACCGATTGGGTTGCAGCCATTGCGATCCAGAGAGAGATGGGTTGATTGATTAATTGACAACCAATTTATTAATGTCCTGGCCACTTACGGCTGTGGACAAATCTTCTCAGCATCCGCTAGTTACACAAATGAGTGTGGATAAACATGTAAAACAAAAAAATATTTTCTATCTCTACTTTCCAGCGTAACATAACAAAAAAAAAACAGGTTATGCAGTAACTAAAATAAACATGCAAATCGCAACGTCACTATGATAACCCATGAAATTTCGAACTTACTCTAGAATTGGTAAACGAAATAACCAGTTTAAAGTGTCATAAAAAGAATATAAGTACAGAAACTTGGTATGGCGGTACCTTAATCACAATCTGCCGTAAACAAATATGCATGAAGATTTGCCCGGAAGGATGCTGAGGTCGTATAGTTATGTACATGATTAGGCATTGAGTTCCAGAACTGTATTGCAGCAAACCACAATGAATTAGCAAATGCATTAGAACGGGGAGTTGGGACCATAAAAGGAGAAGAACGAAGACGAGAAGGGCGTCGTACAGACTCGTCAATAGGAGTAAACCGTGCAAAAAGATACGATGGTTGTGAGGAGATCAAAATGCTGTAGGTAAAATTACCTAGAAAATATTGCCTCCTGGATGAGCTGGAGAGACAATTGGCGTTCTTCTGTACGGCGCTAGTCTATCGTCACGTTGCAGAAGGTAGATGTATATCAAAGCACTATTCTGCAGATATTGCAGTTTAGAGTTGAGATAACCTGACATGTCGGCAATGAAGAGAACAGCATAGTCAAGATGAAAGATTACTAATGAATTTACAAGAATGAGTTTTATGGAAGAAGAAAGATAAGCGCCACGAAATTGCAGTTTAGTAAGGACCATTATGGACTTTGGATGAGACAGAGTTGATATGAATTACCACGTAAGGTCAGATGCAATGAAAATACCAAGATCTTTCACTTCATTCGAGTAAGTATTATGTCAGGTCCTACCATTATATGTGGGACAGGGTGAGCTTCCACAGTCCTAAGATTTTGGGAGGATCTTATAATAATGGCTTTAGTTTAGCGGGTGTTCAGTGTGAGTCCATAGTCATGTTACCACTGTACCAGCTCTTCGATATCGCTATTAAAGTCGCAGAATGGTTTGATCCAAAAGGCTTAAAGGATATCGTTAAGTAAAATCGGGTGTCGTCCGCAAATATTATGGTACTGCCGCGTCAATCTCGAAAATAAGGTGTTTATTACGATAAAAAAAAATTGGGCCTATACTAGTACCCTGTGGAATACTGGATGCAGTATATTCAATTTATGATGCCTGCTTATCCAGATTTATTATTGATTGGGAACGATCAGATAGGAATGAGTGCATCTATTTCAGTGCAGAGTCTTTGAAGCCGATGTCCTGAAAGCACATTAGTATATGCGTGTGGCTTAAGCTATCCCAGGCTTTCGAAAAATCAAAGAGCGCCAGTACCGCGATACAGCCTTTATCGACACCATGCCATATGTAGTCCAAGAGATGAAGTAATGCAGTTTGAATGCTATGGTATTTGAAATCCACATTCCTTAGGATGGAGCAGGTCGTTGTTCTCGAGATATCGAATTATTTGCTATGTGGCAAGTAAATCGACGATTTTGGAAATATGAGGCGGATTAACTATTGTGTGCGTATCAGAAGGACGTACAGGGATTGGAACATTATTAAAAGGGATGACACAAAAAGATTTCCAAATAGACGGAAATATGACAGAGGCTAATGAAAGATTAAGAATGGAAATTAGATAAGGAGTATTAATGGGAAATAGATGCTTGAGTTGTGCCAAACGAAGGTTATCAGGGCTGAGGCCCTGAGAATTGTATATGACCGAATTTGGTGTGTTAAGGACATCTTGATGAGTGAAACCAGAAAATGTGAAAGATAGTTAGGTAGAGAATAACGGTCGCGATAGAATATGATTAAGAGATGATTGATCGCATGGCGGAAAGATGATAGTACTAGTGAATAATGTCGATTTAATATATAAGGAAAGAAGAAATTTAGGGCTGACTGTGATGTGACGTTTGGAAGGCCAAGTTTATGCAGACGCGACCAGAGTTTGTTGGGGTTCGATTGTTGCGATACAAGATCGGCTAAATATCGGTTCTCACCCAGTTTTATGACATTCTTAATTTCACGTCGTATGCCTCTGTATTGCTATAACAGTCCCGGGTTACGAGTTCTCCTTGCACGTGTATACTACTTATCGAGTTTCGTAATACTAGCTTGCAATTCGTGTGAAATCCGGGATACATCGCTGATATATAATAAATTACATAATAAAAAATAATAAATAATAAAAGCAATACATTCAGAATTTCATTGACACAATTGTAAAAAAATGGAAAGAATACGTTACAATTTGTAAAATCTCTATACGTGATTATTTGCGGAGTGCGGCTAAGGTTGCCAAATTGGTAGCTAACAGTTACAACGCAATGGCCGGCTGCAAAAGGTGCTGCAGATTTAGAGAACCACTTAACTTTACTGTTATAATCGACAATAACCACGTCTAAATGGGAACTAGAAAATCTTGAATAATGGGGAGCACCAAAGGGTGCAGAAAAAAGCGAGTAATCACTTATGACATTTTTATGATAATTGGATTCAAATGTATTTGACAATAAGTTACAACTGAGATCACCCGTAATTATTACATTCTTAAACCTGGGTAGATATATATTGAATTTTACGAGAAAATCGGGAAAAGCTGACCTTCCTGCCGTCGATATATTAAAACGAATAATTCGCTATGCTCGTGTGACTTAATTTAAACGAAGCAGTATGAACGATATTCATTGATATCGCAGCGTTCTATCTTAATGGCACATTGCGAGCTCGCTGGTGGTAACGAGCGGGGAAACCGCGCTAGCGAAGGAAGGGAACCAGACTATCTCCGACTACGGGAGAATCGACTTGCGAAGTGCGTGTGCACCAGAAAAATGTCGATATGGGAAATTGACGGGATTGTACGATTGACATAATCGAAGTGATATAAATAGTTTTCTTGTGCAACATATACTGGGTATCATCAATATCGTTCATTAGGTCCTTCGTCGTTGGATGCCGCCCTTTGGATTTAAAGCAGGAAACTACACTTTTCGCAATTACGCCATGCGGATTTGGAAGTTGTCGCCGAAACTTTCAACGATTTTGCCAGTTATAGGAACAATTCACGGAATTCTCCGAGTTTCACGGATTTTCACGTCATAAGTATAGAAGTGAAATCGACATTTTTCAATAGCCAATACTTTATGGCTAATTAACGACACGGTGTTCTTTTCTGTAAAGTGCACTTACAAACACGCGTGCTTCACCTATGCAATACACAATGTAAGTTTTAGGTTGTCATTCTCATCGACATTTACACAAACGTTTGGTGCAATGCCAAGTTTCATTCTGGCACACGAAACTCTCGACAAGTCCTACAGTACTTTTAGTCATTTTGGTCACTCTCAGTAAAGTAAAAAAGTATTTTGCAACAAGATTGTCGTACACGACTACAAAAATCATAAACAACGCATTACAGCCCTATTTTTTTCATCACGGGAAAATTGAGGTTCGGACGCAACGTCTTTTTCTCAACTTCGCCCTCACGCCAATTTTCACACGTGGCACATCGCCATTTTGACGACAATCGCATAACGGAGATGAGCGGAAATCATTGAATGACGCCATTTTGGAAATACAGCGAAGAAGCCTCCCGCAACAATCAACACATGGTACACTTTATAACCGCAATGTATATCTGCGACCTTCGATAATTAACACGTGTTTTTTCCGTTTGTTATTCGTTTGCGTATTATTTTTTTTGTGAATTGTTTGAATCTTAATTTTGAACGCTTGATAATATGGACAATTTCGAATCCTTGAAACGTCGTCGGACGACTATCAAAGTGAGCACTACCAAAATTAAAATTTTTATTCAATTGTACGAAGATAATCAGTTGAATCGATTACAGTTAGTTTCGCGACTAGATAAATTAAATGATTTATGGAACCAATTTCATGATGAATTGATGCCTGAAGCAGATTTTGGAGATCGCGAACAATTAGAAAATGCCGTTTTTCATGTGCAAGCGTTAGCACGTTCGAAACTTCCAGAAAATATTATGCAAGGACATTCGAAATCTGATGTGTCAAATCATGCGAAACGGAAATTTAGGTAGTTTGGAAAATATGCATCATTTTAATCAACCATTGGTACGATTGCCCGTAATTTCTCTGCCGACATTTAGTGGTAGTTACGAACAATGGCATTTGCAGAAATTCCATTATTTGACTGCATTAACGGGCTCTGCTGCAGACGTAATTCATTCACTATAAGTAAGTAATGAGAATTATACAATCACGCTTGAATCATTAACAAAGCGTTTCCAAAATACGAGGGTGACAATTCAGCACCATGTTGACGATTTATTTAACTTACAATCGACCTTGAAGGAGTCGGCAGAATCATTGCGCAAATTGGTGGATAGCGTTGAAACACATTTGCGAGTAATAAAACAATTGAAAGAACCAACAGACACTTGGGATACGCTTCTTATTTATTTGATTACAAGTAAATTAGACCCTGAAACTAACGGCAAATGGTAATTGAGGGTGATTGAAGAAAAACATCAACTACGAGATAATTACTTGGATTTCTTAATATTCGATGTGAGTTTTTGAAGTATTTCATTCCATTTCAACAAAACAAATTCCATGTAATACAACTTTGCAGAAACGCGGTCAATAAATTGCCATTTTAAACAACGTAATGCAATAGCGGCGCATGTCATAACAGGTAAAGGAGAGGAGTGTCCTTTTTGCAAACAGATGCATAGAATCTATAGTTGTCAATCGTTCAAAAATTTCTTTATAGGTACGAGACACAATGAAGCGAAAAGGCTTAATCTTTGCTATAATTGTCCAGGTAAAAATCATACTGCAAAATCTTGGACATGCAAGCATTGCTCAAGAAGGCATCACTCTCTGCTACTCATATATACACAACAAGTTTCAGGAACTAAAAATTTTAATAAGATGTCAGAAACTGCGTGCAGTAACATCCAATCGATTGCTCCGAATTATGAAATTACTCCACCATCTGTTACGATAAATATGCTTAGTAGCAATCAATTGACAGATATATTATTGTCAACAGCAATGATGAGTATTTTTATAATACTGGTAAACTGCATAAAATGCGCGTATTACTTGACAACGGATCACAATCTAATTTTATTACCCAATCATGTTCCGAACGATTGGGTCTTAAATTAGAACGCACACAGCATGCTATTTCTGGCGTGAATGTCGCCGAATCACATATTGTAGCGTTAGCAAAAACATCGATAGTATCATTAACTTTGACCCATAAGACGAATTTAAATTTATTTATCGTCGATCAAATTACGCGACCCAATCCTAATAAACCCATTGAGATCAAGCATTTAAAGTTGACACTCGACATTGAACTTGCGGATCCATCTTTCCACATACCACAGGACATCGATCTATTATTAGGAGCAGCAGTATTCTGGGAAATTCCCGAAAATGAGAGAATTCAATTGGGGAACAAACAATTGTCACTTCAACGAACACAATTTGGATGGCTCTTATGCGGACGAATTTCAACGTAGTCAAGGCATCGAAATGAAACGACGAAATGCAACCTGGTTCGAAATGATGCACTTCACAAACGAATTGAGAAGTTCTGGCGTATAGAGGATACACCAAACAATATTAAATTGCATTCGAAGGAAGAAATGGAATGCGAAAAAGTCTCTTTACCATTCCGATTTGATACCAGTATTTTAGGCGAGTCAAGGGCTAATGCATTGAAACGATTGTAAGGTATGGAATGACGATTAAATAGATCACCTGAATTTTGAACGCCATATACAAAGTTCATGAACGAGTATATTCGACTTGGACATATGACGCCATTAGGGAACAGCAAGGACAAGGGAATTGTTCTTCTATGCCACACCACGCTGTATTTAAAGAATCGTCCACAACTAAGCTCAGAGTGGTTTTGACGCCTCTTCTGCAACCACGACTGGAATATCCCTCAACGATTGCCTTATGATTGGACCTATTATTCAACCAGAATTATTTAACATTTTAGTACGTTTTCGACAACATACATATATTCTAACAGGCGACATAGTTAAGATGTATAGGCAAGTAATGATCAAACCCGAACATAGCTTATTACAATGCGTATTGTGGAGAGCACAACCTAATGTACCACCTACGACGTTCTGTTTAAACACTGAAACGTACGGCACAGCTGCAGCTCCATTCTTAGCCGTTGGGTGTTTGAAACAACTTGCACACGACATACAGGACCATCAGCCTAAGGTGGCAGCAGCAATTATGCAAGATTTTTATGTCGGCGATTTAATCACGGGGGAATCATCAGTAGCAGATCTTCTTCAACTAAAAGACGATGTAACAAAGATCCTGCAAACTGCAGGATTCGAACTAACGAAGGTCCGTTCGAAGGTAGACTGTCATAAATAATACGACTCATAGACGATAGAATTCACAGATACGAAGATACTTGGGCTTTTATGGCAATCGTCATCGGACATACTTCGATATAAGGTAGCAAACCATACATTAACCGAAATTAACACGAAAAGAACAATTTTGTCCGTAATGACATAGTTGTTCGATTCGTTGGGATTGATTGGACCGATAATCATTCGGGCTAAAATCTTACTCCAGAAACTGTAGCCGATCAAGCTAGAGTGGGATGATCCATTGCCCAAAGACCTTCAGGCAATATGGGCATCTTATTATGATGAGTTATCTGTGATCAACGACATAACAGTTCCAAGACATGCCATCACACCAAGATCGATTGAAATGAAAATACATGGGTTTTATCGATGCTTTGCAACTAGCCTATGGAGCATGTATTTACCTTCGATCACGGGCCGAAAGAGGAAGAATTGATGTGCGATTACTCACAGCCAAATCACGAGTGGCCCTCCTTAAAAGTATCTCTCTACCTCGCCTAGAACTATGTGGTGCTGTACTATTGAGCAATCTACCTCATAATCATTGACCTGCCCAATTTCCAAATAATTCATCTGTGCGGATTCAGAAATAGTTCTTGCACCAATCCGTGGAGAACCGTCTCAATGGCACACATTTGTCGGGAACCGAATTGCAGAAATCCAGCGATTGATGAAAAAGGAAGAGTGGTCACACGTGCCTTCAGAGCAGAATCAAGCAGATATAATTTCTCGGGAAATCAATCCAAGGGAACTACTCAACAAACACTTCGGAGGGAAAGCCCGACATGGCTGAAATATGAATATGCAGAGTGGCCGAAAATTAAGAATAATCCACCGATTGAAATCCCTGAAGAACGGCAGCAAACAGTCACTTTTGTTCATATTGATCTTACTACCGACATAATATCACGATTTTCATCACCAATTGAAAAGCTCACTGTCTGAGATTTAAGGAAAACTACAAATTAGCGAAAATAAATCTCTCTCGGGTAACTGGATCACTTTCTTGTGAGGAACTGCAAGAAACAATGAGAAGGCTCTTGCAGATTCACCAGCGAGAATAATTCTATGATGAGTTAAGAAGTCTTCAACAAGGAAGAGACATCAATTCACAGAGTAAAATTCTGGCACTTAATCCCGTGCTCCATGAAGACGGATTGATCCGTGTTGGTGGCCGACTGTGAAATGCACCCTTACCATTTTTACAGAAACATCCTATCCTTTTATCGCATCGACATGCATTAACTGAATTAATTGTATGCAATTGTCATCAAGAGAATTTTCATATATGCTTACAATTGCTTACAACGATGTTACGCGAGACTTACTAGATGATGCATGCTAGAAGTGCAATTAAACGCATACTTAGTAAATGCGTCCTGTGTTTTCGCATGCAACCTAGAGGATTAACACAATTAATGGCAGATTTATCTACCGCGGGAGTCGCCCCGTCGAGACCGTTTAACCATACTGGTGTAGATTACGCTGGACCATATAATATTAAAATTTCAAGAAATAAGTCGAGTAAGGCTTACTTGTGCCTCTTTGTTTGCTTGGCGACTAAGGCTGTGCACCGCGAGGTCGTATCGGATCTCCCAACTGGAATGCTCCTCAATGCACTCAAGAGATTTGTATCGCGACGCGGTAAGTGCAAATCCATAACATCCGACAATGGGAAGAATTTTCTTGGCGCTTTGAAGCGCTCCTTAATTCACGACGTTTATGTAAGCTAACCAGTGATCTAGATGATTTAGACGTCTTGACACCAGGAAATTTTTTTATCGGAACATCTTTGTACGCATTGCCAGAGAAAAATATAATACTATTTAGCACACCGCTAAACCGTCTGAATCGCCATCAGCTTCTAACGCAAATACGTATTGTGTATGTATTTTTAAGCGCAAGTTGTAGTAACATGCAACTTTGAAACTTGTCGTCAGTTCAAGAATACCCGTAGTTTAATACTGACGAATTGAATACATTAAATACATTATTATAAGTTGGTTAGTTAATAAACTATTGCTGAGTACATAAAAATCTTCTTGAATTAAAACATAATTCTAAATCTAATCCAAATAATAGATCCTTGTACTAGGATAAATCAATCCGGAACCACGTTGCTATATGATATAACATCGCAACATTTATAAGAAATTGTTAGATTGGATAAATCGTAATAACAGTTGGCGCTCCTCACAGGATTGGTTTTTATTAATGGCTGGAATTAGATTTGGAATAAAATTAATTGTATATTTTGACTTTTTCAGATCTCCCATGTTTTGTAATTGAAATGAAGGAATTATTAGAATTAGTGTTTGTGCTTCTGAACTTAAGTGAAACTAAGAATCCCGAAAGTGACAATTCGACAAAAGTATAAATTGTTAGATTTAGGAATCATTTTCGGGATAGAGCCTGGATAGTTATTAATTTCCAAGTCTGTAACGGCATTTCATATACCGCAAGTTGGAATCATAATTTTTTACTTTAATTGAAATGAAGGAATTAAAAGGTAACATATTATTATTATTATGATTATTTAATTTATGTTTATTTTACTTTATGAAATTGAATTGTCGTTGATGAAATTTAAAATGTCAATTGGTATTAGTGCAAATCCAAGAAATGAATTGTGTTGTATGTTTGATTATTTGACTGATTTAAATTATCAACTGTATTGTGCGTTATTCATGAATTAAAATTTATTTATGTTGAACTTTTTTATTAAATTTATTTGTTTTTGATGTTTTATTTTAAAGTTTAATACATGAAACAAAATTAAATTATTTGAATAAATTCTTTATTTCTTAATTTATTTTATAAATGTTTTTAATTTGTTCGTATTTTATTTCATTAAATTTTGCAATTCAAATAAACAAAAAGAATTATAATTTTTAATAATTAATGAAATAGATTAGAGTTTATTAATTAATTGAGTAAAGATTTTATTAGTTTATTTATTACAATGGACGATCAAACAAATATGGACATCACAAATAAGATGATTGCGTCCATGACTGAATGCTTGGTTTTGCAAAATGCATTGACGAGCATTACATATTCCGGCGGTAAAAATATTATCCTTAAAACTTTTATTCAAGATGTTAAAGCTGCTTGTGGGAATATCCCAGATGACTTCGAAACATCTTTTGTTAAAGCAATATTAGGTAAATTACAGGGAGCCGCGTGTGATAGTGTATATAGGAAAATTTTTACAGCAATTGAATTAATAAAACATCTTAAGGTTCCATTTTCTCCTAGTAAAGATTATCCCCTTTATGTACAACAAATTCAAAGTAGTTATATGAAAAGAAATGGAACTATTAGTGATTTTTATAACCGTTTGAATATTCGTGTATTTTGTGCAATTACATCTTTAAAGTATTCGTATAAAATGAATAGTGATGAAAAAAACCATTAAATAATTGTGCTTTAGACTCCTTTTTGAGTGGTTTACCAGATGAAATATCAGGTTAGCGATAAAATTAGAATCCCGAAGCAAATTCTTTTTAGTAGTTTTCGGAGTTTTCTAGGTATGAAAAATGAACAAACTTTGAAACCACCAATATTAAAACGTACCTAAGAGGACCGCGACAATTAGAGACCTTTTAAATATCAATATTCTCCAAATAAAAGAATGAATCTTATTGTCAATGTAATGCGCCAATTCCTTCATATTATTGTCCATATATTTGTATGCTTTACTAGGAGAACGCATGCACTGCGCAACTCGTTACGCGTATTTTCTCGCCCCGCCATAGCGCCACGCGCTACGGAGCGCAATCTGCTATCGGAAATTAATTTATTTGACAAAGAACATATAAAATCGCCATTCTGGAAAAATATGTTTCTTGTAGGAAATTTCCTGAGGAATTCAATGGTGCGATGACAAAATTTGTACACAGTGGGCCTCGAGCAGTAAATGGATTTTCTAATATTCAATTGTTTATAACAATCCCTTTTTATAAACAATTTTTAAAACGGTGCATATGGGAATAAAAACAATTTCATTACCTTAAAATGAGCCCCGGCTGAAGTCGATCAGATAAATAGAACTGGAGTTATGGCAATTCGAAAAAGTGCAGAATTAGTAAGTATTACAAATGTCAAACTGCCATATTTTTTAAAATATTGATTAAAAAAACGAGAAACACGTGTCGATTCTTTTTGTATAAGGAGCGCATAAAAAAATTTACAAGCAAATTAAAAATGTCGACCAATATTTTTTAGAAACCCGTTCGATTTGTAAAAGAATGTCCCATATACTAGACCTTTTTCACCCAATCGCAATAAAAAGGAAGGAAATCCACATTTATACTTGCAGTTGTCTTATCAGATTAATTCACCGATGAGTCCAACGAAAAATACAGTTTCGCGTCCGACAAAAATAAAATTTGTATCAACAAAGTCCATCAAAGTTGTAGACTTTAAAAAGATAAATTTGAGAGTAAATGTAAATAGCAAACAACTAAAATTAGGCCATGATCAATTTTTAGTTGATACAGTTGCGGAGATTTCCACTGTAAAAATTAGTTCGTTAGATCCAGAAGAAATAATGGATGCTAATGATATTATATATATCAGGAATTACTCCTGAACCGATGAAAACGTTAAGTTCACTTGAAATGACTTTATTTTCTTATAGTATATTTAAATTTTATGTAGTCCCTACGTCTTTTCCACTTGATTGCGATAGTATTTTAGTGTATGATTATTTGCAAAATGAACAAACTCATATTTCTTTTTTTCGTAGAGCTTTATTAATATCAAGTCCCAAGTATTTTCGTTTAAATAAGAGTAAAGGCGAGATGATATACAAGAAAACACCATCAAAATGTATTTATATATTATAGGCTAGAATGAAGCGTCTTATACAATTAGATGCAATAAATTCAGATATTGGTGAAGGCTATTTGCATAGAATCCTAATTGTTAAAGGTGTTTATATAGGAGAAGCGGAAGTATATCCTGATAAAAATGGGATTTTTCATATATTTGATATAAATATGTTAGAAAAAGACGTAGTACGTAGAAATTCCTTCTCAGGAATTAACCCCATCTACAGAATTTAAATAGTCGTGTAAATGAAATAACTAATAGTTTACTGTTAGACCATTTGAATGATGAGGAAAAGCAGCATATTTCTTATTTAATTAATTCTGATACCCACATGCATGATATTTATGGAGAACCCAAGTAATCAATTAATATACCAGACTAAATTTTCTATTCACTAAGGGCACGGGTTTTGTATTAACTAATTTCCTTTACATAATAATTCAAGATGAGTCAGCATAGATATAGTTTTCCTTTCCTAATTATTCATCCCTTCAATCACTTGAGAATCTTTTCTTACCTGTTATAAAAATATAAAATTAAAATATAGACCATGTTTATAGTGCTTTTTATGTATTCCGATGAATTTTGACCTACTATACACAAATCCGCCGTGAGAATTTAGCCATTAAAAAAAAAAAAAAAAACATACACACACACACACACACACACGCAGCTATCCGGCGAGAGTGTCTTAGAGCCAGGAGACTGCACCAGAGAGCTCTTCATAATCCGCTGTACCAACAAATAACTGCGGCCTATGAAGAAAAGAGGAAGAAGCTTAAAGCTGCCATTAAGATAGCGAAAAAAAGTGCTGACAGGAATTCTGCGAGGAGGTAGACTGGGACCCTTGGGGCCATCCGTATAAAACAGTCATGAGAAAGATCAAGCACGAGGGAATGAATGCTCCATCTTGCCCACAATTCCTCCACAGAGTAATCCACCATCTGTTCCCAGAACATCAGGAACGGTCCTCCGGTACTGGTCTGTTGGCAGAACCTGGTGCAGTCAAGCCACCAGCGTCACTGAAACCGAATTGAGGATGGCTGCTAAGAGGATATCTGCACGCAAAGCTCCGGGAATAGATGGAATCCCGGGTCTGTCGGTTAAGACCGCAACGCTGGATGTCCCACGTATCTTCCTGGAAACATTTACCGCGTGTCTAAAAGATAGATGTTTCCCGGTGCAATGGAAGCAACAAAGGTTGGTGCTGCTGTACAAGGGTTCTAAACCCTTGGACGAACTATCCGCACACCGACCACTTTGTATGCTGGACATTCTCGGGAAGCTGTACGAGCGGATAATATGCGCCAGGCTCGAAGCAGCCATCGATAAAGTTAGAGGTCTTTCCGACAATCAGTTCGGCTTCAGGAAGCGTCGCTCAACCATTGATGCAGTCGACCGGGTGAAGACGTTAGCCGCTAACGCCATCAGTGGCAGTCGGAATACCAGGTGAATGTATGCCATCATCGCGTTTGATATCAAGAACGCCTTTAACTCGGCCCGATGGGATTGCATCATGCTAGCCTTAGAAGAACTCAAGGTACCAATTTACCTTAGAAGGGTCATCTCTAGCTACCTGTCAGACCGGACCCTGTTTTATGACACCGATGACGGCAGGCGCTACCACAACATCACAGGAGGCGTGCCGCAGGTTTCGGTCCTAGGTCCCTTGCTTTGGAACGTCATGTATGACGGATTGCTCAAACAATCACTTCCAGAAGGGGTGACTATGGTAGCCTTTGCCGACGACATTGCACTTATCGTCGTCATAAAAACCATAGAGGCGGTCCAATACCTCTGAGATGCCGCTATTGAGGTGGTAGCTAGCTGGTTGAAATACCACAGACTCTGCTTGGCGGCTGAGAAAACGGAGGCGGTGCTCATCTCTCGTACGAAGAAGAGAATGTACGCTACCTTCACGGTCGAGGATAAGGGGATCAGAACGAAGGACACCATTAAATACCTTGGTGTTATGCTCGACGCGCGATTGTCGTTCAAAGACCATCTGCAGTATGCACGCACAAAAGCGCTAAAAGTCGCTTGCGTACTGGGCTATATTATGCCCAATATAGGGGGACCAAAACAACCCCGTCGATCCCTCCTTGCTTCAGTGGTGAGCTCTGTAATTCTTTACGGAGCCCCCGTCTGGGCGAACGCCATTGCAAGCAAGAAAAGCTATGGAGCCACTTGCCGACGGGCCTGCAGGATAGTAGCGCTAAGAGTGGCTCGAGCGTATCGTACCGTGTCCGACATTGCCCTCTCAGTGATCTCGGGGTTCCCTCCCATAGATCTAATGGCAGCTGAGTGAGCTGAAAAGTACCGTGAAGTTAGGAGTATAGGCCAAGAATTGGCAAATGTCTCGGGAGGCCAAGGCAAATGGTCCAAAAGACTACTTGCCGAGTTGCAGCAACAGATGGGACTCAGCAGCCAAAGGGCGTTGGACCCACCGTCTCATCCCGAATGTGGCGAAGTGGACATGCAGAGACCACGGATTCGTCACATTCCATCTGACCCAGGTACTTACTGGGCACGGTTACCTCCATTGAATCTGCGTTTACGAAAACGCGGAGTGCCCGGTGTGCCTTGGCGTGGACGAGGACGCGGAACACACCATCTTCCACTGTCCACGGTTCGCAGAGGAGCGGAAACCGCTGCAGAAATTTGGAGAAGACCCAATAACACCCGAGCGATTGGGTAGGGTCCTGCTCCTCTCACAGGAAGGATGGGATGCAGTGGTCCAACTCGCCACGTCCATCGTGGAGAAACTGAGTGCTCTCCGCAAAAACGAGGAGGGACGGATAGAAATTCCATCACCTATCCGTCATCTGCCATGATATCGGCGAAGAGCCTCTCGGGGCTTAGGCCGCCTTCCTCGAAGTAATGCCTTAAGGCGGTTCCGGTCGGCAGATAAGGCAAGTAGAGCTTTCCATGGTCGCGTCGGGAGAGAAAAAAAACACACACACACACTAGGGTGGGTCGAAAAACATTTTTTTTTAAATGCTATGCGGCCGGTGCGGAAAAGTTTTACCACCACAAAACAAGGTTCCATGAATTTTTTCAGATTTTTTATCACACTTCTATTGCTGCCGCGTCAGCCATGAAGTTTAACATTAGTTTTAAATGAGGAAAAAAATCTTTTTTAGTTTTTTTTCTGCAATTTCGAGGGAAAATTTTCCAACAATCTATACTCCTAGATATCATTTTTTACATCGGTTTTACGAAGAATAGCCGTTCTACAATAGACAAAAAAAAATTGTGACTTATTTATTTCATAATTAACATCCATCATTTTTTTTTCGAAAAAGGTAAAAATTACGGATGTTAATTATGAAATAACTAAGTCAGAATTTTTTTTTAGTATTGTAGAACGGCTATTCTTCGTAAAATCGATCTGAAAACAGATATCTAGAAGTACAGATTGTTTGAAATTTTTTCCTCGAAATTGCAGAAGTAAAATGAAAAAAGATGTTTTTCCCCATTTAAAAGTAATGTTAAACTTCATGACTGATGCGGCAGCAATAAAAGTGTGATAAAAAATCTGAAAAAATTCATGGAACGTTGTTTTGTGGTGGTAAAACTTTTCCGCACCGACCCCATAGCATTTTTAAAAAAAAATTGTTTTTTGGACCCACCCTAACACACACGCACGCACACGCACGCACACACGCACGCACCCACCCGCACGCACACGCACGCACGCACGCACGCACGCACGCACGCACGCACGCACGCACACACACACATGCAGAGAGAGAGAGAGAGAGAGAGAGAGAGACACGCACGCACACATACAGCTGACGGCGAGGGGAACCAGCTGAACAAAGCACCCCGAAGAGATGTAAACCCGACCGTGCAACATCTACACGCTACATCTTGGGTAATGCTAAAGCCGACGGTGGCATTCAAAATATGTAATAGTGTAAAAATGTTATACGGTATACGTAAACATATCGGATGTAGAAACGAAAAGTTTTATATTTTCCACCCGCAACAATGATATTGCATTGTACTCTGAAATGCATTTTCACCCGCAACAATGATATTGCATTGCACTCTGAAATGTATTTTCATTTATCTGGTATAACTTCAGAGTCACTTTGAATTTCGTATTATGGTTGTTACCGTTGACTCTGCAAGATAAATTTATGAACTAAGAATATATTGATGATTGACAATTTGTTCTTAGCATAACTAAGAAACTACTATTTACTTTTTGAGTCACTTCCAATTTTACATTGTGGCTATTACCGTTGACTTTAAAAGATACGAACAATAAATATAAATGTACTTTAATAATTTTTCAGCTCTAATAATAGGTTATTAATTGTCATAATATAAAATGTAAAACATGCAATATATGCCATCTATCTCTATTGTAATTATTTTCTTTTACAGTATTTACATTACCAAATCACCGAGGTCGGTGATGATTTTTAAGAAAGAAGGACTTTTATGATCCATATATATTTTAAATTTTAATATTCAAATATAATATAATAAAATAGCTATTGCATTTGAATTTTCAAATATTATTAAAGAACATTATCAATACTACTATACATGGATCATAATAACACATTACACTTTTAGAATGGATGTTTATTGTAATGTGAATTTTTCGATTTTGAATATTTGATGTTTTAATGTTTGATAATGGGTTGATTAGTAAAATGCATTACATTGATATTTTATACTATATTATATTGTAGATTTAATTAATTTCAATGTAATATAAGCATTTTAAATGTATGTATGTTGAATGTATAATAATTGTCAATGTATAATGTTAATTTGTGTGTGGATTTGACTGTGGGCGAGGCGTAATATTGTGTTAGTGTGAGGTACGATTGTGTTTATAAGAGCAAGTTGTAGTAACATGCAACTTTGGAATTTGTGTTAAAACTTAATTCCAAATCTAATCCAAATAATAGTTCCTTGTGCTAGGATTTAGAACCACATTGCTAGATGATATAACATCGCAACATTTATAATAAATTGTTAGATTGGATAAATCGTAACAAAGGATCCCATTAATTAGTAAATCCGACATCGCTCCAGCGAGGGCGTTATAGTACTTCGTATATTCTACGTTACTTTTTAATTCATTGCACAAGACCAAATTAATCTGCACAACAGCATTTAGAGTGATCAATTCTTTTCATTGCATTTGTATCGCTTTTGACAGCGGTAATTTCGTTTCTCACAGCTATAATCTCAACTTTAATACAATGCAATTAACCGCGAAAATTGGTCATTTGGAAGAGCCATATCAGAAGGAGATAATTTTTCATTCACCATATCGGATTTGCCATTTTGAATGTTGGTAATCAAACAGCAGTATCGTATTCAGCGACCTCAAAAACTTCGAGTAGCGATTTGTATCAAAATTCGGTACTGATTCTATTTTTTGATCCGCCACATTGGATCCGCCATTTTTAATTTTGAAAATCTGATGCCAGGTTCATGTTCAGCGCATCAATTAATTTTAAACAATGTATGTTATATATAATAGAAAGTTCACCCCTTCAAACCTTCTTTTGTAAACAATAAATTATAATTTACATTAAACTTACCTTGCTGCGTCTTTGACGACACTTTCTCCATTCTCCTATAGTATTAAGAGCCTTTTCCATGAAGAAAAATATAACGACACCAATCATGGCTACGAAACCCTTATACATATTTGCGTTGTGTTCCGCTGCATTATGTATGGATGTACGCGGGTGACTGTCATCTAAATCGTGCACATGTATTGACATCATTGCCTGGAAGGTCGAATTGTTAAAAATTTGCAAGTCAAAGATAAATTTGAAATATTATATTTATACTATATTTAGTATTAGTTATATTTAATTTTTACTTTGAGATTAAACCGCCCGGGAAAAAATGATTTATATCTGGATCATATATGAACCATATATGATCATGCATCATCGTATATGATTCATATATCATCATATACGATTCGTATATAATCCAGATATGTTTATGTATGCTCGTATAAGGATTTTGACCTGATATAAATATAAATGATCAGATTTAGCTATATATGAATATATATGGGATATGTATGCTCATACATGATTATATATTACTATATCAGGTCAAAATCAATATACGAGCATACATAAACATATCTGGATTATATAGGAATCGTATATGATGATATATGAATCATATATGATGATGTATGATCATATATGGTTCATATATGATCCAGATATAAATCATTTTTTCCCGGGCGTATTTTATAGCTAAACTTTCTTATAGCTAAACTTTCTTGTTTTTCTCTGAATTCCGTAGAGAAAAATATTTGTAAAATTACCATTAGAGGACAACCGATATTCATCAACGACCTATTCGTATATGACAATAAAAAATGTTTGTAGTTTTCCTGCAATGCAATTAAAGTATAGTTAGGTCGAGTTAGAGTACACCGACTGTAGTGGGTGCATATGGTGGTGTCTTGTAATGACTTGCAGTTATTGAGTTTCGTTCCGCCCATCTCTCTACTAAAGCGCCGATGGTCGAATAAACTTAATAATTCTCATTAAAACATAGAATAATAGCTGTTCATACCATTTGTGAGTAGCGTATTTATACAGTAAACGCAAAATTTTTTGCTGTAATAACTTTAATCGATTAAGGGGATTCTAAACGAAATTTACATGCCCATTTCAAATGCCGGTCCGGCATTTAAATTTGTCTTGAACTATATGTTTTGCGGGGTTGAGCACAGAGTGCACTCCGTTCAAGAAATCCTAATAGGCTTTACTAGGCTTTAGAGGGTCAGCTGTTCGGTACGACGTTTGAGGTTACAGCGGTAGAGTAAACATACCCTCTCTGATCCACTTAATGATAATTCAGTACTTTTACTGTTATGGATCAAAGTAACATGAATATTTTCAGATTCTTTACGGCGAGCATGATATTGTTATCCGTCGAATTATGGCAACATAAACATTCATTGTCATTAACGATTTCATTGCACTTTTTGACATTTTTATGACTTAAAAACTATATCATTATTGCCTTCGACGATTCAGCTTTAACTTAGCTATTATTGTACTCCATCAAAGTACTTAATATTTTTGTTACGTCCTACGTAACTGACTTAGATAGCTATTTCCGAAAATAATTACTTACAGATTTTGCTGATTGTAAACCAGTATGATATACAATTATAATTGCATAATTATTTCTTGTCACGACGGTCTATTTACAACTGGGGACAACAAATAAAATTGAAGATGTAATCATGCGTAACGACAATGCTCGTTAACGCGACACTAAAAAAATCTCTTTTCATATTTATGTCCAAAAAAGTTACTTTACTGTTGAGAAGGTGAAACATAACCCTCCGTTAAGTGTACAAAAAATTATGTTAAACGCGTTTCGCACCAGGGTGTTGTGTGTGCTCATCAGCAGGGTTAACAACATCCTTACCATGGACGCGATTTGTCATCTAATTAATGATGATGAATTTGATTTTGCATATTCCTTTTTTTGCAAAGTATGATGTTCATTCTTTATTACCTTGCTCTAAACGCAGGATGCATAAACACGTTTTTTATTTCAAATGTAACCGATATCACATGTTTCATTTCATTTTCCGAAAAGAAATGAACTAGGAGTTTGTCCATATACTTTAGGGCCACATCACCGTCTTCTTATTATCTGATAAAGTATACATATAGTTTCTCATGCGCAAGTAATCACATTTTATACTACGAACCTTTACTTCCACGCCCACTCCCAAAAATACCAGCGAGTGTTTCGTCATCGACTCAAAGGAACTAAGATATGTCCACGTGGGACCATGTCTACACACCAGTACATGAAGACACAAAGAAGAAGATTAATCTTAAGCAGTATTTAGCCAGTCTTCCTTCAGCAGCGGTGTCGGTTAAACCGCAATTCAATCCGAAGTTATCGGACTTTAGCAGTACTCCTCGGGGAGCGGTATCGAAATCATCACCTCTCAAAAAGTTAGTCGGGTTATTTGTTCAGCAGCGGCATAGTTCAACCGCGACTAAATCTCTAGTCATCAGACTCA
Source organism: Trichopria drosophilae (assembly GCA_030407085.1). NCBI lineage: Eukaryota > Metazoa > Arthropoda > Insecta > Hymenoptera > Diapriidae > Trichopria > Trichopria drosophilae. The sequence goes on along the minus strand of CM059585.1, from coordinate 64,190,517 downwards.
ATTCCAGCTGTACCGATTCAACTGCGGGAAAATATAGTGCTCATCCTGGAGTCACCATCAACAGTCATCCTCGGGGCGCAGTAGACATCAACATGCAGTAGCCGCCAATTTATTTATCCCCGATCCCATCTGCTTCCAGTTATAGGCATTCGATAGTGACATGATAAGTCATCCATTTTATTTTCACTAATTATTCCTTAATTAACACTCCTTAATTCCTTCTCTGCATCTATATTTATTAATGATCAGCCGTTTAAATCTACTTCTGCCAGTGCGATGGCAGCGACTTTGTATTCTCCATTAACAGACAATGTGTCCTAACCTCTCTATACTATTAACTCCCAAGCATGATTATTGCCATAGCGCAACTAGTAAAGGAGTTGTACTACTTGCCACGGCTAAAGTACTGGTATAAACGCTGGAAGGGCGGGCGCTTGTAGATCCAAGGTCTGAATCCACTTTTATTTCAAAATACGCGGTTCAAAATTTTCGTGCATTTCGATCGAACCGTGCTCCGGTCGCGGTTTAGTATTATCGACTCGTTATCTCATTCTAACCAAATTAAGGTCGTACAAACCGGCCATATTCCCGTATATTTTTAAGTGGCCTCATCTTCAGGGTCTTTTCCTGGCGAATGATACACCATCCGATTCGGCCATAATCGATCTTTTGATCGGTGCTGACTTGTACGGACAATTCGAATTATTTTCGACGACATTGAAAAAGGTCCGGAAGGGTCTCTCATTGCACAACATACAATATTCGGATGGATCTTGATTGGACCATCCTGGACCTCGGACAATATACATCGTATCACGGTTTCATTTCATTGTTCAGACAATCAACGTCTTGAAACGACTGTCAAAAGATTCTGGGAGTCTGAGGAGGTACCTAATGACCCCACCTTATCTCAGGATGAATTGCAATGTGAACATCATTTTGCAGCCACCCATCAGCGCCGGTCTCATGGCAGATACATTGTGCATCTCCCATTAAAAAACAGCATGTCGCAATCATTAGGGCATTCGCGCTTGCGGGCTCTTGGATTGTTACTCAAATGCGAAAAAATCTACAATCCAATCCCAAACTACGTCAGGGTTATGTTAAATTCATGACCGGCTATCGAAGTGGAACCCGACCTTGTGAACTCCACTACGATCAACCCGATCTACTTACCTCATCACCCGGTATATAAAGCAGACGATCCTACTTGCAAATTACGTGTCGTTTTCAATGCGTCCTCTCCCACTAGCGATGGGACGTGTCCAAACAATCACTTGTACATAGAGCCTAAGCTACAGAGTGATCTCACCGCCATTATATTGTGACGGCGACAGCATACGTCGGACGTTGAAAAAATATTTTGCCATATTGTGGTGCACTCTGACGACCGCGATTTCCAAAAGATCCTTTGGCGAGATTCGATGTTAGAATCACCGACCGATTATCGCCTTACGACGGTAAGTTATGGTACCGCATGCGCCCCCTATCTTGTTATTTGGGTGTTACAACAACTCGCGAATGACGACCGCAAGCATCATCTACACGTTGCCTCCATTCTTGAGGAAAACACATATCGACGCCTCTTACGAAGACTAGCAGTTTTAATTTTTCGCCCATAAGAATAACACAGATGGAATTTGAAACGTGATAGTCCTCGTAAGAGGCGTCGATATGTCGATAACATATTTTTCGGTGCGGGCAATGCAATCGTCCTTGGCTCACTCCGGGACAAGTTAGTAACACTCCTACAACGCGGAGGATTCGGCCTTGAAAAATGGGCGGCAAAGGAGCCCAGTCTCTTAGCAAAACTATATATCGACTCTCGGGCTGCTTCCAGTTTCCTTTTAATGACGAAGGCAAGGTCAAGGAATTAGGTCTTTAATGGCTACCCTGCTTAGACTCGTTTTAATTCAACCTATCATAGCCTTGCTTAGAAAATCCAACTAAGTTTTATCTGACATCACATGCTATTCGACCCTTTCGGTTGAGTCTCTCCGATGCGATCATACGTGCAAAAATCTTGATTCTGGAGATCTGACTCCGGATGGTAGATTGGGACGATTCTCTCCCTTCAGACTTAGCCCTACAATGGCAGCACTATAGCCAGGAACTAACTGTCCTCACACAGCTAGATATTCCTCAATCGAAGTGCATGGATTTTGCTATGCGTCCAACCGGGCCTATACTGCGGTTGCGTATATCAGCGTTGCGCAACCTGATTCGCCTGCTCGCGTATCGCTCCTAATGATCCAGACCAAGGTGGTCCAAATAAAGACCTTAAGCACACCTAAATTGGAGCTCAACGGTAATTTTTTGCTAGCCAAGGTCATGGCGCATCCGAGAGTGTCTTCGATTGCCCGAATCTTCAGTGTAGGCATGGACCGATTCCACGGTTGCGCTTTATTGGGTGCACCAACATGGGTCTCGCTGGAAGACCTTCGTCTCGAATCGCATATCAGCTATTCAAACGACGGCACCGGCAGCCACATGGCGGCATGAACCCACGTCTAGTAATCCAGCAGACTGCGATTCACGCCGTATCTCCGCCGAAGAACTTCGGAACGGAATATGGTGGACGGGACCTTCCAGACTCCGACAGTCCCCCGACCATTGGCCTGAAACTCCTGTAGTATTTTCACCGGTGGCAGAATCAGAAAGGCGTACAACGGTACTTCAGACCAGCGCGGTTGACTTCGTCCTGTGGGATTTACTAAGTGTCTGCTTGGCCGAAACTTGTCTGGATTACAATGTACGTCCTTCGTTTCATATCTCGATGTAAGGTAACCCAGGATCACCATCTGTCTACTATGACGAATTTGATTAGTCTCGAGATTCAAAATGGTCGAATATCCTGTCTTAAACAGGTGCAATCCAATGCATTTTCACCAGCCATATTAAAATACGACAAAATAAACCTCCTGCCCAATGTAAACACATACGCTTACGGGCGTTCAATCCATTCCTCGACGATGATGGCTTACTCCGGGTTGAAGGACGGCTTAAAAATGCCCAGCTATCGTTTAATGAATGTCATCCAATTATATTACCTTCTCGCCGTATAAGTGACCTGATTGTCCAACATACGCACTTTATATGCCTTAATATGACTTCAACTCTGTCTTCGTACCCTTAGACAACAAAATTGGATCATTGCAGCACGAAATATTGTTAAACGGCATATTAACGCTGCGATTCCTGCATTTGAGTATCAGCTAAAGTTGCTTCATAGTTGATGGGTGATCTTCCTAAGACTCGGGTCTACCCAGCTCGTCTATTTTTCGTTGCATGGATTGTGGGATGGATTATCCCGGCCCTATTCAACTTCTCACTGTAAGTGGTCGAGCCCCGCAGGGGACTTGTGGAAGAGAGTGGACCGGGTATCTCCGTCCGCAAGGAAGAGGGAAGGGTCGAAGCGCCCTCTTAGCAAGTTATGAGAACTGACGACCTCATGGACCCGATCGTTTGGTTGGTCTGTTACCATCGAATGCCTGATCGAGAACCGGCGGGTTCCACACGGGGGAGCGCTACGCTGCGGTGTGCCGTGTCCGCTCTCGGTAGTAACGCAATCAGGGTTCGCCTCTGACGGTTCGCGGCAACGCTAGAAAGGTTCTCTGAACCAACACAAATACCAAGGCAGTCAGCTTGTTATTAATAATTTGGTAGTTAACTTGTTGTCGTTTTTAAACGATCCAGTTTTTATTAAGGAATCAAATTATTCTCCGTCTAAGTGGGAACTCGGACGAGTGATCGAGGTGCATTCCGGTCCGGATGGCCGAGTACGTGTCGTTACTATTAAAACAGTCACTTCGTCACTACGCCGTCCGATTGCCCAACTTTGTCAATTGCCAATTGCTTAGCGTTCGTCAAAATTTCTGTGACGAGATTTCCCTCATGGCGGGCAATTTATTTTCTATTGTACTCTTTAGGATTTAGTTTATTACTATTGTTGAAGCAGGATTATTTTCGTGTCGACCTGTTACGATATGAGACGAGCGGTTTATATAAGATTGTAGAAGAATAGTTACGCCCTACGATTTAAATTCGGATTTCGCCCTTATAGACACTCTTGACGGAAAGCGTGGTTTAGAAACCCTGCCGCTCCGAGGCACCTGGTTTGACAATTTATTATCTGGTAATAAGATCGCCTGTCTCAGTCAAAAGATTCGCGTGTGTTTCCGCGGTTTTCGTTCAGTCGCTCTCTACGACGCTTGCTGAGAGCACACGCGCACTTACGCTGTCGTGAATCAAAATCTGCAACATCGATTCACCGGTCAAGTATCGGTTTTAGAGGAACATCGGTATCGCGCAAGGAAAGTTCCCTTGTGAACAATTTTTTTACAATCGGGTTTTCAAGTTATTAAGCATTAAAATTAACCAATGAGAGAAGAGTTTGGTGAATATCGGGAAGAATTTTGAAGATGGCATTGTCGGTGTATACTTAGAATGCGAAAAAAATGCGCATGGGCGAAAAGCCGCGCTTTTTGAGCCTTAGGTGCGCAACATGACGTCTGAAAGAGACTGTCAAAAATATCAATCGGATTTGAACTGACTAACCTGCAACTTGTAGTAATAATGGAGTAAATATTAATAAAACTATAGTAACATAATTTTGAAGGTTATACCTGCAAGAAATTAGTTTACGAAGATATATATTAGGATGGTTCAAAATAATGAGAGCGCCGTTAAAAAAATCGCAAGTGGGGTTATTTGAAAGAAAAAAAAAAGAAAACTCTTTTTCCTTTGGCAAAACTCGATTCGATTAGATTTAGAGGTACCCCAAGCGGCTTCAAGTTTTACATAGGATTTATATGGGGAAAATGGAATCTTTCAGTTTTTATTTTTTGTAGGCATTACAGACGTCTTAAAATGTTTTTCTCATTTGGAATAGAAAGCTGAGGAATTTTCAAGTCGACATGAATTTTTTCGTTTTTTTAAATTGACTTTTCAGTGCATGCACTAGACGTGAAGACACCTGTTATTCTGTCTCGGGCTTTGAACGCAAAAATTATATGACTATAATTCATTCAATATCGCATAAATTGGTTTATTCGCTTCAAAATCGTTATGCTGGGGTTTTTGGGGTCGCAGATCACGAATTAGGCCTCAGATTTGCAAAATTGAAAATGGCGGATCCAAGACGGCGGATCGAAACGGGAAAAGTTACTTGTTCGAACTGAATGTGGGTACTCGGGGGTTTTCGGGGTCGCAGATCACGAATTAGGCCTCTGATTTGCAAAATTCAAAATGACGGATACAAGATGGCGGTTCGAAATGGGAAAAGTTACTTGTTCGAACTGAATGGGGGTACTCGGAGGTTTTCGGGGTCGCCGACCACAAATTAGGCCTCATATTTGCAAAATTCAAAATGGCGGATCCACGATGGCGGATCGAAATGTCAAAACTCAATCAAGACGACACCTGATACACTGGAATTCTAATATAAAAATAGATAGATAGTGGATTTTGGGCTAGCCGATCGATATCAGATTTTTTTAATTCAATTTGGTGGCTCTGCAATATGGCTCAATTTCATAAAGTTAATAATTGTTACGGTAAGAAATTTCTTGATGCTGGGCCCGAATGTCCCAAAGAGTTCGATGGAACCTGACCCTAATGGCGCATTGTGAGGCACCTTCTAACGCTCCGCTTAGATTAAGCTCTCCGTGTGCTTAGTGCTGCACGAAGCATATCGTCACATCTTACTATTATGTTCCGGCATATGATGAGACCCATAGGGACCATTCATTTCATGAATTTGATTCGCTGTATTGAATCCACCAAATTGAATTTTGAAAATCTGACATCGATCAGCCACCCTGAAAATCACTAAAGATCAGTTTTCACCACAGAACTCCCGTGTACCCAGTTTCATGTCGATCAAGTAAAATTTTATTATTCGATTCGCCATTTCGAATTAGCAAATCTGAGGTCAGATTTGTGATGGGCTACCCCAAAAAGAGAAATGTATGCTTCAAAGGTTAAATCAATTTATTACTAATTAGATATATGTAATAATTACTCGTTGATATAATAATATATTAATATAAATGTTAATGTTGCCTTATGCTGAGCAAATTAAGATGGAAATATGTGCAAATGAATTTTAATTTTGTTCGAAAATCAAAAAACTTTCCTAATTATGTTCGTAAAAATTCCATCCTTTCCATCTGTACGCATCATCATTTTTTCTAGCATATTTGCAATATTTCTAATGAATCCAGACGAGTTTTTAGCTTTAGAAAAAATTGTTACAAAAAATTAAAATTGATTTGCACATATTTCCATCTTCATTTGCTCGGCATAAGGCAACATTAACGTTTATATTAATATATCAATTTATTACTCATTTTTACACGATAACTTTTTTTAATTCGGTACTACTATTCTAGCGAATCAAAAGGTACCAATACAGTTATTGAATCGGTACATTAAAATATCAATTTATTTATTAGTGTCAATTTATTTTCAGTTACGTACAAATAATTCAACTAAATGACCTTTTTCAATTTTGCATTTTATGGTAATAACACGGCTCATTACAAAGTTTCACAGCATACGTTTTACTGAACCAAAGATGATATGTATGTTTTAAAATGTGAATTGAAAATAATACTGATTTTCAAATGTTTACTTTCAAATGATTCTCCTCCAGTATTTCTTATTTATGAATCATATAGTATATTGCTTCCTCATAGAGGAAAACGTCGAGAAATTATATTTTTCGGAAAAATGTTCGTGTGTGTGTGTGTGCGTGCGTGCGTGTGTGTGTGCGTGTGCGTGTAGGTGTGCGTGTGCGTGTGTGCGTGTTCGTGTGTGTGTGCGTGTGCTTTTTTTTTCTTCCGAAGCGACGATGGAAAGCTCTACCAGCCATCCCTGTCGGCCGGTGCCAGCAGGAATGCGGGGCTCCCACCAGCTAAAACCACCTCCGCTCAGACTGTGATTCCCCCCTCGGAAACCGCCGGAAGGCATTACTTCGAGGGGGGCAGTCTATGCCTCAGTAGGCCCTCCGCCGATGTTTTGGCTCTTCAAGTCTGGGCGATGTTGTTGCCTCTTCCGTCTTCTTCTCTTCTGATGGCATTCAGCCTATCGATGATGGAGGTGGCGATGATGACCACCGCGCCCCATCCCTCCTGTGAGGCGAGCAGACATTCCCCAATGCCCTCAGGTGTTAGTGATCCTCCTCCCGAGATCCGGAACTGTTCCTGTTCCGCTGCAAATCTCGGGCAGTGGAAGAGGACATGGGCCAAGTCTTCGTCGACACCAGGGCATGCCGGGCACTCCGCACTTTGATGAATGCGGAAACGATGTAAGTAGCTGCGAAAGCAGCCGTGCCCGGTGAGCACCTGGGTGAGATGAAAGGTGGTGTATCCGTGTTGTCTGCCCGTCCACTTTGCTACATCTGGGATGATGCAGTGGGTCCACCGCGCCGAATCCGCTGAATACCATCTTTTTTGCCACTCTTCTATGGTCCTCATGTACCATTTGTCGTGGTTCGGCTCCTGGTCGGCGATGCCCTGCCTTATACACCTGCCTTCGCGGTGTACTGCTGCCCTCTCCATAGGAAGAAGGTCTATGGGAGGGAGTCCCGCGACCACCGAAAGAACGATGTCCGATACAGAACGGTAGGCACGGGCCACTCTTAGGGCGGCTGTTCTATAAGCCCGCCGGCAGGTGGCTCCGTAGCTCTTATGGATGTTCATGGCATCAGCCCAGATCGGTGCCCCGTAAAGAATAACGGAGCTTACTACCGATGAAAGGAGGGACCGTCGCGGCTGTATCGCCCCCCCCCCCCCATATTAGGCATGATGCTGGAGAGCGTACGAGCCACTTTGGAAGCCTTTTCGCCTGCGTTCATCAGGTATTGTTTGAACGACAGCCGCGCATCTAGAGTGACTCCAAGATATCTAATAGTGTCCACCGTCCTGATCTGCGTATCTTCCACCGTGAAGGTGGCGTATACCCTTTTCTTCGTTCGAGAGATGAGCACCGCCTCCGTCTGCTCAGCCGCCAGATCTAACCCATGGTTGCTCAACCACCTAGCTACTACCTCGATAGCTTCATCTCCGCTAAATTGCACCTCGTCGATGGTCTTCGCGACGACGATTAGTGCAAGGTCGTCTGCGAAAGCTACCATGGACACCCCGTCTGGAAGGGATTGCCTGAGCAGTCCGTCATTTAAGACGTTCCAGAGCAAGGGTCTCAGAACCGAACTCTGTGGCACGCCTCCCGTGATGTTGTAGGAGTGCCTGCCGTCATCGGTGTCATAATACAGGGTTCGGTCTGTTAGGTAGCTTGAGATGGCTTCTCTTAGGTAGAGAGGCACCTTCAGATCTTCGAGTGCAATGATGGCACACATGCACCTGGTGTTTCGGCTGCCGCTGATGACATCCATGGCTATTGCTTTCACTCGACCGATTGCATCGATGGTTGAGCGCCCCTTCCGAAATCCGAACTGGTTTTCGGAAAGACCTCCGGTATTTTCGATGGCTGCTTCCAGTCTGGCACAGATAACCCTCTCATATAGCTTCCCGGAGATGTCAAGCATGTGGAGCGGTCGGAATGAGGATGGGTCGTCCGGGGGTTTGTTCCCCTTAAACAGCAGCACCAACCTCTGTTCCTTCCACTGCGCCGGGAAGCATCCTTCCTTCAGGCAAGCACTGAATGTCAATGTGAAGATGGTTGGTACATTCAGCGCTGCGATCTTCACTGCCATTCCAGGTACCCCATCCATTCCTGGGACCTTATGGGTGGAGATCTTCTTAGCAGCCATCATTACTTCGGCTTCGGTAACATCTGGCGGCTCGGCTGCACCAGCAATTGCCATCAGGCCAGTACCAATCGGCCGTTCCCGCTGTTCTGGGAATAAATGGCCGACGACTTTGCCAAGGAAGGATGGACAAGATGGTGCGTTGGGTCCCCTGGGCTTGATCTTGGTCATGACCGTTTTATACGGTCGCCCCCAGGGATCGCGGTCCACCTCCTCACAAAAGTCCTGCCAGCAATTTCTTTTCGCGGCCTTGATGGCAATCTTGAGCTTCTTTCTCTTTCTTTCACAGTCCGCGGCCAGTTGGTAGTACCGGGGCTTATGAAATGCTCTCTGGTGCAGCCTTCGAGCCCGAAGGCACTCTCGACGGATATCTGCGATTTCCTCGTTCCACCAGTAAACTGGGGGTCGGCCGCGAGGATTTGACATCACGGCCATAGAGGCATCGCAAGCCGCTGTTATGGCTCGGGAGAGGCATCGGGCTCTCTCCTCTGCTGTTCCCTCCACCTCCGTCTGTTCCAAGCTGTAGAGAAACATTTCCCGATCGAGTGGTCGGGTGCCCATCTCTCTTTGCTTGCGCTCTGCACCTTTCCTGCTGCTCTGCCGGTCAGTTGGAGCTGTTACACCAAGGCTTGATGGTCACTGCCCGTGTATCGGTCAACCCTTCCCCCATCAATTTTGGGTCGACGAAGGTCAGGTCGACTACGGAGGACTTGCCGGCCTTGGAGTAGGTCGGCTTTCCCCCCGTGTTAGCAATCTCCAACTCCAGTAACGAGAAGGCCTCAATGAAGGCATATCCTCGATGGTTGGTCTTCGCGCTACCCCATTCCGTCGCCCATGCATTGAAGTCGTGTGTGTGTGTGTGTGTGTGTGTGTGTGTGTGTGTGTGTGTGTGTGTGTGTGTGTGTGTGTGTGTGTGGTGTGTGTGTGTGTGTGTGTGTGTGTGTGTGTGTGTGTGTGTGTGTGTTCGTGCGTGTGTGTGTGTGTGGGGCACTTTCTTTACAGTCCTTGTTATACAAGCATCATTGAATTCGCAAAATATTGACAACTGCACTAGAATGTAAGCAATACGTTTGTTTATTTACATGTAAACAAATGAAACATTTTAAAAATATACTGAAAATTATACACAAATTCATCATTCTTAATGTGAATTCCTTGTGAATACGTATTCATCAGTTTTAAAAATTATTTTATTTTTATATTAATTAATTGTAAGTGTTATCATGGAAATTAGACGATCGACATATATTTATTTCATTGGACATGAAACAGCGGAAATTGCTGAACGCCGTTATCTAACACTTAGACAAGTTTTGTCTTTGTTTTTTTACAAACATCGTACATTAAAATTAATAATTAATGAAAGTGCGAACGAAGTTATTAGAATTGTTAACGCTTTTTGGATAAATCAACGTGTTCCGATAATTCCGATTTCGTACAGTGTTAAGATATTTGACGTCTGTGTTTTATAAATGGAGAGATCTTACGAAAAGGCTAAGTTGATACGCTTCTCCACCGTCGGTATTAATCCGATCTAGATTGCCAAAATTCTAGGAAACATTGCGGTGGAAACCACTCACTCATTACACTTATTGAATCAGAGCAGTGATTCCCACCGCAATCTTTCTTAGAATTTGGTCAATCTGGATCGGATTAATACCGACGATGGAGAGCGGTAAATTTCGTATGGATTTTATTAAAACTTGTTACTCATGGATTTTTGGGGTCACTGATTACGAATCTGGAATCATATTTCATTGGATTTTCTAAGAACTTGCTATTCGGCGGTTTTCGAGGTACCTGATTACAAAGTAGATGTCAGTTCTTCGAAATTCAAAATGGCGGATTTAATAGTGGCGGACAATATTTGGCAAAATTCATCGATGTTCGTGACAATCAATACCCGAAGATCTTCGGGGTCGCTGATACTGAATCCGATGTTATTTCCTCAAAATTCAAAATGACAGACCCAATATGTCAGATAAATTTTTCAAAAATTGAGTAACCTAGAAAATGCAGAAATCCGTACTGGGGAACATCGTAGCACACATAATTTTTATTAGCGACTAAAAAAAAAGGAAACACCCTTTTATTTTACATGGGCTTGGAACCATCAATGGCAGAGTAGTGTTTCTCTCTTTATTTTTAAATCTTTTACGTTTTTTTTTTGTTATTTCTTTATTTTTGTAATTTTATGTTAATTCTTTTGTTTTCAATTGAATCAGAGTTCATAACTAATTTCGGTTTAAAAATAACGGTTGGAATACCTTAGAGATATAGCTTTCAGCTTACAATATTTCTTTAGTGGTTTATCAGTAGATCTATTCCGGATTATTTCCTGTCGATTTGTATCATATGATATTTTTAGACGGTATCTGGAAGTCTTTTCATAGGTTCTGGAGTCGACAAATGATAAATAAAATGATTACATTTTTGTCGATTTACGTTATCATAGTACATTTTTTTTCTTATCAGAAATTGACAGGACCCGTGGAATGGGCTTACTGGGGAAACCGATTTTTTTCAGCTTTGACCTACACTTTGGTTTTAGCTCGTTCACGGTCACGTCCAGTCCTACGGGAAAATGTTTTATACAAAAGTTATTGTAAATAATATTATAAATAATTATCCTATGTCAATGTACCATTTATTTTGCAAGATATGTGAAAAAAATACGGAAAAATCTGTGCTTTAGTCCCTTACACCAGAAATGTAGGAAATTTAATTTGCTACGACTTTCCTCCTATGATTTTTCCAAAAAATGGAAAATCAGAGAGATATGCGCCAAAATGAAGTTCATCGTTTAACCGACTTCGAAAACACCCAAGCAACACGTTTTAATTAAATCCAAGCACTTTTAGGAAAACTCATCCGCCTTATTGGAACCGCCATTTTGAATTTTTGAAATATGGTTCCAGATTCGTAAAACGCGACCCCAAAAACCCACATGACGCTGAAACTAGCAGGAAATTTAGCCGATAGTAGATAGTCGATTAATATTAATTTATTTATTTTGGTTTATCGTATACCACTATACCATACATTAGAGCCACTGAAGAAGGTTATAACCCAGAGCTGGGCCTGCAACTATTTTAGAACATTTTTTAAACAATGTATGGTATTGTGTTAAAAAATGTTAAAAAATACTTGCAGCTGAGGTGCCAGGATAGGACCTTCTTTAATTACTTCAATAAATGAAAGACAATAACAAAAATTTACAAAACTACGAAAAGCGAGTGCAAAGATAACGTAATTGTGATTTTTAACCATTTTTGCAATATCGCTCAGTGAGATTACGTTAAAGAAATGTTTTAAAAATACTTGTTTTTTAATTAGCTCATTTCAGATTTTGTTAAAACAAAAATGTTTACGAAATAGAGAAAGTTTTAACCCGGTGCCGTAGCTGCAGTAGTAGTTTGCGATACGCTCGGGCGAGAATAAGACTCGTGTGTGAATCCCCTACTTCACGCACTCTTTTCGTAATATATTTTTTTACCGGCTTGCGTGAAGTTCGATTTGTTATGTGCGGATAGAGAGGATGAAAGATTTAAAATGATTTCCGCAATAGAATGACGAGCACTTGAAGTTGCTTTAATGCATATATTGCATGTATGAAGTTGCTTTAATGCAATTAATGTTACACTGAAAAAAAAATACTTACACCTTACTTTCAGTCAATTTTCTTACTTGATTCCAAATTTCAGTCGCATTTCTGGTCTTAATTTAAGTATTTCTTTTTGCGGTGTATCTAATAGAGATTTGAGAATTTCAATTAAGTGGTTAATTATCGATTATCACTTGTTAAAATTCAATTCTAATAATCAATTTTTTTTATTTATTTAAACACCAAGTGATCGTGATACAAAAAATTATATGTATAATAACTGTGTGGTTTTATCTCGAGTTTTGTTTTGTTAATATTTTATGAACACAACTTATAATACTACAACTGCATAAATTCATACTGTTCGAGAAAAATTATATTTCCGTTCTTTGTCAACCGGAACACAGCTCTGCCCAAAATTCATGTTGATGGATTTTGGTGATCTTGGGCTTAAAATTTTCGTTTTTGATTACTCTTTCAAAGCTCGTTGGGCAGAATCGGAATTTTCAAAATTTCAGACCAATATGGCGGCAGAAAACCAGAAAAAAACGAGAGTTTGGATATATAAGCTTTACAAAAACAAAAATTTACGTCCAAATAAACTGTTTTTGGGCACAAATGATCAACAATTAACGTACTTAAAAAGTTGGCAAGATAGGTTGAAGAAATTCAACATGGCGTATCCAAAATGGCGGATGAAACTTCAAAAACCGTCGAAAAGTTAAAAAACCGCTACTCGGACTGCCATTTCACAGTGGATTTTATTGGAAATTGTTACTCGGGGGTTTTTTGGGTCCGCTGACTACGAAATTGGTGCCAGTTTGTAAAAATTTAAAATGGCAGATCCAACATGGCGAAGACTTTTCAAAACAATGAATTAATTCCGTTGGAAACTTGCTAAATGGTAGTTTTTGGGATTGCTGATTACGAATCCGATATCATTCTTTAACAATTCAAAATGGCGGATCCAATATGGCGGATATTTTTGGAAATAATTCATCAAATTAAAGTGAGACTTGTTACTGGGGGGTTTTTGAGGTCGCTGAATATTAATATGATATCAGTCTTTTAAAATGCACATTGCATAATCTAATATTGGAAACAAAAGTTTTAATAATTGATCACTCTCAAATTTAATGTCCGATTGGTAAGCAGCGATCTCATAAACATTCGAGAAACAAGCTCTTAATAGCTCTCTGCGTTTCACAGGGTTCAGACTGTCTTCGTGCAAATGAAGCCCGCATTACTTTTTTTTTTTACTTTTTTTTTTGTTTTTATTTGATTTTTTTTTGTTTTTTTTTTGTTATAAATAATACTTAAAAATTCGTATTGTAAAAAACGGTCACTTTAATAAATAATTTAGTAATATAGGGGTACCGATAGCCAGCCCAACGGGCACGAAGAACCCAAATGTTTCTAAAACGTTTCTGGAACATTCTAAAAACGTTTTAGAAATATTTGGGTTCTTCGTGCCCGATGGGAGACGACGTCTAGGTCGACAGCTTCATAGTTTTCAATGTCCAGAGATCAACCTTAAAGGTCGTCTAAGGGTATTTCCATTTGAACTTGAAGTAGTTCTTCAAGGTCATTTCAAGGTCATTCCAGATTTGACCGTAGAATCGTCTTGTAAATCATTTCCGATTTGACCTTGACATGGGGTTTCAAGGTAATTTCAAGGTCATCCTAGATTTGGTCGTAGAATCGTTTTGTAACTCATTTTCGATTTGACCTGGACATGTGCTTTCAAGGTCATTTCAAGATCATCCTAGATTTATATATATAGTAGTCTTGTAACTCGTTTTCGATTTGATCTTGAAATCCCATTTCAAGGTTAAATAGGGACGGGTTTGATCTTCAGCTTTGATCCCTGGAGGAAAGGTCGACCTGGGCGACTAATCGTGAATGAGCGAGATTTCGTAGCCTATGTAGAAGTCGAGTTTTGCAGCCTCTATACGCTCAATGGCACATGCACACGTGATGTGTTTGAAAGCGTATGTATGTATGTATGTATAATATTTATTAATGTCTTGGGCAACTAGCGCCTAGACATATAAAGAAATACAATTTGTACAATAATAAATTCACGAATAAACATTTTAAGAAATTACAAAAATTACAAATATAAAAATCATATAAATATAAATGGAACGCTGTTCAACTTGCTTCGCTACTGACTGAAATATTCTAGAAATCTATTTTAATTTATATAATAACAATTTTAAACTCGCGAAATAATAATTAAGATCTAAGGACATCAATTATATATACAATAATTAACACATCACATTAGCCTAGCAGAAGACACTTGCGATTCATTAAAAAGTAAACTAAATAACCCTGCACGAAAAATAGCTATAGATGCTGACTGTTTTAAAGTATCTGGAAGGGTGTTCCAGAAATAAATCGCAGATATCCAAAAAGAATTCCTATATCGATCTGTGCGACAATAAGGAATCATAAAAGTAGATGTGGCATTTCGCATTGATCTACGTAAGCCTGTTAGGTTGATAAATCTAGACCGTAGATAAGATGGGTTGGACGTAGCTAATACCTGATACATCATAGTACCCAAAAAGTATTTGCGACGATCAGAACTCTTTAACCAACGCGCAGATAAATAAAAGGACGAGAGATTTTGATCTCGTCGTAAATTATAAACGAAACGAAGAGCACTATTTAATAAACGCTGCAACTTTAGATTTAAATAGCCAGAAAGATCTGAAAATACTATGCACGCATAATCAAAGTGTGGAATGAATAAGGCATTCACGAGTAGTAATTTTATTTTGGAAGAGAGTTGTGCGCCACGGTACCGTAAACGATACAAGGTGTAGTGAACTTTTGAGGATATTGCAGCAATATGACGATTCCAAGATAAGTCCGATGAAATATAAACTCCTAGGTCTTTAACTACATCAGAGAATTCTATAGCTTTACCATTGAGTGACAAAGATGGGAGATTCATTGATCTTGCTACTGATAGGTGATGTTTTGATCCCAGCATAATCGCTTGAGTCTTTTGACCATTCAACATTAATCCAAATTCTTGAGCCCAGGTAACTAAGGTTGATATTTCAGAGTTTAAATTTTGTATATTTCGCTCCATACCATCCAACGGCGTTTGCAAATAAAATTGGACATCATCCGCAAAAATAATAGTAGTGTTTTTACAAAAGCTAAGCCTCTGGAAAAGGGTATTGATAACGACGATAAATAAGATTGGTCCAAGACTTGAGCCTTGCGGGACCCCAGATGACGTGGCAAGAGGCTCCGATACTTTTCCATTCTTATCTGCAATAGATTGAGAGCGCCCTGAAAGGTGTAAATCCATCGAATAGCCATATCCTGGAACCCAATATCACGCAAGCATTGGAGAATAACGGCATGAGATAATGAGTCGAAGGCTTTAGTGAAGTCGAATAGAATTAAAATGGTTATAAAACTATTTTCAACTCCAAAACGGACATCATCTAAAACCTTGAGCAACGCTGTTTGTGTATTGTGAAAACGCCGAAAACCACATTGTGGATGCAATAACGCATTAGATTCCAAAAAATTTGATATTTTGCGTGTGATAATTGCATCAAAAACTTTAGAAAGATGAGGTGGATTTGCAACCGGACGTGTGTCAGCAGGAGATGACGGATTAGCCTTTTTATTAAGTGGAATGATAAATACCTGCTTCCAGATCTCCGGAAATATACCGGGAAATATAAGTTAAATATATGTGTAAGAGGCCCACTAATATTTCGAAGAGAATCATGTAAGTAAGCTAACTATACTCCATCAGGGCTGCGTCCTTTAGATTTTGGTAGGGCTAATTTCAATACTGCATAGGTTTCATTGGAATGTAATATCGGGAAGTTAAATGAAGGCTGATTTATATCTAAAGGCTGGCTCAATATACTTTCCAACTGAATAATTGAACAATTTGGATGGCAGGAGGCAATACTGCTATAATAGGCATTCAATTCAGTTGCCGTAAAATGGTGAATCGCAGTTCTAGAAACTTCACGAACTAGGCCCATCTTATTCAATACGGTCCATAAACCAATTGGTGAAGTTTGACTTTCTATCAGTGATAATCTATAGCTATCCTTCGCTGCTTTTAGGTAACGCTTAACTTCGCTGCGTAGAGATTTGTAACGCGACATTAAGTCTATCGAGTGACTACGTTTCGCCTGCTTATAAGTTAAATTACGCATATGTATTTGACGACGAATTTCAGGAGTAATCCAGGGCGCAAGCGGTTTCTTCGGAGTACGCGTGATAAGCGGAGCATTATAATCTAGCACGTTATTTACAATATCATAAAATTCGCGTACAATACAAGATAAATCACTAGATGTACAATTTTCATTCACGACCGAACGCAAAGTTTCTATCTTTGGTGTCAACGAGAAATTTAAGGTACTTTACAATTGATTATTCATGAGCTCTATGTTACAGTTACGAAAATCACGATATGTCACGCATCTCGGTTGGTAGTGAAATGAACAGATATCATATTTAATGGTGATAAGATCATGACCAGCTGCAAAAGGTTTAGTGGATTTATCAAAGAAAAGTAACTCATCACTAGAATCAACAATAAAAACATCCAGTTAAGTATCAGAGTGAGACGTATGATGTGTAGCTCCAAAAGGAACTAGAAAAAGGGATAAATCTGAGATTAAATTACGGACGTAATTTGATTCGAAGTTGTTACTCAATAAATTATAATAATATTCTTATAGCAGGTATGGTACTGCGAAAATTTACTTAAAAATTCTGCAAACAAGTGTCCTTGAGGACGACGATAAATCACAATTAACAAAAGTTTGACTGTGGTAGGCATTGTAATATCTAGAAATATATACTCAGGACTGTTTAATGTAATATTAGATGAGCAATCTAATACTACATATGAAAGAGATTCGTGTAAGTAGCATGCCACTCCGCCTCCTTGCGTATACCGAGAACTTTCGTTTGAAAACATGCCGCGATCATGACGTACTAAATTATAGCCAGCAATATATACACAGATAGAAGAAATATCCGGAGTAAGCCACGATTCGGAAATAGCAAAAATATGGGTCTGACGATCAGCTAAATAATCTTCGACTTCGCACAAATGGGCACGTAGTGAATTGACATTTACATGAGAAACCTTTAAATATTGTTTGGATGAGGATTGATGAAATGAACCATCTTCAATGGCATTTTCGGCGACATCGCGCAGTCATGCGATTTGGTTTAAATCCGACTCAGTAACAATCGGGATTTCAGAACTATTATTATTTTTACGCACAAATGCACAACCGTTTCGATGCCACACAAACTGAAAACCAGCAGTTTTTGCAGCTATTTTAGCTTTATTTAGTAAAGCGTATAAACAATTTGGTAGAAATTCATTGACAAAAATGGTTCTATCTGGCGCTTCATTTGTAGAAAGTTCCGGGAAGACTTCAGTAATAGTAATTCTACCTATCTTCCTTTTCTTTTCAATAATAAAATTTCGGATATCACATGATTTCAGTCGCACTATTAATGAAAAGTAGGCTGATGTACGTGCAACGCTGGATGAAGTCGGGAGTTGCATGGCTACCTTACTGTTAATACGCCGAATATCCATCACATCAGACGTTAATGACTCAACAGAAAGACGTTTAAAAATCCGCGAGACGATATCTTGCGGGGACAATTGACAACATACAGGTATACCATTTATAATCAACTCCGGGGTAGGAACTGCATAAGACCACCGTTTTTTAAGCTCAGCAATGTCAGATGCCACAGAAGTACAAACGGATGTATTTTTTTCCACGGCAGTCGAAAGCCTACGCAATTCTGCCGTATTATTCTGAACTAGCGTAGAAAGCGATCGAAGTTCTTGTTTAATGCTAGTTACTTCATTTTTAATAACACGGGATTCTTGTGTGTTATCCACGACAGCAGACATAATGCGTTCTAGTTGCTGTGATAAATTTAAGGAATTCCAATCCGCCGGGAGCGAATTAGCTTGCAATGACATTTCGATGTTCATAATAGATGCAAGAGTAGGGACAGCTGACACGATGGAATAAGAAGAGACAGGAGCAAGGGGGAAACGATAGGCTGAGGATCTAGCGTAGATTTACGAAACGGAGAGAGGGACTGTATATGCAGCGAAGGTAGAGGATCGGGAATAGGGGAAGGAGCGGATAACGTAGTCGAAGAAACTAAGTGCGAGAGGGAACGAACACAATAATTGTTTCTCACTTTACGTGAAATGTGTAACTTAGCACATGAACGATGAGATGACGAATCGCAAAATTTACAAGTGTAGCGACTAAACACTGACTTTTTACACCGGGCGCAAAATGTCAACGCTGAGCGACGTCGATGAACTTGTTTAGACATAAGCCGGCGCAAACTTCGTGCTTACATTTATAGGAATAAACAAAAATAAAAATAAAATTGTACAATTAAATACTTGCAGACCGTAGAAATATCACGAGACAAATTAAAAACAGCTTGACGTGTCGAGGCGCTTTATGACGTTGACGTTGATTTGATGGCGTATACCGATAACACTAGTCACGTGATGTCAAGACTAGTAATGGAATAATGTTACTTCAACGGTTGAAATTTTCCAAAGAAATCACTTTTAAACTCAGAGCAATAACTCAAAAAGAAAGCACTCAGGGAGCAGTATCCGAGTCACTCCGGAGATGCGTCACTTGAGAACATCCTCTTGAATCTGGTGAGCCGCAGCATTTCTTCGGTGCGACGACTTTCCACACGATCCTTCTATGACCTGGTGGGTCCTGGTGGGTGGTTTTCCTTTTTTCACAAATCTTTTAATTCGATATATTGGAATCGCGGTCTGGTACAAACTTCCTGTCTAATCTGTCTTATGAGTGATTCATTCACGGAATTCCTCGTATCGAGCGTGTCAAAGTTAGTCGTAGAAATTGCTACTATATATTCAATTATAGCGTAATCATAGCGTAATTACGCAAGCGAATGTAAACGCGACCGCGCTCGACCAAAGCTGAACAGTGAATGTGTTGGAAAATTTAGCATTGCAGACCCACATTATAAAAGCACCTCATGGGGACATGATTCTACTACGTCCACGTCGTTGTCCCCGTGGTAACTCAAAAAGTAGAATAAACATTTTCATGAAAACATTTTTTTAAACGGATTTATCCACACTATTCTAATTTGCAGAACATGATGTGTATTCCTTGAGAAATTTTAATGCTGTAACGATTTTTGTAAGCATTTTTAATTTTGTCGACTGCAACGACATTTGTCATGAATCTAAAAAATGTTCCGAACAAAATTTCCATATTTTTCGACGCAGAATCAGAGTCTGTAATAAAAGATCGGGGTAGCCAATTTTGATTTTGACCCACGTCCCACCCTTGGAGGTGGGGATGGGTTCCGAGCTTCACTTTGTTGGATGTCCCCTATTTAAACATACAAATATTCCCGTTACAACTTTTCAAGCAGATGCGTACGTCCTGAGATATTCGCATCGATAGACTAAAACTGCCGATTAGATCGCCATCTGTCCCGCATCAAAAAAAATGTTTAGGACAAAACTTTCATATTTTTCGTCACAATCAGAATCTGTAATAAAATTTGAGGTTTCCATTTAAAAATCGCGATATAACCTTCAAATAACCCTCAAATTTGAACACAAGGCCAACGCCAATATCACCGTTAGATGACCCCTTCAAACCCTACAACTTTTGTCTGAAACATTTTTTGATACAACCATCTCTCTCGGAGTTATTTACATCGATAGATTAAAACGGACCACCGTGTACATACATGTTGCGGACATGTCACTCCACTTGCAGGTAATAAAAGGATAAAGGATAAGGATAAAGGATAGGAATTATCCCCCGCTTTAATGACATTTTTGCCTGTTCGCGGGTCGGCTCTCGGGTGGATAGATCGGACATACAATCGAAAACATTTACAAGACAATACATAACAGCACATAGCAACACCCACCCAGAGCCAGTCCCCCCATTACTGCGCCCCGTAGAACGTCTTGAGACCCCTCTGTATCGCATTTGCACGGGGTCTGGGAAAACTACGGAAAACCCAGACAGATACAGTCGACAAACTACTTTATCATCAGGGGTTACCCTCTGATGATAAAGCAGCCGTGTCTCCCACTCAGCAATCGGCCTGCTATCTTTGCCGTAGCGGGCGCAACGCTCGTTTTTATTTATTTTTCATAGTCACCCTTCCAAGTATGGATCCCTATCAGGAACCTTTTACCTGAAAGAGTGACTGTGCGTCGCACCGACCACAGGGCAATTGCTGTTACTTGCAAGTAATAATAAATGACGATAACGGCCTTGCGACAAACAGATTTGTCCGGGGACCCCATTGTTAAATAGTTGAGATAGGTCTTGGTTTAACGCAACTCTCAACGAGTTTTAGTTGGCGTTTTTTGTTATGGTGAGAAATGAACGGTAGAATGATGAATAAAATGGCGACCGGAATCAATTTCCCCGGAAACAATTTCCTCGTCAGAATTTCCCAGGAAAAAATTTCCCCGAAAACAATTTCCCTGGAATTTTAATAACAATATATTCATGGATTTCCATACTTTTGCCTCACCCTGTATATATACATACATGTAAACCGGCCAGTTTGCGGACAATATTTGTTTACAGATTTGTTATTTAGCGGATCATCCGCAAAAGAAAAGTATGTTTTTTGGTCATTTTGCGGACAGTATGCCCCTTCCCCCGTGTTTTAGGCATTATCAGGGATAGGCGGAGTTCTGACTGGATAGGTTAGGTAAGTTTTAGGGCACGCATAAGCTTTTAAGCATATTAGGGCTAGGCGGAGTTCTGACTGGTTAGATTAGGATAGTTTTGGGGCATGCATATGCTATTAAGCGTAATTAAGGGTGGGCGAAGTTTTGATTGATCAGGATAGTTTTTCGGGGAAATTTTTTCCGGGGAAATATAATCCGGGAACCAATAAAATGATATGAAAAACAATCTTTAAAATTATAAACTAGAATAATTATCGTCTAATATAAGAAGCACATTAAAGATTTCTTTAAATTTAATAACAATTCTTTAAACGTAACAAAAGTTCATTAAATTTAAGAACACGTAATAAAAAGTGTTTAAGGATTGTCATGAAACATTTTTTTGTAGCATTTATGAAATTTGCTTCCAACTTTTTTCTTAAAATGTCATCAAATATTTTTTTACAGATAAGATTTTGCATACATTATGAGAAATGTTTATTGATTACAGCAACTTCTATTATATCAAATTCTATTTCGGTTCTTTAAAAAGCAAATATACACCGTGTTTCGCAACCTATTGAACCCCGTTCACCAGCAGATAGAGTGTAAAATTCTGAAAAGTAAGTCATTTTGTGAAAAATGATTTCGACCTACCGTTTTCAAGTTATTCAGCATTGAAATTAACCAGTAGCACAAGAGCTAGGCGATTGTCGCGATCGGTAGCATTGTCGGTGAATGTTGATAATGAATATGAAGAAAATGCGCATCGTCGATAAGCCGCGCTTTTTTGTTTTCTAGAGAAGCCGAAAGAGACGTCAGAAATATCGATCGGATTCGAATGCCTAACCTGCACCTCGCTTCCGCCATCGAAAGTAAAATTCAAACATGTCATTCGAATTAACATTGAATCAATAAATATTAACCAAACTAATGATGATTTTACAGGTTATAAGTGCAGGAAATAAGGTTACATATGATTCCGTAATACGAAATACCTTAGAAAAAATGAAAATGCAAGATTTAAAATTGAGGAGTCGGATTGAATAAAGGGTTACGCGCGAAATCGAATAAGTTTTGATCGAATCACTTTTTCTACAAAGTATTCGGATTTAAAATCTGAAAGCATGGATTTATACATAGTCGTAAGACGCATCTTTTTTCCTATTGATAAAATTGTAAGACTTTTAGTTTTTGACACAATCAATAAGTACTTATACGCCGATTCAGCGCATATTCACTTACCCGATTAGTCTCCTCAATTATACGAGTAAAATGAAATTCCAAATATAAGATTGAACTTAAATTGAATTGAAATAAAGTTGGTAAGAATTCAAATATTAATAAATCGTTTTGAAATTTTGTTCAATCATAATTTAGACAAAATTAGCTCCCGATTTACATATTTTAATTATGATAAAATAAATATCTTAATTCCTTGTAGTTGAAAACGCGTTTTTTACTAAAAATGGTTCGTCTTGTGGTCCGCTCAAAATTTTTTCAGATTTTACGAATTTTGTCAGAAAGTTTTTTCAGTAAAGGCGCACTATTTTCACCATGAGCTATCTTTGGGAAATGCCTAACCTGCAAAGAAAAATTGTATTCGAATTGATAACGACGAATATTAATAGTAAACATCAATAATAAAAGATTGATATTAATAAAAGTTATTATTATTTATTTTATTTATTTATTAATTAACGGGCGGAATCGCCCTTTTTACTTAATTTTTGACACATTGTTTTTAATCGTGAGAATTTTGCGAGAGCTGCAGATCGACTTAGAAAGATGGCGCCATACTTCACATTTGTGTATGAAATGTAGGACTGCAGAAACCTACACCAAGTACAGCAGCGGTCATGAGTCGATTTCCGCCAGATAAACAATATTTTCGAAACGTAAACAAACAACGTGGCTCGTCTTACCAACAGCGAGCTGCTGCTTGAAAACGAAATCGAAAAATTGTTCACCGGACGGGGATCGAACTCACGACCTACGACTCCGTAGTCCAGTGCGTTAACCGCCTGAGCCACGAAGCCGTTAAATTATTCAAAATAAAATAAAATAATTTTACAGGTTATAATTACGCGAAATAAGTTTCACTGGTTTCAAAAATCCGTAAAAATACTTGGTAAACTTTCTAAGCTGAAAATAAAAATGATAGGCGAAGAATTAAATAAGGAAATTGAAATTCCAAAGATAACATACTAAAAGTGTTTGAATTCTAATAAAAAAAGCCGAATTCAAGAAAATATGACTAACTGAAGTTAGTGAATTGTTCGTATTAAAATTTCAATTAATTAAAATTTGTTTTTAATTTATGCAAAATCATAACAATACGAACTACTGAATTTGGTTCGCTTAGTTCGCAAACTAACTACTTCTTCATTAATAAAATATTACACAATTGAATTTGCTAAAAAAAAATTATTAAAGAAAATTTAATTTGACAAATGAATCAGTAGTTACTTATTTTGTACGTGTAAAAGTTATTAGTAACTAAATTAAGGGACACTTTCAATTTCTACATTAGTACTATACTCGGATTTAATGATATACATCCCCAATTTATGCTAATAATATTTATCGACTCCAAACTCAAATTTCTCGCTCAATTTTTGGTCAGTAGTAATGAAAAAAATGCGTCCGTCCCACCTACATTGTATCATATAATTTAATAAATAAAATTTAATTCTTCAACGTGTGAATATGCACGAGTTGCTCTATCCAACGGAAGTCGAAGTGCAGCCTCGGCATATTCACACGGTTGGAAAAGAAATGTGACGACGAGCTCCGCTGCTCTCTCGTCTCGAGACCGCATCGGAGAAGTCAGTCCAGAGTCAGAGAGCGACCTTTACACGTAATCCATCGCAATTTCATTTTTTATTCCTCCCCGCCCCACCGCTAGCACTGTTGCGTACCATTAGGAACGTGAGAAGTAGTAATGAAAAAAATACCATTACTAATTGTTAAAAACTTTGGATGTCGGATGTAATCCGCCATCGCCATCGTCCAGTACGTTCAGCGTTCGCCATCGTCAGAATTGTCGTTTGCGTGGTTTAGGAGGCGAAACCGCACGGTGGAATTATACTGCCAAAGACCGTAGGAGCAAAGTCCCTTTTTTCAATATTGATGAACTGATTTTGACTTATTATGGATATTCAAATTCTTAATTATTAAATAACTATTGAATTAAATAACATTGCTCACTAAACTAAAGCTATTACTAAACTATTAGTGAATTTCGCTGTCGAAATGCTGTCTATTTCGTTAAAAAGAATGACGGATACTCATCTCTTTCATGAAATTAATTGCCTTAATAGGGTAAACGGTACAGTAGTCGGCCACCTTCCAGTTTTAGTCATTAATGTTAAAATTTTTGGGTGATATTTATATGTCGTCAGAGTATGCGGTAAGTACTATGACGAGATATAAATTTACTCAAAAAATTTTAACATTAACGACCAAAAATGGAAGGTGGCCGACTACTATCGGGTGGCCGACTACTGTACCGTTTACCCTATGTATAAGAAATTCAGTTATTAAATCAATAGGCTGAAATCTATTTTCTGTTTCCGATCGAACTTATTTCTGTCGAATCTACTTTAGTTTTAATTATGAAAACTAATTTCGAATGCTACAATAATTATTATTTGCGATATGTGATTAAGTGTTTACGATTAATAATTTTATATTCTAGTGATGATTTCTGTCTCAATTACCACTACACTATGCGAAAAAGGTTTTGACCTGTTCCAAGTCATTCTCGAACCATTTCTGTTAAAAATATTCGTTTTATTTTAATAGTATGGTGCGACGTTTATCATAAGCGAGAATTGGGGAACTGGCTGTGCCGCTGGATTTAACTTTTATTAATTTAGATTACTAATGGACTAATTGTATAATTTAAGGTGCAAGTTTATTATTACTATTTAACAAAACTGTTATGATTAAAAAACACCCCTATGTAGAAAATGCTGCCAGTTTCTAGTCATTTGTTCTGGTCTCTATGCTGTAAGTTAGCAAGGAAGCCAAGGAAAACTAGCCAGCAACTAATGTCGGTTTTTACCAAGTACTTTTCTTTGGTAATTAATACATGTTAAAATCGATTGAAAGATAAGGAATCAATTATAATCAATAAATTGCTGATATCTATCAAAGGTAAGAGATTTTTTATACATTACATAGCTTTGAATGTTAACTGGAATCATTATTGACTCATCATTAAAAAAACTCATTGTGCACTTATTCTCTTAGCCATGTAGTGTTGTTAATTTTCGAGATGTTAGTCAATTGAGTGATAATTATAAGTTACCAGTACGGTTTAGTGCTGTTCCTGGAAATTAATTTTCTACGTAAGACCATTATCTTTCCGGGAAGATAGCACCTCTAATAAAAATAGAGAAAAGAACATATTTATGCATACATATTATTTATGCGCCCAAAAAACGCCCAATGAAAAAGCAAGAAAATAACATCAAGTGACGAATGTATGTACTACAACTCATAGTTCAAACGTACCAATATTCAGTAATTAATTTGGAAACCGGACATAACAAATTGAAGGATAGTAAAAACTTACTAGTAAAAGGATAATGATGATTCGTGGGCAACAATACTAATTAAAAAAACAACTTCTCAATTTGGGATTTATGTGGTGCAAAACTTAAAAAAACACCCTACTTACATATGTCGGAAACGGACGTAGAACCAATTTCAATTTCTACCATACAAGATTCTCAATTTATACGCCATCGGAGCAACCAGGTATGCATAAACTTTGGTGCCCATACCTTTAGGTAAAAAAGAACACTCATTATCTATAAGCTCTAAACCATTGCTGGAAAAGTCTTTCTCCACTACTTTGTCACTACGTATCAACAAATGTCGCACGTGAACATAAATAGAAAATCAAGTATGTAAAAAAATCTTCGATTTATTTTTTTTGCACTAAGTCTGTTAATGTTGTAAGTGTTCTGACTTCATATTCATATTTATCGTATTTAATGCCCACCATTTCAGAACACATTTTGAATGTTGCTCTCTTAATCTGAATTAGTCAAAAACTACTAATGAAAGAGTGAAAATTCGGTCACTAATTGAATTAGTAACACTTTTTACTAACAAATAGTCACAAAATACTAATTGTAAGTCAAATTCTACAAATTCATTAGTCAAATTCATCTAACCTTAAATTAGTAATTTTATTTTTTTCCGTTTTTTTACTAAAGTGAATTAGTAGAATTTGATTAATGAATTAGTAGAATTTGATTAATGAATTAGTAGAATTTGACTAACAATTTGTAGTTTTTTTACTATTTATTAGTAAAAAATGTTACTAATTGAATAAGTGACCCAGTTTTCACTCTTTCATTAGTAACTTTTAAATAATTCAGATTTAGAGAGTGCTATTCTGACCTCATATTTTTGTAATCAGCAATCGGAAAACCCCCTGTACATCTAGTTGCTTGCACATCAAATAATTAGTATGAATTCAGATTTAAAAAGATAACTTCAACTCAGTATTAAATACCCCCTAAACATCACGGAAAGTAGGAATTGATCGGTAACTAATACATTCGTTGCTGCGACCAACTTGCTTCTTGCGCTGAGACCCATCCAATAAATTGTTTGGGACTACTAATTAAATCAATTCAATGATTATCCCAACCAACGAAATGGTTCCCTAATCATTTAATATATGTCATAGCATACGAATTTTAAACCAATTCACAGTTGGTTCTCGTAAGTATCTCATTTTTTCCGTAATAATGTTTACTTTATTAACGGTTCTTTGTCGCAATGTCTGTTATAAATTGTGTGTTATTAGTCTCTCTAGCCAGTTACTGATGAAGGATTAATGAATAATAGAGTTTTTCATGGCAAAATTTCAAACGTAGCGTTCTCATGACAAAGCGAAACTGCATTCTTGGTAAGAAATTTGAAACTTACAACGGAACATTCCCAGGTGTATCACTCTGATTTGGTTGAAACTTGGCAGGACGAAAGATCTTTATTAATGATGAAGATTGGCCTTTAAATTTGGTTCAATAAGTCATAAACAACAATATGGCGGACCAAATATAGTGGACTTCATAAAAAATGGAAATGAAAGAGAATCGCTTGAAACTCATTTCATGGGGTTTCATCATTATCTTTTTACCAGTAAGTTTTTACTTTCCTTCAATTCGTTATGTCCGGTTTCCAAATTAATTACTGAATATTGGTACGTTTGAACTATGAGTTGTAGTACATACATTCGTCACTTGATGTTATTTTCTTGCTTTTTCATTGGGCGTTTTTTGGGCGCATAAATAATATGTATGCATAAATATGTTCTTTTCTCTATTTTTATTAGAGGTGCTATCTTCCCGGAAAGATAATGGTCTTACGTAGAAAATTAATTTCCAGGAACAGCACTAAACCGTACTGGTAACTTATAATTATCACTCAATTGACTAACATCTCGAAAATTAACAACACTACATGGCTAAGAGAATAAGTGCACAATGAGTTTTTTTAATGATGAGTCAATAATGATTCCAGTTAACATTCAAAGCTATGTAATGTATAAAAAATCTCTTACCTTTGATAGATATCAGCAATTTATTGATTATAATTGATTCCTTATCTTTCAATCGATTTTAACATGTATTAATTACCAAAGAAAAGTACTTGGTAAAAACCGACATTAGTTGCTGGCTAGTTTTCCTTGGCTTCCTTGCTAACTTACAGCATAGAGACCAGAACAAATGACTAGAAACTGGCAGCATTTTCTACATAGGGGTGTTTTTTAATCATAACAGTTTTGTTAAATAGTAATAATAAACTTGCACCTTAAATTATACAATTAGTCCATTAGTAATCTAAATTAATAAAAGTTAAATCCAGCGGCACAGCCAGTTCCCCAATTCTCGCTTATGATAAACGTCGCACCATACTATTAAAATAAAACGAATATTTTTAACAGAAATGGTTCGAGAATGACTTGGAACAGGTCAAAACCTTTTTCGCATAGTGTAGTGGTAATTGAGACAGAAATCATCACTAGAATATAAAATTATTAATCGTAAACACTTAATCACATATCGCAAATAATAATTATTGTAGCATTCGAAATTAGTTTTCATAATTAAAACTAAAGTAGATTCGACAGAAATAAGTTCGATCGGAAACAGAAAATAGATTTCAGCCTATTGATTTAATAACTGAATTTCTTATACATAGGGTAAACGGTACAGTAGTCGGCCACCCGATAGTAGTCGGCCACCTTCCATTTTTGGTCGTTAATGTTAAAATTTTTTGAGTAAATTTATATCTCGTCATAGTACTTACCGCATACTCTGACGACATATAAATATCACCCAAAAATTTTAACATTAATGACTAAAACTGGAAGGTGGCCGACTACTGTACCGTTTACCCTATTAAGGCAATTAATTTCATGAAAGAGATGAGTATCCGTCATTCTTTTTAACGAAATAGACAGCATTTCGACAGCGAAATTCACTAATAGTTTAGTAATAGCTTTAGTTTAGTGAGCAATGTTATTTAATTCAATAGTTATTTAATAATTAAGAATTTGAATATCCATAATAAGTCAAAATCAGTTCATCAATATTGAAAAAAGGGACTTTGCTCCTACGGTCTTTGGCAGTATAATTCCACCGTGCGGTTTCGCCTCCTAAACCACGCAAACGACAATTCTGACGATGGCGAACGCTGAACGTACTGGACGA
Source organism: Trichopria drosophilae (assembly GCA_030407085.1). Classification (NCBI taxonomy): domain Eukaryota; kingdom Metazoa; phylum Arthropoda; class Insecta; order Hymenoptera; family Diapriidae; genus Trichopria; species Trichopria drosophilae. Next base: position 64,161,655 of record CM059585.1, on the reverse strand, counting down.
TGGCGATGGCGGATTACATCCGACATCCAAAGTTTTTAACAATTAGTAATGGTATTTTTTTCATTACTACTTCTCACGTTCCTAATGGTACGCAACAGTGCTAGCGGTGGGGCGGGGAGGAATAAAAAATGAAATTGCGATGGATTACGTGTAAAGGTCGCTCTCTGACTCTGGACTGACTTCTCCGATGCGGTCTCGAGACGAGAGAGCAGCGGAGCTCGTCGTCACATTTCTTTTCCAACCGTGTGAATATGCTGAGGCTGCACTTCGACTTCCGTTGGATAGAGCAACTCGTGCATATTCAGACGTTGAAGAATTAAATTTTATTTATTAAATTATATGATACAATGTAGGTGGGACGGACGCATTTTTTTCATTACTACTGACCAAAAATTGAGCGAGAAATTTAATAAAAGCGCATAATTTGGGGAATAACTTTTACTCGTACAAAATAAGTAACTACTGATTCATTTGTCAAATTAAATTTTCTTTAATAATTTTTTTTTTAGCAAATTCAAGTGTGTAGTATTTTATTAATGAAGAAGTAGTTAGTTTGCGAACTAAGCGAACCAAATTCAGTAGTTCGTATTGTTATGATTTTGCATAAATTAAAAACAAATTTTAATTAATTGAAATTTTAATACGAACAATTCACTAACTTCAGTTAGTCATATTTTCTTGAATTCGTCTTTTTTTATTAGAATTCAAACACTTTTAGTATGTTATCTTTGGAGTTTCAATTTCCTCATCAGGCGGTTAACGCACTGGACTACGGAGTCGTAGGTAGTGAGTTCGATCCCCATCTGGTGAACAATTTTTCGATTTCGTTTTCAAGCAGCAGCTCGCTGTTGGTAAGACGAGCCACGTTGTTTGTTTACGTTTCGAAAATATTGTTTATCTGGCGGAAATCGACTCATGAACGCTGCTGTACTTGGTGTAGGTTTCTGCAGTCCTACATTTCATACACAAATGTGAAGTATGGCGCCATCTTTCTAAGTCGATCTGCAGCTCTCGCAAAATTCTCACGATTAAAAACAATGTGTCAAAAATTAAGTAAAAAGGGCGATTCCGCCCGTTAATTAATAAATAAATAAAATAAATAATAATAACTTTTATTAATATCAATCTTTTATTATTAATGTTTACTATTAATATTCGTCGTTATCAATTCGAATACAATTTTTCTTTGCAGGTTAGGCATTTCCCAAAGACAGCTCATGGTGAAAATAGTGCGCCTTTACTGAAAAAACTTTCTGACAAAATTCGTAAAATCTGAAAAAATTTTGAGCGGACCACAAGACGAACCATTTTGAGTAAAAAACGCGTTTTCAACTACAAGGAATTAAGATATTTATTTTATCATAGGCGATGCGCATTTTCTTCATATTTATTATCAACATTCACCGACAATGCTACCGATCGCGACAATCGCCGAGCTCTTGTGCTATTGGTTAATTTCAATGCTGAATAACTTGAAAACGGTAGGTCGAAATCATTTTTCACAAAATGACTTACGTTTCAGAATTTTACACTCTATCTGCTGGTGAACGGGGTTCAATAGGTTGCGAAACACGGTGTATAGCAATGCGATACCTTTTCTTTTTTAGAAGCATATTACTGTAATTGTAATTCATATTTCTATTCAAGATATGTTACTAAACAGTCATATTTGAATAATATTAGAATATAATATTCAATAAAGAAAGCTTCCAATGAAATTGTAATAAAATATTAACTTTAACATTTTAAAAATGACTGCATAACCTTATAAAAATTAACGAAAAAGATGAATGAATAAATAAAAATAAAACGTGATGCTGCGAATGAATACTAAATGGAATTAATACAAAGACTTCTAAATAAATATATATTTATATTGATACAAATTCTTTTCAAATAGTTTTTCACGCAATTCTGACAGCTTTAGCAGAGTGATTTTAGCTTCAAATCGACGGACATGAACAACTTCCACACAAACAAAAGATGGCGTTCACCTATTCACCGACATTCACTAACACCTACGTAGTATGAGAAAATGGCCGCCGAGCTCTTGGCCAATCAAAAACGGAACCGCATGTGTCTTAACTCTGATTAGAGTGACTCTAATTTCAATCATGTTGAAATGTTTGATTGATGCAATCACGACGAATTGCGTTGCCGGATAAAAACCAACCAAATTTGAATTTATAACTATTTTTCATGTTTATCCTTCATTACGCGTTACAACTTAGTAAATTTCGGATTATCGAATCGCACTAAATCGAATTGTAATTTTTTGTGGTATAGTAGTAGTAGTAGTAGTAGTAGTAGTAGTAGTAGAAGTAGCAGCTCTAGTATAAGCTAATAATATATATAATTTGCCATAATTAGCTGATAAATAAAGTCAAAACTGATTTTATTTCCATTTTCGTAATTTAACGAAATTCTCTTGACCTTATACGTATTCCCCGTTATGTGTTTGGATGCGATAAGCATAACATTTAAGACCTCTCGAGATAAAAGTCTGAATGTAAGAACCTGGACCGTAAACCGCCAATTCACTAGTCAAATCTCCGAGAAAATTCCCGAGTTGTAGTTCGTATTCTTTGGCCAATTGAGTCAGTATAAAAAGAAAGTACAGTAGTACTAATAAAGTAGTGACAGGGCAGCAAAGGTCGCCACGTCGCTTTCCAGAATTATGGCAAACGTGGGTGGTCCGTTGCCATGCAAGCGGCGGCTGCTCTTGCGTACCGCCGAATCCGTCATGCTGTATGGAGCGGAGGTCTGGGCCGACTCGCTGCGGTACGAAATGTACCGCAAACGACTGGCCGCTGTTCAGCGAAGGGGGGCCCTCCGAATTGCCTGCTCCTATCGCACGGTCTCGGAACCCGCAGCGATGGTGGTGGCGGGTGTCATTCCCATCCACTTCCTCGCCCAGGAGCGAATGTTCGTCCACCAGAACAAATTACAGATGGGGTTACCCTGCGGCAGAGGGACTGCCAGAAGAAGGACCATGAAAGCCTGGCAGGATCTCTGGGCCCAGGAAACAAGAGGGAGATGGACTGCTCGCCTTATCGGCGAGCTAAAGGATTGGACCGATCGCCAGTTTGGCGAGGTAAGTTATTACCTGACGCAGTTCCTGACAGGACACGGCCTGTTCCGCTCCTACCTTCACAAAATGGGAAAGGTAGTGGACCCAGGCTGTGTGTACTGCGACTGCATCTGCGACGATGCCTTCCACACGTTCTTTGAATGTGAGCAGTGGAGGGACGCCAGGTGTGGCCTAGAAGAAGAAATTGGACAATTCACGCCGGATAATATCATCCTGCTGATGCTACAAAATGAAGACACCTGGGCAAGGACTGCCGATTTTGTCGAGGCGGTCCTTCGACACAAGAAGACGGACGCGGATGCAGCCGCAGCACGATGAAGATAAGGTCAGGCAATTGAGAGTCCAACCTATTTATTTATTTGTAACAGAAGACGACGCAGCCACTGGGCGCCAGTGGTTGCGGAATACATCGTTCTGTGATGTGTGTCTCTTTTATTTAATGGGATGTACGTATCTGTTACTTTGTTGTGATATGTACTTATTTATTTTTTTTATCAGCGTGACGCAGCGGTCACTGGGATCCAGGGGTCACCAAGACGTCAGCTTTTAAATACCGGACGACGAAAGAGATGCTAAGTATTTATTTATTTTTTTACCGGAAGGACGCGTCAGTTACTGAGATCCAGTATGTGCTCAATAACCGACGCCACCGCGAAGTATTGTTATTAGTTCCGCGGTGGTCACTTGAACGTCGGTCGGATAAGAAGGTTAGGTTAGGGTTAGGTTAGGGGTTTAGTGGGTATGCCTCTGTCGGATAACAGGTGAGTCCCACACATGGGGGAGTCTCGCACGACTGCCTTACGGTGCTTAACGCATTCCCCCCTTCTTCGGAATAAAAAAAAAAAAAAAGTAGTAGTAATACAGTATAGTAAAGTAGAGTTTTAGTCGATCTTGAGCATGTAAGCCGCTATAAAGGCGTTTGTGCAGTTTGTTTAACTTTTTGTTAAACGATGGCGATGTTTCAGACTTGTTAACTCAATTGAGAAATATGACTTTTTCGTTAACGGGAAGAATACTAGAGACCTCTTTCATAACATCTAAAAAAATGTCAAGTAAATCTTCTCGCGAAGTAATGATCTCGGTTCGCTGCAAATTTTCACGTTGACCAAATTTCCCCCAAAATGAATTTAAGTATAACTTGGCAACCGATCGTAATCTCGGATTTTTTAAAATATTATTTTTGTCAACCTTTATTTCTTAAACCCGTATCGATATAATCTGTATACAGCTGTCTTTCTCCTGTTTGTGGATTGTACTGGGTTATTTTGTACTGCCAAATTTCTAAAATTTCACAAACGCGGTATCCTTTTTGGGCGGCTTTTTTTCATTCGTCGGCTACTCGTCCCTATCAATACCTGGCCGATTTCAGCTTTGGGTGTACAATTGAATTGCAATTCATCCTTACAGCACCTTCTACAAAGGGAAAATAGAAAGTGCGAATGCATCTTTACCGGAAGTACTGCGTGATATAAATTTCTATATTGTATTATATATAGTATATTATTTTATAGTATTCTACACATAAGGCAGGCTCATGATTGCCGTGCATTCCTTGTCGATGTGAATAATAAGATGACCGAGAAAACGCCCGGTTTTACGAATATACGAGTACAGTAAACATACATCTAAGTATTTGATTTTATCGTCATTATTATCGTATAGTACGTTGCAGTCTTTCCCATTGTGCCGCCAAAAAATGCGTCTCGCGGATCTAGAGTTTTGTACGATGCAATAGGAGGGTTATTCACATAAGCAGCAAGTTCCGCATCTGATCGTTTTTCATGGTTGAAATCACATGTCATTTTTCGATGAGATTATAACACTTAAACGAATTAAACGCGATGTGGTTTGTTGAAGCTTCCGCATGTAGCAAAATTTTGTTTGTCTCTCAATTCTGAGACAAACCGCCGATAACCGTTATAAAAACTTCTACTTGTGCAGCTTCGGGTAGACTATATTAACTAATTAGACTATACATAACGACCACAACCTGCAGGCACAATTTCACGACCATATTCTCAGAACTTCCTGCACCAAACAAGCCACTATATCGCGACCTTCAAGGTTCGGGCCTGCCGCGAGGCCAGCGAAAAGACATACGGTCTTCTCGAAATAGAGTTTCTCATGGCATTTTCGTCGTAACAAATGGGAGGAATTTTAATGCCAATATTCTTTAACAATTGTTTATTTATGCCTTTGAAAGATTTATAAAGATAATGAAATTACGACTTGGTCTCTAAAAATCAAGTTCTGATTAAATGTATACCTGTATAGTTTAATGTATATTGGTATACACGGAAAATAAAATCGAAACGTGACGTATTGACCAGTCACCATGGCGTAAGCTCAGCGTAGCGTGCAGGTTTCTTCCAGAGCGTCACGTATTGGCCGGGCCCCTGCCTGACGCCTTGGGTGCCGTCGCGCTACGCCTCGCCTTCTATTTCGTACGTACCGTAAGGGACTCTCCAAACGCAGCGTCTAGGAAAGACGAGACGAGTGGTTTGGGACTCGCTTCTGTACGTCGCGCCTTGGTCGGCTTTGGCGCGAGGCTTATAGGGTGTTGCAGACGTTATATATATATGTTTAAAAATTAAAATATTAAAAATGTATAAAGCTAAAATTTAAAATGTTACTAATTTATAATTATATTTTACAGCATTTATTCAGTTCATTTCAATTTTTCCCATGTTCAATGTAAATTTCGTTTCTAAAATAATTATTTACAATATTGTAAACAATTATTTTAGAAACGAAATTAGAAAGTAAATAAAACATATGGTTCACTCACGTAACTTACATCAATTTTTAATAGAAAAAAATCCACATAATTTTTAAACAATTAATGAATAATTAAATTTCTTGAGTGATACTACATATTAGCCATATCATAAAGAATTTCAAGCAGGTACTTGTAGAGCTTTTTGAAACGCCTCTTACTTCCCTGTAACAAAAGTTTCCAAATTGTATAGTGTTACCGATAAGGTAGATTACTACGTTACCGGTGTCGTCTCTGACGCGAATGATTACATGTATATTGCGTACGCGGCGTACGTCGATCACGTGATTGGCGAATCAACGCGCTACGGCAAGATCCCCCAAGAGTCAGTCTCGCTCTTGCTACTGAATGAATCGGTGCTCCGTTTTTCGTCGCTGCGCTGTACGAAAGGAATTATATTTGGGAGATTTAATACGCGTATCGCGCATTCAAGTTTATGTACGCGATTTCCCACAGATCATTAATAAAATACCTGTCAAGCATTTTGTTGTACTTGAGAAGTGTTAATTGCACCCGGCCAATCCCTCATTCGCGAAACTCGCATCCACCATGGTGCGAGCGGCAGAAAGTTCTAAAAACTTTCGTTTTTAGTCACCTTGCGTGACAATTTCTGGTCCTTCGAGCCGGATCTCGCCTTAAAGTGAGGCTTTCGCGGGTGAAAGCCTGCAATTGTGCGCGAAACGAGAGAATTAATAACAAGAAAAAAGTCTCAGGACTTTTTCAAGAAAAAAGACAGGCTTGGCGTCTCTTTCGGTCGACTGTTTCGACGTTCATTACCACGCTTGGTGAACTTCGTGCATTCTCGCACGAGTTGAAGATTTCTCCGACGCTCCCTTCCGTACTCGGCCAACTTCGTGCATCTTCGGATCTCTCTCTTTCTCTCACGAGTTGTTGACCCTGTGACGATCGTTGCCTCGCTCGGCGAACTTCGTGTCATTCCGCCATAAGTGCTCGCTCGCGCCTTAACACTGCTCTTCGCGGCCAGACTTCGTGAATCCGCAACGCGTCGCTCAGAGCCTTTGTGGAAGCGCATGCGAGAATTCCCTTCGCACGGGGCCGTCTCCGATTCACGTCCGCATTCTCGATTTTCATTCACACCAGTGAAGCGTGACGGCCGCACCATTCACGTGCGTAATCGCGCCGCGAGTGTCGAAGATTTGCAATCGGAGAAGATTGGCAAACTCACTCGAACTTTTGTGACTAATGCTGTGTGAGGGACTGGTTATAGACCGTACATAGGTCTCTTTAAGGGATGGATTTTTTGAGACATTGACCTGCCATTGGATTAAAGTGACCTTGTGTAAAGTGTAGTTGCCACGTCACTAGAAAATCTACTTGTGGAACAGGAGCAAATTATAGGCGCTCTTGGTCGGGCTGTTTCCAACTTAAAGAAGATTGGGAGCAAGAATGTAAGGCTCGCTGTGACACGCAGTCGTCACAAGCTTCTCGACAACACCTTGGACAGGTGCGTCCAATTAAACTGCCTGGTCGAGGCCACCGTAGACGAACTGGACCGAAAGTCAAAGCAAAACTTCCTGGAAGCTGAGTTTCTTGCTGTAGAAGAGACCTACCTTGTCGCCAATGATTTCTTCGTTGCGACAGGTGTTAAGTTTGTACCTGAATTTAGTCCTGCCTCTCCCGGTGTTCATAATGCCACCGCGGCAGATATTAATCAAAATTCAAATCCGTCATTTCTGTTACCGCGAATTACAATTCCGAAATTTTCGGGAAATTATGTCGATTGGCCAAGTTTTCACGATTTATTCGAGTCACTCGTAGATGGCAACGCCGCGTTGACAAACCTGCAAAAATTGCAACATCTAAAAACAAGTTTATCGGGAGAGGCAGAACGTCTATTAAAAAATGTTAGTGTAACAGATGCTAATTACGCATCTGCATGGGAAACCTTACAAAAAAGGTACGGCAATACTCGCGCGATAGTAACCTCCCATGTAACATCCTTATTAAAAATTCCGCAATTGAAATCGGAAAATGCGTCCGAATTGAAATGTTTACAAGATGCCATGAACGAACACATGGCCGCGTTGCGGAACCTTAATAGATCAGTTGATCAATGGAGTGACTTATTAGTTATTTTTGTTACCGAACGGCTTGACGCGTTTTGATTTCGCGTAAGGATTGGGAGTTGCATCTCGGCGATACTACGGAATTTCCGACGTACGGGGAATTAGATAAATTTTTAACGACTCGAATTCGCGCTCTCGAATCTAAGTCAACATTATCATATTCGTATCGCGGTGCATCAGCGGCTCCTAAAATAAAAGCGAAATCCGGGACCACGAGCTCACTCCTGTCAAAAGAAAATCAGTCACATCATTGTTTATTATGTGACAAGCGTCATGGCTTGTACCATTGCCCGATCTTTAAGAGCTCTTGTACGTCAAAACGCTTACAAGTGATTCAAGAAAAAAAATGTTGTACTAATTGTTTAAGTCAAGGTCATTTGGTCGCTCAATGTCCGAGTAAGTACCGATGTTCTCGGTGTCGTCGTAAGCACCATACATTGTTGCATGAACATGAGACGTTTCAGACGCAGTCACTTAATCCTAATGCATCACGTTTTGAGCCGACGCGATCTAGTTCGTCAATTCCTGTGACTGATTATTCGTTGCCTACTTCGGACACGTCGGATCAGCGGAATAATCCCGAGTCTTCAGTGACAGCGTCTCATAGACATGCTGCCAGATGCTTTCGTGCAATTAGTCGGGATAATTTGCCGACTCTTAACGGGCGCGTTATTTTAGTAACAGCATGCGTTCGTATTCGCTCTACCAAACGGACGAATGGCGTAGCACATTCGGTAGCGCAGATTACTCTGTTACCGAGCAAGACAGATACACCAACCTTACTGGTCAACGCGTTAGTTTTATCGAAATTAACGAAATACCAACCGCTGCATACTGCTCAATTTCAACGGTGGGAGCATTTGGGCGGACTTGAATTTGATGATGTTGATCTTAACGAGCAATCTCCAGTAGATCTGCTGATCGGCGCGGATCTTTACGGAGCTATTTTATGCGCGGGCTTACGCCAAGGTCCTCTAGGCTCCCCTACCGCGCAGTTAACGATTTTCGGGTGGATACTTTCCGATCCTACCTCCCAAACTTACACTACTAATTCGAATGTCGCAGTGTTGCACTGCAGCCGTATTTCGAATTTAGATAGCATGTTAAAACAGTTCTGGGAAATCGAAGAGGTCTCGTCGACTCCCCACTTTTCGGAGGACGATCTCAAATGCGAACACCACTTCATTGCAACTCATACCAGAGATGCTGATGGACGCTACGTCGTACGACTCCCGTTTAAGTCCGACCCCCCGATTCAAATTGGAGCCTCTCGAACTACGGCACTTCATTTGTTGGAGAAAGCTGAACGCCGCACTGTATAGTTCAAAAGGCGTTAAAAGGCACAAATTAATATTCAGCGCGATCCGCTCCATCGATTTTAATAATCTTTTTTTAAATTGAAGCTAATTAAATTCTGAAGAGATTCCTGGAGGCCGATTTTGGCAAAATAACGTTCCATCGTCGTTAAGTAGATGAAAGTGCGCGCGCGTTCGGCGGTGATGTGCGTTTTGTGCGTCCGTTATTAATATTCTGCATATAATAGTTTTTTTCAAAGGTAATCGCTATACAACATACGTACAAGCAAGTAAATATATATACATACACATGCAAATAGAAACACATTCAAGCGCGCGCGCATATATGTGCGTTTGTATATGCTGAAAATATAGCTAATCGAAACGAACAACATTAAATATACACGCAAACGAATAACTCTACACCCACACATATATATAATTTATAATTTATGGTTTTTTAATATTATTTTCGATAAAAAAGAGTGATATATAATTATATATAATTTTAAAAACAATTATATATAATATATAATTATATATTATTACATATAATTGCATTCAAATTATATATATATAATCATATATCACTCTGTTTTAATGGGTGTATACGATAAGTATTCTACAGTTGTAACAACCAAAGAAATAGTCATAGCAATCGCAATATTTCTATGACTGGAGAGCTAAAAACAGCCAATAAGTTTAGCTACATGTTATACTAGTTTTAATCGCTACAACTAAATTTCTTAACAGCCTTTGCTAACTTTTCCTTGTCATAGCTAACTTTTTATATCTAGCAACTAAATAAATCCAGCAAACTCGTTTTAGCAATGGTAGCCAAATCATTTTTTTCCGTGATAGTAAATTTCGAATGTACTATGAAAGTTATATATACATATTGTAACGGGTTATTTCGATGTTCCCCGTTACAAATTACCGAATATTATGTAACATCTAAGAGAACAGAGAATCTTATATCGAGAATGATTCTAATTCGTAATACATTCAATTGTTCCAAAAATAATAAACCTTTTGGTGACCTGGTGAACCTATACTCATTTTTCTTTCATGGTCAATGATACTTATATCTTGTACATTTTTTTATTTTCGTATGGTATACTCGGAGAACTATTAAGAGTTGGAGCGACAAGGACGTTGATTGACTGGAGGAAGAGAGGCAGATTGGACTTGGCGAAATAAGATTAATAGGGCAGATTCAATATTGTAATTCACTAATATGCTACATCGGATCAAGTGAGTTCTGCTCTGGCTGGTATCGCCGTCTTGGTGAACCTTGGATTCATCCACCTTTCGGATTTCTCTAAATGGATATTCCACCTGTGTTTTCTTCTATCAAAGAAAATTAAATTATTTTAGCAGGGATCTATTTTACCGTTCGACTGTTGCCACAAGCTGAACTCTTTACCGCGTAGTGTCATTCTAGACTACGGATTTAAGTCTCTACCCCCACTATCACCGAATCGTTTCGCACGGATCTGAATCTGTCAATCTTTTCCGATCAACGTCATTCTCTGTTCTCGCGGCAACCCTTAAGGTTGGTTAAAATTAATAAATTTGGTAACATTATTTTGTACATATTCTTTCTCTACCGAGAGAATAAATACCGAGTCGCAAAATATATTACGTTTTTAATACCGCCGATCGTTAGTGACCAATCTTGTGATACCAGGGAGGAAAAATCCAGATTTCGGTTCCGCCAACGGTCCTACCGATACGTAATATACCATTTTATTATTATTGGTTCTTTGAATTTTTCTAATTTGCTAGTTTTATAATAAGTTCATGAATATTTTGTATTTATTTCAAATTTAAAATTACCATATCATTTAGAATCTTTCTCGAAGTTACCGACTACGTATTATAATATTATATGTAAGTAATTTTGTTATTAGGTGAATGAATACCGAATTCTTTTAATTTTTATATTTATTGTAAAATTCGGTTTTTCTGCAATAAGAATAGAAAACTCTAAATATGTTATTTCAAGTCCCTATATTTTATTATTGATTGTATATTCGTTGTTTTGTCTTGTTTCGTCTATATTATATTTATATACTTTAAAAAAACATTGAGTGGCAAAAAGAATCATTTTATACCGGTTGAACATACTAATCCCGAGGTTGAACGGTTACCGAAATTGAGATTTGTTTTATTAATAATAAAAACTATTAAATAAAAATAAATCCAATAAATAGCCCGTTACAATATATAATATGGTTGTATACAAGTGATATATAAATATATACATGCATTTTTATTAATACGGAATTATTTTATATAATTACACATAAATTCATATTCGGTGCAATATAATCGAAAAGTTTCAGCGATATTTAAGCCTGATATTTCACTATGCAATATATGTGATATGGATAGTATAAAGGTAATGTTACTGTAAAATTTATGAAATATTGCGCTCCGTGTGAGAGAGAAAATAAAGAGTTCTCTGAAATGTAACTCGCTGAGAAAAAATGTAATGTTGATTTTTTTGATAGGCTTTGATTGCTTGAAATGAAACTTCAGCATAAAATATTTTGGTGAATTATGGGGCAATCTACGACATTTCATGCCGACTCTTAAAAAGGAAATGAAGTACACTTTTTACAAACGGGAGATATACGAAAAGAAACATAAGATTAGACTGTCATTTTACAAATAATATAGATACTGAAAAATATAGATAGCCTCAAGTAATCTGTAACGATTGTCTTCACTCAACAAAGAAAAGAAAAATGCAGTCTCTTCACTCTCCTAACGAGATAAAAGTAAAGAGATAAAATCGAAAGGTCGCAGGATCGTACCCTGGTATCTGCCGAATGTTCTTCCAAGTTCCCCGTTATTTTTTCTGAATTTTTCACATATTTTCGGGTTCTTCATATTTTTCATATAATTAACATCTCCAATCAGCATTTTTAACATTTTTCTTTAAAAATGTTTTTTCAAAAAAGCCGCTGGCTCGGGAATCAGAAGGATTCCGACAGATGGCACTTGGAAGATATTTCAACCATGTTGAAATGTTTGATTGATGCAATCACGACCAATTGCGTTGCAGGAAGATCCCACCAAATTTAAATTTATTAAGAGATAAAAGTAGCTTTTTTATAATAATTGAGAGTTGAAGAAACGGAAAGATTACAAAACTGGTGACGATTTACGTCCCATCTGGCTTTTCATTATAAAGATTCCAAATTGTCGATCTGCTAATATGCCAGATTATGAGCAAAAACAAGAAAGCGAAATGCGAATAGTTTTTTCCCATACAAAGTTTGGTGAATGCGAAGCAGATATTATCTGATCAATTAAAATTCGTAATTTCTGATACGAATAAATTAATTTGTAGAAATTTCTAGATCCATGTTTAGAGAGTGAGAGGTCTGAGAATGAGGAATCTTCCCACTGAAGGGAGAACGAGGAAGAGAAAATTTTATGCATGGTGCGCAAAGTGTGGCGAGTAATGGAACTTTAACCAGAGGATATAATACTTTCTCGAATTTGAAATGTTCTTCGCCAAGTATAAGTGTCCGTGAGACGTTTTGCTCATTACATCATTTTATATCTTGATTTCGGCAGCATAAAAAAGATTTCCCTGCTTCTTAGCGTTTGATTGCTTCATTGCATTTACTTGCACTGTAATGATAATTTCATTCATTTTCTGTGTGAAATTAGTAATTTCAATTTTATTAGCTAATGGTCGTAGTATCATTAATTCGCTTGATGTTTATTTAGCAGCATTACAATGAGCACTCTTAAAATTCCTTATAAAGAATTGTCTGACATTTTGCTCGCTGACAAAGAGTCTGATGTTAATTCTTTGTTCGGCTTTGTCAGAACAAAATTAAATTTAAGTGAAGGATATTTTGATGGAATTCGAGACAAGTTATGTCAATATTTCATGCCGGTTTATCAAAAGAATTTAAAGGCAAGTTTTTACAAAAGCAAAGTGTACGAAAGGAAAAATATAGATTGGCTACAGATTTACATTACTTGTAAAATGACAGTCTAATCTTATGTTTCTTTTCGTATATCTCCCGTTTGTAAAAAGTGTACTTCATTTCCTTTCTAAGAGTCGGCATGAAATGTCGTAGATTGCCCCATAATTCCCCAAAATATTTTTTGCTGAAATTTCATTTCAAGCAATCAAAGCCTACAAAAAAAATCAACATTACATTTTTTGTCAGCGAGTTACATTTCAGAGAACTCTTTATTTTCTGAATATACTCACACGGAACGTAATATTTCAGAAATTTTACAGTAACATTACCTTTATACTATCCATATCATATATATTGCATAGTAAAATATCAGGCTTAAATATCGCTGAAACTTTTCGATTATATTGCACCGATAAATTTCTTGATAGACACGAGCCAGGACGAAAATTACCCATGTGTAATCTTATATAATGATATACAAAACTATTATATAAATCTATGGAATTTCTCTCTACATGTACATGTATGATTGTACAAAATTGTATTCAAAATTGCATAATGGAATGAAATTATTATCAAGATTGGAGAAATTGATCAACATTTCGTGGTCGTTACCTTATTGACTTTGTAGAGAGATGTCACTAAATTCAGAAAATTTTGTATTGATAATTACAAAAAATGGTATATAAATGTATAAGAATTTCACGTTGATTCTATATTACAGTTGAATATACAACCATACTCATGCTCTTTTGTTTGAACAAGTTATAATAAAGGATACAACATCTGGAAATATATAGGAGTTATACACTTCCATATGTATAAAAATAGATAAAAACAGATACATTTACTAATAATAAATATAATAATAAATTAGGGGCCCAAAGGGAATGATGCGTAACACAATGCGGCTATGCAAAAAGCTGCATCTTAGCCTATCTTCCCAAATGGCCTACTCTCACCTCCACGTGTGCTTATTAAAGCCGGTGGGCCCTGGACTCCTAGCAACCTTGCCAGAGATTGGGTAACCAACCCCAGTGGATGGCGAGGTAAGAGACAAACGAGAGAGGCATAAAACGGGGAGTAGGGCTAACCACCCTGCTCCCTGTATTTGCGGTTACTATGAATAGAACGCGCAGGGCTCCTGACCATCGGGCTGCTTCGGATGCAGCCCAGTCCCCAGGTGCAGGAGCCGCAACAGGTGTCCCGGGACAACGACAAACGAATGCCCACGGACAATTTCAGTGGACGGAGGATCTCAGGCAAGATCTAATGCGCTGCTACGAGGAGAGCTGCCCGCAACAGAGAGGCTACATGGCGCAAATGCATAGTCGGTTTGCAGTAATGCATCCCGAACTGGCAGATCGCTTTTCTCAACAACAACTGAGAGATTATGTGGCCTATCTGAGGCGGATAGGTTTCGTTGTTCCCAGCTGTCAACCGATACCGGATGTGCAGGAAATAACAACTGAGCCCGTACGCGTTGCTGAGAGAGATGCTCCACCTTATGAAAGCACGACACTCGTGTTTAGGCAAAACTTGACAACAAAAATTTTGCCTAAACAACGAGAAATAGACAGAGCAAATAGCCTACTTCTGGATGCTCTTCCAGATGACTGCGACCTGTGGCAAGTCAATTGTGCCGTTTACAAGGGTGCAAGTGATCTGTTGACTCCGCGAAATCTGACACAGATATCGGGGAGTCGGCAGATTACAAAACGCATGTCTCAATTGAACGGTAAGATTCGACTGACACGGAAACTCGCTTCCCGAATTCAGTGTGTGATCGACTATTTAACATCTGGCCGTTCATTTACGGCTAAAGTCAAAAAGTTCGCACAACAACTGCGGACGTACTATCACACACTGAACAAGCTGAAGTTGCTCAACATCAAGCAACGTTTGGCGGATAAAATTCGGGTTTTGGCGGATGCCAAAAAGAGGCTGCAAAAACGGGAGGATGGAATTCGACAAAATGCAATATTTTGGACGAATCCTTTCAACCTCTAAAAACATCGTATCGCAGCCTCAAGCGAGTTTCCGTCGATGGCCGCAGTTGAGGAATTCTGGGGGAGCATCTACGAGAAAACATCTAGGCTTAATGCAGACACTCCAGGTATTGAAATCTTCACCGAGTTGTGCGACGAAGCCACACAACAAAGTGAAGATTGCCCACCCGTCAGTGCATTAGAGGTGAAAAATGCCATCACAGGAGCGAGGAATTTCTCCTCGCCGGGCTGGGATGGAATTGACAATTATTGGTGGAAGAAGTTCACTTCTGTCAATCAACACCTAGCCCGGATATTCACCTCTTATATAAATGGAGACCAACCCATTCCGCACTGGCTGGTGGAGGGCCGAACGACACTGATCCCAAAATCGGGAGACTTGTCCGATCCGAGAAACCATAGACCGATCACGTGTCTCAATACGTTATACAAATTGTTCACTAACATCTTGAACGAACGTATTGAGAAATCCGTGAAACCGGTGTGGCAACGGATAGTAGAACAACGAGGCTGCAAAATGGGTGTATCCGGCTGCAAGGACAGTACAAGCGTAACCTGTCGATAGCCTGGCTGGATTACATGAAGGCGTATGACTCAACATCGCACGAGCTTTTAAGCTTGTTGCTCAAACGCCTCCAAGTCCACCCACACATAGTGAGAATTGTAGAAGACCTGATGCGTCTTTGGAAAACTCGCTTTGTAATGACATCGGGCAAGCGTCGAACCATGTCTAGACTGGTTCAATTCCAAAGAGGTGTCTATCAGGGAGATTCTCTGAGTCCTCTGCTCTTCTGCATCTCACTATTGCCTCTATCCGTTGCTCTCCGGAAATCTCAAGGGTACATGTGTGGACCGCCTGGTGAACGTGTATATAAGATCACCCATCTTTTCTATATGGATGATCTTAAATTATACGCATCAAGCGAGGATCAATTACATCGATCGCTGAACATCGCCCTCACATACTCGAGAGATATCGGCATGGAATTCGGATTGGGCAAGTGTGCAGTCGTTCGTTTGCACAGAGGAAGGTCAGGCTCCCATAACAACGATATGGAGCTCGTCAACGGAAATGTCATCCGCCACCTTAGCACCGAAGAAGCCTACACATACCTGGGCGTACCTCAAAGGCATGTCCAGGATGTGCAGGCTGCTAAAACCACCATCATTAAGAAATACCGGCGCATTCTCCGTCAGATCTGGTCATCAGAATTGACCGGGAGAAAAAAGGTGGCAGCCAGGAATATGTTGGCCGTATCACCAGTGCTCTATTCATTTGGAGCACTGAAGTGGAACGTTGTCGAGCTAAGGGATCTTGACCGAAACACACGGAAGATGATTTGTATGCAACGCAGTTTGCATCCCAGATCTTCCGTGGAACGACTATATTTGCCCCGAAATATGGGAGGTCGTGGCCTTTTAAGTCTGGAGGGTATGCATGACCGATTGGTCCTCGAAACAGCTTGCGACGTGATTAATCGAACGGAGGATCCCCTGATGATGCTAGTTCATCAGCATGAAATTCAGGGAAAGGGGGCGTTTTTATACAACGCGGCGGAACGAGCGGCGCGAAACCTCTGTCTGGTTTTCAACGTGGGACGTAGTGGTGCACAGGAGGCTGAATCAGTCATCAATCTGTGCCCAGTGAGTCTCAGGGCTAACATACGGAAAGAACAACTCCGTATGTTGGAGGGAAGGCATATCGACAAGCCATTGCATGGACAATTCTTTCGAAATGTCCAACAACTTGGCTTGTCGGCAGAGATGACATTCTCGTTCTTAAGATCAGCCGGCTTGAAATCCGAGACCGAGGGTTTTATCTTCGCATGCCAGGATGGGGTCATCAATACCTTAGTGTATCACCAGTACATCTTACACCAGGCGGTACAGAGTACGCTTTGTAGATTGTGTAGATGTCATGCTGAGACACTAATGCATCTTTTGGCAGCATGTCTAATATATGCAGTTTCAGCATACATCGAACGTCACAATGCGGCTCTTCGAGTGCTGTATTACCATCTTCTCAGCACTTATGGTGTTGATGCAACCCCAGTTTTGCCGTACGTCCCCACTGATATTGAATCCGTAGTCGGGAATGAGTCGTGCCGAATATACTGGAATTACTCATTCCCGACGAGCAGGCAAATATCAGCCAATAAGCCTGACATCGTCCTTGTTGACTTCGATGACAAATCCATCTTCGTCATCGAGTTTTCTGCACCAGCAGAAACAAATATAGTCAGCAAAGAAGACGAAAAACGAATGAAATATCAGGAACTCCTGTTCGAGATTCGCAAGCTGTATCGAGGATTCAAAATCAAGCTCGTCGTGCTGATAATTGGAGTGCTGGGAGGAACGAGACCAACTTTCCTCCAAAACATCAAAAGCATTTCGGCCTGTCAAGAACATGCAAATTCCATCGCAGGCTGAATGCAGAAAGCAGTGCTACTGGGATCGATCCGTCTACTGAGGTCACACGAGATCCTGAAACCACTTACCCAATGGTAGAGGGAGTGCTTACAGTTGCAAACGAAATGGCCCGGTGCAGTCTGCAGCGGAGGAGAAGGATATCGGAGCCACTTTTCTGCTGCAGACTGCACACGTGGATTCTGGAGGGACAAGGGAGGTCCTGGTTTTAGTCGGTAAACCTTGCCGTTAACATCAAAGGTGAGGTAGTCCGACACACGGGGGGTTACACAACATCTTCAATCCTCTATGGTGCCTAATTAATGCATTTCCCCCCTCCGTGAAAAAAAAAAAAAAAAAAAAAAAATAGTCTTTATTGATCAAGTTGCACGCAGCATTAAGATGCTGTTGTACATCCCGAATATGAATTTATGTGTAATTATAAAAATAATTCCGTATTAATAAAAATGCATGTATATATTTATATATCACTTGTATACAACCATATTATATACAGGGTCATCGAAAAGTATCGGACCCCCCTAATATCTTCAGTTACAATGCACTTAGGAAAAAAGGTCCAATAGCAAAGTTGTATGGTTTCAAGCGGGGAGTAAGATGATGACCTTGACCATGTCCTTCAAGGTCATTTTAAGGTCAATCTTATTTTTTTAAATAGAACCCCCTAAATTTTATTGCATATTCTTATAGCTTATCTCGAGAGCTTTCCAAAACACTATAATAAAATATTTTTTTATTAAGTGCTTTTTGAGTTATAAAGATTTGAAGTTAACAATTTGTTAAGTGGTGTGCGAGTCCGACCAGTTAAGGCAAGAGTGGTGTGCGAGTCCGACCAGTTAAGGCAAGAGTGGTGTGCGAGTCCGACTAGTTAAGGCAAGAGTGGTGTGCGAGTCCGACCAGTTAAGGCAAGAGTGGTGTGCGAGTCCGACCAGTTAAGGCAAGAGTGGTGTGTGAGTCCGGCCAGTTAAGGCAAATTTAATTCCAATTGGTTAGCTAGGGCAAAATATTTAATTGTACCAAACAATTCACAACAAATGTTCAAATTGTTGCCCTTGAACAGCCTGGCAATGTGCCAATCTGTTATAAACAGCCGAAATCGCATTCCGGTACGTTTCTGGCGGTATTAGTTCTATCTCTCGAGTTATTCTCCCTCTTAAATCATCTAAATCGTGAGGCTTGGTGGCATAAACTTTACTTTTCAAGTAACCCCACAAAAAAAGTCAAGTGGGGTCAAGTCCGGAGACCGAGGTGGCCACTCACTATGACCCCTTCGCCCTATCCACCTGTCCTGAAAGACCTTGTTAACTTCAAACCTTTATAACTCAAAAAGTACTTAATAAAAAAATATTTTATTACAGTGTTTTGGAAAGCTCTCGAGATAAGCTATAAGAATATGCAATAAAATGTAGGGGGTTCTATTTAACAAAATAAGATTGACCTTGAAATGACCTTGAAGGACATGGTCAAGGTCAAAGTCAAGGTCATCATCTTACTCCCCGCTTGAAACCATACAACTTTGCTATTGGACATTTTCTCCTAAGTGCATTCTAACTGAAGATATTAGGGGGGTCCGATACTTTTCGATGACCCTGTATGTATATATAACTTTCATAGTACAATCGAAATTTACTATCACGAAAAAAAATAATTTGGCTACCATTGCTAAAACGAGTGTGCTGGATTTATTTAGTTGCTAGATATAAAAAGTTAGCTATATTTATCAGCTAATCCAGCGGAGTCATTTTTCTCCGTGTACAGCTTTTTTGATCGATTCAAAATTGCAGTAAATTTTCTACAAAAAATCCGGCGTTGTGGATATGCGATAAAGAATACCTTCAAGGTCAGCAGATAGTAAAGAACTTAATAGTAACTAACGATGTTGCTGAAGGGGGGGGGGTAGCACTGGCGCAGTCGTATAACGGACATTTGAACAACATATTTTGCAAGTAGTCTCCGAGGGCTCATAATGTTTGTTTTTTTATTTCCTTTTCAATGACTGCCCAGGACAAAGTCAATTTCGAACTGGGGTTTTTTAAATCCCTGTTTTTAAATTGTGAATCACCCAAATATACACATATACATGCAAATAGAAACACTTTCGAGCGCGCGCGCATATATGTGCGTTTGTATATGCTAAAAATATAGCTAATCGAAACGAACAACATTGAATATACACGCAAACGAATAACTCTACACCCACACACATATATATAATTTATAATTTATGGTTTTTTAATATTATTTTCGATAAAAAAGAGTGATATATAATTATATATAATTTTAAAAACAATTATATATATACATATATTAGGGTGGCTCTTATTTTCAATATTTTTTCAAATCGTTTCGCACACCCCCCCCCCCCCCCATCACTTTTTTCGACAAAAAATATAAAAAATTTTGAGCACTGGTTGAACGCTCTACGTCGCTTTTAATTTTCAAATGCTTCTCGAATACAACGCTTTTTGTGTGAAATAAATGAGATTTTTTTTGCTGAGTTGTTACGATTTTACCATCATTAATTTTTAGTTAAAAAAAAATCAAACTATCTCAAATACTGGCTTCGTGTCATCATAACTCTGATAAAACTAATCCTGGAATTTCATACTAAGAAATTTTGAATACTTTATGGCAGTACGAATAAAATGCGCCCTGATTTATTAAAAATGATGATTTTTGAATGAGGTTTGGAATTTTTATCGATCAAGTTTTTTTTAACGAAAATTATGCAAAGGAAAATATTTCTAAATTAACTTGTACAAATGGCAAAAAAAAAATCTGATGCTTTTCTATCATTCATCATTATATTTCTTACCTTTTTCTGCAACTTTTGTGATACTTGTTCATTGAAAAAAAATTTTAACCACTTATAACACATTCAATTTTCCACATATTTACAAGAACGAAATCTGTGAACGGGTTTAGGAACAAATATTGCTTTAAAAATCCATATGTCTTCAACTATCGTTTTTTCTTATTAAATACTTTTATATTATGCTCAAATAAGTCCAAATATTATGATATAATGAAATTATGAAAAATAAATTTTGTAAACTTTCATTGCATACATAATTTCCTACCAAATTCCCCATTTTTTAAATTAATTTATTTTTTAAATTAATTTTATTTTTTCAGCTTTTTTACCACGTGATCAATGGAGACTGTAGTTTATTTCTTTAATATTGTCGTAAATAATAGTTTTTAGCCAAAGTGATAAAATCTTCAACCCCATATTTCTCATCAGAAAAGCATTGGTCACGTGAGTTTGTTCTACCCCCAGTATTCGACATGTTTTAAGGATAGGTAATACAATCGAAAAAGTTCTAACAGACCGTTCGAGACCGAATTTTGCGGTACAGCTGCCCGTGTAACATCCTAATATTCCCAGTGTTGACGAGTAGACTAAATTAAGATCTTCAGAGAATCTGCGAATTTTAGTAGATTGAAGGAAGACCGACTACAACAAACGTAAGTATGCCGGCAAGTTACTTCTTGATATTTGGTAACGTTATTTTCTATTTCGTTTTCGCCTCTCTCATTACGCGTGTTTTGTTTTGACGTGTCGTGAGACGAAATAAAACAAGCGGTTGTCCTTTCTCGACATCTTTTCGAATCATTTTGTATTCGCTTCGTGTCATATACGGAAATAAATGATGACTATGGAGCACAATCACTCCTGCTGTTTGGACACATACATGTGTATCGCTGGAGTTCAACAGGTAGGCCATAGCGGCTCATGGACTGTGTCGCTTCGGCAGAGGGTTGTTAGATTTGGCAATTCAATACCGGGGCCACTGCGGGCCAGTTTATGTTCTGACAGCGTACCGCGAGATGGCGCTAGTTGCACACGAGTCAGCCAGTTGTTTCAATGTTCCTTTCCGTGTAGCACTTCCATATGCATTTCATGGCGATTTTTGAAATTTCTTTGGACAATGAAAAATGTCCATTAGTGAATACGATCATGTTTTTATTTATAACTTTGATTTTAAATTGGAAACTTTAGAAGTAATTTTTATAAGACAAAATATGTTGAAGATATGCGGTGTACTTTTTTAAAAGCATTTTGGAATTATTATGAGAATATTTTCAGATAGTTCCCCCAAAGTATTTATTAAACATTTTAATGTTATTTTTTTGACCTTGGGTAAATGAAAAACTTGCAACCAAGCCTATTTGAATATCAACAGAACTAAATGGTGAATCACCATCAAATTAATGTAAATATTTCTTGTTATTCTTTCCGTAATTAGAAGCTTAATCTTTATTCATATAAGAAATAATCGATTTTCACACAAGATGCTGTGTTAAATCCGGACTTTTCAAAATTGATTTTTTGAAAAACTAAAACCGTAATTAAATCGTGCAAAAATAGTTATTTTCGTACGGTGGCGTGAAGTTGAACTGTACGTCCTCAAAAGGGGACGTAAAGGCGTACTTTATGCCTACTATGACGAAAATTACTATTCAGAATTTAATCGCATTTTATGGAAAATGAGCATAATTTTAAAAAATCTTTAAATTTTCTGAGGATGTCTAGCTACTTTAAGAATCCTATAATTGAAGTACAATTTATATCTGTCTCATTTTTTTTTGTTTTTCAGTAAAATATTTGTTTTGATGTGAGTCGAGACGGCCAATTATTGCCCTAGCCTTAAAAAGTGTAAAATTAATACACAAGAATTCCACGAAAAGATTTGAAAATCTTGTATTAACTTGATAATAGCTACTGATTTCGCATTTTATCTCGCAATTTCTTAGAATTTTTTATCTTGGGTAATATTGTTATTTATTTAAAACCTATGAATATTATAATGTTACGTTCTGTTTTTGTAATAAAGTATGATGTTCTCTTTAATGAATGATTTTTCAATTCTTGTTTCAGATTTGTTCGTGCTTTGCGACGTGTCCATTCTTTTCTTTTTAAATGGCATCAACTTCATCAGAGGATCCATCACACAGTTTAAGAAAAGATTATTATGTCTCTTTTATCGGACTCGTTTACAATCAAATTGATGACATCAAATTACCTTCGAATCGTCAAGTTTTAAGCATTTTTTTTCTACAATATGAGATTTGTTAATCTTTCAGCATAGGAAAGTGCTACATTAGCGATTCAAGAGGTTGACGTGTTTTGGCAAAAATCACATATCCCTACTAGACAAACCTGCCACTGCATTGCGAAGTTATTAAAACTCTATGATAAGTGGAAAAATTTACAAAAACATTTGAATAGGGAGAAAAGCAGGGAAATAGAAAACAGAAAAGCATTTGAAGAAATTATGGACGATCTCTTCGACATAGCTCATTCAGATGCTTTGCGTCTGATAAAAAACGAAGACATTAAGCAGTTCTTAATGCTTCAGCGCCAAAAAGGACGACCAGGCGGTTGATGCAGGCATACTTAAGAAAATATCAGAGGAAAAAGAAAAGAAACGGATATCTACTGAATACGAGACTGCTAGAAAAAACGGACTTATGAAGAAATGGAACGACAATTTCTTACTTCTCAGCTTACTACATCAAGCAGTGAGACTGGTGGAGGCACTGATGACAGTGAAAATTCGTTTGTGAATAACGAGAATATGTCGACACGAGGTACATTGCAATATTTTATTCCTCGTCTGTCTGAAGTTTTTGATAGATGCAAAATTTCTGATAGGAATGGGGTCTTCATATTAACAGCTGCTGCAGAAGCTTTTTGGGTTTGATACTGAAAAGCTGACAATAAATCGCACTTCTTTACAATCCCTCAGAGCAAAATTTAGAGAAGCGAGATGTAAGGAAATTAGGCAAAAATTTAACATGACCGATTGTTCAGAATACGTGTTACATTGTGATGGAAAGCAGCTCCCATCACAAGCTGGAATTGAAAAAGTTGATAGACTGTCAATATCAGTAACTTTTCAAGGTAAGGAGCAATTGTTGGAAATCCCTGAAATTCCTACGTCTTCTGGTGAAGAGCAAGCCATGGCTGTTTACGGAGCAGTGGAAAAGTGGGGCATAACCGACGAAATTGAAGCACTTTGCTTTGATACGACAGCAAGCAACACATGTCGATTAAATGGTGCTTGTACAAATTTAGAAAAATTGTTTAATCGTAACCTGCTATATCTCCCTTGCCGTCATCACATTTTTGAGTTAGTTTTGAGAAGCTGTTTCGATTCACTAATGGGTACAACTTCCGGTCCAGACGTGATGCTTTTTAAAAGATTTAGAGAAATGTGGCCGAAACTCGACAAGCACGTTTACACAACAGGTATCAATGGAGTACCTGAAGATGTCCGCGCTACTATTCTGGAATTTCTTGAACGCCATTCTACACACAAACAACAACTAGATGATTACAAAGAATTGTTGGAGTTAACGTTGATCTTTCTTGGCACTACTCCGAAGAACGGGATATCGTTTCGCATTCCAGGAGCTCTAAGTCATGCAAGATGGATGGCCAAAGCCATATATGTATTCAAGATATACATGTTTCAAGAACAATTTCAGCTATCTCAAAAGGAAAAGAACTCTATAAAAAGAATATGTGTTTTTCTTGTTCGAGTTTATGCCCGTGCTTGGTTTCTTTCAACACAAGCAATCACAGCACCTTATCATGATTTTCAATTCATGCTTCAACTGATAAATTATCAGAATATAGATTCAGAAATCAGTAAGGTTACTGCAAAAAAATTTTCAAAACATCTCTGGTACTTAGCTCCCGAAACTATTGCTCTATCTTTCTTTGATGACGATGTTCCAATGGAGGTAAAGGCAAATATGGCTGAAGCTTTTCTGGAATTAGACAAAAGTCAAAGCGAAGAAGATAAAGAATATTAAAAAGAAGAGAGAACTGAACTTAACAGGTATAATCTGAAACAAAATAACATAGCTTCGTTTAAAGACATCGAGTTTTCGTCTCTTGTAACTACTACCACAAAAATGTTTTTCATAAGATTTTCTATTAGAACGGATTTCCTCAATAAACCCCCGTCAATGTGGAGAGATGATCTTGGATATAAAAACGGAATTGAAAAACTTAAAAGGTTAGTTGTTGTAAATGACGTTGCCGAAAGAGGCGTTAAACTCATCCAAGATTATAATAACATGCTAACAAAAAGCGAAACTGAGCAACAATACATTGTACACATTGTTGCCGAAGATCGGAAAAAATACCCAACGCCTACTAAATCCTGCCTTCAGAAAAAATAAAGTTTAATATTAAGTTCTATAGTATGTAATAAAAAACGTCTCCAAATAAAATATTGATAACAAAATTTTAAAAAGCTGTTATTATGTTAAAATTAATACAATAATAAATAAATAAATTTTAAAAAAATTCAATTTTTCATAAAAGTAAGGGCAATTGTTGTAACGGGTTTAGTATATAATAATGTTAAGTAGGAAAATATATAGATTTGTAAACCGGGAATCGATAATACCGACGATAGATACGGGTTACGTATACCGACGGGGGATAAATATAAATAAATATGAAATTTAAATGTAAATAACTAGTGACAAAATTGCGTCGAAGAGAGCGCTTTTGATTGAAATGTTGCTATGCGTGCGTCGTTTGGTTTGTAAGAGAAGAGGGGATTAGATGGCACAAAGTTTTCGATGAGAGAAGGAACAGGCAATTTTGAAGAAAACCTTTGAAGAGTGAAGAACGACGACTTTAGGGTCCGTCTCGGTGGCCAATGCAAGAAGTCTGGTTTTAACGATTTTTCCATTTAAAGTCGCGACCAAGCAGCTCCACATTGTGTATCATCTCGAAGGGAGCTGATAGTCGTGATGAAGATTGCGGATTTTGTCGCACATGCCGAGGAGTCCCTGTAGTGCGGAGGTCAGTAAAGCTATTTTCTCCTCGGCAACTCTGATGGTGAGCACAATTAATCTATTATTGAAGATTCTGACAACGCTTCAGTTAGCGGAAAAATAATTCCAGTACGTTTTCTTTTAATCACGTCGGGTGCATGGACAAATGTGATGTTTGACTCTGATGTTTCGAGACGCCGCCATTTTGTGCAGCCGTTACACGCATCCTAAGATGACAGTTTTAAAACCCAGAAAACCATAAGCCTTATGCTGATCTTTCAATCGAAGAACGACGACGGGTGTTGCAGTCCTTTCGTACATGGTGTGCTGGGTTAAAGAAGATGGGCACCACGTGCATTTTATCATCGAACTCAATAAAGAAGCTAAGTTTAGTGTGACGAAATCGCGACGTGTTTGTTCGGGCTAATTGAATTCTAATTTGCGTTGATATTTTTATTTGAATTTGTTTAAATCGGAAATGAACAATGATTAATTATAAAAAGAATAGTGGTAGATTTGCGACTGGAGTTACGTGCAGAGTCGTTTCAAATTTCGAAGAAATAAAATTTAGATTATAGCCATATTTCCAAGCCTTCATTATTTGTATATATGTTTGTGTAATTTCGGTATTTAATTTCCTTGAATTTCAATAATAAATTAATTAGAAAAAATATATAAAAAAAAAATAACATTGTCTAAAAAAATTATTCAAATAATAGCTCCAAAGTGTTGAATAAAAATTCGCTTGCGGCAAGTGGATCAAAATCTTCTTGCGCCTAGATTTCCACTTGCGACAAGAGGACTGTTTTAAGAGAATAACCCACTATCGATCCCTGTCCGAAACAAATGGTGCGAGTTTATATCATTACAAACTTCGTTGCTTTGCATCGGAGTAGGTAAAAAAGATGAAAAAACTTAATTAATTAAAAAAAATTAAATTAAAAAATGGGGATTTTGTAGGAAATTATGTATGCAATGAAAGTTTACAAAATTTATTTTTCATAATTTCATTATATCATAATATTTGGACTTATTTGAGCATAATATAAAAGTATTTAATGAGAAAAAACGATAGTTGAAGACATATGGATTTTTAAAGCAATATTTGTTCCTAAACCCGTTCACAGATTTCGTTCTTGTAAATATGTGGAAAATTTAATGTGTTGTAAGTGGTTAAAAATTTTTATTTCAATGAACAAGTATCACAAAAGATGCAGAAAAAGGTAAGAAATATAATGATGAATGATAGAAAAGCATCAGATTTTTTTTTGCCAGTTGTACAAGTTAATTTAGAAATATTTTCCTTTGCATAATTTTCGTAAAAAAAAACTTGATCGCTAAAAATTCCAAATCTCATTCAAAAATCATCATATTTTAATGAATCAGGGCCCATTTTATTCATAGAGCCATAAAGTATTCAAAATTTCTTAGTATGAAATTCCAGGATTAGTCTTAACAGAGTTATGACGACACGAAGCCAGTATTTGAGATATTTTGAATTTTTTTAACCAAAAATTAATGATGTAAAATCGTAACAACTCAGCAAAAAAAATCTCATTTATTTCACACAAAAAGCTTTGTATTCGGGAAGCATTTGAAAAAGTTTCCCCATACTTACAGATTTTTTTAGTTGATTTTGAAGATATTACATAAAAAAAACTAAAATATTTTCTTTTTTAATGTAAAAACAATGTTAAAATTTGAGCCTCTTGGGGGTCCACTTAAAAGCGACGTAGAGCGTTCAACCAGTGCTCAAAATTTTTTATATTTTTTGTCGAAAAAAGTAGGGGCGTGTGCGAAACGATTTGAAAAAATATTGAAAATAAGGGCCACCCTAATATATATATATATATATAATTTGACTGCAATTATATGTAATAATATATAATTATATATAATTGTTTTTAAAATTATATATAATTATATATCACTGTTTTTTATTGAAAATAATATTAAAAAACCATAAATTATAAATTATATATATGTGTGTGGGTGTAGAGTTATTCGTTTGCGTGTATATTCAATGTTGTTCGTTTCGATTAGCTATATTTTTAGCATATACAAACGCACATATATGCGCGCGCGCTCGAAAGTGTTTCTATTTGCATGTATATGTGTATATTTGGGTGATTCACAATTTAAAAACAGGGATTTAAAAAACGCCAGTTCGAAATTGACTTTGTCCTGGGCAGTCATTGAAAAGGAAATAAAAAAACAAACATTTTGAGCCCTCGGAGACTACTTGCAAAATATGTTGTTCAAATGTCCATTATACGACTGCGCCAGTGCTACCCCCCCCCCCCCCTTCAGCAACATCGTTAGTTACTATTAAGTTCTTTACTATCTGTTGACCTTGAAGGTATTCTTTATCACATATCCACAACGCCGGATTTTTTTGTAGAAAATTTACTACAATTTTGAATCGATTAAAAAAGCTGTACACGGAGAAAAATGACTCAGCTGGATTAGCTGATAAATATCAGCTAAAATTTTCGGCTGGAATTGCCGAAAGTATCCGCAGTGTTAGCTGTTCCGATTCCGCTATTGTAGCCTTACGAATCGGTAAATATTGCAGAGATAGTTACTGTAAATGTTACAGAAAATAATGTGTAACATTAGCTGTACATATAATAATCATGTAAATTGGCGCATTGCAATCTATACAATCCCAGGTAGCACATTTCAGCATCCGCTAACAAAAAGTTATTGAAATGTTAACAAATGTTGACAAAAGTTAACATTTCTATAACTTTTCTTTAGTGAATACCAGGGGGGTGACACTGCTGCTATATTCCCTATGGTATGTCGGTTCTCTTCGTGACCTCCCCCTTATCTCAAAACTTCATGTATCCAGATGGCGCTTGCAGTCATGTGCTCGGCGAGCTTTGGCGTGATAATCGTAACGCCCTTTTAACTAATATACGTGCACTAGATGTTTACAATCGCCGATACGTGGTCTAGGTATCGAACGCCGTGGTTCTTCATCACTTTAACTAAAATACGTCCACCAGGTGTTTAGGGTCACCGATTACGGAGTCTAGTATTTGTAGATATCGCGCACCGTAGTTTTTCAACTCTTCGACTAAAATACGTGCACCAGGTTTTTAGGGTCGTCGATTACGGGGTCTACGTGTCACGTTCCGTAGATTTTCATTTTTATAACTAAAAAACGTGCCCCCGGTGTTTGGGGTTGCCTATCATGTAGTCTAGGTATCCACTTGGTGTTAACCAACGATGACCTTGAGGTCACTGTTGAAGGTCATTTCAAGGTCAAATCAATTTTATCTAATAAACAACGGTAACCTTGTCCTTGACCTTGGGCCAAATTTGAAAAAATTTGAAGGTCGTTTCAAGGTCAAATCAAAATATGTTCAAATTTGAAGAAAAATAAGCAAAATTGATTCGACCTTGAAATGACCTTCAACTTTGACCTCAAGGTCATCGTTGGTTAACTCGAAGTCAATACCTAGGCCACTTGATCGTCGACCCCAAACTCCTGGTGCATATTTTTTAGTTAAAAAGATGAAAAACTACGGAGCGCGATTCCTAGACACCGTAATCGCCGACCTTGAATACCTGGTGCACGTATTTTAGCTAGAATCATGAAACACTATGGAACTCGATACCTAGACCTCTTGATCGGCGACCCGGAACACCTGGTGCATGTATTTCAGTTAGAATCGTGAAAAACTATGCAGCGCGATACCTAGACCCCGTAATCAGCGAACTTAAACATGTGGTGCACATATTTTAGTTAAAATGGGAAAAAACTACTGAGAGCGATACCTAGTCCCCGTAATCGGTCATCCTAAAGACCTGGAGCAAATATGTATTTTGCCAATCCGATTCAAAACTGCGAATCGTCATATCTCGAGACCGTAATCAGGAAAACATCTGTGCGTTGGTTGCCAAGCACATGTATAGTAGCGCCATCTAGTGATCGCAAATCCCGGGGGTCACAACGGGAACGTTATGAATGAAACAGTTTCACCCCCCTGGTGAATACTCAAATATGCTATACCTGGGATACGAAGAATCGCGTTTGATATCGTGTTCAGTCGGTAACGGTCGGAAAGATCGGTAACGGTTAACCTAAACCCAGATTGCGCAAGATAGCGTCAGAGAGCGTAGCGGTCTGTGCGAAATTCGAAAATTGATCGATTATCCTATATTGATTATTTATTAATTGTGGATATACATATGGCCGTTCTCGCCAGTTCCCGAGGCCTGCTCCATTGGACACATATGCCATACATGCATAAGATGTCGCAGTTCATTCGCCCTTATTACATAACCTCATCCTGTCATTATTCACTGAACATATGAATATGAATCGAATCGATCGAAATCGAATTCCACTCGTTCCGTATGTATGTATGTATGTATGTATGTATGTATGTATGTATGCACATGTATATGCTCATATGAGAATGCCACTTCGCCACAGGCGTTGAGTTTCGCCTCTATATAAAAATTAATTTCTATGCACTGTTTGAAGTCACTTATGCACTCAGTGTTTCTAAGAGCAAAATTCAGGAAATGTATAAAGTATGATAGACCCAGACAATTAAAAACTGCAGATATGTAGAAACTCGAGTTAACAAAAGAAAATAATCCGCTACATTAGCAGATTTATTTCGGCTAAATTTATAGACTTTTTTCCGTCAGTTTTGCTGACTCGTACTGTTTGGAATTTACAGTTATTTTTCAGTAATTTTAGCTGAAATTATCGGCTATCTCTAATGGAATTCTAGAAGCTTTCCCCAAGGGAAGAAATAGGCAGAATCTGTGGATATTTCTGCTGATACAGCTGATTATTTTTCTCCGTGTACGTTCGTGACGATACAAAATCTGATAATTTTTTTTTCTCCCAATTATCATTATTTTTGAGAGCAGGCAGTTTTGACGATTTTTTAAGTGTAGAGTTCGGCAACAAAATCAGCTGTACGAAATGCACCTTTAAAAAATGTGAAAAAATTAATTCATCATTCTATAATAATTTTTTGCATGAAATTCAGTGGTGCTAGAATACAAATAGTACAATTTTTTTTTGATCCATAAAAAAAATTGAATTTTTAAAAATCTATCTGTAGTTATTTAGAAAATGCGTTTTTATGTAAACCTTAATTTAAAAAATTTTTTTTAAATATTTTAGATCTCTAAATTTGAATACGATAGTCCTAGAATATAGGATGAAAAGAAGAAAAATAGCTTCAATTCCGTTAAAACTGACGATCATTAGATCAAAGAGAAAACATAGTAATAAAACGTTTATCCAAGAGCTTTCATAAACTATTGAAAGATACAACTGTATTGAATCCTTATACACTCGATATGCAAAATGAGCCAAAAAATTGGTGACTTTTATCAACCTAATGATCGAGAAAAAAATGTAGATCACTATTAGGAGCTGAGGTAGCCACCGGATCCGTGAACCACGCTTTAATATATTCTTTGCAAATGAAAATGCATACGTCACAGAAACCAGATGTTCCTTAAGCATAAATGCTATGGTTTACGGGGTCGCTGATTACGAATTTGTTCTCAGATTTGCAAAATTCAAAATGGTAGATTCAATGTGTCGAACCAAGAAATGAAAATTTTCTAGATTTGCACGAAATTGGGTATTCGATAGTTTATGGGGTTGCTGATTACTAATCTGGTCTCGGATTTGCAAAAGTCAATATGGCGGATCCAATATCGCAGACAAGAAATGAACATTTTCTCGATTTCGACGAAATTTGGGTATCCGAGGGACTTTGGAGTCCCTGATTACGAATCTGCCAAGGATTTGCAAAATTGGAAATGGCGGATCCAATATGGCGTTGGGTATCAAAGAGTTTTCCGGGTTGCCATTTCTGAATTTGATCTCAGATTTGCAATTTTAAAAATGGCTAAGCCAATATAACTATTGAAAATGTTAACCGATGATGGAGAAAAACCTGACAATATCAAGTTGTTTGAGTCTAAAATAATATGTATGTAACACATGCATAAAAAAGATGTTTTTCACCCCTTCTCAGGAATGATAAACTCAATTTTTCTGCCTTCATTACATAAAGTATCGTATGTATCTCGACAGCGGGGACTTCGCTTGTAATTCAATAATCTTGTTACTCCTTATTTTTTCACCTCTAATAAGCCATATTGGATTTTGTGTTGAAGAAGATGGAATTTTATGCCCAAATTCTGAAGGAGCACTCTCAACAATATTCATTATTGCCTGCAATTGCGTCGTGGCATGTAATTGCCTACCTTTAACTCTCAGTACAAGGAAATAAGATGGCAGAATCGTGCATGTGTGAAATACTGAAATACAATTATGTTAGGGTCTAAATTCAATAAAATCGATGGAATGCTACACAGAGAGAAAAAATAGTTTACTGAACCATGAAAAAATAGTAGCAACGATTGCAACATATTGTATAGTAAAATGAACAATATTAATAGTTGTGTTTGACTATTACAATTTAAACTAGTAAAACGTACGATAAAAATAGTAATTCGTATAATATAAATAGTAAACGGAACTGATTTACTACAAAAAATAGTGTAAATAACTATTTTTATAATCAAACGGTTTACTAAGGTAAAATAGTTCAGTTAACTATTTTTTTCTCTCTGTGTACAACTGTACATTTTGTTCATCCACCTTGAAAAAACCCTCTACTACCCATTTTCGTTATATTTGATTGACATTTTCTTCTCAGCATACATTTCTTCTAAAGAAATCCATCATTTTTACCCTTTGTTTATCATTTAAAACAATGTAACATAATAATTAATAATAAATATAGATTTATTTATACTTCCTAACATGTTTTCGAAATAAGGAAGCAAAGCACTGCAGCAAAATTAATTAATAATTACCTGAAATATGCAAAAAATGAATTACAAAAACGTGTCCATCTAGATGGACACCATGCTTTAAAGGGTTACGTTGTCTCGATTCCACGAAAACTTTACTATTCCAACAGTTTCGGTAGTAAAACCTATATGCACTTTGAGCTAGGTATATTAAAAGTCGTATGACTATTGAATACGTAGAATATGTACGTTTACGTTAATGTACAATAGTTCGATTATTTCTTTGTACAGTACTCGGTTTTTAATATACCACACAACCTGAATCAATATCCTTAAGCAATATCTTACCTAATCGTATTGAACCAAGACTTTGCTTAATTCTATGTGCCAAAAAAATTAGGAATTCACAACGGAGCCTGTGGTATACTTGAACGACTATTGGGAACAGAGCTACTGTATTTGGCTTGTCGCCATAACGTGCTTAAATTAGTACTTCGGAGTGTTTTCGAAGAATCTATTAAAATTCCTTTGAGCGGACCAAATGTCATAATTTTTAAAAAATTCCAACAAAGCTGGAAAACATTTGACCATCGGAATTACGAGAGTGGAATTAATTATCCGAAAGTCAGAAATGCGTTGGAGAAAGAGAAACAAACAATTCTCAACTTTTGTTTCAACCAACTTCAGGTGAATCATTATTTAACACTAGTCAATAGTATATTACGATACAAGTGCATAACACAGGTATTTACGCACGAGCGCGAAGTATTGTCGCCCGAGCGCAGCGAGTAAATCTCGTATACGCACGTGTATCGTACCATATTTTTCGTACTGAAATGCGTAAACTTGTATTTTTACGCACTGATATTTACTGTTACGCACGAGTGCGAAAAAGGGCCACTTTACACACTGGAGATAGTGCGTAAAAGCACTACTTTACGCATGTCAGTGCAAAAAATTTATTTGTAATTTTATTTATAATATAGTACAAAATAATGCAAAATTAAAGAAAGTATCACAGTAAAATATTAAATAAATTTCAGGAAAAACAACCCAGAGACGATTATGCCGAGCTTCTAGAACTTGTAATTTTATTTCTTGGAGAAACTCCACCACGCGGAATGGTATTTCGATATCCCGGAGCAGTGCATCATGCACGATGGATGGCGAAGGCTCTGTATTCCTTAAAAATATTTATGTTTAAAACGCAATTCGTCCTTAATGCTCAAGAAACATCTGGTTTCTGTGACGTATGTATTTTCATTTGCAAAGAATACATTACAGCGTGGTTCACGGCTCCGGTGTCTATATCAGCTCCTAATAGTGATCTGCAATTTTTAAAGTCGTTACACCGGTACTCAAATGTCAACAAGCAAGTGACAAAGGCAGCACTAAAAAAATTTGCAAACCACTTGTGGTATTTGAGTGACGAACATGTTGCCTTAGCTTTTTTTTTAGAAATTAGAAATGTTGGAAGCGCTGCAACGTGAGCCTACTGATTCGTCAAAACTACCTGCTCTCAACAATAATTATAATTGGGAGGAAAAAAGTTATCAGATTTTGTATCATCACGAACGTACAGCTTTTTTAATCGATTCAAAATTGCAGTAAATTTTCTACAAAAAAATCCGGCGTTGTGGACATGCGTAGAAGAATACCTTCAAGGTCAATAGATAGTAAAGAACTTAAAAGTAACTAACGATGTTGCTGAACGGAGGGTAGCACTGGCGCAGGCGTATAATGGACATTTGACAAGAAGCAAGGACGGAGAACAACATATTTTGCAAGTAGTCTCCGAACATCAACGCAAATTAAAAAACTGCAATAAAACCAATTTAAAAATTGATTTCAGTGCTACTGTTACTAGATAAGAAGTAATAAATTACAAACTACTGTATGTACTGTACTTGGTGTTTTTATTCTGCGTACGATAAATTTCACTTCTTTGATTTGGTAATGAAAAGATCAAAATTTTTATGAATATTTGCGATATTCAATGTGCCATTTTCAATTTTGCATTTTTGACATTATATTAGTAATCGTCGTCTTGGAACCCATGCAATTTTTTAAGATTTTAATTATCCTCTCCAAATATGCTCTCAAAGTAACGTTATATGGATTCAGCGCCTTTCAAAATTTCATTAATCATATTGGATCCGCCATTTTGACTTTTGCGAATCCGAGAGTAGATTCGTAATTAGCGACCCCGAAAACTCACGGATACCCAATTTCGTTAGAATTGAAAAATGTGCATTTTTATCCGCCATATTGCATCCGCCAATTGAATTTTGCAAATCCGAAAACGGATTCGTAAGCAGTGAAACCGAAAACCCTCGGATACCCAACTTCGTCCGAATCTAGTAAATTTTCATTATTTGGTCCGCCATATTTGATCCGCCGTTTTGAATTTTACAAATCTTAGATTAAATTCGTAATCAGCAACGCCGTAAATACCAAGTAACGAATTTTAAATAATTTCCATTAACAGAAAAATTCTTCAAAGGATCATACTTCAAAGGATTAATATTTTTTAACGGGCGTCAGTTTACTCGGTACGATTTATGGGTCGGCCACATGGAATTAGGTTGAAAGAAAAATCCCAAAAAATTAATTGGTACGCAAATAACTCTCACCTACCCCAATATGGTGGCAAATCATGTTTTTCATACACCATTTCGGAGTTCAAAAATAATAATTGAATCGAGGTGTATTTCCCATGCTATTTAAATGCAAATAACAACTTCAAAGTCATTGCGTCACCTCTAAATATTAACCAATTCAGCAAGGGCTCAAAATTTTTGTTTATTTATTTCCTTTTCAATGACTGCCCAGGACAAAGTCAATTTCGAACTGGGGTTTTTTTAAATCCCTGTTTTTAAAATGTGAATCACTCTAATATATATATCTCACAAAACATACAGGTAAAATAAGAATTATGAGTGGTCACACGCATTAACTAAAGAAAAATTATAACAAAAAAATACTATAATTGGTAGCCTAACATATTATACAAAGAAAAGAGTATGCGATGTCTAGCGTAGGTACTCGATCGCTACTTTTGGTCAGCCGCCGCTAAGAAATTAAAGAGAAGTGCACAAAAAGAGGCTGTAGATGAAGTGTTTTGCAGATGATGTGGTAATGAATTCCAAAATTGTATGGCTGTGATCCAAAATGAGCGCGCGAAAATATTTGTACGCGGAGTTGGCAACATAAACTGGGAGGATTGAATGCGAGATGAACGGCGCAGTGAATTGTCGATTGGTATGAATCTGGATGATAAATATGATGGTTGGTTGGTAGTGATAACCTGCTGTGTAAGACTGCCAAGGAAGTACAATCTTCTCGACGATACCGATAACCAGTTTGCCCTTCGTCGAAAGGGCGCAAGCCTATCGTCACGCCGTAAACGATAGATGAACCTGAAAGCGACATTTTGCAGGCGTTGTAATTTGGTGTTTAAATAACCCGAAAGGTCGGCGATGACAAGAGTGGCGTAATCAAGATGTGGGATGACCAATGAATTGACGAGAGAAAATTTGACAGATGGGGGCAAATATGATCCGCGGTATTTAAGACGATAAAGGACATTGTGAATTTTAGATGAGATGGAGTTGACATGTCTATTCCATGATAGGTCGGAAGCTATTATGACACTCAAGTCTTTTACCTCATTTGAGTAAGGAATTACATCGTTACCAACCACAATTGGCGGTACTGGTAGGTTCTTAATGGTAGCAAGATTCTGGTTAGAGCCTATGATGCTGGCTTGTGTTTTACGGGTGTTTAGTGTAAGTCCAAAGTCTTGCGACCACCTGACCAATTCAGCAATATCGGTGTTAATACGCCTAATCGTTTCTGCAAGTCGACTGATTGGGGTAAATAAATAGAAGTGGGTGTCATCGGCGAAAATGATGGTGGTATCATGACAGTAATGAAGTCTTGAGAAAACGGTGTTTATGACAATGATGAAAATGATCGGTCCAAGACTGGTGCCCTGCGGGACTCCCGATGATGTGCACTCTTGCTGGGATGCTTGTCCATCCAGCCCAATGATCGATTGGGATCGATCGGACAGGAATGAATGCACCCAGTGGAGCGAGGAGTCCTCAAAGCCCAGATCTCGTAGGCAGGCCAAGATGACTGTATGGCTGAGAGAATCAAAGGCCTTTGAGAAATCGAAGAGGACTAAGATGGTGATATAGCCTCTTTCGATGCCCGATCTGACGTCGTCCAGAAGGTGTAGCAACGCTGTTTGTGTGCTGTGGAACCTACGAAATCCGCTTTGTTTAGGATGGATCAATTGGTTGTTCTCCAGGTATGTAATGATTTGTCGAGTAGCTAATGAATCTATGATCTTGGATAAATGAGGTGGGTTCGCAATCGGGCGAGTATCTGATAGGTTTTGGGGATTGGCCGTTTTCTTCAATGGTATGATGTATGATGTTTTCCAAAATGATGGGAAGATGCCAGTAGAGAATGAAAGGTTAAAGATGTGAGTCAGGTATGGCGAAATCACAGGGAAAAGCGGTTTCAGGTGTGATAAACACAGATGGTCAGGGCTTAATCCACGCGATTTATGAGAAATGAGATTGAGATAGTTGAGAACTTCCTGACAATTAGTGGGGAAAAAGGTAAAAGGAGGGTGAGTGCTTGGTAAGGGCCGCTGTAAGATGGCACCAAGAGACACCGGATCACATGGTGGATGAGCTGACGAGACAGTGGCAAAATGATAATTTAGTGCTGATGGAGAGAAGTGATATAGGGCCGACTGTGATGTTGTGTTAGCAAGTCCCAAGTTCCTAAGGCACGACCATAGTTTATTCGGGTTAGTTTGTTGAAGTACCAAATTAGCTAGGTAGCGATCTTTCTCCATTTTAAATTCGTTTTTGAGTTCACGACACAGTTTTCTGTACTGCTCTAAAATTAAGACACTCCTCGATCGCTTGGCTCGCGATAACAATTTATCACGTTCTTTAAATCTGGCTCGCAAATCGGCGGTAAGCCAAGGAGAGCAATTTTCTTTCTTAGTTATATACGGCGCATGAGTATCGAGCGCATCCATTATACAATCATAGAATATAGCGAGGATATCTGTAGGTTCACTAGGATCTAAAGAAGATGCGTGGTCGCTAGATTCAAGTGACAACAGGTTTGGCAGTTTAAGGTTAAGTTTCACAGATAGATCATTTGTAAAAGAATGAAAATCACAGTTTGTAAAATTGCGGTAGGTGATGGTTTGCGGAATACGCTTAAGATTATTAAACTCATATTGAACGGAAATGAGACTGTGACCAGCAGCAAAAGGCGACAGAGATTTTGAAAAGGCTTTGATTTTTTCACTTCAATCAGCAATCATGACATCTAATTGGGAACACGATGACCCCGAGTAGTGAGTAGGGCCGAAGGGTACCGAGAAAAGTGAATATTCGGAGATAAAATTTTGCAAATATTTTGATTCAAATGAGTTTTCTAATAAATTGCAA
The DNA here is from genome assembly GCA_030407085.1 of Trichopria drosophilae. Taxonomy (NCBI): domain Eukaryota; kingdom Metazoa; phylum Arthropoda; class Insecta; order Hymenoptera; family Diapriidae; genus Trichopria; species Trichopria drosophilae. The sequence continues at coordinate 64,123,924 of CM059585.1, read as the reverse complement.
TTTAGATCACCTGTGATAATAACATTTTTAAACAAAGAGATATACGAATTAAATTTAGTTATAAATTCAGACAGTAGGTGACCCTCTGGACGACGGTAAACGATAGCAATAAAGATATTGTGCGGTGTTGCTTTAACGTCAAGAAAAAGGTTCTCTGGGTCATTAATGGACGTATTATTAGAGCATTCGAGGACTGAGTATACAAGGGAGTTATGCAGGTAGCATGCTACGCCTCCACATTGAATGTAACGCGATTGGCCTTCTGCACTAAGTGCGTGATCATTTCTTACAAGGTTATAATTACGGATTGATAGGCACGACGACTCAATATTAGGAATGAGCCATGATTCAGTTATCGCGAAAATATGAATTGAGCCATCTGATAGCTCGAGTTCCACATCCTCTAGATGGGCTCGCAAAGAGTTAATATTAACACATGAAATTTTAAACAAAAGCGATTTAGACAAGGACGATATAATTCTAGTAGACTTGACATTAGGTACATTCGACGGGTTTGACTGCGCTAGTCACTTAATATTTAGCAAGTCTAATTCTGTAGCGATAAGAACTTCCTTAATATTGGCATCTTTGCAGACGAATATGTTACCGTTACGGGGCCAGACTCGTTTGTAGCCAGCATTCTTGGCAGCTTCCTTAGTTTTTTTAAAAAGGACATATGTAGAAGATGGTAGAAACTCGTTGACATAGATGGGTTTAATATCTTGGCCAGCAATGGAAAGCTCCGGAAAGAGTTCAGGTACCGTAATTTTTCCCAATTTGCGTTTCGCATCGATAATCGCATTACGAATTTCGACCGATTTGCATTGAACTTTGAACGCGAAATATGGTGTAGTATCACTATTCAGTCCGGCCAGCTTTAATTGCGATAGAAGACGTATCCAGATGTCGTTGTACGTTAGTTCACATTGAGCCGGTATGCCATTAATAATTAGTTCGGCAGGCGGTCGAGAAAGGGCCATAGCATGCTTCATATATGTGGTATCCTCTAGTAATGCCCTACATGAAGCCGTGTTTTGCTGCACAGCTGCTGTCAAATTCATAAGATCTTTCCGTATGCTCTCGGTGTTATTTTTAACGGAAGCTATTTCTTCTTTCAATTCGGTCTTGGTGGAATTGATAGCTTCTAAAAGCATAGTGAATTGCTGCGATGACATAATATTTTCGTTCGACATAGTGCACGGAACGGCAGCCGGCAAGGTACTAGGCGAAGCAATTTGTCCAAGTTGCGGGGAAGGGCTTGTCGTAAGCGCGCGAGACGATACGAAGGTTGACGAGACGGACGACGAGGTGATAACTGAAAAGAGGGGATTACTACAGGACGGTGTCGACGTAGGTAGGACTGAGACAGAAGAGTTCACAGGTGGGTGCGAAGCAATGAGCAAGGGAAGGGGTGTACTATTGGT